>OX638069.1:10596169-11840007 GCA_951804385.1 Trifolium dubium | reverse complement strand
ACAAAAAAATATAAATTATTACTGATAATAATTTCTAATTCACGAGAAGATGATAATTTTTATAGTTAATGAAATTAATGTCAAATATATATGACGTTTCGCAAAACACGTGCAACGCACGGGCTTACGACTAGTTCAATTTAAACTTTAATATTTAATTTTCCTCTAAACTCAAAACCTAACCCCAATGTTCAAGGTAAAATTTAAGGTTCATCGTTACCATTTAGCATAATCAAGTCTCACAATTTGTAACCCTATATTTGCTCTTGTTACAGATTATGCTCTTGTGGTTGAAATTTTATGAAGAGGGTTCTCTCCAAGATAAAGAAGGGTTTTTAGATTTCGTGGTTCGTGAGTTTAGGGTTTCTTGTGAAAGATAGTAAAGAAGGAGCTAGGTTCGGGATTCAACGAGTTTCTTCGTGAGGGATTAAGCGAGTTTCACGAGGGATTCAACAAAGTTAGGGTTTGTGAAGGATTCAACAAGTTTCTGAGTTCAGCAAAACCTTGGATTCAATCGAGTAAAGAAGGAGTAAAAATGGATTCTGAGAAAAATGAATTCAAGTTTAATGTTGTGTTTATGAGTTTATAGCATTGTGACATTCAAATTTGTGCTCATGAGTAGTATATAATTAATTTTTTGAGCCAAAGTAACAACTTTACTCATTAGTGTTGCGGGATTTTTGTGACATACCCCACTACAGTTTTATTTTTCATTTCCAAAGGAGGGGAAAAATTGAAAACCTTTAAAAAGAAAGAGATTCTAAGGTACGGGGGTTAGTTGCGCTCAAGGAAGGTGTTAGCACCTCAAGCGCCCATGGTACTCCATGGTAACCTCTTATATGTTTTTTTTTTGTGCTTTTTTATATACATGCTTTAAGAATGGAGGGAGAAGTTGTATAGAAGAAAAAAAGAAAGTGGTAAAAGTTAAGAAAATTTTATTTCATAAAGTAAATAAAAGAAAAGAAGTGTAAATATTTTTTTGTTTGTAAAAAAAGATTTTTGAGAGAAATGTTTTTATTGTATTGTAGAGGAAATGTTTAAAAGAAAAGAAATAGTAAGAAAGTGCAAATGTTGTTATGTAAAAAAGAAAAGAAGTTATTGTTGTTTGAAGAAGAATTCGTTTTTTTGTGTTTGAAAGAAAAGAAGATTGTAAAGAAAAGAAGATTTTGTTGTCAAAAAAGAATTAAGAAAAGATGTTATATATAAAAAAAGTTTTGATAAAAGCATGTTAAAATGATTGAAGTTACGTTGAGATTAAGGTGAACTTGCGCTTGTCTTCTAAAAAGATCGTATGTTTGTTTTGAAAAGGTTTTTTCGTTTCAAGAAAAGTCTCGTAATCAATTTGAATCAATTACGAGTCCTCTCCCTTGGAAATGAATTTTTGGCGTTGTGTGAGATGTGTGAACTAGAAAGCAGTAAAAGCAATAAATAAAGTCTTACGCTATTACAACCCAATTGAATAGTTAATTTACAACCATATCGAATTAGAATGAATAAATAATAATAATAATAAGCAATAGATAAATAAATAAATAAATAGCAATGCATAAAATAAAATGCAAATGCGAAAAATAAATATGGCAATGAATATGCACACAAACAATTAAGAAGAGAAATCATAGCAAGATATTATATTCTACTTAGAGGTGAAGTATGTGAAAAAAGGTATGGGAGGCAAAGACATGATAATACATTTTTGGAGGCCACTCACAACAACAAATAATTCTAACCTAGGCACACAAGCAACATGCAATTTTATTTATCAAAGGAAAAGTTTTTATTTTATGAAGAGAATGAATTTAGGCCAAAAAAGGTCCTTCACTATTAATGCTAATGTTAGAGCTCAATGATTTTATGAAGTAAAATATTGTCTCTAACATGCATTTTTAAAATGATGCATTGTCCTAATCTAAATGCAATGCATGTATGCATGTAGGAAAATGTGAAGTGAGATTGTAATGTGAAATTGAAGTGTGATGCAAAAACTTGTGTAAAATGTCATGTGAAAAATGTAAAAATGTAGATTGTGATATAATTGTAATGTAGAAGTGTAAAAAAGAAATGTGTAGTGAAAATGTAATGAAAAATGTGATATGATGTAGAATTTTTGTAAAAAAGTTATGTGACATGAAAAATGCATAAATATGATGTAGTGTAAAAATGTAAGATTTTTAAATGCATGTATGCATGAAAATTTTAAAAAAAAGCATGTTATATGTTTTTATAAAATGAGATTAAACAAAAAATATAATCAAGTCATCAATCATCGGAAAAAAAAAAAAAAAAAACGAATTCAAACATAGCATATTTAAAATTTTTTTGGCATTTTTTGTTGTTTTATATATTTATTTTTTTTTGCAATTTTTAGATGACTAATTAAAAAGAAAACATAACAAAACAAACATTTTTATTTCTTGACATTTAAATAACTAAAAAAAAGTCTTTTTATTTAAAAGATAAGTTTTTTTAAACTTAGAAGTTTTTTGAATATTAGTGTAAAATTTGGTCTCAATAAGCTTAAATAAGCTATTGTCCCAAATAAGCACTTATTGAAATAAGCTATTAAAATAAACAAAGTTGCAGTGGTATAGCAGTAGAAATGGGGGTGTAAATAAGAAACTGTTAACACAAACCACAAAAAAAACCAGTAAAGGCCCAAAGTAAAGCAGCCCAAACCCTTATTCAAAAACCGAACCGGGTCGGTTTGATCCATGGGTCAACCCAGACCCGGTCACAAACCCACAAACCAGAAAGGGAAAAAAAAAAACAAAAAAAGTTGGGGCCAATCGTGTGCTGACACGTGGCAAGGGAGGTTTCTTCTTCAACCTCACAACAACAATTAAGCAGTACGCAAGAAAAAACAAAGAACTCAAGCTTCAAAACTCAAACCACACAAAACTCAAATGGACACCAAATCAAGCAAATGAATACTCTATTTCATACTATTTTTCACATAGATCATGAATATGCAATTATTTTTCACAATATAACATTATGTTATGAGAAACGATGGCACAAAGTAAAAGAGTCAAAATGTGAAAATGAGTTTCAAGAAAAATTGAACAAAATTAGTTTGAGGGAAAGCTTTAACACATCAAAATAAGATCACAGCAACAATAATCATGCGAAATGATAGCCTATAGAGTTCAAAATGGTTACCTCAAGTTTGTCGGAGACGGTGGTTTCGACTTGGTTTTCCGGCACGTTTCCTCTGCGTTTCTGATTGCTCCTTGCTTCCTGAACAGCTCCAGGTACGTCCGGAAGTGTAACTCTACCTCAGTGAAGGCCTTAAACGGACTGGAACATTAATAACTCAAACCCGCCGCCGGATCTTTTTCCTTCGTTTCTGTGATGTTTCGAGTGTTGTTAGAGGATGAGATTTAGTGTTTTGAGTATGTGTTCGTTGTGTGAATGGTATTTGGGATGATTGGAAGTGAATTTGTGCTGATTGGTTTTGAATCCGAGATAAAATTTGAATATGATGAAGATGATGCTTGTTTATGGTTTGATTTGTTTTTTGGCTCTTTGATTTTGTTGTGTTTGTAATTTTTGATTGATGTAAGTTTGTGAAGTGTATTTGAAGATCAATGAATGATTAGAAATTGGTTTTGGTTGATTTGATGAAGGGTTGAGAAAAATAGATGATGGAAATTGTGTGATATTGTTGTTGGATGTTGAATCAATGAAGAAGAAAATAAAGAAAATTGTTCTTCGTTGTTCAACTTCTTTTTTATTTATTTTTTTTCGATTTTTTTTTGGTTTTTGAGAGAGATGGGTGAGTGGTGGCTAGATCTAGGTCTTTTTCTCTCTAGTTTTTTCAGATTTTTTTGATACCCTCTTATCCTCAAGATTTAGGGTTTGTATAGTTAATAGAGGAAAGAAAATATATGGCTTTTTGGTTAGTAAGTTTGTTGAAAATTTTGGTCTATATTGAGGAAGAAAACAAATTTGTATAGTTGTTAATGTGTGGTTTTGCTTTGGATTCCTTTTCCTTCTCTTTCAAATTTTGTTGTTTTGTTTTGAATAATAATAATAATAGTAGTAATAACATTGTACTAATAATACTAAAAAGATAAAAAGTTTTTTTTGGAATGCTACTTGTAAAAATGAAAAAATATGGAAAAACATGAAAATAATTAGCAAAATAAATGCATGGAAACAAGAATAAAATAAAAGCCATAATCACACGTATTTTTGGAATTTTAATATGAAAAATAAAGAAAACGGATTTTAGGTCCAAAATTGGGGTACAACAATTAGAAACTGTTTTTTACATTCCTTTTATCAAAATCTTGATAGACCTAAAATGTTACCGTGAGTTTAAGTTAGTATATGTTTGTAATTTGTGTTGTTTCGGCTGAATAGACTCTACAACTTAGTTCAATAAGATCATCCATAGTAACACATTTGAATACGCTCTACAAGAAAAAATTCATCAAGATTATCAGGCAACTTAGTTCAATAAAGTCATGCAATAGTATACACATTGTACGTAGAAATTGTCTTTTATATTTTCATTGTTGATGAGTCATGCATAAAACCCTTCAATTTCTTATAGTTATTTTCTATCTTCTCTAGAAATACTTACTTTTAGACATGAATTTAACAACTTTAACATCAATGAGTTTTATTTTGAATTTTGGGGTTAGGGATTTCAACTTGGACGAAAATTATATTGAATACTAAATTAGTCTATTATTAGATTTGTTGAATTATTATTTTATTTTTTTAATTAGTCTAAAATCCATTCTTATATAGCTCTTTTCTTACATGTCTTAGATACTTCTATTATCTATAAAACGTTCTGAACGGTCACTTGGATCCCTCTCTTGAAGGCACATTTATAATTATTTTAACAATACTAGAATATCGGGCTTTGATGGAATCTTTCCTGACATCAATGGCATACGGTTATTATACTTGGATTCTCGCTTTATTGAAATTTCTACTTCCTTATGTGTTGAACTCCATGCAATTTTAAATAGTATAAAGATTGTTCAAGTTGAAAGATTCAAAAATATTATCATTGAATTAGACTTTCCAATCTAGCAGTTAATTTTGATTCTCATGGAACTTCTCAACTTCATCCTTATACATTGAATTGCTTATCCGACAAATTTGTCATCTCCATAAGAGTAAGTAATGCACATATATGTTGATTGGCTTGCAAAGACTGATCGAAACCTCCGATCCAAAGTTGCCTTAAAAATTTGAAATAATTATCCTTCTCAACTTAGTCTCGTGTTGATGGCTCATGGTGCAACCGTGCAAGTGTCGCTCATCCACGAGCTTAGTTTCCTTTTTCTTTTCTTTTTGTTGGTATACAGATGGAATGATAAAATTATGAACACACAAATGAGAGAGTCGGGGTATGAACCCCAGTGATAATATTTGGCCTAACAATTTGGACAATTGTTAGCTAGTTGAACTAAGATTTATGAACTGGTTTATTTGTTTTTAAATTTCCATGTCATTAATTTTTTTATATTCCTAATTCATAATAGTATGATGGGCGAAAACAGGTCAATAAATAACTCACAAGCCGCCACCAACCTAGTTAAACCCTAATTTTTTCTTGTTCATCCCTTAGAGAGGGGTGGTTTAGAGTCAATTTTGACCCATAATCACCTCTCTTGATTGTATTTTTATATATTTTTTTAGTTTAATAAGTGATTTTCACATATTTTGTGATTTTTTCTTTGTGTTTTTCTCATCTAGTGTTGTTTTATTTCCATCTTATTGTTTGTGGGTTTATTTTTTACTTCCCGTCTTAGTACAGTGTTTTGTTGATTTCCCCTCTTCGTGCAGTGTTGTTTTGATTTCCCGTCTTAGTGCGATATTATTTTGATTTCCCATCTTAATACGGTGTTTGTTTTATTTAGATTTACAGGTTTGCTTCGATCTAATTCTAGTTCAAATTCAATGATATTAGCGTCATTAACGTTGCAGAGCAGAAGACATAACTATTCCAGAGATTTAAATTTTGTCACGTTAAGTATAGGCTTAGTCACATTTGTAGACATTATGCTATTTTATGCTATTAACTCGGATGCTATGAATTTATTTTCAAATTCATCCGTTTAAGTTTCTAGCGAATTTAAATATGTAATGATTTCGATTGATGTGCTCTATTTATCTAAATAAATGAATATAATTGTTTTAGTATAAAAAAAAGGGTTAATTATATTTTACCCCCTGTAAAATACAGCAAAGTTGCTTTACCCCCCTATAAAATTAATTTGTTGTTTTACCCTCCTGTAATATTAGATTCTTCACTTTACTCCCTTGGTCAAAATCAACAAAATATGACATGGAAGAATAATGATGTGGCAGCTGACGTGGCGTGCCATGTGGCATTTTTTTTTAATTTTTAATTTTTTTTCAAAAAAAATTGCCAACTCAGTTTTTTTTTTAAAATTATTTTTCAGCTTAATTTTAAAAGTTTTTTTTTTTAATTTAGCGGAGGTTTTGATTTATGGCGGTTTAAAATTCTCGCTAAATAGTCAATGCACTTTTTTTAATAGATCTATTATTTATCGTCGGTTTTTAATATAATTTAACTGCAGTTATAAACCCTCGCTAAATAACATGTGCACATTGCATATTAAATTCTTAATTTGTGAGGTTTATTAAACCACCGCAAAATAAAATTTCCGCTAAATATTATATAACCACCGCTAACTATAATATAACCACTGCAAATTATACTAATTTTGTCAACATAATAAATTATATTTTCTCTCGCTTCACCTCCTTAAAAATCTCTCCCCTCCCCTCCCCCTCACAAATTAGCGGCGGTTTTATAATATTTAGCTGAAATTATTTTGCGGCGGTTTAATAAACCTCGCAAATTAAGAATTTATTATGCAAAGTGCACATGTTATTTAGCGATGATTTATAACCGCAATTAAATTATATTAAAAACCGACGATAAATAATAGATCTATTAAAAAAAGTGCATTGACTATTTAGCGAGAATTTTAAACCACCATAAATCAAAATTTCCGTTAAATTAAAAAAAAAACTTTAAAAAAAAGTTTTAAAAATAAGCTGAAAATTTTTTTTAAAAAAAAGAAGTTGAGTTGGCAATTTTTAAAAAAAAAAATTATAAATTAAAAATAAATGCTACGTGGCACGCCACGTCAACTGCCACATCATTATTTTGCCATGTCATATTTTGTTGACTTTGATCAGAAATTAAAGTGCAAAATCTAATATTACAGGGGTAAAACAACAAATTAATTTTATAGGAGGTAAAACAACTTTGTTGTATTTTACAGGGTAAAATATAATTAACCAAAAAAAATAGTATGATGAGCATTTGGCGTGGGCCCTTAAAACACCTTTAATTTAATTCTTCTAGACTCTAGTGTTCTATGTTTATAAAAAGGACATGGATACAAAGGATATAAAAATAGTAGTAAAATAATAGCAGCTAGAAATGGAAGAGAAGGGTTCTTCATCTTCAACCTCTTTGCCAAATCAAAACAAGACTTCTTTTGGATCTAGCATAAAAAAGAGTTGCTTATCTTTTGCTGTTTCTATACAAGAAACCTTTAGATATGCAACAGCCTTCTTTGTTGGTCAGGTAATTCCATTTAAATAGACCTCTTTACTAATATTTTTTATTTTTAAAATAGCCCTTTTGTGATTGATGAATTGGTGTGAATATATAAATAATAGGCAAAAACTATAACTGCAAAAAATGAGAAGGAAGCAAGTGAAGCTGAACTTGAGGCTTCAAAGAAACAGGTTGAAGCTGCTGATGCTGCTGAAGATATTAAGAATAGACTCAATCAATAATCTGCGTAATTAATTAGTAAATTAGTAATGTTTAGCTTTTATTAATTCATGGAAAAGATACTATTACTAGATAGTTTAATTTGCAACAATATTTGTTCTTTTTCTTCTACTATACTCTATAGACATGAGTGAATTAAGTTCTTAGAAAACAAACATGTCTTTTAATAGTTTGAAGCTGATTCAGTGTTTTCTCTGTGGTTTGAATTTGATTAACATTTGTTTGTTTTATATTTGGCCTATAAGTTTGAATAGTGATTTTGATAGATTATGAAAAATGTATTTTTAATGGTTAATTTTTTTTTAAAATAGATAAATGAAAGAGACATTGATTTTTATGTGTACAACTGAAAATTACATTGCATTTTATAATGTTTTATTTGCGCTTGTATAGGATAGGAGTAGCAAAATTAAGACACGCGTGATTGACACAAACTATGAGTTATGGGTGATTGACACGTAACTATATCTTTCTTTTAGTGAAAGACAAGACAACACGTAAATATGTCGATCATAAAATTAATTAATTATATTCTATCTTATCTTACTACTATTCCCTTCGTCACATATATAAGCTCTTTTAACTTATTTTACGTTTATTAAGAAAAATTGATAGTGTAATTATTGTGTTTATTTGTATGTAAATTTTATTAAATTGTTCTTTGTTTGTATGTGTAAAAATTTGATTTATTGTATTTCAATGTAAGTTAATAGTAATAATTAGAAGTATGTGTAGGAAAAACTTAATATACATAGTAATTTGTAAAGAGACTTATATTTTGGAATTAAACTTTTTTGAAAGGATACTTATAATTTGGGACGGAAGGAGTATTAAATTCGAGTACTATCCTAAAATATAATATTTTTTTTTCACTTTTTTGTTTATTCCATTTTATAAGAATATTTTTCAAAATTTTCAAGTACAATATTTTTTCTACCATACTCTTAAATATGATGCATTGTTTCTGCAATTGGTAATAAATATTTAGTTTAAGCATTATTTTTGTCTATGTATGTACGTGAAATTTTAATTTTAGTTCCTTTATCGATTTTTGTTCTAAATAAATCTTTGAATTAATGAAACTTTTTTATTTTAATCTCTAAAGCAAAAATTTGCAGGAAAATTCATAGGAAAATTTGTAAGAAACTTGTAAATTTTATTGTAGATTTTAACTTTAGGGACTAAAAATAAAAAATTTAGTTGAATCAAGAACTTATTTTAAACAAAAATTGATATAAGAACTAAAACCAAATCTTTGTGTACAGGGATGAAAATATACTTAAGCCTAAATATTTTGTAAAAGTATTAATTAATTCTCTCTCATAAATAATAAACATATAAAAATAATAATGCCAATAGTCAAATTTAATATTACCTGTTTTAATTTTTGTGATTTATTCAAAAATATTTTATATTTTGAAATGGAGGTAGGAGTTAATATGTTTATAAAATTTGAAAAAAATATGTGATTGTTTTTTAAGTAGAACAATTTTTAACAAAAAGTTTTTTAAAAAATGTTTTTTACTTTTTTTTGACAAAAAATGTTTTTTATTTATTCTTATAAAATTACATGCAAATTTTATTTCATTTTTTTAATAAATAACAACTAAAAAAAATGATTTTATATCTTTTCATTCAATTTATTTCAAGAAAATTCTCAAAAAATAATATTTTAAATTTTATATTTTAATTTTTTTAATAAATATGATATTTTTATTTTCTCTTATAATTTAAGACCGACATAATATTTTATTGGTAGACGTGATAAATATTGTATTAAAATTTACTACAACCTTATCACTCAAAAGAATTTTTTTCTCATCCCCATATATTCTTTCGTGCCTACAAATATATCCAAATACTCTGTTTGATTTTTAGAACTCAAATTTTTTTAGGATTGTTAATTTCGACCGTGTATTAATGTTAGGAATGTATAATTTATTTGTAATCAGTGCCGGTCCTGACATTTTAGAAGTCCAAGGCAAATAATTAGGATGGTTTTTGGTTAGGACTTGGATCGGTTTCGACATGGTGGATCCTGCGACACCTTCTGCTCACTTCACTCAGTTTACTGGTGCAGTAGGTGGTCGCCGGGATCGGAGACATTTCATGCAGCTTATTTGGCTTGTTTGTGTTTGGATAATTGGAGAGAGCGCAATCAGCGCCTTTTCAAAAACCATCATCTATTTAAATTATAAATAACATCAACAACTTCAAAATTATTCATTTATTTATGTAACTAACACAATAAAAAAAAGTCATATTCTAATCAATATCATCAAAATGTATTTTAGTTACTTAAAAATAGTCTTCCTCTTAACATTTTTTGAAGCAAATTCTTCAATCAAATCTTCATAATTTATATTCTCCAACAAATTATTTTATTGATATCATTGCTAACTTATTAAATCTTAAAAAATAAATTTTTGAGACCCCTATTTTTTGGAGGCCCTAGGATAAAGCCTAGGATGCCTTTGCTCAACAACGGCACTGTATGTAATTACTAAGTACAACCCCAGTTACTCATAAACCCCACATGTATCACTTATAATTACATGTGGGTCATACTTATTAAATTCGATCCACATGATCAAAGTTAGCAGCTCATATATATATATATATATATATATATATATATATATATATAGGGGGAAAAAAGTTAGCAAACCTCTTCCTATATATTTTACTCGCGCGCCCCACCCTCCCGCACCCCACCTCAATTTTTTTTTTAATGAAGAGCTAGCGGGTAATAAGTTTTTGAATGATAAAATTAATACTCTTAAAAACTACATCCTAAGACCTAAGAGATACCACATTAATTGTGATGCATGACTCTTTGAACTCTTTAATATCCACAACCTCTAGTGTTAAGAAACCAAAAGTGTCAAATGTAAAAGATATGAATACATGTTGATTGTCAGAACATGCTCTCTCATGTTTGAGCACTTTATTTAAAGCAGCTTTGAGGGCAACTTGTTCTATAATAAAATTCCATGTTGTCAATCCCACTAGTGGAGAAACTCTAGTAAAGTCTACGCATGCATGTTTCTCTCTTATTCATCCGTACAATGGAACGTCAACTGGTCTTAATGTAGATCTCCCTTTCTCAATTTAGATCTCTCTCCGATGGGAGATCTACATTAAGACCAGTTGTCGTCAATCCCACAAGTGGAGAAACTCCAGTCAAGTTCACACATACATGTTTCTCTCCTATTTATTTATACAATGTAGATCTCCCCTCCAATGGGTCTGTCAAGAAGTTGACAGACGCCTCTTTTTTCACAAATACTCATGCGCACTTAAAAACAAAGAATAAAATATCCTGAATAAGGATGTGTCTATATTTGAAGCCTAGAAGCTTTCGGCAATGAACGACATGTTCCTCAAATTTATTCAGACACGCTTTACGACAAACGTGACACACCTCATCAACATAAAATAAAGAAATCATCAAACATTATTTGTGGAACTGCGACACTTGATCAGAGACATATATGGGATGAGATGAACAGAAGGGTGCAACACAATCAGCTTCGTAACCGTAAGGCCGGACCGAAAGATTCACTGGTTCAACAAGCTCAATAGCCCCCAACTTGTTCGTTTTACTCACCGTCAGCCTTACTACTTAGGATGCATGTCTTTACTATATATATATATATATACCTTAGAAAAATAGAAAGGCACTCTTCTTTCTATCTTGCTTCAACCGAATTCCCCCCCACCCCCCACACACACACACATAATCCATCATAACTTTGTCATTTCTCCTCTATTTGAGTTGGTTTTAAGCTTGTTGGATCATTGCAATAACAAGGATCATCTCCCCTAAGGTAACTAAGCTGATCATATCCTTTCCTTTAGCTGGCCAAACTTAGAAAGTTTGATGATGTTGGTTTTGTGTTCTTGAGATAAAATTGCTAATTTTTCTATTCTTGATGCTACCATTGTGAAAGATTAATGTGTTTAGGAATATATAGGTAGATTGATTTCCATTTGTCTTGATTGAATCTCATTAAAGATAGTAGTTAAGGTTTCGAGAAAATTTTGTAATTAGTCATGAACATAAAATTGATTTGATTTTTGTGTAATCATAAGTGTTTTAACAGTTTAGGATGATGATTTGTTTACAATTGAAAAACCCTAAACTATTTTGTTTATATTCTTCAAGAACATTTTGACACAATAAATGATTGATAGTAAAAAAAAATGTTTCTCTTTAACAATTTAATAAAATTGGGAACTAATTGAGCTAGACTATGGTTTTGAAATGAAAATTTTGGGAGCTAACTTTGTTTTGTTGTTTTGGTCGTGGCACTCCAAGTGGTGTGCCTATTTGATTTTCAAAATTTGAGTCCTAATAATTGGAAGGCAATAATCACCGTTTAAATAAAAGATCATGTGTTAAGTGTGCAATTAAATCAAATTGAGTTTGTTTTTGAGAAAGAGCTATGCTATTTGGTACGATTCAAAAGTAACGAAAAGTAACAAACCTTTCTTTATGCTATATAGTTCAAAATTATTTTAAAAATATAAAATTAAATCACAAGAAAGAAACACGTTAATAGGGTCTAGTATGCAACAAACGGTTCTCAATATCAAAATCTCAAATAAACATTGAATAATAATAATTTATTTATTTATTTTTTTTGTCAAAAAAAAATAATAGAGTAAAATTGTCAAAAACGTTATAATGATTATTTTTTGACAAACAAAATATTATAATATTTTTTTGGTCAAAATCAGAGTATCCACTATCGAACACAATGACTATTCTCTTTGTTAGATCGGAGACACCTCAACAAAATATTATAATGTTGTTAAGAAATATATATATATATATATATATATATATATATATATATATATATATATATATATATATATATATATAGTCTTAGATGAAATGGTAATCTACTAAAATTAAATTTATACAACTGTTAAGTATTGGGTCATGACATCCGACCTATGTTATTTATATACTTAGATATGTAAAATATAATATGACATTATGACACTACTGATCTAAAACATGAGTATACATCAGTAAAAAAAAATTACACTATTATCTACCAAAATAAAATTATACTATTAAAATATAATTATCAAATTTGAATAAATGTATCCCTAAAATGTGGAGAGGTTTTTATTTAAAGTCCTTGTTTTAAATATTTTTTTTGGGGTAAGTAATTGCTTTTTATTTTAAAATAATCAAAACTAAATTTATTTTTCATAATAATCAAAACCAAATTTTATTCTATTAATAATCACTTAAATGATGGAAACAAGTCTTTATTAATCAGTCAAAATACTTATGAGAATTGAAAGTTATATAAAATAAATTGTGTTAACCCTCTAATTCTTAAGTGAATAGAACTCTGAAAATGATGGAAATTCAAATGAAGCATTTAAATTCAACAAAATCTTAAAATCCTTTAAATTTCTTCATCCAAACACACTCTATGATTTGATCTGAAAATAAAATTTTGGATTGTTATAACTTTTATTTTAATGATGGATTGTCATAACTATATTTTTTTTTTGGGTTACCATGATATTGGTACGAAGTTTTCACCACCGTTAGTGATGACTAATCTCTGTCGGAGAATCTGTGTTGCACTTGTGGAATACCGAACACACAAGGTGGGTTCTCCTCTACCAACTGAATTTTCTGCATAAGATGAGTCAGGAATCGAACTCCTGACTACATGCTTAATTAAGCAGACCAAAATATTTACCAATTGAATCAATTCATTACTAGTAGCATGATAACTATACATTTTTATTCTAATTTAATATAAATTATTAAATTAGTTTGTGAGAAAATGAAAGAAAATTTAGAATTAATCTTTGATCATACAAACTAATATGCCATAAGCCTTCAATTTAGCATTGTAAGGGTTTACTCTATCCCAAAAACTAAGGCTCTTTTTAGTAAAAATAGCAGATAGTAGATGGCTGATAAATTAGTTGATAACTTATATAGCTAGTTTCCAATTTTATAATTATTGTCCACCTTGTATTTTTTTTTTTTTTGACTAAAAATGAGATATTTATTCATTCCAATAATTGATCATCAAATGCAAATACAAATTCGCTAAAAACAAAAAGGATAAATCTGCAAACAAATTCACAGCATCCAAGTTAATAGCATATAACGGCATTTTGCCTACAAATAATATGATAAAAGTAAAGTCACCAGAACATTTATGCTTCTGGATCTGCAACGTTGACGTCCAAATCATTGATTGAATTTGCAAGTGGTTGAAGTTGATCTTTCGATAGAAATAAACGAACACCGCACCAAAACGGGAAATCAAAAACGCCGTACTAATCAGACGACGAACAACACACCGCCGCACTCAGACGACGAACAACACACCGCCGCACTTAGACGACGAAATAACTACAAAACAACTAAAAAAAACTTGATTATGTGAATAATAACACTTATTTAGATTAAAAATGAAGAAAATAAGATGCAAAGGGGTGATTTTAGGCCAAAAATTGACCTAAATTCACCCCCTCACCAATAAAAGGATGAAGAAGAAGGCTTAAGAAAAAGGGAAAAATAGGGTCGGCGTTGGAGACTTTTCTGTTTAGGAATAGGGAAAAATTGTCCACCTTGTATTGAACTTATTATTTGGAATGAAATGAATTGAGTTTGTTTGCGTCAAAAAAAATAAACTTATAATATATAGTTGATAGCTGATGATTAATAATTTATAGCTGATAAATTTATTGAAGTGTTTGGAAAAATTAATGGTAATGACATAAAAGTGTATTCTTCAGTAATAATAAAATTTAGACAAAAATACACTAGTGATTCTTTATCTTATTTATTTGTAACACTTTGATCTTTATCTTTTTTTTTTCTTCATTTAAGTCATTTATCTCTTCATTTAATCCTTATCATTTTTTTTTGTCAAAAAAATAAAGTCATTTTTTTACTAAAAAATTACTGATAAGATAGTTATATTTTCTTAAATTTATTTTTATTTAAAATCAAGAAATCCTTTGAATCTTCTTAATCTTCCTTCAATCAAAAAAAGTTTATTTTTTAATTTAGAAAATAATAAAGAAGTGATCACAAATACTTTATTTTATATAGATAATTATTTTAATATTACTATTTGTCGTATTATTCCATTTCACACACAAATTAAGTGAAGTTATAAATGAACAAAAAAATATATATTTTGGAGGTGGCGTACATAATACTAATGCTTATATGTATAGTTGGAAAAAGAATAATAAAATAATGATTTTATTTAAGTTATTTAAAGATTGAAAGTAAATAAATAATTGTGATGCGTAGTCATATCTATTTTTTAGATCATTGGCTCTTATAAAATCAAGATTGAACTGTTGAGGCAAAATCCCAATTTATTGTTTTAAAGATAACAAACCTCTTAATTATATTTTAATGTATAATTTTGGTCATTGTGTTATCTAACAAGTGCTTTTGAGTGATATTAAAAAGATAGGAATTATTATGCAAAGCAAAACATTTGATATCAGCTCTGAGAATGATACAAGAAAGACAGACATCATTCTCTCATCATTCTCTGAACTCCAACGTGTTTGTTCTTCAAAGTCAAAACACTTATTTATTTTAAGTGATAAATGAACAAGATAAAGGAGGACTTTTCATGAGAATTTATGCACAAGATCTCTACAGCAACTTATTTCAATATGGCAAGAATCTTGATCAAACAACTTATGGGACTTACTATCTTAAGTCATCACATGGAGCATGTGCCAAAGAATGTTCTTTGACCTCAAGACATAATAAATTATCATTTGAATTTATTATGATGGAAATGAACATAGACCAATGAAGAGAAGACAACAACTCTTTCACTATGAGTTGTCATGTACTTGCAAAGACACATTCAATGTTCATTCTCCAAGATGTGTTAGTCCTTTCTCCAACAAAGACTACACTCTACTATTCATCAAGGTTGTACTTGCAAAAGTACTTTTTTACATAGCCTTGATCAGTTACAGCTAGTTACTTGGAAGCAAAGTTGTCCCCACACCATTCTCTCACTATTCTATGAAGATATCACAAGAGAATGTACACAGTTCTGTGAGAATGTTCTTTCATCATTCTCCCTGAAGCATTGTTCTCATATAACAGCAAAATTCAAAGGCAACGGTCACACTTGCTCATCAAGTAATAGAAGTACAATGCCAGCTCATCAAGACGCTCCTCTTGGAGAACATTCTCAGAACATTCTCCAGCTCACTTTTCATATGTGAGTAACGGCTAGTTTAATGTTCTCTGATTTTCTCATACATTCTCCAAGATTCCAAGGGCTCTTCAACAACTATAAATAGCATGGAATACAGCAAGAGCAAAGCAAGAGTTTTGAAGCAATATCAATCATCAATTACTTGTCTTTCACGCACAAGAATCATAAACTCTTCTTTTGATCTCTTTCACTCCAAAGCTTCATAATTGCACACTTGTATCAGCAATTCATTTGAGTGATTTTCAGAGAGATTTTTATAGTTACTTAGAAAACTTTATAAACCTGGTTTGGTTTGTTGTTAAGCTTTATATCCAAACAATTCTTTGTAATAAGAAAAGAACTTGCTCATCAATACGTTACTATTGGTTGAGCAACTACCTTAGAAGGAAATGTAGAGATCACCTTGGGTATAAGGTGGAAGATAAGCTTGTATAGCTTGACAGAATTTTTGGTCTTGGGCTTAAGATCAAAAGAGAATAGTGGAAACCCTCACGTGGTGTGGGAAACTGGACTAGCCCAATTAAGGGTGAACCAGTATAAACTCTTTGTGTTATACTCCTTCTCTTTATCCTTATTCTCTTGCAAAACAGACACACTTACACACACAATAATATTCTGAAAGAATATCCCAAGAACGTTCTCTGCAATCTAACATAGACTGATCAGAGAACATTCTCTTAACATTCTCTGCTTTCTATTTTGTGTTTAATTCTTTCCATTTAGTTTGATTTATCATATAACTTATTCTACTAACGAATTGAGTTTATTTTTAAAGGGTCACAATTCAAACTCCCTCTTTCTTGTGAAAAAACTTTGCTACTTCATGAACAACATCTTAGTCGAAAATATTGAATTTTTAACGGTTGCAGATCCTACAAAATATACATAGTCACGAACATTTATATACACATATATTCAAAAACAACTTTGTAAAGAATTATTTTTGAGTCATAAATTTTAACCTTTGTGTGGAACTTAAAGTTAAGTAATACTCATACCTAGTAGTCTTGTATGAACCTCTGTGACCAGCTGCTCCAAAATTAGTAATTGAGTAGACATTACCTTCTATAAATTCTTTTTCAAATTTATAAATTAAAGTGTGACGTACTATGGCATGAATCTTGTTGCCATGTACAATACAATAAATTTTTTTTAACATAATACATGATAAAAACAATAATATTAGTTATAAGAATATCAATTTATATTCTCATAAAAAAATAATGTCTAATGAATATCAATTTATAAAAATAATGTAAATTTATATAACAATTCCTATATCTTTGAATCCATTAGTATCATGTCTAATGAAAGTATTTGATTGTTGTTAGTCAAACCTCGAACAAACCACAACCGAACAACAACATACAAAATCTCATTGTTTAGGTTAATTTCAGATTGTTGATTAATTTTGAGAGTCATTATGTATTGATTTAACCTAATGAGAAACACAAAAATATAGATGAATAAGAAATAAAATTTAGAAGTTATTGTGAAAATCTACAATATATTTATAGTGAGTTTTTTTTTACAAGAATTTATAGTGAGTTTTAGAAACACAATAATATTTTAAATTTATTTTATTTTATTTAATATTGACTTTTTTATTTAAATAATTATGATTTTTACATAACTGACAAATATGTTTATAAGATATAAAATTGATATCGTAACATTTATCTGATTTAATTTAATTCTTTTATAACTAACAGAGTAATTATAAAACATAAATATATAATCGAAACATCATGTGCAAGAAATTGAAATGTTAAAAATATTAATTTAAAATGCCACGTCAGCACCATAAATGGAATAGTACACATGTACTATATATTTGTCTATGAATAGGGTAGCTTTTATATATATATATATATATATATATATATGTGTGTGAACAATAAAAAATGTAAAATAACATTAATTCTAAATAATCATTTACAAAATATTAAAGAGATAATCACTCCATATTGAATGCTTGTTAAACAATGGAATCAATCATTTATTCTAAACATAAGGAATTGAATCACAATATAATCTTTGTTAATCTTGACGTTCTTCAAATTGATTTTTGATTTTGGCTGAACTTCCATATTGCGAAAAAGATAAGATCTTTTCAATGGATTACAGTCGGTTGAATCAGATGTTAAATTAACGTCTACATTCGGATCTTTTGAATTTTTAGAAAACTTTACAATATCATCAAACTTTATCAGAAGGTTCTGTAACAATTTAATTATCATAAGGATTAGTGTAATCTACAATATAATATTAGCATTGTGATTAAATATTATATTAATATCATATTTTGATTTTTATAATTGGTAAATTGAACAAATATAATGGTAAAATAATATAACAAATAACATATAAACTAACCACTTTCAATTCTTTGAACCGCTCAATTATTATCTTAGGTGTGATTTTGAGAAAACCATCTTCATCACTAAGACTATTAGAGTCTTGGAGCAAGCAAACTTTGAGGAGAATAAATGCTGTTTTTTTTCTTCCAACATCATATTATTTAAATTCAAATTTGCAATTAATAAAATAATGATTTCATTCAAATTACTTAAATAATGAAAGTCAATAAATAATGGTGATGCATAGTCATACTTATTCTTCAGATCATTGGCGCTTATAAAATCAGGATTTAACAACAACTTAGTCGAATATTGAATTTTGAACGATTGCAGATCCTACAAAATATACAAAGTCTCAAACATTTACATACACATATATCCGAAAATAACTTAGTAAAGAATTATTTTTATTGTAACATAATATTTTGCCATATCTTGATTTTAGCCACTAACACAACAACTAATGCATTTTCAATCTTGCCAGCCGCGACGAAGGCATTCAATTCGTCGACATATTGACCAAAAAGGGTAACTTTGAATTTGAATCTGTTTAAATAATATATATCATTAATTTATTTGTAAATATTAAAAAAAATATAAATATATATTAGAAAATGCGAAATTGCATGAAGTACTAACCCATCATAGTCTAACTGAATTGCAATTATTTTAGTTTTCAAACCATTTTGCTCGTACTCTTTTTGAATACCAACTCCGATTAACATTCTCTTAACATCTATAAAATATGATTATATCAATTTTGTTTTATTAATATAACACGATGACAATATTTAATGATAAATATAAAATTAAATATAAAAATATATAAATATAAAGATAATTTGTATCGTAATTAGGAGCAAACATTGGAGGAGGACTTTCAATCTTATAAATATTAGAAGAAACTTTTTTTGAGTCATAAATTTTAACCTTTGTGTGAAACTGAAAGTTAAGTTTATATTCATGCATAATAGTATTGTTTGAACCACCATTATCAGCTACTCATAAATTTTTGATATAAACATATAAAAAATAAAGCATTTGGTTAGTGTCTATCTAGTGTGTCCATGTCAAAACTTGGGAAAAATATATATGATAGTTGATGCTTAATTTGTATGATACTATTTACTTCATATCCATTTTTTACAGACTAAAATTACTACCGTAGAAAATGTTAAATCTTTCACTAATTAAAACTATAATTAAAATAAAACACCATAAAAAAAAATATATATCACGCAAACAAATGATCATAAAATTAAAATAATAAAGCAGAGAGTTAAATTCAGAAACAAGTCTCCTAATGATTACAATAATAATAATAAGCCTCAAATTCATGTAAGAAATATCTAAATTAAATTAAACTAATACTCAAACATTTGAGTCACAAATGAGTTTGTTTTCTGATTGTTACACAATCCCCTTGGTGTTTGATCAATTCTCAATTGTCTTAAATTTTATTTGACAATTTCTAGTAAATCTCTGGTTGTTTGGTTAGGGTCTTGTTGAACACAATGCAAAAAAGCATTGGTGAAATGCGATCCTGTGGAATAGTTAGTAGTTGATTCATGGGTTGCTTTTGACGAAATCATCATCACGACTTTGTCGTTCAATATCTCATGAAACCTTGCTCCATAGCATGCATCAATTATAAGAAGCAAATTACTGTTTTGACACAAAAGTTCTAGAGCCTTTATAATCCTATCAACTACATAAAAATAACAATACATTAATCACATATAAAAAAAATATTCTGCATTAAAATAAAATGAAAATTAACAATAAAAAAATTACCTTCCAAAACTGCAGAATCAATAGCTGCGATGAGTCCTTCACCGGGACCTTCAGGAGGTATTTCAGGATTTTCTCCGTATCCACTAATATAAATCACAAAGATACCCAATAGTTTTGCACTTTGAATGAACTCACTAATTTCTCCTTCTAATTTCACATTTGTTAATATATTATTATCTATTTCTTCTTTTTCATTACATCTTTCATCTAATAACATCTTTATATTATCTTCAGTAAATCTAAACTTTGCAATCAAAAATTCTTGTAGTCTTCTGCAATCATGATGAACATAAATCATCATTCGTTCGTCATATTTCAACCCAATAACCAAACTTCTTTTTGTACCTAAATTTAAATTTGAAGAAGAAGCTCTCTCACTCATATTTTGGAAAAGAAAGGGAAATGTTGGTTTTTGAGATGAAATATAAGAGAAAGTATGTTTTGAGATGAGATGCAAGAGCAAGTAAAATGGTGGTTTAAAACAAAAATGATGAGGAATAATAATGATCATGATAACGACCATGTCTGAAAGAAAATAAAGAGGGAAGGGTGAGTGTGAAGTATTTGAAGTAAGGAAAGAGGAGGTTCGAGAAAACAATGAAAAACAGATGCAGGAAGAAGAAAGAATGGAAAAGGAAATTAAAATATTTACTACTGAACCACGAAACCAAAAGTAACCAAACTCATTTATTAACGTAACGAAAAAAAGAGACAGGGATTGAGGTCGAAAAATTAGAAATAAAATTTGAGTTACAAACGTTTCTTCGATACATTAATAAATGAGTTTGGTTACTTTTAGTTTCGTGGTTCAGTAGTAAAACTTTTAATTTCCTTTTTCATTCTTTCTTCTTCCTGCATCTGTTTTTCACTCTGTTTACTCCAAAAACTTCTTTCCTTACTTCAAATACTTCACTGTCACACTTCCCTCTTTATTTTCTTTCAAACATGGTCGTTATCATGGTCATTATTATTCTTCATCATTTTTGTTTTAAAACACCATTTTACTTTCTCTTGCATCTCATCTCAAAACATACTTTCTCTTATATTTCATCTCAAAAACCAATATTTCCCATTCGTTTCCAAAATATGAGTGAGAGAGCTTCTTCTTCAAATTTAAATTTAGGTACAAAAAGAGGTTTGATTATTGGGTTGAAATATGACGAACCAATGATGATTTATGCTCATCATGATTGCAGAAGACTACAAGAATTTTTTATTGCAAAGTTTGAATTTATTAAAGATAACATAAAGATGTTATTAGATGAAAGAAGATGTAATGAAGAAATAGATAATAACATATTAACAAATGTGAAATTAGAAGGAGAACTTAATGAGTTTATTCAAAGTGTAAAATTACTGGATATCTCTGTGATTTATATTAGTGGGCACGAAGGAAATCCTAAAACACCTCTCTCCCGGTGAAGGACTCATTGTAGCTATTGATTCTACAATTTTAAAAGTTAGTTTTTTATTGTTAATTTTTATTTTATTTTAATGCACAATATTTTTATATGTAATTAATTTATTGTTATTTTAATGTAGTTGATAGGATTATAAAGGCTCTAGAACTTTTGCCTCAAAAGAGTAAATTGCTTCTTATAATTGATGCATGTTATGGAGCAAGATTTCATGAGATATTTAACACAAAGTCGTGATGATGATTTCGTCAAAAGCAACCGAAGAATCAACTGATAACTATTCAACAGGATCACATTTCACCAATGTTTTTTTGCATTGTGTTCAATAAGACCCTAACCAACAACCAAAGATTTACTGGAAATTGTCAAAAAAAAAAATTAAGACAATTGGGAATTGATCAAACACCAAGGAAATTGTGTAACAATCAGAAAGCAAACTCATCTGTGAATTGAATGTTCGAGTATTAATTTAGTTTAATTTAAATATTTCTTAGATGAATTTGAGGTTTATTATTATTATTATTATTATTATTATTATTATTATTTATGTAATAACTTGTAATCGTAAGGAGACTTGTTTCTGAATTTAATTCTCTGCTTAATTATTTTAATTCTATGATTATTTGTTTGTGTGGTGTTTTATTTTTTTGTGTTGTTTTATTTTAAATATAGTTTTAATTAGTGAAATAATAAACTTTTTCTTCGGTAGTAAATTTTAGTCTGTAAAAAATGGATACGGAGTATATGTATCATACAAATTAAGCATCAACTATCGTATATATTTTTCCTAAATTTTGACCCGGACACATTAGATGGACACTTATCAAATGCTTTATTTTTTATATGTTTATATCAAAAAGTAAATGTGACAACTTGTCTACCCCTTAAGATTTTGGAGTATTTATCCCCGGTCATTAAAAAATGTTTTAAACGATATAAAATTTTATAAAATACACCGTTTAATTGAAAATTATATCATATAGATCATAGTTCAAACAACATTTACACTTAAAGAAATAAAGAAACTACTGCTCTAAATAATTAACAACATCATGCATCAATTTAGGATCACATTTCAACTAATCTTATTCTTGTTGGAACCAAAATGGGCCGGAAAAAATACGCGGGCGGAAAACGCTCGCTAAACAGTAGAGTCGCCACCGAAGTTTTATTTTTAAAGGAAAACATTGATAAAACTTTTCAAAAACGAGAACAAGGTCATCGCAACCAAATCTCGGATTCGGGAGTCGATTATGCGATGGGAAGGTATTAGCCCCCCTCGCATCCGTTGTATTCAACGGGAATCGTTAATTAGTTTAGTTTTTATTTAAGTGTTAATTTCATGTTTGTTTCTTTATTATTATGATAATTGTTTGCAAAGAAAGAAAAATATTTTAAAGACCAAAAAATGTTTTTTAAACTCTAAATATTTATTTTTAAATGTTTATGATATTTTTGCCATCAAAATAAATCCCATAAAAAACTTGTTTTTTTTAAGACTTTTTATTAACTTATTTTTTGTTGTTAAGAGTGGATTCATGGGGGTGCAAGTAAATGAATGAGTTTAAAATCCATGACAAAACAAACAGCACAAAAGAAAGCATTTTAATAATCTCTACCAAACAGAAACATTATGCATAACAGAGAAAATAAAGACAAAAGCGCGAGAATAAGAAAAGATTAACCGTAAAGAGAGAAATCGCCGGTGCGCAGGAGAGGCTGACGGCGGCGAGGGCGGTGATGGTCGCCGGATTTGACGGTGGCAATTAGCTCTTTCTCCTTCTTTCTCGTTCTGCTTCCTTTTACTTTGAGGTGGTGTTTGCTACTATTTTTTTTTTCTTCTTTTTTGTTCTACATGTTTTTCTATCTCTTATGTTTTGTTCTAGTTTCTCTTTTCTGTTTTTTGCTGTTTTTTTTTTTTTATTATTATGGATGATTGGTTTTTCAAAGAGATGATGGTGGTTATGAGAAAAAGATGAAGATGGTTGTTTGGAATGGTGATGTTGTGACTTGTATAGAAAGATGAAGTGTTGTTGATTCTATTCTTTCTCTGCTATTTTAGTTCTCTCTTTTAAACCTTGTTTTTCTTTCTTCTAACTTACCTCTTTTTTTCACTGATTTTGTGTTCATTTAATAGAGTAAATTGGTGAAGTGTTGAGACCAATGGACAATTTGTGTATTGATTAAAGTATGTTATGGAAGAAAATTTGGTATTGGTATTGAAGTGATTTGTGCTTTTGGTTAGAGTGTGAATCTGGAGAAGATTTTAGTAAAAGTAGAAATAATGGTGAGGCAGGCTTGAAACATGGGGAAGGGGCGCTGCATCAGCATTTGCTGTTGTAGTAGCTTGCTTTCACGGTGAAGAGTAAAGACTATGGCATAGCTATTGTTCCTTTCTTTTTACTTTTTGCTAACATAATACTCCCTCCGTTTCAAAATGAGTGTCGCTTTAGCTCAAAAATTTCGTTTCAAAATGAGTGTCGCTTTTCAATTCCCAATGCAACATTTTTCAAATATACCCTTTAATAATCACTTTATACATTGTTTTCAAAAAAACAAAAGAAAAAGTAAGGTTAATTTAGTAAAAGTGCTATTACTTTTAACATAATGATTACATTCCTTAATATGTGTGAAATCACCAAGTACGACACTTATTTTGAAACGGAGGGAGTAATATACTATACTTCTTCCATACCATAGTATATATAGTTTCGGACTATGATTTATGGATGTTTTGCATCTATAATATTTTATGGCTACCTTATACTCCATATGACACAGACATCCTTATCAAAATGTCCACCTATGTTAAATACATTTCGATGTCTTACTCCTTGTATTTAGATGTCATCTTGATCTTCATCTTTCTACTTATTACTTTGAATGTTGCCGAGTTTATTACTCCCTCCGTCCCAAAATAAGTGTCACACTTGCCAAAATTGTTTGTCCCAAAATAAGTGTCATATGCTATTTATAACATTGATTTTTCCTATTTTATCCTTTAAAACAATCATTAAGTGAGAGAAAAAGTACACTCAAAAATCAACTTTTTAGTATTCCAATGTCTACTACCAATAAAAAGAGATGGTATTTTAGTAAAAATCATATTCTCTCTCTTTCTTTTACACACTTTTCTTAAAGTGTGTGATTTGGTCAACTGCGACACTTAAAATGGGACGGAGGGAGTAAAAAGAAAATGTAGTACTGTTGCTCACTGAATATACTAGTAGTAATATAATATAATATATTCCATACTTTTCAACTTACTTTTATCTTTTCTTATTTTTTCAACTTTTATGAAATTATATCTTTTTGTTTTTTTTGTCAGGTAGCCTAGTGGCTAGAAAATTACCCATTAAAAGTGAAATAGCGGGTGTATCTGGGTTCGAACCCGGATCCCAACACTTTCGTGCAATATGTCCAACTAATTGAACTAAGCTCATGGGACGAAATTATATCTTTTTGTTATTCCATGTATTTAATACATATAACTCATGTTGACAAAAACAAAAACAAAAAACTAATTAAAGAAAGTCCATCTGAATACTTTACATGTGCTAAATATATTGAATTAAATTTTGCAATCAACTATAGCAATAATAAAATAAAAGGTTCATTGTCCATGAACTTAGCTCAAATGATAAGATATTGTAATATACTTCCTCCGTCCCATTATATAAGCACCTTCTTACAAAAAGTTTAGTCCCAAAATATAAGCCCCTTTACAATTTAAAGATACATTTATTACTTTTTTACTTACACATATCCTAATTATTACTACTAAGTAATAAATGTATCTTTAAATTGTAAATGAGCTTATATTTTGGGACTAGACTTTTTGTAAGAAGGTGCTTATATAATGGGACGGAGGGAGTAGTATTTTTTTTGTCTTTGTGAAACAATGAGAGAAGCTTATAAACTCTATTAACTTTAGATATCATATTCCATGATTCTCCTGAAATTTGTTTTCAGTCTAAAATAGCGTCGTTTTTCTCCATCATCTAATAGATCCCTTCTTGGCCATATATACCGGTAAATCCGTGTACACGTTTTGCACAACATCTAGTTGAGTACCCTTTGTATCTATACTTAAACTAAATCCAGTTTGTTGGAGAAAAGAATTCTAGATATGGTGAGATAATGTAAAGTAGGACGTTATGAAGATTAAAAATACAACCCAAAACTAAATTTAGATAGAACTACGATTCAATCTTCTACAATGTAATTGCGATCGAGAATAAGCTGAAATTATTTAATGTCATAACTGACTCTGGACTAAATTAGACGCCGGTCCAATAGACCGGATATTGATGCTAAAACATAAAATAAAATTTACTATCGATTGAGATATAATTTAATGATGAAATCATTAATATAGTTAAGAGATCATGCAATTTCATTTTATAAGAGGACAATTTTGTCAAAAATTTTTTCATAAGAGGACAACTTTGTCAAAAAAAATTTCATAAGAGGAAAATTTCCGAAAATTGAATTGTTACAACTTGAAACTTTTCCTTATACCTACTAAATCATGCAAAACTATAGCAGCAATATCAATCACACACTTTGTAACCAAAAAATAAAAAATGACGATCTATAATTCACGTATGAGATAAATATTGCATTAATCGTACAACAACGTTTTCCCTTTTCATCTTATTTTCCAATTTTCCGTCAAAAAAAAAATCTTATTTTCCAATTTCACTGCATCCCATCTCATCCAAACAACTTGATTAAATTTTTTTTCATTTAATTATTTTTTTTATCTGATATTTTGTCCTTTTGTTTTTGAGTGAAATACCAAAAATCTTCTTGAAATTTCAACTTTCATCAAATATCTTTTAAAATTTGAAAATAGATAAATACCATCTGAAATTGTAAAACATCAACAAATACTCCAGGTCCATTAACTCTTTGGTATGGCCAGGTCCATTAACTCTTTGGTATGGCCAGGTCCATTAACTCTGTTAGTGACAATTTTAATAATCAAATACTTTTTTAAAATTTACAATTTATTATCAAGTACCCTCAAAAATTTATAACTTAAATACAAAATCCTTTTAAAATTTGAAAAAAATAAGTCATAATTTTCACAGAATTAATTAATGTATCATTTATATTTTTTGTCGTTTTCCGTTCTAAAACCCTGACGAAACCTTCATTACTGCATCGAACTGGAAACAAATTACTCTCATCATCAAAACCTCCCTTTATTTCTCATTTCACCTTCTTCTCAACCTCACCATGTTCTCGAATCGCTTCTCTGTCTTCATTTACTTGACTTGGCTCCATTCTAAATTCGATGAGTTTCTTATCGATGTTCTTGTATCGGATAAATCTGATGAAACTCTTAAGGAAGTTGTGTTGCATACTTTGATGGAGTTTTTTAGATCTTATCATTCATCTTTATATAACAAAATTCTTTGTAGTATTGTAAGTTATTCTAATTCTAATTGTAATGTTACTGTTTTCACTCTACTGGTCATGGTTTTTCCATGCTAGCTTTTCATTTTTCTTGTATGATTTTTAGCTAGTTTTTCCATGCTTCCTTGGATTATTTGAGCTTTACTACTAGCACAATTACGGAATCAAATTGCTCTCTGCTCTATTTACTCCATCTATTTTGATGACATGGGCGTTAACTGCATACGTGGCACCTGCCAATGTGGCACCATGTCACATGAGAAGAGGGTAATGGACTAAAATTTGTAAAATCAGGGGGTTAATTGACCAGAATACCATTAAATTTAACCCCTTGAATTTGCAAATTTTAGTCAATTACCCTCTTATAACGTGTATCTTGATCATTTACTCATCTCTCATGTGACGTGGTGCTACGCTGACAGGTGTCACAGAACAAGATAGTATATTATGCCATAATATTTTATGATTTATGGCATAAATCATAAAATAGATGAGGAAGGGGGCGCTCCATCAACTTTTGTTGTTGTGTAGTTGCTTGCTCTCATGGTGAAGAGTGAAGACTATGGCATTGCTATTATTGTTCCTTTCTTTTTACTTTTTGTTAATATAATAATATACTAATAGCTTAAACATTATTTTAGTCCTATCTTTGTATGTACGTGAAATTTTGGTTTTAGTCCTTGTATCGAATTTTGTTTAAATTAAGTCCCTGAATCAACTAAATTTTTTTATTTTAGTCCCTAAAGCGAAAATCCGCAGAAAAATTATAGGAAAATCTACAGGAAACTTGCGAATTTTCCTGTAGATTTTCCTATATTTTTTCCTGCGGATTTTCGCTTTAAAGACTAAAATCAAAAAAATTGGTTGATTCAGGAACTTATTTTGAACAAAATTCGATACAGAGACTAAAACTAAAATTTCGCATACATATAAAGACTAAAATACTAAAATGATGTTTAAGCCTATATTAATAATAATAATAATAATAATAATAAATAAATAAATAAGTAAATAAAAGATGAAAATGAGGGGAGAGAGTGGCGTACATTGATGTGCTGCTACTCTTTTCTTTCTATTGTTTGTTTGGTTTTTTCTTATTTTAAAACATAAATTAGAAACTTACAAAAATGCAAATAGAAACTTACACAATTTCACATACTTTGAAGACAAATGTATATTTTTATGATTTTTCCGAAGATTAACTAAAGTTGATGAAATGCATAAATAATTAGTTTAAATTTAGATTGTCTGTAGTGAAATATCCACCAACAATGAAGTAAAAATCTCAATTGTTAGGCTAATATTATTTATTAAGAATTTCATATCAGATGCGAGATAATCTAAATTAAATTTATTTTTTTTCTAAAGGTCTTAATTAAATTTATAAGAAAAGATAATTTTCACTCTAGAAATAAGTTATATTGAGTTGAGTTAAACATAACTCTTAATTCTAAGATGATTGCGTTCTATTCTAACTTCACCAAATAAAATTTCAAATAAATATCAAAATATGAATCATACTTAAATGGATTTTGTCAAACAAATTCTGAATGATAATTGGATAACTAATCAATCAATATTTATACATGTATTCATGTCCTATTCTTCTCTCTTTTCTCATCCTTTGGTTAAGTGAGAGAAGGAAATAGTTTCAAAATAAGGATCATTTCTTTGTCTAGATTAGTACATGACAAGACCATGAATGGAGAAATGGAAAATCCTATTAATCAATCTAAAAGGAGCTTTATATAATGTCTTAATTGAGTTAGTGGACCTTCACATGATATAATAATGTGTCCCAAAATATTGGTTAAAAAATTGGATTTGATACGTTAATTTTGTTTGACCAATTTTATCTTATATTTTGGTACGGACGTAGTAACTAACTAGTTGTACCAAATTAACATGATGAAATATTTATTTTTTCAAAGATAATACAGTATACATTGTCATTGAAAATAACTTGAACTAATGGATATTTTCAGTTTTCACATGTCTCATAAAAATTAAAGTCATAGATAGGGACACAAATTAATAATTGAATCTTCAATGCTTCACTTTTCTGCAAAGGTACATGAACTGTAACAAGGGAATAAGTTAAGGTATCAAAGAAATTGACATGTTTATCAATAACACAATTATTGGATGAGAATGTCTTATTTTCAAAATACCATATAATTGACTCTTTTTTTCATCATTATTTTTGTTGTTTGTATAAATTAAAATCTTATCCAATTAAAATTCAAAGTATCAATGTATTCAGAATTCAAAGTACTCATGTATTCAGAATCGTCTTAATTCATGGTAATGGAAAAAATTGACTACATAACAATATATATCATTTAGTCAAAAAAAAAAAACAATATATATCATGATTAAACATAAAATTAAATGCAAGAATCTAACAAAGGCCTAATCCTCCAAAGTAAATTATTTTTCCTCATAAAATCAATTTATTACATACTCAATAAATAAACATCTTAAAACATGAACTAAAGCTCAATTTCTTTTGCTAACAAAATTGATCAAAAGTAGACAAGAAAAGAAGATGAATCAGAAGAGGAGGCTGAAGAACGAAAACGAAAACGAAGATTCCTACTTCTGAAACCATCAAAACTCATGCCACTTCGTGAAAGAAGTCGCTCAATCGCCCTTGTCAACACGGACGTGTACTCTCCAAATATCTCCGTCATAACCGCCACCATTATCATCTTTCTAGCTTACAAACTTCTTTTCGTTCTTCTTCTGTTTTGAAGGCTTAGAAGTTCTTATATATATAGAAAGATGAGTCTAAAGGGTAAGAAGTAAGGGTCCTATAAATAATATAATAAGACTCTTTTTGTATCTGATCAGTTTGGTAGTTACAAGTTATTGACAATGTGTGGTTTGTGGAATTTGGTTTTTGAATTATGTGGCCCCAAAAAGCATAATTATATAAGTGGTTGGCAAAAAGGAATTGAATTCTGGCACTTTCTGGTGTATACAGTGAAATATTTAGGCACATAATAATTGCATTTTTTACTTGGTAATTACCATAATGATTATGCAATATAAGAAGCAAATAATTTGTAATTTTGACTATTTTGAAGCTTCAGAAAAAAGACATCGGTTCACATTTACACACTGTTTACTAAATTTGGATTAAGGGTCGCATTCAAAGTAGTTAATACATATATGTAGTTGTTAGATTGAAATTTGACTATTTATAATTTTGATGTACATATTTTCAATTTGGTTAGCTCATGTCATGCTTTTTTGAGTGATAATTTCAAGATTATTGACTTATTTGTTATGGTAGATATTCGTTGATCTAAAAGATAATTTCAAGATTATTGACTTATTTGTTATAGTAGATATTCCTTGTGGTCAATAAAAACAGAGTCAAAAGACTTTGTCAATAAACAACTTATGTTAATTGTTGGTTTGTTCAATTAATATTGTTTCTTCTTTTACATACCAAATTCATTAAGAAAACCAAACTGCAACCAAACTGCAGTATGTCTGAAATGTAACAATGCAATCAAATGTTAGTTAGTTAGTTAGATTTAAAGGGATTGATGCTTAATTTGGTAAAGATTATAGTTAGATCTCACAACTGTGTTTGAGAGATAATTGAAATCATCTGATATCAGAATTCACCTTGAAATCTAGAGGATGGTAATTACAGTGCAAAGGATAATTGAGAAACATAAATGCTAAAACAAGAAAAAATATACTGTACAACACAACCATTCCAAAATTACACAATTTATGATAAGCCACATAATTATTAAAGTTAAATATGTTTTTTAGTCCCAACAAAATTAAAAACTTTTGAGTTTAATCGCTACAAAAGATATAATCAATTTTAGTACTCAATATTTAAAAATCGAACAAATTAAAAGGCTAAAAATATTCTGATTTTATAAAAACTAGGTACTAAAAATAAATAATTCTTTTTTGTAAGAATCAAAATCAAAACATAAACATTTTATAGTGATTTTAGAACATTTAACTATAATTATTAATTACTCTTTCACTTTTTTCTTGTTATTTTAGAAAGAGTATGATCTAGTGAAGACCTTTTTCCATGCCTTCAAACTTAGAGACCTAACCCTAGTTAAAGATAAAGAAGGCTTAAAATCTTTGTGAGGAAAATTTTCTAATGGAATTGGTGAAGATGATGAGGGTGATTGTGATTGTGAATTCTCTAATACAATCTTCTTGGTTCCAAAAACAAGCCTTCTTTTCTCTTGCTTTCTTACATTTTGTAACACATCAAATTTGTTGCAAATTCCCCATACCTTTTGTTGACAATGATCCACATTTACCAAGTATATGCCTGCCATCAATAATCAATAAGTTGCTGTATACTATCAATTTATTTAGCTAAAAAATTAAGATGGTAGTGAAGTTTTTATTTTTTAAAAAAGAAAATTTTATTAAGGTAGGGATGTCTTACTTTTGACTTTTTTGTTTGGTAATGTCAAATTTCTAGTTTATTGTTTATACTGTGGTTTATAAGGTCACTTAAAAAAAATATGTTTGATAAAAAAATCGTCAATTTATAGCTTATTTTTACTAATTTTTATTTGACGAAAGCTTATTTTTACTAACTTGTTTTTTTTTCTTTTCTAATTTTATCCCTATCACATAACTTGATTTTTTTTATATGATGTCATTTCATGTTAGTTTAATCACTAATTTTTACTCCGTACAAAAAAAAAACCACTAATTTTTACTAAATATTATAAATTTAATCAGTTAATATATCCGCCATAAACTCATTGTTTTTTTTTTTGACGAAATAAACTCATTGTTATAATTTAATTTTTTTTATACATGATAAGTCATTGAAATTTCATACACATATAAAATAGAGAAATCAGAGTTCGAAATCCGACCATAAATATCCAACTTAATAGTTTTAATATTTTCTACCAAATAAATTATAAACTCATTCATTTGTTTTTTTTGAGGTAACTCATTTAAATTAGAAAACTCATTCGTTTTTTTTTTTTTTTTGAGGTAACTCATTATAAATTAGGAAACTCATTCATTTGTTATAACATACTCCCTCCGTCCTAAAATGTAAGAGAAAAAATTCAAATTTTTTTGTCACAAAATATAAGAGAAAAACACAAACTTTTACATTTTCAAGAAAAGTTCACTCTCTCTCTTACCTTTTCTATAATCAATAACCAATCAAAATTGTTTATACATCTTTTCAAGTAACCTTTTTACTAAAAAACTTACATCCAATAATTATATTTTACTTTTTTTAATAAGTGTAATTTTATTTTTTTCTTACATTTTGGGACAGAGGAAATACCTAATTTATCAAGTATTTATCATTTTTTAAGATTTTTTTAGTCTTAGATATATAGATCTAAGATCACTAGGAGTGTTCTGTATAGAGAACTTCACTGTTTATGCACATGTCACCGAAAGTTATATATGGACCATACCATTACATTGTTAATGTTCATTGGAATGTTCATTGGATTCAGAAGTCAGGCCGACTTACAGAGATTTATGGATTAATTTATATAAATTTAGTTAGATTAGGCTGTTTTCTTAAATAGATTAGGTCGAAACTTTTTTATAAGTTTATTTAGCTAAATATGTCAGATTACAAGTCATATAAAAAACCTTTTAAACATATTAAACCGACTTAATTAAATAAATATTAATAATATTTTTTATTATTTTTATCATTTAATATTAAATATTTAATTTTGAACTAAATTTTAATTCTACAAATTTTACGATGAATTAATTTTTTACATGTATAAATATATTAATATAAAATTGAAATATCATATTTATATAGTTAAAACTAAAGTATGATTTGAAATATCAAAAGAGAGTTTAATCTCATTGGTGAATTAGTTGATTAGTCTATTTAAATATAAATATAATTACTTATTTAAAAAAGTTCATAGGAAATAGACTTTTAAACAGGTTAACAGATCAGACTTTCCAAATATCAAACCGCACACCTAAATATCAAGCTTATAACAAACTACAGGTCAAACTCAGACTTTTAATTTTTTGACATGTTAGACTCAAACTTGACAAAACCTAACTCAACTTGACATACTCTTAATTGGACCCAATATTGGAAGGCTTAAATTTGATGTCATGCTATGGTAAAAAGTAGAACTGCATGTATATGAGCATTGAGCACAATCTCTTTCCGACTCTAGAAATCGCTTAGCAATATCATGGAGAAAATTTTGTAATGGTATATAATTAATTGTAATGTGAAGTACGTTTTCTATTATACCTACAAATATTCCAGTTCACACAATAAGTTTGACTTTTGCAATCCATAATTCACAACGTTGGTAATTAAGGGGATGAGTAACTCAACTGGTTAAGCTGACCAGTTAAGCTAAGGGTTAAGAAGCTAGTGGAAGTTCAGGGTTCGAGTCCTGGCAAAGGAGAAAAAATTGACAATATACTAACTATACACTAACAACTAACATTTGTCTATAAAAAAAAAAAAACAATGTTGGTAATTAAGTTTTCCCATTTCATTCTTATGAAATCCAGAGATCAAATTAGATAAATCAAAAACTTGAATACTACTAATTAAGTCCATCCTTTTAATAGAACATATTAACCATTTTGTGCCAAGAGCTGTTAAACAAAATAGGCTGAAACCATCCGATTAGCGAGCACATATAAATGGATATACCAAATTTGTGTTACTCCAAATATTAATGGTTGAAACAACTCAATCCATATTTCAATATTACTATATTTTTATTTTAAAAAAAATTCAATGTACAACAAATTCTTTATTCACATTCACTAAAAAGTATTAGATGATACAAATTATTTATTTGCATGTTGTTAATATGGGTGTAAAGTCAAATGGAGACATGTCTCATCTAACCCAATTTTTATGTGAGGTAAATGGGTTGAAGACAAAATAATTATGGGCTTTTACTATGGTCTAATTCATAAAAAATAGTTGTTCTTCATCCTCTATATTGATCAGAATTTCTTAATGTCTTTTCATTTACCAGAAGATATTTTATGTTAGTATAAATTTTATCGAAAGATATCTTTCAATATCATTTTATTTTTAATTAGTGTAAAATTTTAATCCAACAGTGGATTTTATAAAAAAAATTCGTTATAGCGTTATTGAGCGGTATAACATCACTCAAGTCAAATGTTACACTGATGTAATTTGATCTACCTTTTTAAAATTTAATTTACGAAAAATTGCTAAACCATAATCTGCTAATAGTAGTAATGATCAATTTTTTGTTTGAAATATTACATAAAATTCACCTACAAATTAAATGTAGATTTTGAGTTCAATCAAACTCAAAACAATATAAATATTTGACTTCAAAATATAAACATTTATTGATTGAGTTAGGATTTGCACATTGCTAGCAACCAAAATTTTGATATTTTCTTTCTCTACAAATTTGGTACTACTGTTTAGCATATCTATTATTTCACATGGAACAATTAGAGAACATAAACATGTAAGTTAACCACTATTGATTGTTTAAAAACTAATATCACCAAATTAAAGTAAGGGCTAAATTATTTACCTTTGAGACTAGATAAGCTTTTCTTTATTTTCTTCTCACATCCATAAGAATACAAAGGTACCATCATTTCAACATATTGTGCCTCCACAATATTCTTGTAAGCTGGGACAATTTGCATGTTGGCCTGTCTGACGATTAATTGATTCATCTCACACCATGTAGTTACCAATCAATAGGGGTGGCAAAATGGGCCGAGTTTATTTGACAGTTTATTTAATCTGCTATTTTTATTAATTGGGTCAAGATTTTTAAGCTGACACTTGAAGTTGGTCCGCGGGCATTAACTATGTTTATTTTTGTTACAAATATTTTTTATTTTGTATGAAAATTGGATTGTACAATGACTATTTTTTCTTTTATTTATAAAAAGCTGAATAGTTTCATCTCACATACTCTTAATTCATTAGTATAAAATTAAGTTTCTTTCATAGAAGTGTTGAACACTTGAACCAAGTGGAATTTTTGCTGTTTCAATGTCTTTGTTTTTATTTTTTTGGTGTTGTTGTTAAATTGTGTTGTTTATGTCAAAGATATTACATTGACATTTTTTATTATACACTATTGAAAAATATCATCTGTCAGCATCTTTGCTAATGACTAATAATTAATAATTTTTTGTCAAAAAAAAAAGACTAATAATTAATAATTTTGTAATAAATCAAATTATAAAAAAAAGTTTGACGGACCGGTCAACTAACCTGCCAACTCGCTGATATATGAGACGAACTTGAATTTTAAACTCAGACACCTAAATAAGCCTGCCCCGCTCCACCCATTTTTTGAAAGGGCTAAAATGGAACGGACAACCCGTTTTACAACCCCTACCAATCAATATGCTCCAATCCTTATATAAAGTTTTGGTTGGATCATGGCAGATTTGCCTCCTAAAATTCATTAGATAAGATTCTCTTTTTTTTGAGGTAAATTAGATAAGATTCTCTTAAAAAGCACCGTTTTCTTAGTATTATATTTTTTTTTCCCATTTATATATCTTCTTTTACATTTTTTACTTTGTGATGTGTTGTTATGTTGCCTTTAGAGTCAGATCATTTCTTAATTAGAAAAAGGTTTAGACTTTTTGAAAAGCCTATTGATTAGTACTATGTAAAAAATATTATTATATTAATCGTTAGTTAGTTCAGTGGTGATTGACGCTGAATTTAGTAAGAAAGACCACGGTTCGATTTCTCACAACTATGATTGGAAGGAGGTTGAAATCACTTGATGCCAGAATTGACTCCCGAACAAGATTAAACTGGTGGTGAAAACCAAAAAAAATAAAAATATCATTATAATAATTTTTATAATTTATTATAAAAATATATTTGTTTATCACTCTAAATTAGAGATTTATGTATATATTAATGATGCCTTTAACAAGCTTATCATACATAAATTGTGTACAAATTTTTATTTATTTATTTTATAATAATTATTTTTTAAGTTAGTGTTCTTTTTTTGGTGTACATAAATATATGACAAAACAATTATAGACTCACACATATAAAAATAGAATGACAAGAGATCGAACCATAATCATGGACATTCGACCTGACAATTTTAACATTTTCTACCTGTTGAACTAGAATAATTGTTTTTTAAGATAGTGTTTTATTAGCTAATGTATTATAAAATCAATTTTATAATAGATTACGCCTTAATTAACTACTACCATCAATATGTGACATAAATGGTGATTCTGAGTTTCTTAACTATTTTGTTTTGAGTTCGATATTTTCTAGTACTTGTCCTCCATAATGCTTCTGACCTGCAAAATTTCTTTAACTATATAGCTCATTTCATTTGTTATTGTTTTGTTGTACATTTTTTACGTACTGGATGGGTAGCCTATGCTGCCGTGCCGTTTATCTTTGACATCTCTATTATTATTATTATTATTATTATTATTATTATTATTATTATTATTATTATTATTTTATATACATTACGATAGTTCCACGGAGCTCTCTCGTGCATTCTCAAGAAAATTTGCTTATGTGTCATTCAATTAGAGCTTCTCTAAGATTTTTTTTTAATATTTTTTTTAGATATTTTTTGTAGCGTAATTCAGTTGCATTCTTAGCATATTTTTTTTAGATTTTTTTTGGGAATAATTACGTTTGTAGTCTTTTTTTTAGATTTTTTTTTGGGAATAAATATGTTTGCATATATACAAAATTTTATTTTTAGTCCCTAAAGAAATTTTCAACAAGTTATGGTCCCTCAAATATTTCCTATCATAATATTTGGTCCTTATTTATCATTTAACTCGAGTATATCATTCAAAATTTTAAAAAAATTTCCGCTGACATGTTTAATACATTATGGAGATCTCTATTACAAAAGATGAATTTTTTTTAACAATACATTAATTTAATATGAATTTTTTAGTTTTTTGCGTTTAAAAATTTATAAATAATTCATCTTAGGTTAAAAAATTCTAAATTTTTGTGGGAGATGTTCTTATCTCTATTTATATACATTATGATAGTTCCACGGAGCTCTCTCGTGCATTCTCAAGAAAATTTGATTATGTGTCATTCAGTTAGAGCTTCTCCAAGATTTTTTTTGGATAAAATATGTTTTTGGTCCATATAAATATACCAAATTTTGTTTTTAGTCCCTCTAAATTTTTTCTTCGACTTTTAATCCCTATGAAATTTTCTATTTCACTTTTGGTCCCCTCTTCTAAGTAAACTCATATGTATGATTCATATTTTTAAATAAAATTTTGCATAAAAGTTTATAAAATTATATTAATCTCTCTATAAAATATTAGAATTTTTTAACAAAATATGAATTTAATATGAGTTTTGAAATTTTTTGGGGGTAAAAATTCATAATTAATTTATGTTTTGTTAAAAATTCCAATTCTTTTATAGAGAGATTTTTATAATATTGTACAGATTTCTGCATAATTTTATTAAAAAAATATAAAGTTACACATGAGTTGAATTAAAAGTAGGGACTAAAAGTGGTGATTGAAAATTTTATAGGGACTAAAAATTGAAGAAATTTTTTTGAGGGACTAAAAACAAAATTTGATATATTTATAGGGACCAAAAACATATTTAACCCTTTTTTTTTATATTTTTTTTAGATATTTTTTTGGTCCCTATAAATATATCAAATTTTGGATTTAGTCCATATATTTTTAATTAAATTGTGCACAAATGTGAAAAATATTATGATAATCTCTCCCTAAAAAAATTGGAATTTTTAAACAAAATATAAATTAAATATGAATTTTAAACCACAAAAAGTTTAAAATTCATAATTAATTCCTATTTTGTTAAAAAAATTTAATTTTTTTTGGAGAGATCATTATAATTTTATAAATTTTTCTGCAAATTTTTTATTCAAAAATATGAATTCTACTTATGAGTTTATTTAAAATGAGGGACCAAAAGTGAAGATGAAAAATTTTATAGGGACAAAAAGTTGAAGAAATTTTTTAGAGGGACTAAAACCAAAATTTGGAATATTTATATGGATCAAAAACATATTTAACCCTAAAAAGATAAATGGTGAGAATAATTATAGGGACCAAAAATATATCACAATGTGGGAGTTTTGTGATATATGTTTTTTTGGTAGATCGAAAAGATAAATTGCTCCCGCTAGGAAATGATCCCTGGATCTCTCCAACTCATACGTTCCTCAGCTGCTACCACCTGAGTTATGTAACGGGGACAAAGTTTTGTGATATTAAGAATTATATTTTCTTTGTTTTTTTTTGTTTTTAAATTTTACACGTGGATTACTATGAAACAAGTTCAAACAAAGTGGGGCAACGATGGAAAAAGATATCTTAATTTACACTGTATTTTAAAAAAATGTAGTTTGATGGGATTTAGATGAATAAAATACAATAAACATAGGAACATCACTATATCTTAATTTACCGGAGCTTTTGATATGCAAAGTTGTCTATATTTTTTGTTTATTTTTTTTAAAAATATAGTTTGATGAGATTAAACTGAATGAATCTACAATAAACTTAGGAAGATCACTAAATGTGAGAGTTTTTTTATGAAAAAATGTGTTAGTTTTATTATATGCAAGACTGTCTATTTATATGTATTAAAGATAAATTATGAGAATAATTATAGGGACCAAAAATATATCATAATGTGGGAGTTTTGTGATATATGTTTTTTGAGTATAAAACTATTTTACACATGTATCAGACAATATATTGATACATAATATATTGTGTGCAAAAACATATTATTTATAAGCAACTATTTTCTACCGTTGTCCCCTTATTTCGATTCAAGAAGTTGTTCTTTGGATCTGGTGGGCTGAGCATTTTTGATTCGAGTTCAGAAGTTAGTGTCTTTTGGTAACTCTTTGGGTCGGGTTGAGGGATCTCTGGTGGTATGAAAGCAGAAGAGTAGCTTCTAAAAATGAGATTAGAAGTATATCTCTTTTAAGTAGTGTAGGTTTTGGTTTTTTATGGTGTTCTGCTTATATACGGGGCGCCATTATTTTATAACTTCTATTTTGTTGTTCTACGTTCGTCTAGTGCATAAATATGGTCTTATTAATATAATATTTGCCGTTAAAAAAAACCCTTAAATAAATTCCAGTTATCTCGAGTGGATTTATCTCTACAGTTGCGTGCGGAAAATACCTTTGGTTTATAAAAAAAATCTCAAATTCACTATTTAATATTAAAATAAATTTAAAATAATAATTTAAAATAAATTAATAAATAATATTAAAAAGAAAATAATCTCGTGTACGGCACGGGTTAACATACTAGTTAGATTGATTGTTCTTAAATAATGGTAAGTGAGTTAGAATTTATTGGCTTTATTTTAATCGTACTTAGTTAAATATATTACTTACCAGTTATCAATAAAATTCTGTAAAAAAAAAAAAGTTATCAATAAATTATAATTAGATTTTATAATACAATGATGCATACATTAAATTTTCATAAAATTAATATTCATATTATTTATAATTTTTTTGTTTTATGCTATTAACTCACATAATATGAATTTGTTCACAAATTCATTCTTCAAATTTTTAATAATGTTGAAGTTAAACTTATATTTGATATACTGGACTCACTTAAAAGATTCAATATTATGTTTTAGTAAAGGTTAAAGAAATATTATACATAATAGAAATATTAAATTTATAGTATTATTTTGTTACAAATTTTATAATATTTTTTGTCTTGTTTTCACCACTAGTTTTTAGTCTTGGGCCGAATAATCTAGTTCGAGACGAATTATGATATCAAGTGATTCCAGTTCTCTCCAATGCGCAATTACGAAGATGATCGGATTGCGATTTTCCCTACTAAGTTCAACATCAATCACCATTAATCATATAACTTACTTTGACGAAATATTATTACTAATACTACATCCGTCTTAAAATATAAGCAGTCATTAATCAATGCACATATGTTAATACATAATTTTAATTACGAATATCTTTATTTATTAAATTTTTTCATATATTGTTGAAATCCTTGCAGAGATTGATGAAGATGGCTACTAGACAAAAAAATAACATGTGAATTGTGAACGGGGAATAGAGAATCACTCTAGGCCGCACATTGCACTCTAAATTTTTTTATTATTTTTCATACTTTTCATTGGTGGCTCGGCCCATCCGGCCCGACCCATTTTAACGGATCTAATTACAAGTCCTTATAAATAGTGCCGCCCTAATCCGCGAAACATCACTTTTTGCGAATCGATCAAAAAAAGATTGCGAATCGATCAAAAAAAGAAAAAGAAAAATTGTACCGTTGGGTCATTGCGTGTAACTGACGCACACACACAAATCCTTATATAAAATTAAACTTTTTTACTTACACATACCCTTAATTATTACTACTAAGTAATAAATGTACCTTTAAATTGTAAAGAGGCTTATATTTTATAATTAAACTTTTTGTAAGAAGATGCTTATATAATGGGACGGAGGGAGTAATATATTTATATAGATTTTTATTCTTACAAATTTTTGTACCGTTACCTCAAAAAAAAAATATAAAAAAATTATACCGTTGTGTTATTGCGTACAACTGACGCGCACACACAACTCCTTATATAAATAGTAGCGCTCTATTCCGCGAAAACCTAACTCACACTCTATTTTCTATTTTCTCTGATCACCCACCGCCTTATTCCGGGAAACGGTTTCTAACTTTGCATTCCTTCATTCGCTCTTGAATCTCCGATAATGGACTTTACTCCACCTTCTACTCCACCTCTTTCGGTGACTACTCCGTCACCGGACTTTACTCCACCTCCTTCTCTTTTCTTCTTGTACTATCCCAATTTAGTCTGACTTTAGTTGGATTGGCCCATTCCATTTGAATACTCAGACCCAATCACTAGCCCATTCAAAACTCCATTCACTCGGTCACTCTCCCTAACTGGTGACTGAGATAACTGATTCCTGAAGATTAGGGGCACATGTTAAAAGTTCACTCTCCCTAACTGGTGACTGAGATACCTGATTCCTGAAGATTAGGGGCACATGTTAAATGTTCACTCTCCCGGCAGCTGATTACTCAGTCTAAGGACCCTAGGAAAAAGGGAAAACATGGAAAAGGATGGCCTAAAAGTGAGGAACGTGGGGAGAGATGCTCCAAAAGTCTGGCTCGGGAGAGATATATATATTGGAAATTCAACCTCATAAGGGGGGACGGCTGATAGACTAGACTCATTCACTTCTTCTTCTTCTTCTTCTTCTTCATCATATAACCACTTTAGAAGAGAACTACGTAGCTCTGATTCCCTAATGACTTAGGGATACGTAGGACCAGGATCTCTCCCTGTCGAGCTATAACAAAAACTCTCTCAAGAACTCATAAATTGATTAATCTCTACAAAATATCCTACTAGTTCTGTCACGCTCAATTTTGGGCGAGAACATTTGGCGCCCACCGTGGGGCCGCGGTAAAGCTAATTTCCCGGCCACACCAATCAACAACCATGACGGTATTAGGATCAACGACATACAGCTCACGAAACAGCACTATTGAAGAAATTTGAGTCATAGTCGTCGCTGAGTTGCCCCGCCATAACCAAATCTTCCACATGTAGGTACAGAGAATCAAGAAAGAAAAGATGGCAGCCCACACGTGTTCGTCGGAATGGCCTAGGCCTCAAGATTCAATCAACAAAAGTATCATAGTTTGTTTTTGAAAGTCGCCATGCTCATAGATCGAAGAAGAAAAACAGGTGTTTAAGTTCCTTTAAATTAATCTAATTTTTTCATTAAGTTTTCATGCACTAATTTTAATCACAATTTGTTATGTTTGCACCGATAACAATTTAATTTCGAGTTTTGATTCTGAATTCAATTCCTTTTGAAAGGCTTCCTTTTGCTTTGATGATAAACTATCATTTTGTTTTATTTATTTATAAATATAAAAGAGAAGTGTAAGAACATTATATCTCCCAGGTGGTTAATGCCAAAGTAATAAAGTTTGAGTCACGTACAAGTGCTATGCTAAAGTTCACTCCCACATAGTGTAATTCATGTCAATAAGTTATTGAGAATTTCTAAAAAGCAGTTATCAAAGGTGGGCGAGTATTAAAGATCATCAGAAGGTGGGCGAGTACCAAGCATGTGATACATCATACATATAGTATATTTCATATTTATTTCATTGTTCCATCAAGTTTTGTGCAATGCCAAATATATCAGTATTTGTTTTTTTTAGTGTACAACCTTTTCCCCTTCTATTTCCTTATGTTAGTAAAAAGGTTAAAACAAGTTCGTTCATATAGTAATTGTAATGGTAGTTGATTAAATTTATTAGAAAAAGTATATGTCAATAGTAAATACTAAGTAACGAAAATAAATTAAAGGGAAGTCGCCCATATATATGTGTGTTAGTTTTATAAGGGCACTCGCCCATAATACAAGTTTTGGGTCATTGAAAAAAAAAAAAATTCATACAAGTCAGAGGATGATTGCATTATTTCCTTAATTTTGGTGAAAAATGTGGTGAAGTGGCACTAATTACTTCTAATGTAGTCATGTTATCTTCTTTCTATTAGTTTATATATATTAGTTTATTTCTAACTCCATTTTTTATAACGTTGTTTGTATTTTTATTACATGTGCAAAACATTTCGAGCACAACACTCTTTTCGGTTGGCGATCGAGACGAGGTTATCACAACGAAGTGGAAATTTCTTTTCCTAAAAAGAAATGATTCGCATAAAGATCTCTTTGGGGTAACAGAATATCGACACCAAGAATATTTATTTGATAATTCTATGATTATGGTTTCGTATTTAATTTCTTATACAAAATTTTCATCCCAATTACTATTCGGGAACAATATGTGTCTTTTAGCGACGTTTTTCAGGAAGAACTAAATCATGATGATATTATTACGAAAATACGCTCAAACTTTGAGGAACAATTTTCAAAGATACAACAAATAGATGTGTTAAATCCAAATAGTCTAAAAAGACTGAGCAGTCACTTGAAGATGTGAAAGATAGAGATTCACTAGCTAGTAAAAGAAAGAAAGACATAAAATCGTGTCAGAGGACAACAAGTACGAACTGATGACCAAGTGACATCTGCCATCCATTAGCGGAAAAGCTAATGATATTAAAATGGTCAAAAAGTTAGCTGAAAAGCTAACGACACCAAATAAAGAGTGGCACTCGCCACCAACTAATGGTCAAAAAGTTAGCTGAAAAGCTAACGGCACCAAATAAAGAGTGACACTTGCCACCAATTAATGGTCAAAAAGTTAGCTGAAAAGTTAACGGCACCAAATAGTAATGGTCAAAAAGTTAGCTGAAAAGTTAACGACACCAAAAGAACGAGTGGCACTCACCACCAATTACTTGAAAAGATAAAGATATGACGAAAAAGAAGTGGCACATAGATGTTGAGTGGCTAACTCTCCCTCTTAATGTTATGAGTTAGCCGAAAGGTTAATGATTCTCCAACTGATGTGAGTTAGCCGAAATGGTTAATGATTCTCCTACTGATGTGAGTTAGCCGAAAGGTTAATGATTTTGAAGTAAATTGGTTTATACCAAAAATGATTTTTAAGTGGAACTCTCCCTTTGAATGATATGAGTTAGCCGAAAGGTTAATGATTTTGAAGTAAATTGGTTTATACCAAAAATGATTAACGAGTGGAACTCTCCCTCTGAATGAGATGAGATAGCCGAAACGGTTAATGACTTTGAAATAAACCAAACTGGTTAGCACCAAAAGAAATTAAAGAGTGGAACTATCCCTCTAAATTACGTGAATTAGACGAAAGGATAGATAATGTGAAACCAAACAGATGCAAGTAACGAATAATGTTTGTTGTACAAAAACCAAATGACGTTGTTCTGAAGGGAGACAATGGTCTCGCAATAAACTCTCCCACTATGCCCACAGTGGAACTCGCCCACTACTCTCGCAAGGGAACTCACTCACCAACGATATCATGGCATATAAGCATGCGAACAAACTCGTCCACTATAATCAAAGGAAAACTCGCCCACTTAAAGACAATATTGCTTATAGCAACTTTTTAGCAACAAGAAACAAAAATTAACAAAAGGAGGACATGATGGAAATCAATCCTAAATAGAAGTTTAGACACTCTCTACAAGGTCCTCAACTGATGCCCAACGCTTAGCAATTTCTTCTTTTATCGACAGACTTATCTCCTTGACATCATTTATATTTTCTCTCTGGCAGCATGCAAAAATTTCTTCCTACTTGATAATTCATTAGCTTGGCCTCGCTTCTGTATAACCTTGGAGATGTCATCGTCAATCTCCTTCCGGAGATCTTTTCTCCTTTGATATAAAACATGCAGTTAAACTTCGAACCTACCAAGCTGATCTGTCAGGGATATTTCTCTTTGACAAGTAACACACAAATGTGTTTCCAGCGCTTGCAGGTCCTCCGCGATTAGGTTATCTTCTTCACTTCTTCAGTAACGACAGCAAGTTTTTGACAGTTACATTTCTCCGCATCAGGAATACCGTCAAAGAAGGGAAGATTATCCCCGATAATCCTCTGGAGTTTGTTCGCGGAGGAAAACAAGTGACGGTGCTCTGAGGTTCATCGAAATTTTGACACAGGTCGTCTAAAGTTTCGCACAATCCGTCAAAAAGACGGGAGTCACGACATACCTCCTGTGGACCGATCCTCATGATGCGCTTCAATCTCTCTAAGAGGCGATTAGCTGAAGGAGCCATGTTTTTGGAAGTGGTGCAACTAGAAGAAGGACAAGACATGGGGACTGAAGGAAAATTTATAATGGTTTTTTTTGTCGCTATTTATAACCTATATTGGCAAGTGAGAATAGGAGAAAAACTTTACTCTCCCAAAGGAGTGTGTACACTATGATCAGTGCTTATCCTAATCATTCAGCATTGACTGAGTCCAAGGGAAATAAGCTAAAAAACTAGCCTTAACTCTTGGGCGAGTTGCATGGGTTATCTCAACAGAAAGGCCGTCAATCCTATAACAGCATGTGGAACTTTGTTTTGGTATTATATGCGGTTGCTCAAAGTTAATAAAAACATTTTCTCTTTACCAAGAGACATGCTTGGGGGGCTATGTACTATCCCAATTTAGTCTGACTTTAGTTGGATTGGCCCATTCCATTTGAATACTCAGACCCAATCACTAGCCCATTCAAAACTCCATTCACTCGGTCACTCTCCCTAACTGGTGACTGAGATAACTGATTCCTGAAGATTAGGGGCACATGTTAAATGTTCACTCTCCCTAACTGGTGACTGAGATACCTGATTCTTGAAGATTAGGGGCACATGTTAAATGTTCACTCTCCCGGCAGCTGATTACTCAGTCAAAGGACCCTAGGAAAAAGGGAAAACATGGAAAAGGATGGCCTAAAAGTGAGGAACGTGGGGAGAGATGCTCCAAAAGTCTGGCTCGGGAGAGATATATATATTGGAAATTCAACCTCATAAGGGGGGACGGCTGATAGACTAGACTCATTCACTTCTTCTTCTTCTTCTTCTTCATCATATAACCACTTTAGAAGAGAACTACGTAGCTCTGATTCCCTAATGACTTAGGGATACGTAGGACCAGGATCTCTCCCTGTCGAGCTATAACAAAAACTCTCTCAAGAACTCATAAATTGATTAATCTCTACAAAATATCCTACTAGTTCTGTCACGCTCAATTTTGGGCGAGAACACTTCTCATCATCGACGGCTGTGACTACTCCGTCACCTCCGCCGTTGCTGAGAAGAAACAATAACAAACTACACCAATATTGGCGGTTATGTGAGTTGATCGAAAAAGCAACTGAGAAGGCTGAACTTCTTTTAGAAACATATCGAGCAATTGAGAACAGTGAAGAAGCTCGCGAAGCAGAATATAAAAGGAAAGTCCAAATTTTAATGTCACTTCGCTAGTTTAGTATACTTTTATTTCCTTTCCTTTTTGATTGCTTTGCTTGCTTGCTAATATGGTTGGTTGGTTGGTTTCTTTTTTATGATTGATTGATTGATTGATTGATTGATTTTAGTGTTTGTTTGTTTGTTTGTCTACGCAACCTTCATTCTTTCATCTCTTCTAATTATGCATGCATGCTTGCTTAAATCCCTTTTTTCATCTATTTAATGGGTTTGTTTGTTTCTTTGTTTGTTTAAATCTGCATTGTACTTCAAATTTCATACCTGCTCATTTTTATTGATGTTTAAATATGCTTACTGATGTTTTTTTTTGCTTTATCACAATCATCCATGCTTCTCAATTTGCTTGATTGAAGTGTTAGTGTTTGTTACTTTGAGCTTTATATGATCTTGTTCTATATGTCATGTGTTTTTCGAATTTGGTATTTGATAGAGACACTTACTAGTTTGAAAATTAGTGTTTTTTTTTTGTTGGTGAAGAGATTGATTAATTAGGGTTTGATTAGGATGGTTTTTCAGAATAATATGCCAGCCTGAATTGGGAAATTGGAACAAATTGTGTATCAATTTCTATTCAAGTGTTTACGTATTATTTTGGACTAGAGGGTACCAACGGGTGGTTCTCGTGCGAGGAGGAATGATAAATGGTTTAATTTCGCCTTAGATAACTTGAACTTCTGGCATAGGAATTTGATGGATCTGATGATAATTGACATTATATTAGTACATGAAGTGAATGGTTCTTCGGTTGAGACAGTTATAGAGAGGTGGAATGTTCAATATGAATGTCCAAGAGTAATGGCTCATCAAACTAATGACACTTCTATCTCTTACATGAAAACATACCAAAAGTCAATTATACTTTTTCGCGCGCTTTATTCTCATATGAGGTTTTGGTTCTGCCTATTTATGCTCTGCTTTTATCATTGATTTTGGGTTGCTTGTGTTACAGATGATGTTCCTGTTCATGCTAATGCAAAGAGTGAAAATTCTTGGAGAGGAAATCAAGCTTTCAATGAGGATAGTATGAGGCATGGAACAAAGAAATGGCAGGGGAATCTCCATCATCACTATCCTAATGCTGGTATTCTTCCTCATCACTTTAATGCTTGGCGTGGTGCTCCAGTAAATAACCATCATGGTGATATTTGGTTCAGAGGTCCACCTAACGGTCCTCCATTTGGAACTCCTGTTGCTCCTGGTGGCTTCCCAATTGAACCATTTCCATTTGATCGTCCACATATTCCACCTACTGGTCTTGCCAATTCACCTCAAGTTCCCCTTCCTAGAAACGGTCCAACAGGGAAGCATAAGAATGGAGAAGTCTATTGTCCCTATATGCCTGATGCTTACATTCCTCCAGGTATGCCATTGAGACCTGGTTTTTATCCTGGCCCTACAGCCTATGAAGGATACTATGGTCCTCCAATGGGCTATTGTAATTCTAATGAACGAAATGCTCCTTTCATGAGAAGAGCAACTAGACCCTCTGTTTATAATCGGAACCAAAGTCATAATGCATCCGAGCCTGGCAACTTACACGGTAGATTTGGTGGATCCTCTGCATTTTGTTAGGTTATGTTGATCATTTCCAAAGCATTCCATTTGAGGATGTTGGAATGGGTTGCAGTTGGCGTAACATTCAAATGCTTAGTTCACATTTATTGGCACAAAAGAATGAAGCGAAAAATGTATTGTTTGGTGGTTCAGGATTTGTTCCTGATTTTCCATAACTCCAGAGATGGCTTGAGATTGCTTGGGAAAGAGGTTTTGATGAATCTGGCTCTCATCAATTCAATCATGCTGTCTATGGCTCTAAAAGATGGATAGGAGCTACCGAATGTGGCGCACTTTTACCTTCTTTTGGTGTCCGAGCAAGGATAATGGACTTTGGTCCTAAGGAATCTGAATCTCTCTATCTATCTGTCCCTGGTAAGTGTTGGTGAACAGGAGCTAGTGAGAGTTGGCGATGGAAGGAAGAGGAAAGCACCAAACTTTTTAGGACCAATGGATAGATACATTATCTGAATCTCTCTATCTATCTGTAATCGTTTTTTATCTTTAAAAGTGATTTTAACCTGAAGTTGGAATTTGGATTCATTACCTCTGTAATTGATTTTTAGCTTTAAGATGTAGAGTATGTTTGATTCTATTTTTGGAGAAATAAAAACTTAATTTTATCGTTAATTATTTGCTTGTGTAGGCTACTTAGATAATATGACCACTTGCATTTTTTATAATTGAGCATATAAACCTACAAAAATAGTAAAAGTGGATTAATTGGTTTAAAACTATAAATATTCTATATTTGTTTTAAATTGGGGGTTTTTCATATAAATTACTTGTAAAATTAGTCGATAAGTGCTAGTGAAAATAACTATATTTTAACACTTATCAACTCTTCCCTACTTAGAACTTTGTTTGTCTTCAAACAAAAGTCCAAAACAAACTTTCAAAACATGGTTCAAACATCAATAGTGCATGATTCAATCAAGATTTTTGATCAACCAAAAACTTTAATTTAAATCATTTAAAGTTTGCATGATTCTATTTATCTCAAATTCAAGTTCAAACCTTTATAATCATCAAAGAATCAAATCATGAATTTGAATAAGTTTCAACACTCATATAAGATTTCAAACTTTCCAAATTAACAATACAATCAACTAGAATAACAATTCTCACAAGTATTTCAACTTAAGGGTGTATAGTGTTTCTCTCAATCCATACAATGTGTTCACAACAAATCAATTCAAACATATATCTTAGCATATTCACAAAACATGTTATCAATCATAGATCACTAAGGTCTTTCTTAAGTTTGTAATGCGGCTAAGCTACAAGAAATCATTATTTTTCTTTGAATTCAAAAAGCCTTAAAAATAAGAGAGCATAATTCTTGAGCATTTTCATTTTTTTTCCTCCTCTTTCACTTTCCCCTTTCTTTCAACTTTTGGTGATTCTTCTTTCATTTTTTTTTTGTATGACACAAATTTCTTTCTTTTTCTTTGCAATTTCAATGATTCTTTTGATTGTGTCATATTTTTCAAAATTCTTTCTCTTTTTTCACAATCACTATTTTCAACTACTTCTTACTTTTCTCAACCAAATAACCTTTTTCTCCCCAACTTATTGATAGATTGCTTGATTTGTTCTATATTGCTTGATTTGCATTTTGCACCAGTACACACTTTTACTAGCTAGTAATAAACTTATTGAATATACAACCATATAGTATTATTCATTTCATTTCAGTGACCTTCATGTCCCAATGGAGACCCAACTGATGGCTATTACTATTAACATTAACATCTATAAATAACAAGCCAATATACATTAAATTATTGTATACAAACAACACTGCTAGACATGCTAAGCATCCATACTAGGAATATAAACATATTGAAGTACATTGATAGTTCTATTTTTGAACCTATTGATGGTTGGTATCGGCCAAACGACAACTCGGTATTGCCTGCAAGTGTTGAGCTCTTGGTACAGTGAGCCCAAATTTCTCCTCCATATTCAAATTAGAAGGACTGGTATTATGTGGAAGTTTCCAATTAAAGCAATGCACCAATTGAGCTACAACCAACTGTACAGTAACTAAACCCAATTGAATCCCAGGACAACGCCTGCGACCAGAACCAAATGGTATAGATTCAAACTCTTGTCCTTGATAATTCATTTTCTTGTCAATAAATCTCTCAGGATAAAATTCTTCAGCATTTTCTGACCAAACATTAGGATCTCTTCCTATTGCCCATGCATTAACGAAAACTCGTGTCTTTTCCTTTATAAAGAAACCATCAATTGTTATGCTCTCTCTAGATTCACGGGGGACCAATAAGGGTGCAACTGGATGAAGTCTTAGCGTTTCATCAATCACCATATCTAAGTAATTAAATTTCTTCAAATCATTCTCTTCAACCATTCTCTTATTCCCCACTTCATTATGTATTTCATCTTGAAGAATTTTCATCACTCTTGGATGCTTGAGTAGTTCGGATAAAGTCCATTCAATCACGGTAGCTGATGTATCAATTGCTGCCGTTATCATGTCAAGTAAAATAGCCTTGACGTTTGTTCGATCAATGACAAGATTTTGTTCGTGATCAATGGTTTGGTGCATAATTGAAAGAAGTATGTCTACAAAATCTTCATGATGAGTTTTGTTTGTATTAGTAGCTTGTTCATGATCTGTTATTATCACCTCTAGTATCTCATCAAGTTCTTTACAAATTTTCTTGAGACCTCGTGTTAATCCCTAACAAAGAGATAAACTAAAAGTATCAATTACTACTATATATTAAAAGAATAATTTCACTGAATTTTACATAACTATAAGAATTTGGGATCTAATTTCGGTTAAATATATAATTGTCTTATCTAAATAGTTAGAAGACCAAAATGAAACCTCAAATAGTTAAGGGACCAAAAAATAGTAATTTAGTCTTAGATGTTTTATTTCTCATACACAATAATAACTCAAACATACCTGAAGATCAAAAGCACCTAGTAAAGGAACATAATCAGCTAGATTAAAAGCTCCAAAGAAAGTCAATGCTTCTTGAACCAACTTCTTCAAGTCAAATTGATCATACTTACTCCGACCCAACATCATCTTATACACAATATCCTCAATAAGATTCTCCACAACCTCACTAACATTCACAACCTCACCCACCATAGCAGTTTTCTCCAATGACTTAACCAAAACACCTAACTTCTCTTGTCTAATGGGACCATACATTTCAACCTTTGAAGCACTGAGAAGTTTTAAAGTGCAAATTTTCCTCATACTACGCCAATAAGAGCCATACTCAGAAAAAACAAGCCCTTTTATACCGTAAGAAAAGATTTTAGATGCTTGAATTTTTGGCCGGCTTGCAAAAACAATGTCATGAGTTTTGAGAAATGATTCTGCAACTTTAGAAGATGAAATGACAATAGCTGGAACTTGACCCAATTGTAAGGACATAATTGGACCATATTTTTTGGAAAGCGAATGAAGTTTTCGATGTGGAAGTGTACCTAATATGTGAAGGTTTCCGATTATTGGTAACGCTAATGGACCTGGTGGCTTAGTTTTTGATTTTAGACGTGAGAAGAGTTTGAATAAAAGGTATGTAAAAGTAAAGAGAAGGAAAGCATGTATTGTTATTGATTCAGAAAACATGTCTATAATTAATAGTTTGGTTTGGATAAGTGATAAGGTTGAGTACTATATATGATCATGAACTCATAATATATAGAGTTGTTAATTTACATCCACTTAAAAAAAGTGTAAATTTGTAATCTGCATATGGGACTGCTACTTCCATATAAAATATGCCAGAGTAAATTAACAAACATATTTGAATGAATATGTCAAGCAAAAGATAAATATGTATATTTGATTTTATATTATTTTTTAAATGAATATATTACAAACATATTTGTTACTGTCGGTGTACTATGTAGTTGAAGCAATGTACACTTTTTTTAGAAAACCGTTAACTTTTTAAGGACTATTGTTTTTAAACTGTACTAACCACTTTCAGTAAACCAATCCCTCTGACTTAGTTTATAAGTAAAAGTAATTTTTTTTTTAAAATTTATTGAATAATTGATGTATTTAGTCTAAATTTAGGTGAAAAATATCAATTATTTAATAACTTCAATAAATTTATTTTTGCTTATAAATAAAGTTAATAAAAATAATTTATTATTATTAGGATATAGACCGATGAACAATTTGGGGCCAAATATCTAACATAGGCAATCACATCTTTCATTCAATTACTATAAAGATATTGCATGTACTCGATTGCTATGTATATCGAATTGAAAATAATATATACCGGCTATAAACCAATATCTAGAACAAAAATCTTTACCTTTATCTTTATATATAATAAAGTCTCGTCTAAAGTGTTGCAATATAAGAATGAAATACCAATTTATCAACAAATCAAATGCATCATTTTACAAATGAAAAAAGGGTTCGATGAAGAAAAAAAATGAAGTTTGTTGTTTTTTGTATGAATCATGAAGTGTGAATAGTAAAGGTTGTTCTGATCTTATAGTTGTTTCTGTTAATGTTTCCCTTATAAAAAAGAAGGTCGAAAAAGAATGGATGGTTTGTTTTATGAGTTGGTGTTGCCGTGAAGAAAACGAAAGATGAAGACCCAAGAAGAGATTAAAATGAACAGGTTGATTGGGATTTGAGCAAGGTGTTCTGTTCAAATCAAATTAAAATGCTAACACTGAAAACCAATATTTATCCTTTTGCAATGATTAATGCAAGCAATAATGATATGTACCAAAGAAAAATGCATGTATAAGGATCACATGTTGTGTATGGTGCACAATTTTCATAATTATACAATTATAGTATGAATTTTGTAAAACTTATTGTTGGAATGATAGTTAATATCATATAAATTATTTACGTAAAGTTTAAAAAAATTGAAAATCATTTACTATATTAAGACCTATTAAAATTAAAGATTTTAATAAAAATTCATAAATTATTAATTTTAACGAATCTCAATATATAACATATCAAATCATTTTCAATTTTTTAAAATTTTACATAAATAATATATGCACCATTGACGTTGTCCTTGTGCATACTTAGATTTCACCATGAAATAAAATAATTGAGGAAAGAAGAGGAAAATGAATACTAACCAACCAACAAGCAACGTCAATACTGTTATGCACCATTGATAACATGTTGTCCTTGTGCATGGTGTCTACATCACAGCTAGCTTATGTATTTAGAGCTTATATTAATTGGTAGAGATATTACATATTATACTTAGAGATTGTGGTTAGAATTATATTATTTATTTATTTTATAAAGTAAAATTTTAACTACTTGTCTATTAGCTTTTCAAAAAAAATCCTACTTGTCTTTTAGACTAAAAAAAAGCAAGTAGATGGTGCGTGTTGCCGTTAGAAATGATTTAAAAATTGAACTGGATCAGTCGGTCGAATCAGTTGCACTTGGAACTAGAGGGTCACTAGTTTGGTCTATTAATTGGATTTGATGTGTTATTGAACCAAGAACCAGATTGAACCCGTCAAAATCGGAAAAAATTGATGAACCGGCCGTTTTTAAAGCAGACAGGTTCAATGCTTATTGCTTTTTATTTATTTTTATTATTTTTAAAAAAAAATTGCATAGAAAGAGATGAGGTTGAAGAAGTTGGAACAGAACCAAAAATATAACAATTGCATAAATAAATTCTTGTTATTTTGCTTCCCTTTTATCTCTTGGTAGTCTTCAAAACTATTAGATCAGAATAAAAAATAACATTTGTAGAAGATGTTTAAGAAATAGACAAAGATGATGATAAATGGATTAGATGAAATAACGATATAAATCATTGTTATTTCTGTCCTCTAAAGTAGGTTTGTTCACCCCAAGTGCAAGTATTTATAGATGTTTAAAACTTGTTTTCAAAACCCATACTGGATGGAGTTCAAGTGTATGAAATGACATGGAATGTAAAAGTCTTAAAATAAGTTTTGGCCTTTAAAACAAATGTTGATATCATCATCCCTCCTTTAGAACTTTATTGTGGGGGGAGGGGATGGGGTCTCCGGAAAGGTTCATTAGATTTATTGGGATAAAATTTGTTTATATCGAAATAAAGAGGGTCTTGGTGTTAGGAAGGTTAAAGAGTTTAATATTGTTTTATTGGCTAAGTGGTGCTGGTGGTTAAAAAATGAGAGGGAAGGTTTGTGGAGACATATGTTAGTGCATAAGTATGGGAAGTGTCGAGGTGAGATTGAAGTTGGAGGTAGGAAGGTATCAAGTTGGTGGAAAGATATTTTCAGTGTGAAAATGGGGTCTTTTAATGAGATTCAAAACTTGTTTGAGAGTTTTCTCGTTAGAGTTGTTGGTAATGAGGGAGGAGTCTTTGTTTTGGGATGATCTTTGGTTAGGGAAAGGTATAATTCTTAGGAAGCGGTTCCCCAGGTTAGCCAATTTTTCTTTAACGCCTGAGATTTCTATGGGTGAGTTGTGTCGTAGGTGTGGGGAGTTGGGGGGGAAGGTTGGTCGTGGAGAAGAGCTTTGTTTGTGTGGGAGGAGGAATTGTTGGTCAATTGTGTTACTTTGTTACAAAATGTTGTATTGCAGAATAATGTTTTAGACAGGTGGTTATGGAGGTCAGCACATTCTGAGCTTTTTTCTGTAAAGGCAGCTTATTCAACTTTGACTAGCTTTGAGGATGAGCTTGACAGAGAGGAAAGACATTCTAAGGTCGTTTGGAGTAATTGTGTCCAGTTGAAAGTTTCCGTGTTCGCGTGGCGTTTTTTGGCGAATCAATTACCAACTAAGGATAACCTTGTCATGAGGTCTATTTTAAGTATAGACAACCAAATTTGCAGTCTTGGGTGCCATATTGTTGAATTTTTATCTCATCTTTTCTTCCAGTGTGACAGCTCTCATAAGGTGCGGAGTGGTGTTCGAAGGTGGTTGATAGTTTATAGTGCTCTTCAATTTTGCGGTCATCAGATTTGTTCTATCAAGATTAAAGATAGTTTCAAAGCTATTTGGTTGGCGACCATCTGGTTGATTAGGAAAGCTAGAAATGATTGGGGTTTTAATCATAAAATTATCGAGGTAGATTCTGTGACTGATAATATCAAAATTCAGGTTTAGTGGTGGTTTAAAGTAAAATTCAAGGTCTTTAATTGTAGTTTTTATATGTGGTATTCGAACCCTTTGTTGTGTTAAGGGGATACTTGATGCTTGCGTATCTTCATTTGATTCTGCAATTTTTCTTTTGTTCTCTTGAATTGTAATAAATTTTGTTTTCACCTTTTGGTTGTGCCAATCTAGTGTGTGTCTTTTAATTTATGCATTTGGTTCTTTGATTGATTCAAAAAGTCAACTCTCCTTTAGATATATCTATGATAATATAAATTGCGATATTCTTGAGGATAAAATTAAAGACATTTTAATAGGAAAAAATGACCTATTAAAGAATTGAATCTCGCAGATTCTTATAGACAATATTTTTAGGCATTTTTAACAAGTTGAGTAAGGAGAAAATATTCAAAGAAAATTGTTATTTTACTCCAAATTGGAAATAAAGTATATTGTTGGCTTAAATACAGTTTTGACCCTCCTATTTTGATGAATTTGAAATTTTACCCCCTATTTTAATACTCGGAATTTTAACTCTCCTATTTTAGATTTTTCAGAATTTTTTTCACCTCAATCATATTTGACTATTTTTGCTTATGTCGTAATGGTGATGTGTATGTTATCTTCTTTTTTTGACACATGTCCGTTATTTTTATCCACCTAATTATTTTTAAAAAAAAACTAGAAAAATGTCATAAAATGAAGGGGAAAATTATAAATAAAAATCTATAAATAAATTATTATAAAAAATAATTAAAAAAAAATCAAGAAAATGACCATAAAAACCCATTAATTAAAATGACATTTAAATATATCGAAAAATCTGTTTGCACATACAAATGTCAAGATAATCATTAGCATAATTATATCCCATAAAAACATCCCTAAAAGAAGCACAACACAAAATATTCAGTAATATGATGATACGCCTAATAATTGAGTCAAAAAACAAGCATATAATATATGAATGTTCACAAATGGCTTAAACCAGCTCTAGGATCATTCAAATGCAACGTAGATATAGCTTGCTACGTGGAAGACAATAGCTACTGCGTCGGGGCGTGTATCAGAGATCACGACGGTAGCTTTGTGCAAGCTTTCGCGAAGAAACTTGAGGGCATACCAAGCATTGCAGAAGCAGAAGCAATGGGAGTATTGGAAGCTCTTCAATGGCTGCACATGACCCACTATGGCGTGGCTCAAATAGAAACAGATTGCCTACAAGTGGTGCAAGCACTTACTAGTAAAAAAAGGAATGATACTGAGTTCGGAAGTATTATCGATGAATGTAGGAAGTTACTAGATTTAAATCAGAACTGTAAGGTCAGTTATATCTGGAGACAAGCAAATCGAGTGCTCATGAATTAGTTCAAGCAACTCGTTTTACAGCTAGTCCCCAAGTATTTAATTATTGTCCACCTTGTATTGAACTTATTATTATGAATGAAATGCATTAAGCTTGTTTTCATCAAAAAAAAAAAAATATATGAATGTTGCAATAATATGCTAACAGCTGAATCGAAAAATAAACCTTAAGAATATATCTTACGACTGAATTTATGGTATTTTTTTTTTTTATTTTTCTAGTATTTTTCTTGATTTTTAATAGTAATTTATTTATAGATTTTTATTTATTTATTTTAGAACTTTCCCCCTAACTTTATGGCATTTTTTTTTTAATTTTCAAGTGATATTTCAAAAAAATAATAATTATGTGGATAAAGATAATACACATGAGTTAACAAAAATAAAAGATAACATGCACATCACCATGGCCACATGATAAAAAATAAATCAAATGTGATTGGGGTGAAAAAATTTCTGAAAAATTTAAAGGGCGGTTGAAATTTCGAGTTTTAAAATAAAAGAGTTGAAATTTCAAATCTATCAAAATAAGAGGGTTAAAACTGCATATAGGGATGACAACGAGTAGAGTCAGATGCGGGTTTGACACTACCCAAACCCGAATGACCATCTGAACCCAAAAGTTATCCGGGTGCCAAAATATCACCAGAACCCGAATTCGTTGGGTTTAGATCCGAACCCGCATTTATAAAGTAAAAAGATACGACATATTCAAAAAAATTACAAAATTATGGTCTACAACATCTTAACATTGTTTTCAACATTAAAATAAACATGAAAAATAGTCTATAATATTAAAATAATTTACAATATGTTAATATAAGTTGTGAACTAATTTTATACAAGAACATAAATATTTTTACATTCAATGCACTTTTAATTGACTTTTAAGTGAAATCAATTTTATAGAATCAATTAATTTTGAAAATCATTTTTTATCATTAGAGAACAAAATACACAGTAGTCAAACGACTCTGTTTGACCGTTAGGTTATGATCAAACGTCATATATTTTAAAAATCTTAATAAAATCAAATTAAAATGTGAATTGTCTTGATCTTATCTCAACCAAAATTTCTAAAGAATAACTTAAAAATAAAGAACTAAAATGCTTAGATATTTTTCATCCTATAATTGTGATTAGTGATTGCATGACTTTGACCGCATCAAATCCAAATTCCAATTGCACCACGATTAATTATTGGTACTATACATGGGAGCCAAAAATAAAATGGTGGTCATAGTTTTCTATCATATCCGGAAAAAAGAAATGCCCACTACAACATAGGACAATGGTATTTGTAAAATCAGTACAATAAAATCAAAATGTACCTCCAAGAGAACACAACTTAGCTCAAACAAGTATAATCCAAATGTAGCATAACGGGTTAGTGATTTTTATAGCAATATTGTAAGGGCACCCTCATAATGTTTTTTTTTTTTACTAATACCGCTAATGTTAATTGTTGGTTTGTTGTTCAATTAATATTTTTTCTCCTTTGGAGTTAAACTTGATATCTCCCAACCTTATTTAATCTATAATTCAAATCAGTTGAGTTATCCAACCACTCCGATATTATCGTAATGTTGTGATATACAAAATTCATTTAAGAAAACCAAACTGCATTACATCTACAAGAAAATATATACAACACAACCATTTCAAATAAAATAATTCATATTCTATTTTGAGAGAATTCAGATTCGATTCTTTGATAAAATAATTTTTGAACAAATACTTTTGAGTTTAATCTCTACAAAAGATATACTCAGTTTTAGTCTCCAATTTTTAAAAATCGAGCATACTAAAAGACTAAAATATTCTGATTTTATAAAAGATAGGTACTAAAAATGAATAATTTGGTTTTGTAGGAACCAAAATCAAAACATAAATATTTTATAGTGATTTTAAAACTTATTTAACCATAATTATTAATTCCTCTTTCACTTTTTTCATTTTAGAAAGAGTATGATCTAGTGAAGACCTTTTTCCATGCCTTCAAACTTAGAGACCTAACCCTAGTTAAAGATAAAGAAGGCTTAAAATCTTTGTGAGGAAATTTTGCTAATGGAATTGGTGAAGATGATGAGGATGATTGTGAATTCTCTAATACAACATTGTCATCTTGATTCCAAAAACAAGCCTCTTTTCTCTTGCTTCTTACATTTTGCAACACATCATATTTGTTGCAAATTCCCCATACAGTCACCTTTTGTTGACAATGATCCACATTTACCGAGTATATGCCTGCCATCAATAATCAATAAGTTGCCACAAATTATAAATTTATTTAGCTAAAAATAATTAAGAAGGTAGTGAAGTTTTTTTTTTCTTAAAAAGAAAAGTTTAACAAGGTAGGAAAGTCTTTTAACTTTGTTTGGTAATGCCAAAATTTGAATTTATTGCTTATTGTAGTAGTTTATAAGTTCATTTTAAAAGAAAAAATCTGTTTGGCAGTTTTTTTTCTCTCTAGGTTATAATTTATTTTAACAAACTAATTAAATTATCTTAGAACTTTTAATTTTTTCTTCCAATTTTACTCATGTCACATAACTTAAAAAAAAATTAAATATTTTTTTGATAGTTTAACCTTTAATTTTTATGAAATATAAATTATAAATTTAATCAGTTAAATCATCTACTATAAACTCACATGTTATCAATTATTTTTTTGAGTCTTGGACAAAATCTAAGACTAGGAGTGTTTTGTATAGAGAACTTCACTATTTATGCACATGTCACCGAAAGTTATATATGGACCATTGTTAATGTTCATTGGACCCAATATTTTAAATTTGATGTCACGCTATAGTAAAAGGTATAGAACTGCATGTGTATATGAGCACAATCTCTTTTTGACTCTAGAAATTGCTTAGAATGGAGAATTTTTTTGAAATGATATATAAATGTGTAATGTGAAGTACGTTTTCTATTACATACAAATATTCCAGTTTCATACAATAAGTTTGACTTTGCAATCATAATTCACAAAATTAACTGGTAATTAAGTTCTTTCATTTTTATTCTTATGAAATCCAGAGATCAAATTTATTGAGTCCATAATTCACAACATCCTTTGTGCCTGTCAAATAAATTAAAATAGGCTGAATCCATATTTCAATATTATACTATTTTTATTTTAGAAAAATTCAATGTACAACAAATTCTTTATTCACACAATAAAAAGTAGATGATACAAATTGTTTATTTGCATGTGGTTTTTTTTTTTGACAAACATTTGCAAGTGGTTAATGTGGGTGTAAAGTCAAATGGAGACCAGTCTCATCTAACCCATTTATTATGTGAGGTAAATGGGTTAAAGACAAAATAATCAATGGGCTTTTGCTTTTAGGGCCTAATTCATAAAAGGTAGTCGCTCTTCATCCCTCTAACTTTCGATAGTTCAATCTTATTGGGAGTTATCTTTTGGTAGTATAAATTTTATCGAGAAATATCTCCATGTAGTACAAATTTTACCGAGAGATATCTTCCGATAGTGCTATTTTTTATGTAAAATTTCAATCCAACGATAAATTTTATAAAATTTGTATTCGTTATAACGTTATTGAGCAGTGTAACATTACTCAAATGTTACATTGGTGTAGTTTGATCCTTCCCTTTTAAAATTTGATTTACAAAAAATCGATAAACCATAATATAGTAACGGTAGTAACAACCTATTTTTTTATCTGTAATATTACATAAAACTCACACACACATAAATGATAGATTTTAAGTTCAAACTCAAAATAATAAAAATATTTGACTGAAAAATATACTTTTATTAATTGAGCTAAGACCTGCAGATTGCTACAACCAAAATTTTGATATTTTCTTTCTCTACAAATTTGGTACTACTGTTTAGCATTTCTATTATTTCACATGGAACAATTAGAGAACATAAACATGTAAGTTAACTACTATTGATTGTTTAAAAACTAGTATCACCAAATTAAGTAAATGCTAAATTATTTACCTTTGAGACTGGATAAGCTTTTCTTTATTTTCTTCTCACATCCATAAGAATACAAAGGTACCATCATTTCAACATATTGTGCCTCCACAATATTCTTGTAAGCTGGGACAATTTGCATGTTGGCCATTCTGACAATTAATTGATTCAACTCACACCATGTAGTTACCAATCAATATGTCTCTCCAAGCATTATATAAAGTTTTGGTTGGATCATGGCAGGTTTGCCTCATAAAATTCATTAGATTAGATTCTCTTAAAAAGCACCCTTTCTTAGTATTATATTTTTTTTTTCCTTTTCTCTTTAAATTTTTTTCTCTCTGTGGTATGTTGTTATGTTGCATTTGAGTCAGATCATTTCTTTATAAAAAAAAGGTTTAGACTTTTTGAAAAGCCTATTGGTAAGTACTATGTAAAAAAAGATCAATATAATATTTTTTATAAAAATATACATTTTTATCACTCTAAATTATCATACATAAATCTTTAATTTAGATTTAGCGGATCGACGGCCTTATGAATTTGTATTGACAGGTGCAGATAATACACATTAAGCTTGAAAGAAACATAAACGCATATTTTGTAGCTAATCTCGGTACGTCTTATGTGAGTTCCAATAACACTCATGTTTTAGAGACTCCTCCCAGTGAATTTCATAGACTCGTAGTATCATTTTGATGATATATCCGAGACTTGCATGCTAGAAGTGTTTGTTTAGAGTTGTATTTTTCTCTTTTTTCTTGATTATTACTATTATTTTTAGCAAATAAGGCCCTAATAAATAATTATTTTTTAACCGTAGATGAATTAGTAATACCATTTGAAATTCCCGCATATCATTATAATATTACTCCGAATTCAAACCCTAATAAAAAATATTTGATCTTACAATTTTGACATTGTCTTTCAAATTATATCATATAAACTACATTAAATTTAAGTAAAGAAAACTAAGATCTATTTAAGCAAACTAAGTCATCTCTAATTGTCTTTGATTAAGAAAAATGGTATCATATGTTGGATGTGCGTGGTGTGACATGGATGATTGTAAGGCTGTATCAGCAAGGTCAATAAAAAGTTGGTATTTTTCTTTATATATTTATTTTTCATATTGGGAATGGGAAAGTTTTGGAGATTGGCTCCCATGTGGGTTGTTTTCCTTACCAAAGAAGAAAGTACTATTGAATTGATAATAGTATGGAATTTGGACAATTAATTGATTAATTAGTTAACCTAATTAGCAACATTGCATTAGGACATGATCATATTGTACCTTCTTGAAGATGGACGTTTAGGCACTAATCATCGATGCTAATGCCATGCACATGCAATTTGTCGTTTCATTTGATCCAAGATGAAACCTAGATACATAAACCATTGGAAACACATGTGTTGCTAACATAATAATAAACATATTGTGTTAACACCCAAATTAAGCTTAGGTGTAAGCTAAAATTCACTTACAATTGGTAATTTAGGGGAATTGATAAAGCTCGTCGAAGTTGTGTACCCATACAGTGATTGGGAGCACCAAACAGGTCACCCAATCGATATGTGGGCGCACAAGAAAAACAATTGCTATAATTTATAACGTGCACGCCAAGAAGCAGAAAATGTGATCAATAAAGAAAATATAATCGGGTGATTTCGGTTTACCAATAAACAAGTAAGAGCATGCAATTTTAGCTATTAGTGGAAATGAGTTATGGTAGACAAAGGTCGCAATTAATTTATCCATAAAATCGATCGTAAAGAAATTAGTAATGAGGCATCAATCAATACGGCTCTCTTTTTCATTTGCAATTTTACTTGAATAACAAGTAATTACTTTACAAATTTTTCTTAGTTCTGTTAACCTCACTTAATATTAGGTACTTAAGAAATTCATAGTTAATGAACATATATCTTCCAATGTAACTTGCTAATAACAGAGAATGAAAGAAAGATGATTGATTCTAAATGAAATCAAATATATTGTGAGTCTATTCGATTGTTACGTTTGACACTATAAAAGGAATTATGAAAGCCTAGAATTAAAACTCACTTTACTTTGAAGAAATTTTATACTAAACACTATGTTGTGAATATGAATCATGAATTGATTTAGAGATTATTCTATATATTTGCGCATCGTTAACAATGTCAGTGTTATCCGTATTCGTGGCTTTCCACAAATAAAATCTTTATTAGAGCGGATATATATTATGCAATGGGTAATTGCAAGTAAAATAAATGAATAATTTTAATATTCATTCAATATCCATCAATCAGGGCAAATGACGGTACAAAAAATCACATACAATTGTAAAGTTTGAATTTGAATCTAAATAAATGAAAAATTAACTTAATAATATCCACATTGTCAGTTTAAGATTTATAAACTTTTCCCACCATCATTATTCATATTGTTTGAATGCAAAATTTTAAAAAGTGAATAAAATATTTTTTTGATAATATTTTTTTTGACAATATGAGTATATAGCCAAAAAACATGTGAGGCTTTTGGTTGAATGACTGGCTGGTCTAGCTTTTTCTCTTCAATAATCATGGGTTTTGTCAGCCATCTCATCTCATCTAATATATCATTTTCAAAATCACATGCCATTAACAGTCTATAAAATTGATTAACATTACATTAATTAACTAAACATACAAAAATAATGAAAAAAAGGAAAAATAGCTTTCCTAAACTAACTGCGCGATACAAACATTGATCTCAACTATCTGATTGAAATTATTGATCGAAATCAAATCACTAAATGCATAATTTTAATCATCCAATTTTAAATCAATGATCGAAATTAATTACATCCTAAAATGACTGGTGAATCTAGACCCATGAAAAAGAACTCGAGGATGTACTCATATTTCACAAACATTTGTACAACATGTCAACAACATTGATCTATGACTATATAAGTAATAATAAATAATAATATATCGTACATACATAAAAAAAGACATAACGATATATTATTAATCATCTTATTTTTCATCATGTGTAGTAAATTCCATTTAAACACAAATTTTCCTCCATATATATTCCACCAACCAAACTCCAAAAAAACTCATATATAATGAGTTTAATTATGAAATAGAGCATGCATTAGGATTTTCATCACTAAATAATTGAGGTGGTGGAATACGTTCAATCACATAAAGTGGAGGATATTGATAATAATACATCATTCTCTTCATTCCTTCTTCATCAATATTAACAACACCATTTTCCTCTTCTTTCTTTGTTTCTTCTTTACTTTCTGCACCCTCTTTTTCTTCTTTATTCTCATTTTTACTATTCTCACCCCCTTCTTCTTTCTTTGCTTCCTCTGTTGGTTTCTCTTCTTCTTTCTTATTCTCTTCAGATTTTGCTTCTTCTTCTGATGATTGTTTTTCACCTTCTTTACTTTCTTCTTCTTTCTTTTCTGGTTCTGGTTGAGGAACTATTTTTGCTTGTTTTTTTGTTCTTCTGTAGACATAATCAACTAGCTTGTTTGCATCCATTGTTCCTGTCACTGTTACTTTTCCTGTGCTAAATTCTGTTACTGCTGTTTGAACTCCTACATTAATCAATACAAGTTTTCACCTTAATATAATGCAAATAAATATTGCATTGATCAAATTTCACCTTAATAAAAAAATATTGGGATAAGAAACAAAAATATGAATCAAACTTTGAGAGGTTGAAATCAATGTTTTCTATTCAATTTTTTATGAGCTCTCTTCTCTAACATTTTTAAATGGATGCAAATTCCTTTTAGAAATTTTTTTCCAAGGAGTCAACATTTTGGAGCTATTGGATCAAGATCGGTCAACTCCAATTTTTAAATTTACTTTTAAAGTTGATTAATTGAAATTGTCCGATCGTGATCAAATTACTTCAAATGGTGAATGCGACCGCAAACAATCCAAGTTCCCATATACATGAAAGATTAAATACTAATCTAAAAAGCTAAAACCTAATCAAAATTGGACTTAAGTATATACAAATTGATTTGTTAGGTAAATGGTATGGATGATTCATAAAACTGTGTTTCTTTTTTAGTTGCATATGTGCAAAAGATTAAACTAATTAATGTTTAATCACTATTTCTTACCAAATTTAGGCCATCATAGGAACATTATGAAAATCTTTTCACTCCCTCCCCCTACTATTTATTTCTTTCACTCTTTAAGGCACAATCTCATGCATAGAACATGGACCATGGACCCCACATTACACAATCATCAATTAATGCTGACTTGGCAATATAATGGATACAAAACATGAAAAGATGGACATGCCCAAATTCAGGAATGATGCTTCATTCTTTTATTGGACCCCTATGTAAAATTTTATAGTAAATTTTTTTTTTCATGAAGTTAATCTGTCACAATCATATAGTAAAAATTTCAATTGGCATAAGAGAATTTAATCATTAAGAAAAGTAACTGTCCTTTTCTTCCCCTTTTATCTACTACATGTCATTTTCTCAATTAGAAATTAAAATTATAGGCATCATGTTGAAATCAAGAAAAAAACAAATATTACCTCTCATTTGGAGTATCTTTCTCTTGAGTTGATCAGCACAAGCCTCACAATGCATATTCACATTGAGTTCCACTATTTCTGGTCCACTAACCTGAAACATCATCAATTTTCCATTGTTGAATAAGGTCGAAAACCGAGTTATTTGAACTTATCGACTGAGATAAGTACATGTGAAATTGTTTAGAACTTAGAAGAGTAAAACAACTTATGTTTTCAGCTTATTTCCATATGGGTTATACGAAAAAAAAATAACTTTATTTTATTTTTTACAATAGAAATAATTTATTCATAATAAGTATTTGTATAATAACCTCTGTAACACCGACACTTCTGATTAAAAGTATATTGGTGTCAGACACTGTACACTGTCACTTGTCACTGACAAGTGTAATTACATTCAATTAATTCATTTTCTCAAATTATTATCAATGTCATCAAATCAGTGTTATATCTGGTGTATATATTTGTATTGGTGCTTCATAGATAATCACTTATGCTATAAGTACTTAAATAAGTTGTTTATTCATGTCTAAATGTTGTATATAATAAACTAGTTCTTTATATTACCTGAGAATTAACAACTTCTGGAATAGGTTCTCCTTCTGCTGAAGGCAATGGAGATATAACATATGCTCTTCTCTTTGTTTTCTTGGTAATTGTATTACATATAGTTTGAGGCTCAACTATACCTTTTATGGTAACTTCATTTTTAGCCATATCAATTACCACTCCTTCAACTCCTATTAAAAACATAAGCACAAAACAAAAATTAGTACACATGATGATGCATGCATGACATTTGTTAACTAAAAAAAGACCAAAAAAACAAATGTAACAAAATATGAACCTCTCATTTTCATAATAGATCTTTGAATCTTCTTTGCACATCCTACACAATGCAAGTCCACAAAAAGTACACATGGTGATGGTGGTTTAGGTGGTTCTTCCTTTTTCTCTTCTTCCGCTGGTTTTTCCTCTTTGGTTTCTTCTTTCTTTTCTTCCTCTGCTGGCTTTTCCTCTGCTTTTTCTTCCTTTTTTTCTTCTTGCTTTGCCTCAACCTTTGCTTGTTCCTATACTCAATGAAAATAGAAAAAAAATTTAGACGCGCAAATAGTCATTTTACAACTGTCATCCAAAATATTTGACTACAATTGTAAAATCGAGTTATGCAATATAAAGCATTTTGAGATCTCTGCAACGGTATCAATCCAGACTCAATTTTACGATTGAGTCTGCAATATAAAACATTTTGAGGTCTCTACAACGGTATCACAACCGTTTGACCACATTTTCCTGCAATATAAAGGTTTGTGACATTTTAAAAATGGGATTTGAATTTCGTCCCTTAAAATTATCATATTAAATTCTTATCACTGAACTAACACATCAGAGACGAAATAATACACACTGAGTTATAACTTATAAATCAAGTGAATGAGGAAAAGATCAAAAAGAATTTCAGAAAGCAAAATAGAAATCAGAAAGTTATGTTACCTGTTTTGCTTCCTCACCCATTTTGTTATATGAAATATCAAATTAGAAAATTCTGAATATGGAAAAGAAATTAAGAGAAGGGTTACACAAGATTATAGAGAAGTATAAGTGATATTATAAAGAAGGTTTAGATTATAAAGTTAAACCAAGTGATTCTTGATCACATGCAATGCCACTAATCTTTTTAAAAGGTATGAAGATTGAAGGGATGAAGCAGTGATGTAAGGTTAAGCAGCTTTATAGAGAAAAGGAGATTAATAGTGAGGCCAAGTGGAAAAAAGAGAGAGAAAAAAAAGGGATTTTGGAAAAGAAAATTAGTAGAATAGTTCCATTAACCACCGACTTGATAGAATTTTGATAAAAACAACATGACTGACTCTGACTAGGTGGTGAAGTGTCATTCTGTCAGACTTGCATGGCATATGTGTCAGTGTAGCACCTCAATATGACAACCTGGACACCTACTATGTGTAGATCTATTGTTTCAACACCTAAAATTATGAAACTAATCACCAATTTTACTCTTGGCCTTTTTAGATTGATGACTGTATTTTTTATTTTCGTGAACATAATTTAATTGATAAAAATATTTATCATATATGTATAATAGTTGGATTCAGATATGAATTTTTTTTATTTAGTTTATATTTGATATTATGGTAGATATACTAGTATCAAGGTGATTCATTATAATTTTATAGAAGTTAATAGATTATTATGATTCTAACACACCTACTTATTGTAATATTAAACATTCATTTAATTTTCTTAAAATATAAATTTTTAGCTGTAAAACTACTTAAGGAAAACAGCAACAAAATTTGTAGTTTTATTGTTACCTTGTAGTCTTGAAATGTCTCATAGTTTTAAAAACATTTATAAATGTATGTTTTATTATCAGTTTGATTCTCAAATGTAGTTTTATAAGTTAGTTTCGAATTTAGATTTAGATCCTTGTTGTCAAGGAATTCAAATGTATGTTTTATTATAGGAATGCATTTGTTTGATAAAAAAATCATAGGAATGTATTCCTTTAATGTCTCTTTTATTAATAATTTTATGAATTAAATTGACTAAGAAACACATATTTGAGGATCAAATTGACTGTTTAAACCAAATTTGAGGACTAAAATGACTAATAAAAGAGACACTTGTGAATCTATTGTAATTTCTGTGCATTAAGAGACAAAAGTGATATCAATATCAATTTTCGTCTTAAGAACAGAACAACTTTAAATTTCTAAATCAACTGTCATATTCTTTGAGATGTCTTCAATATAATCACTAAATTCCGGGTCTTGAAAAGAAAAACAGTTTAAACTTGAACAAACAACATACTAATATTTCAACTGCATGCATGTTAGGAGTTCCGACTGCAGGGGAGCTGAATCTGTAAATGTAGTGCTTACATGTCTATTCTTTTAAGTCTATATAATTGTTACTCCTTCCGTACCACAATATAAGTCGTTTTGACCATATCACACAAATTAAGAAACGTAATCATTGTTGTATGAAAAAGAGAAATTATTAGTTAGTTTACAAAATTGTCTTTCATTAATAGTATGGAAAAGAGAAATTATAGAAGTAAAAGAAGAGAGAGTAATAAATAGTTAAGGGTATAATAAGAAAATTAACATTTAATGCTGCATTGATATTATAAAGTGACTTATATTTTAGTACAATTTTTTTCTCAAAACGACTTATATTTTAGTACGGAGGGAGTAATAAATAAACAAACTCAATAATTTTATAATGACAATGCACCACCTAACCTAAAGTTAGTAGCCACTGGCCATATTGTATAAGATTCTCTTAGTCTATTAGTATTATTAATTAATTATTGAAAAGTTTATTAAATTATTTTAAAATTGGAAGTTGGTTCAGGTATAGTATATGCTGCAGTTAATAGAAGATGGCATGAGCTTTGGTGTGGAGATCTAGCATCAGTCCAAAAATCAAATTAAAATTAAATAAGAATCAGAATCTTTTACATGTTAACAACATAACTGCAGCCATTTTAAAATTTAAACTATTTGGATGATTAATTTTCTTTAAAATAATGTATTCTAAGTTTGTTTCCTTTTTCTTGCTGATCCATCATTCTTCCCCCAAAGCATAAGATAAAGCTTGCTTGTAATATCAATTATTTATATTTATTCCTTTCACCAAGGTTCAAACTAAGGTACTTTTATTAAAGATGAGATTAAGCATTTATTTTATTGGTTAATTACATATCAATCAAATGAAAGTGCATATAGATTGTTCATTGTAGGAGATATTAAGGTAATTAAGAGAAATATGTCGTCAACTCAAATGGTAGACTTAAAGAGAAATTACTTTTTTCTTTAAGTTGCATATGAGTTTGACGATAAATTTATGTAACATTGACATTTTAAGTTATAGATTTATTCGTATGCGACACATATTGCAATTGGTCAAGTCATTAGTATTCTTGTTTATAGAAAAACAACGTGGTTTGAATCATTGAACTGTTAAGAGTCGAACTCACAATCTACTCCTCGTGCAAAACATAGTTTGTCGATCACTATATCGCGCAATATACTACATAATAATCAAAATAATTGGAAAATTGGGGACTATAGGTCTGCCTTTGTCCCCGTGATACAATTAATTACATTTAATCTCTTATATTTAAAGTATTATTGATGCATGTAATATTAATATCAATGTTGCATCTGTTTTGAGTGATTCATTCATAGCCATAGAGTAAGATTAACGAATTCATAAAAGAAAAGTAGGAAGTTATCAAATAAGACAGATGTCATGAACATAGTCACACATATATATCACGATTTCTTGAAAGTAAATTAGTTGATACAAAATTTCCAATTAGTCTTTTACACAAATTAGAGTTTAAGCAACGTATTTCTCATTTTCATGACATATGATTGGGATGGACGAAACATAGGGATCATAGAAATCACTTTATATTTTGAGTGTAAAAACAATTCCAAGAAAGTTGATCTCCACGTGGGATGTTATTAGCCTCTATTATAGTTTCCATGACAAATATTTTTTGCCTAAGTTAAGCATTTTTTTTCATTTCCATATACTCATAACAAATTGGTTTATAAAAGGCCTAATTTTTTTAATTTCTAGTTTTACAAATCAATCCACATTTTTCCTCTATACATATAGTAACCAAATACTATACACTAAAAAGTGATGGGACAAACTTCCCACTTTACATTAAATGTTATGTCCTTACAAAACTATGCTAACACTTGATGAATTGTATTGGTAAAACTTATCTTCAATCATATACTCTTTATAAAGAAACCTAAAAACCAATCTTTTGTAAGCTTGGTTTGTTCTCAACATTTTAATGGAAAAAGAAGCTTTTGACTTGATTTCTTCTTCCTTTTGATACAATGAAGAAAGAAATTCTAACTTACTAGTCATGTGTAGTGTAACACGTGTAGATGACTCATTATTGGACAATAAGAAGGGACCTTTCAGGCTTTTACTCCATTATAGTTAAATTTGGTGTGAAATCTTAAGTCATGAAATCTTGAAGTTATATAAACTTCACCAACCAAGTGACCAACACATCTAAAACTAGAGTCAATGACCAATTTAGTCAGTGGAATAGTAGAGATGTGTAAAAAACATTATGTTGTTACTTTTTCAATGTGATTTAATAATGACTAACTAGAATGATACCCGTGCGATGCACGGGTTCGTTAATTATTACTATTGATAAACAAAGTTGATATATCTAATAAATTTATGAATATTTTATAATATATTAATATTAATGTAGTATTTTGATAAATTATTATTTATTTTATATGTAAAATTCGTTAAATATTTGCACTGTAGCTAGCATTCGTAGTTTTTATGTGTTTATATAAGTGGATACTATTTGTTATGTCTTATATATTTTTATCAGCAATGCAAATTTTTATGTGTCACATATTTATTAAATTATATTTAACGGTTCCGTGCCCGTTGCAAATTTTATACGTGCTTATATTTGAGTCACACTTTTTTTACTATTACTTTTTTTTGTCACATTTGTTTTTTTTTTTTTGACGAATTTGTCATATTTGTTAAACTTATAAAATATCGATTATATACTAAAATAGACTAAATAACATTTAAAAGTATTAAATGAGTAATTTTTTGATTGAAAAAATATATATAAATGACACATTTGAAGCAAATTAATGTTTCTCAGTGACAAACATCCATCCCGTGTTTTTTTATACATTTATTTTTTGTACTTCTGAAAGATAAATTACTCGCACTAGATATTAATCTCTAAACATCCCACTATTCAACTCATATGTCCATCAACTCTTACTATTTGACATAAAGACTCTATGATAAAACACATTACTATTTAAAACACATTACTATTTGACATAAAGGCAATATGATAAAAATTTACTTAAAAAACATACTCCCTCCGTTCTTTTTTTGGTACATCGTAAAGATAAATTGCTCCCGCCAGGATTTGAACTCTGGATCTCTCCCTACCCAACTCATATGTCCCCCAGCTCTTGCCACTTGAGCTATCCTACGTGGACTCCCTCCGTTCCTTTTTAATTGTTGTTTAAAAAAAAAATTGTTCCTTTTTTGTTTGTCGTTTTGACAATTTAGGTTATATTTTGTCTATTATACCCTCCTTCTTAATTAGGTTATATTTTAATTTTTTTTCAAAAGTGAAAGTGTGTATGAAAAAAGTAGAATTTATTGATGGATTAAAATTAGGATATATATTCCAAAAAAAATATAATAGAAAGATAAGGTACAAAAATATACCTTTCTAATTTGATATTTTTGATAAAATGATAAATAAAAAAGAACAGAGGGAGCGTATGACACAATTTTGGGAACATATATGATAAATTTTTTATGAAAAAAGATCTTGTTAACGTGTTCGTAAGGACACATGTTAAAGAGTTTAAAGTACATTTTGTATCGGAAGAAACAAAATTTTAATTTTATAAAAGTTAAATCCATAATTTTTAAGACTAATTTTATATCTTAAATGCAAAAGTTTAAAGTATTTAGTTTTCTAAGAACGAAATATTTTTTGTCTATTCGTTTAGATTATAAAAAAGAATTTTGTTAACGTGTGATTTTTTTTTTACTTAAATACACAATTTTCAAGATTAATTTTTTATATTAAAAACTTTAACATGTGCTCGGGCATATATTAATTTTCTCTTATAAAAAATATTAAGTTTTTTCTGACGAAAAAAAAAATACGAAGTTGAAGATGTGGTTATTCGATTAATTAGTTAGACCAAGTTGTTTAATTTTTCTCACCAATCCATCGGTTGTATTGCTCTTTCCCATTTGTATTAAGTTGAAAATGAACATCACTAAAATCTGCATAACATATGCATTGGAAAGGGTAATCCTTTGATTTCTAATAACAAATAATATGAAAGGTCTATGCCACTTACCCAATTGCGTTGGAAAATTTTGTCAACAGAAATATAAAACTACTTATGTTAATACTTAATACTTCAACCAATAAAGATTTATTAGTCAGACTTTTTTACACTAAACACAACAAAAGATAGTTTTGAAAAATGTGACAGTCATTAATTAATAAATTCAAATTTTAAAATATAATTAAATTAAAATTGGAAAAGACAATTAAAACCATTAAATTAGAGATTTAGTTAGAATGATTAAGGGTAATTAAGGAAATTTAATGGTAATTATCTTTTTTATATTGATAGTAGATTTATATTAAAATTATGTTGGACAAATAAGGGTCTGTATAGCAACACTCTTTTTTGAGTTTATAGTTTATAGTTTATAAGCTCGTCTGTCAAAACAAGTTTTATTTGGTAAGATTTTTTTTAACTTTAGTTTATAGCTTATTTTATGAATTTTTAGCTTATTTTCTAAACGCTATTTCAGATAGTGTTTTAAAAAAAAACAAATTAACTGAAAAAAATATTAAAAAAATTAGGTCGACCAAACCCAATAATCCACCTGGCTAGGTCGGGTTGGGCTCGTTAGAGCATGGTTCAAAAATAGGTCGAGTCAGTCTGACCTACTTATAATTCAAAGCTCGTGGGCCAAAGTAGATTGGGCCGGACTGACCCATTTAACAGCTCTACGAACATATCAGCTATCCAATATTTTTTTATTAAAAAGAGATTAATTTTTCACATGCCCCTTCTGTGAGATTTAACTTAGTTGAAGTTTATTAATACTAAATGTAAATACATCTTTCAAATCACATCAGAAACAATTGTATAAAATGGCCTAGGACACATGTTAACATTTTAGTTCACAATATTGTCAAAGATTAAAGATGTTCCCAGATTCAACCTACAGTTTGGTACAATGATCTTCATTATGCAAAAAGCATCTAGTTAAAGTATCTCTATGATTATTGATTAACTCACTCTCACCCTTTATATAATCTAAAAAGAAAAAAAAAATACATTTTTGATCATGTGGGTGTGGGTCTCTCTAAACATTGAAAGAAAAAAGCTAATTAAAGGATCTCAATCAAGGTATAGCTAATTCCTATTGTTAGCATGGCCGGTTAAGGAGAATCTATATGGTTGCTTAGCTTAATCAGTAAAGTGATTATCTCAACCACTCATTCTTCTCCTTAGTACAAAAGATGTATAAATGAATCCAATTATGAATTTATGATATGATTTTGTGACTATATGCTTCTTGTCATTTTCTTAACAGAACCATTACTTTATAGTCTAATCTTTTTCAGGTTGTGAGAATTCCATGTGTCCACTCTGTTATTTCAGGTAAAAGAAACTAAACAGAATGATTATTAATAAAGATTTAAAGGTGGGATCTAGTTTAAGGGATGATGGAATTTTGGCCATAAGTTCTTTTCCAATAAATTTTGTAAAAAGATTAATTTGCCCTTTTGAATTAGAATTCAATGTTCAAACTATCCATATATATAAGGTTTGCATATCATTTTCATCCCTGTATGCGGAATTTTAGTTTTAGTATCTGTATTGATTTTTGTTCGAAATAACCTCCTGAGTCAACCAAACATTTTGCTTTTAGTCCTTAAAGCTAAAATATGCAAAAAAATTCGCAAATTTTCTGCAGATTTTCTTACGAATTTTCCTACGAATTTTTGATTTAAAGATTAAAATTAAAAAGTTTGATTGATTCAGAAGTTTATTAAGAATAAAAGTCGATAAAAAGACTAAAACTAAAATTCCACATACATACAAAAACGAAAATAATATTTAAACCTATATAAAATCAGTAAGCTGGTCTATCCCTTTCACAACCTTTTTCCCATTACTCTCAAGTAAATTACAAACATGGAAATTTCAAAATGAGCTATTCTCCAATGAGATGTCACATTATAGTCTATTTGGCAAAAAAAATAACATATAGCCGATATGCTAACTTATAATAGATGAATTTATAGCAGATAAATTAGTTGATTAAATTTGTAGTGTTTGATAAATTTAATAATTGAAGTTGTTTATAGATATGAAATGACATAAAAATATGTTTAATTAATATTGATTTTTTTTTCAAGTAAGATGAAAGAGCTAAATTTAAGAGAAAACAAATTATAAATCATAAGCTAACTAAATTAGTTTACCGAAATAAGCTATAAATTGGTAAAAATAAGTTATAAGTTCGTGAGAAAATAAATGTTATGAAACAAGTCTGATTTCCAAAATGAACTTATAAACTCTAAATCATGAACTTAAAATTTGGCATTAGCCAAACAGAGTAGTAATCTGCAAATTTCAATTAGAACTTAACATATGTGAACTTTAAATTGCTAAGAAAAGAAAAGTTTGAGGTTCTTGACAGGGGTTTTCTTTCTTCTTATTCTACATTGACTAATTTAATTTCTTTAGAACTCAACATGTGAACTTTAAATTGCTTTTGAAGCAAAGATATTCATTTTCTGCATGATTACATGAGAGAAATCTTAACGACCAAAAATATGAGGTATGGTACAAATCATTGACAAATGTATTATTGAAGAACACCATATTCTTTCATAAGAAATACTATAACTTATAAGAAACATTATATTGAAGAATATAATGGAACATGAAAAGAATAATTGATAGTTGGTCGCTTACTTGCCTAGTTCTTTACATTACATAGCCAAGGAAATCAGACATATAGTCAAGATACTGATGTACATTATTTCATCTATAAATAAAGCTAGGAATCTAAAATTGTGGTGATGTGAGTTAATTTAATTTTTGAATTGATTATTGATTGGTTTATTGTTACTTTTCCTCTATGTGTTACCTTGATTAACCATGCTTGGATAATCTCGTAATTGAATTTGGGAGGAGACTGAGGTTCCGTTTGGTTTGAAGGAAAGAAAGTAGGAAGGAAGGAAAACACATAATTCGAGGGATGTATTTAGATTATAAAATAGTCCAAATATATGCATTGGTTTCCGTGTTTTCATTCCTTCCTACTTTCTTTCCTTCAAACCAAACGGAGCCTGAAACTATTTGATGTCAGAATTTGTCCTGAATTCTGGACTATTAGAGTAATTATTTTCCTAAGAATTAAAAGGTGAAAAACAAAAAAAAAACATGTTTGGATAAATAACTAGTTAATAACTTAATATATAGTTTATAGAATAAACATTTTTATATGTTTTATCTATTTTTATAATAAAAGATAAAATTAAATTATAAGCTCTTTAATAAACTACTATTTTAATGAGTTCATAAAATTAAGTTGAAAATAACTTAAAAAAACTTTTTAATATAAAAAAATTCCACCTTGATATGTAAACAGAAATGAAGTGAATTGGGGGGGGGGGGGGGGGGCAAATATATTCCATAAAAGTGGAATTAATTTATAAGTACAATGAACTTTTATGGGAGGGCACATGGGTGTGGGTCACAATTCTAACATTATGTTCTATAATTTTTAACTTATAGAAAAACATAGTACATTGGTCAATATGTATTATATTGAAAAATATAATACATATATAATAAATGACAATTGAAGGAGATTTTTTAAATAGGGGTCATGTTAACCGGTGCTCCTAGAGCATTGGTTAAGAAATTTAAAAAAAAAAAAGTTTTATATTAAAAATAATATTTTTTAAATTTTTGAAGAATTGACTGCACGCACTCCAATGTCATGTTACTATATTTAGTTCATTAACCAATGCTCCGGAGGTACCGGTTAACATTTTCCTTTAAATAATAGTTCAATCGGTTCAATTAGGTTTACCAAAATATACAATAAAATAAAAATTACGCTTCAACTGATTCCACAAAGCTGAGGTATAGCCATAATTAAAACTTTGGTGCTCATCTTAGTTCTTTAGTAAAAAAAAAAATCTTAGTTCTAACTAAAACAAAGCAACATCAGTGTGTAATGCAACTCCTAATTAGGGAGTGATACACTTTTGATGTTGCAGCTTGGAGTGGATCAACCTAAAATTTTAAGGTTGGTTTAGTATCAAGCAATACTCCGGATGACGGAAGGTATTCCTAGGGATCGGAGGGTGGTTGAGTTTGTTGAACTATTTAAAATTCCGATGATAGTTGTGAGCAAGCCAATCTTCAAGAGGATGAACTTAGCTACTCTAGGGGCTGAAGTGGAAGCGGTGCATCTTGTTAGGCTACCTAAACACCCTATGGTAGTGGAAGACAAGAACTTCATGAAAGAAGACATTTTGAGGGATGAAGGAAATGAAGCAATGCTTGCGGAAAGCAAGTGGAAGCAAGTACCTAGGTCAAGGCTCAAGTGTGACTTGGACTTGACATATGATATTGAATAATAGAAGTTCAAGATGGAGAGAGCAGCATGGTGGTTGGTGTAAATTGACATCGCCATCGATTTAAAGTCAATTTGGAGAATTGTTAGAATTGCCTTGAAATCTCATTCGCATGGAAAAAGGAAGAAAAATATATTCCGCCAAGCACGCCTAACGTGCTCCCAAGCACGCACAACGTGCTCACCAGCAGGAAAAGTTTCTACCAGGCACGCACAACGTGCTGGAAGGGACATATTTTGTTGTTTTTTGTGCTTTTTTGGCCAGATTTGTTCCAGTTTTATGAGATTTGTTCCAATTTTATTTTATATTTTACCCTATAAATATAGAGGTTTAGGAACAAGGTTGTTATAGAATTGACTTGAAATCTCATTGGAATGGAAAAAGGAAGAAAAAACATATTCTGCCAAGCACACCTGACGTGCTCCCAGGCACGCACAACATGCTCACCAGCAGGAAAAGTTTCTGCCAGGCACGCACAACGTGCTGGAAAGGACGTGCAACGTGCGCGCGACCAGATTTTATTTTGTTGTTTTTTTGGGCTTTTTTGGCCACATTTATTCCCGTTTTTATATGAGATTTGTTCCTATTTTATTTTATATTTTACCCTATAAATATAGGTTTAGGAACAAGGAAAAGCAAGAGAGCAAGAATGTAGCTCCAAGGAATAACACAAGAGAGGAAGGGAAAAACAAATATATGTTTATTCTTCATCTTGGAAACACTATATTAAGTTTCTAGGTACGGGAAGAAACTTGGGATTGTGGTAGGATTAGGTTGACGGCTAATTCTTGTAACCCTTATTGGGAGTTTCATTGTAACGGTGATACTTTGGAAATAGTGGAACAGAGGGGCTGCTCTCTCCCCCAGATTAGGTCGGAATTTGACTGAACTGGGTAAACAAACGATTGTGTCTATTACTACTTTCTCTAATCTCTCTTGCTTCATATTGTTTGATTAATATTCATTGTCTCTATATTCTTTGATACATGGTTGTTTAATCACTTTGCTCCACACATCAAAATCTTATTGGTGTGACTTTATTTAAAAACGAATTCACAACAAAGGTAAATGACAAGAGGAGAAGGGAAAAACAAATACTTGTTTATTCTTCATCATGGAAACACTATATTAAGTTTCTAGGTTACGGGAAGAAACTTGGGATTATGGTAGGATTAGGTTGACGGCTAATTCTTGTAACCCTTATTGGGAATTTCATTGTAACGGTGATACTTTGGAAATAGTGGAACGGAGGGCTGCCCTCTCCCCCAGATTAGGTCGGAATTTGACTGAATTGGGTAAACAAACTATTGTGTCTATTACTGCTTTCTCTAATCTCTCTTGCTTCATATTGTTAGATTAATATTCATTGTCTCTATATTCTTTGATATATGGTTGCTTAATCACTTTGCTCCACACATCAAAATATTATTGGTGTGACTTTATTTAAAAATGAATTCACATGTGTCAATTGGATCCACACGAATCAAAACATTATAGACATTTGAACCTTATAACCATCCTCATGATTAGATCTCAAACACCACAAATAAGCAAATATATATAGTAACTAGCCTACAGAAATGTGAAACTAAACTTGATTTTGTAGAGATTAAAAATATATTTAACATTAAAAAAACACTAATATTAATGTAGTCTAAAAGAACATCTACTTTAATATAGAAGATAAGAGAGTCGTGAAGACATGATAGATAAGATAACGCACGACAAAGGCCTTAAAGTATGTCTTCATGTTAATTCTCGGCAAGTGTCTATAGTACAAAATTGATGTAACTATGGATGAATGTGATGATTGGACAAATCATGTTAATTTTGATGGTAGTTAGATTACCACGAGAATAAAGTGAGAAAGTAGGTCATACTTTACTTGACTATCAAGAGGGTCACTCTCTAAGTTTGTTATATATAAAGCCAATGTCAATGATATATATTGATATTGCAAGGTCCACATGCATTTTATGTGTGGTGATGCAGTGTTATATTGTCATACATCTAGCAACTCATAAAAGGTCTTAAAATTGATGTTGTGGCTCAAGTAAATGTGCTTTGAAACCTTGGTGTGTATTATGCTTCTTATCATATTGATATTCTTTATGAACAATCTAATACTTGTCAAAAAAAAAAAAACTAATTAAAGACTAAAGTGATAAATGTTTTGTAAAATGGGGGTTAAAGAATGTTAGCACAGAGTAATTCACACACAATCAAATACACAGGTTTGTGTATCGGTGGCGAGAGAGGGTGTGTGTGCGCGCGGAAGGGCCTATGGTGTAGCCATGGTGTGGAAATGGTAAACAAACAAAGAATGAGTGAAAGGTAGAGAGAAAGGATTAAGAGAAGAAGAGCTATATTGGTAATGTGAGTATTATTGAATGATTGAAAAAAAAATCACATTACAATGTGTGACTTATATACTAAAATGCACACATGACTTGCATAGCAAGTAACTAATACAAAACAAACAGCTTAACTAACTTTGTTTAATTGAATAAGAAACTAATGAGCTAGCCAAATAGATACTTAACTGCCTAGTATTCTCCTAACTGGTTTATTGGATTACACTCTAATAAAGAAAGCTCTGACAATTACCAGAAATGTCCCATTGTTTTTGGTGTTGTACTAAATTACAAGGTTGTATCCAACAACTGTATATATGCTAGAGACGATTCATCCGTTCTAAAGGTAGAATATGTAGAAACTTAAACGATTAAATTATAGTACTGAATATTTTTTTAATAACAAGAAACTTAGATGAGCCTCGTCGTCTAAGAAAACTTGTTAGAGTTAGAAACTTAGAATAGATTTTAAAGGTTGATACCAAATATTTGAGGTTGAGAATAGAACATATCAAATTAGAAACTCTTTGTGTATGGCCGTATGGGTTTTATAGTACCTAAAGGAGATGTTACTTTCACAAGAGACATATATGACATTGGAAGATTTGTACTACCATATTTAAGAAAATTGGATTCCCTCTAATTATAGGAAACCCATTTTCATGTATTTTGGGACACAAGTGACCATTTGATGATGAGTTGACATTTTATAAGAGACATGTTCATTGTAGGACTTGTACTTGTATATTTAGGAAATTGGAATCTCTGGATTTTTTTAAAACTCGTATTCACGCATTTGGACATCGATAACTATAAAATCTCGATCAAATAATTGCCGATTCTTCGATATTGGAAGAGGAGATATATTTAAGTAGATACTAGAAGAGGAGATGACCACTTATAAGTATACAAGAAAAAATGAGAGGGCTCATTATTTGGGCCATGATCAAACAAACAATAACTATGCTCATTTGCTTTATGCACCTTTCTTTGCTATATCAAATTCGTGTTAGGAATTTTTTTTGATTTTAACCATTAGTTTAATCTAATTCGGGGGTGAGTTCTGACGTCAAGTGGTTCTAGTCTTCTTCCGATCGCAGTTCTGGGGATTAAACCGTGGTCCTCCTACCAAGTTCAGCGTCAATCATTACTAAAACAACTAACGATTAGTCTGCTTGGAATTTACTACATATTAAAGTTGAGAGAGATAAAAATGTATATATGTGGCCTTGGTGATGCAACCGATTTACGATTAAATTTGGAGATTATTTTTTCAATTCTTTTAGGCCTGTTTGATTCAACCGAAGGTTAAGGGAAGTGAGGGAAGAAATTTTTAAGGAGGTGAGGTGAGATAAAAGTATAAAACATACTCCCTCCGTCCCATTATATAAGCACTTTCTTACAAAAAGTCTAGTCCTAAAATATAAGTCCCTTTACAATTTAAAGGTACATTTATTACTTAGTAGTAATAATTAGGGGTATGTGTAAGTAAAAAAGTAATTAATGTACCTTTAAATTGTAAAGGGACTTATATTTTCGGACTAGACTTTTTGTAAGAAAGTGCTTATATAATGGGACGGAGGGCGTAATTTATTATGTTGATAAAATTATCCTCACTTTTTTTTATTAAAATCTTAAATTATCCTCGTTTGAATATTAAAAATTTAGGTTTATTTTTGACAACAAATTTTTTTGTTTTTTACTCATTAGATTTTTTTTTTGTTATATATGCATTAGATTTTTTTGACATAAAATATCCATTATAACTTAGTTTTTATTTTGAGTTTATAAGATTAAGGCTAAAAAAGTAAAATAATTCCCCTTCTCCTCGTTAAAAAGTTGAACCAAACATAAAAATTTAAAATATCACATTTCCTCCCCCTTCTCCTCCGAAAACCCTAAATCAAACAAGGTCTTTCTGTTTATATGATTGGATATAGAAACGGTATAAAAATTTAAAATTTCAATTTTTTAAATAATAAAATATAAAATCGATTTATTATTATTTTCTTTTTAGATAAATAGTCTAGTGGTTAAAATTTTCTCCCTAAAAATGAATAAGTGTGTGTATTAAGATTCGAATCTCGATCTTTGTGCAAATGTCTAATCAACTGAGCTATACTCATGAGACAAAAACAATTTATTTTACTTTTTTTGACTAAAACAATTTATTTTACTATAAACTTAAACAAGGATTTGGAAAAAAATCTTTTAGAAAAAAAAACTTAAAAAGTTTTTACAAAGATTCACAACTAAAATATCTTTTATTTCCAACATAAAATCTTTTAAACAAAAAAATCTTTTAAACAAAAACCTAACTAAAATATCTTTTTCTAATATTTTTTTTTGGTACGTGAATATCTTTTTCTTATATGATCTTAAAAAAATCATATAAATTTTTTATTAGTCCTATAAATTCATTCACAAGTTTCACTCTCTCACAAAACTACAACCCTTTTCCATCAATTCATTCGCAGGTTTCTTTCACTCGTTTTGTTTCCATCCGTTCTACTCTATCAATGGCTACACCTCATGACACCTTCTTCACCGACCTCAACGAACTTGAACTTGAACTTGATCATGATAATACGGATTTTGACCTAAACTCTTACGATAATGATCATGATGATGATTTGTTCAGAAGCCGCCAGCGATATACTAATATTCTACTAAAAATACAAAAAGCCGAGGAAGCCGCGGATTTAGACGTCGTCGTCGGAGGATACAAATTAATTATGGAATGTAATATTTTGTCAGCTGAAATTGAGAATGAAATTGTTATCTTGCATAATTTTATTCGCAACAAATATTCGTTGAAATTTCCGGAACTTGAATCTATTATACATCACCCCGTTGATTATGCTCGTGTCGTTAAGAAGATAGGAAATCAAACCGATCCATCTCTTTTTGATTTACAAGGGCTTTTACCTTCATCCATTATAATGGTTGTGTCAATTACATCTTCAACTAGTTCATCGGCTAAGCCACTTGCGAATGAACTACTTAACTACATAATCGACGCTTGCGATCTAGTCATTGATTTTGATTCATTGAGGAACAAAATTGTTGATTTGGTGGAAATTAGAATGAGTTACGTTGCTCCGAATCTTTCCGCTGTTGTCGGTAGTGTAGTAGGAGCTAAACTCATTGTACTAGCTGGTGGTTTATCTTCTCTTGCGAATATGCCTTCATGCAACGTTCAACTGCTCGGATCAAAGCAAATAAACCCTGCTGGCTTCTCTTCTGCATCATCGTTGGAACTCCATGTTGGTTACTTAGAGCAAACTCAAATTATTCAGACTACGCCTCCGCCTCTAAGGATGCGAGCTTATAGACTCTTAGCTTCGAAATCTACCCTTGCTGCACGAGTAGACTTAATGCATGGGGATCCGTTGGGGAAAATTGGGAGAAATCTTAAAGATGAGATCATCACTAAAATTGAAAAGTGGCAAGAACGCGCTCCTGCTAAGCGACCTAAACCACTTCCGGTGCCTGATTCTGACGCTAAAAAGAAGAAAAGAGGCGGTCGTAGACTTAGGAAGATGAAGGAGAAGTATACAATGTCAGACAAGAGAAGGAAGTTAACCAATCGGATGCAATTCGGAATTGCAGAAGAGAGCTGCAATTATTTACTTTCGTAGTGCAATGCTTTGCATTCTTTATTTCTAATTGTGACATTGTGATGGCTAACATTAGTCACCTCTTTTGAGTGAGTGTACTTTTGAATGAATTGTTGAATTCTTTGTTTCTGTATGGATCTATATGCTTGTTGATAATGGTTTGTAAATTTGAAATCTAAAATTTTTATGATTATTGAAAATTAGTCCATGATTATTTGTTTCTATGCTGTGACTTAATGTGACATCAGATCCTTAAAGTTCAAGGGTTTTTTACAGAACATATAAATTTTTTACTTTATAATTCTGAGATCATTGTTGGTGTTTTATGTAGTACATAATATGGTTTTGGTTTTATCTTGTTTTGTGCAGATGAGCTTATTGCCGATGCTGCCTACATTGGAACACTCAGCAAGGGTATTCTTGCTGCTGATTGTTAGAACACAAGAACAATGTGCAAGCGTTTCACAATTGGGCACTAGAATTGGCACATACACTGATACACACACACTATGAATCAATGTTGTAGAGCAACAATGGTGCTTGCTATGGTTGCTAAGCCAAAAACACCTCGCTTAGCCACCAGCTTCTGCACAATGAAGCTTCACTTGCACTAACTAAACCTTCTTCCTTGTGGCACAAGCAACTGATCCATTATGAATTATACAAAACACTGATGATGAGTCAACTGGAACAATCGGAAAGCGTCTATGTTGAGAATGTTGAAACCAACATCACCGCTGTCCTTGCAGCTTGCTACATGGCCAAATTACATTCGTATCATCGTATGTAAACTCGACCAAATTTATATGAGAAAAACAGTAATTAAAGCTCTAATCGTGAAAGGAATTATACTCCTACTAATAGTAATACCAAACAAAACATCATGCAGTTAAATCAATGAAGGAACATTTAATCACAATTCATTAAATATTGACTTAAATAGTTGAACCCCTAATAAGGACAACATGGCCTTCTAATTGATTATAATACAATATAGATGCACCATCCTTGAAAACCTATAGATTAATTGAGGCAAAAAGGAAGGAAAATTCTGTGAAGAGAAAAGAATGACAAGAAGTTACAGTAATTAACTTAAAATATGGAAGTTTGCAATGATTTTATTATTTCTTTAGATTTATGAGAAGGTTTGCATAAGTTTTAAATATAATTTGAATTGTGGTTTTTGTGAGGAACTCAAATGCTTGTTATTCACTATATTAAAAATGCATATAGTCATATACCTCTTATAGTGGTAATCAACTAATTAACTTCAGACTAATACAAGAAATCACTAATTAGGTAGCTTGGTAAACTATATATTAACTTAATCTTAGACTAGTTAGCAAATATTTATAGGAAAAGTTAAACACATAAATTAAGAATAAATATTAAGCAAAAAATAGAGGGTGTGGGTAGGGGTGAGCATGGTTTGAGCATGGTTTAAAAACCATACCACACCAAACTATATTTTTGGTTTTGGTTTAGAACCAAAACCATTTTACTAAAAAATTGGTTATTTATAAAACTAGTTTGGATAAGGTTTAAATCTGGTTTGAAACCAATTTGTAAACGGTTTATAATGCAAAATAGGTTACTCACTTGAATCAATTTTAAAACAAGTGTTTATTACATTCACTTGAATCAATTGTTTATTTTATATATATATATATATATATATATATATATATATATATATATATATATATATATATATATTTTATTATAAAAAAATTACTCATTTTGTCAAAAATAAATAAATTACTAATGCCTTAACCAAAAAAATAAAATACTCAAACTAGTTTTTTTTTTTAGTCATTTGATTATTAAAACAGTTTAATAATTATTTTAAAAAATACATGAATTTTTAAATGTATTGGCTTATTTTCAATAAAAAATAATTATTTTTTTAAGCCCAACATCTTTCTAAGCCCAAAAACTATAATTTGTTTTAAGCCCAACAAATTTTATTTTTCTGATTTTTTTATAATTATTTTAAAATTTAATAATTAATTAAATATTAGAGGTGGTTGGTAGCGGCCCGCCGCCGGAGGCCCACCACCCACCGCCGCGCCGGCGACCGGAGGTCCGCCGTGAGTCACCGGAAAACCGCCGTCCGCCGCCATCCTGGTAGGAGCTCCGCCGTGCCGGCCGCCGGTGGTCCGCGTTGACCACCGGTTGACCACCATCCCACCACCACCAATTTTAATTATTTATTTATTATGTAGTAAATTTAGAAAATTTGGATATTGGGCTTCAATTTGCTATCTATTGGGCTTCATTCCAAAAACTAATTGCAAACCAATAATAAAAAATGGTTATGGTTTGAAATTGGTTTTCTTAAAATAGTTTAGGGTCCGTTTGGATTAATGGTATAGAATGGAGCGGAGCGGAATAGAATGGAATGGAACGGAATGGAACGGAACGGAATGGAATACATATTCCATTCCATTGTTTGGATAGTGAACGGAATGGAATATAATATAACTTTTTTATTCCAATTATACCATTTATTTTATAGATAAGAATGTTTACCAAAAAAAAAGAATAGATAAGAATGAGAAAAGTCTTATAAAATAAAATATTTGTAACCAAAAAAAAAATCTTATAAAATATAAAATTGAGGGTAAAATTGTAAAACTATAATTATTGTGTATCATTTCATCCTTATCACTCCATATACCACTCCATTCCATTCCGTTCATATTTTATAAAACCAAACAACGGAATAGAGCTTCAGCCCACCCCATTCCATCTCATTCCATCTCATTCCATTAATCCAAACAGACCCTTAGTGTGATTTTTTTTTTAAATGGATTGTGTTATTAAATTTGGATAGAGTTTGGTTAATAGTGTGGTTAAAGGTATCCATATTATTTGCACACCCCTAGGTGTGAGGGCTGTTTTATGTGTGTTAGTGTCACCATTTCGGGTTACAAGTCCCGAAATGCATTTCGGGACGTAACTCACGAAGTGCAGGTGTGCTTCTGGGGGGTGTTCTAATGCTTGTTCTGATGCACAAAGCCTAGACTTCATGACGTGTGTATCGAATCACACGTGACAAGTGTAATTTCGGGATTTAGATCCCGAATTACACTTTTTAACCCAAATTTAAGGATATTTTGTGATTTTAGGGGACTAAAGAGAAATGAGGGGGCAAAAGAGAAATTTTCATAAAAGAGGGTTAATTAAAAAAAAAAATTGGGAACAGGGGAAACAGGGGAGTGAAATTGATCGATCATGTATAGGAGTAGTAAATTTCTTGTAGTGTTGTTGATGGTTCTAACTTGGAATATTCCATTTCACAAAAAAATAGGAATATTCTATATATTTATTTATTTATTTTTTTGACAATCCATATATTTATTTATTCATAAGGGTTTTTACCGGATCCAAGGCATATTCCATTATGTGTCAAAAAAAAAAGGCATATTGAAAATAAATATCAGTGTTGTTGTAGCTTCCTCATTGATTTGTTTTTTTGACTAATTTGGCTTCCTCATTGATAAAATGTAGATTCTCAACTAGTCCTCAATTTCTATGCCTCTGTGCATTTTTACTATATTTTTGTGGATATGCATAATTCTAACGTACGAGCATATGTTACGAATTTAAAAATATGTTAGTTTTTTTTTTATTAAAAAAAATGTTAGTAACACTCTCTTTTTTAAACACTCTCTATCATTCATCTTTAAATTGGTTAAAATTTTTGTAAATCTATTATTACCAAAAAGAAAAATTATGTCAATCCCTAATTAAATTGGTCCCAAAAATGAATAACGCTAGTTCAATATCTAAAGCTTGAGGGGGTGCAACTGCGCCCCATTGACCCAACATGGATTCGCCCCCGTCTCATATTTGAAAACCAAAATATCTTTTGGAAAAAAGTTTAAGACAAACATAACTAAAATGTCTAACTTTTTTATAATCTTAAGCAAATGACCAATAAGTTTTTTTTTATATAATATTTGACCCAACATGGGTTCGCCCCTGTCTCATATTTGATTTTTTTTCTGTTATTTATTTCTAGGTTGTATCATCCTTATTCTTTGTTAGTTTCTTTGAAAAACATATGTGTTAAGTGTTGTTTGTTTGCAATTTCTTCATAGACTGACTAAATTGAGTTTTAAGTAACACATTCTAAACTAAATTTAGTTTATAAATTATAAAAAAAAAAAATTCTAAACTAAGTCGTTCAAAAGTATCTATGAAGAAGCATATGTGTTAAGTGGTTTGTTTGCAATTTCCAACTACTTATTGAATTAATTTCATTTAGAATTTTTATTATTTTGTTTAATTATTATTAGGTAAGGTTTCACAAAATACTATGGTAGTAGATTTCACCACTTGAAATACAAAATGGTAGTAGAAGAACAACAAGTGCATAAAACATTACGAATAGAGATCTGATAACTGTATCTTCATATTCAATTTATTTTCTCTTTTTGATTTTTTTCTCCATCAATTCAGATCTGATCTATTTTTCTTGCATTTCAAATTTGTAATAAGAGAGAAAAGAGCAAGGTTCCATTGAAACAAGAAAAAAAAAATATAGAGGTGCATTTCGCCATCCCATATGGCTGAAAGGTGGGACCCGCCTTCTGCCAAAACAAGTGCATTTCGCCACCTCATGTGGCTAAATGGGTAAAAAAAAAATTAAAGTAGGGCAGACAGGTAATATTTGTTCAAACTAAGACAAATTGGTATTTTTGAATTGAAAAGGGGATATATGAGTAAAAAATTCTAATTTTGTCAACATAATACATTATGTTTTATCTCAGTTCACCTCCTTAAAAATCTCTCATCTCACCTCCCCTCAGTTGAGCCAAACAGACTCTTATCTATACTTATCTAAAGAGGATACACTCTTTTGATGAAGCCATTTTTTTTATTTATATTTTACCCTCAATTTCAAATTATTCTCATAACAACCAAATTTGAAGAAATCATCAACAAAAAGAAAAAAATAAATTTAAAGAAAAACTCCATATAACTACCTTATATTCCAATTAAAAAACGGTAACCATTTAAATTCTATTATATTATTATTACTATCATACACATAAAATGTGTTCAGTGCCCATTTGACCCGTTAGTTGAATATAAAAATTATATATTGTCATTCACCAATAATGATAAAATAAAAAAAAAGTAAAACATTATTGAACTTATTAGAGACAAGAAAGGACTTTGAAAGAAGACCTTAATGGGCTTCATCTTGACTAACAAGTAAACCATAATAATCCATTAGCCCAAAAAACCCGGGCCATCACTCACGGATTTTAAAACCTAAAACCGCCTTTACACCAACCAAAATCCAATCCAACGGCCGTCCACAGTCACACCCAACTAACCATCCACAGCCATCGATCTTTACCTGTTTATTTCTTGTCTTGTTTCTCAATCCATCGTATTCACTATATAAACAACACTTCATTGTTTTCCACTCTCTCACATTACTACCACCTTATTCTTAACCTACCCTTCTTTTCGTTTTCTTCCAAAAATCTCAAACCCTTTTTTCTTCTTCCTCGATCATGTCGAACTTCAAGAGCAAGTACCATGGTATAATATAATATTAATCTGTTTTTACTTTACCTTTTGTTTTTCTTAGATCTATTGTTGTAGCTTTTTTCGATCTTATTCAATTTTTTTTTGGTTAGTTCATAGTTTTTGAGTTTAATTCTCTCTTGATTTATGGATCTATTGTTTGTTGATTTTTGGTTTGTAAATTTTAGATCTAATTTTTTTTTGTATTGGAAATTAGTACTAGATTATTTGTTTCTATGTTGTGACGTGATGTGACGTGAGATCCTTAAAGTTCACGGGTTTTTCGTTTGGGTTGTAGAATTTTCTATCATGATTAGTTTTTTTTGTTCTTTAATTATAATACAATTTTAGTTTTAAATTTTAATTGAATTGAATTGAGTTGACTTGTTTTAGTTTCAAGATATTTATATATGTAATCAATTCTAAATTTTAGGTTCAATATTTGATATTAAATGTTTTTAAAATTTGAAATTCAAATTAATGCAAATTTTTAGTTTTTTTTTTGTAGATCTCTTTATGGTATGAATTTTTTACTTTATGAATCTGAGATCACTATTGGTGTTTTTAATGTTGTATATAATTTGGGTTTGTATGTGTCTAATCATGTTTAGTTTTGAGTTTTATTCAATTTATTTCAATAAATTGTTGTAGTAAGATACTAAGATTTACATTTTTGCAGATGAGCTTATTGCCAATGCTGCCTACATCGGAACACCCGGAAAGGGAATTCTTGCTGCTGATGAGTCCACTGGAACAATCGGAAAGCGTCTATCCAGCATCAATGTTGAGAACGTTGAATCCAACAGGCGTGCTCTCCGTGAGCTCCTTTTCACTGCCCCTGGTGTCCTTCAGTACCTAAGTGGAGTCATCCTTTTTGAGGAAACCCTCTACCAAAGCACTGCTGCAGGTACTCACTTCCGACAATATTTACATCACTTGTTATTTTTATTAATAGTTTGTTACTTGAATTTGTTAATCATTTGCTTATAACATGTTTTATTATCGAGTTAATTGCTTTGTGAATACAATATTATCATGTCTTTTGCTTTGCATTGCAAATGATTGGTACATGATTGATCATCAATTGTTTTCAACGTGTTTTCTTATCATGTCAACAGCTTTGAAAATGAATTATTACCGTGTTTGTTGCATTGTAGCATGGAAGTTTTGTATATGATTGATCACAATTGCTTCAACCTATTTTTTTCTATATGTCAATTGATTTGGTAGTGAGTTTTTATAATGTCTATTGCTTTGTATGGTAAGAGTTAGGTACATGGTTGATCTTCAATTCTTTTCAACATACTCTCTTATCATGTCAATGTCTTTGAACATGCATTGTTATTATTCATGTGGCTTTGAACATGCATTGGTATATTATGCTTAGTTAGTGTTGTCAAATTGCAATTGTTGAAAAAATGATGTTTGTTAAATTTCTGCTAAGGGACATTGCCAAGTTGCCGAACAATAACAATTTGATCAAATTCTCCTACTGTTGTAGTTTTTTCCTTTCTGGGATGTAGAACACGTTTATTTATATCTATATTGTTTATTTAAATCAATATTTGAATGAGTTGTCTATGTGGTTTTCCTTCTGGTGCGTCTGATGTCAATTGATTCTGTGTGTGGTGTTTGAATCATGTTTGATATATTGTTAAATTTCTTATTCGCTGACATGAACGTATATTTTTCAGGAAAGCCTTTTGTTGATGTCTTGAACGAAGCTGGTGTGCTTCCTGGTATCAAGGTTGACAAGGGTACCGTTGAACTTGCTGGAACTGACGGAGAAACCACCACCCAGGGTCTTGATGGCCTTGGTGCTCGCTGTGCCAAGTACTATGAAGCAGGTGCACGTTTTGCTAAATGGCGTGCAGTTCTTAAGATTGGCCCCAATGAACCATCCGAGCACTCTATCCATGAGAATGCCTATGGTTTGGCCCGATATGCTGTCATTTGCCAAGAGAATGGACTTGTTCCAATTGTTGAACCTGAGATCCTTGTTGATGGACCTCATGACATTCAAAAATGTGCCGCTATTACTGAGCGTGTCCTTGCTGCATGCTACAAGGCCTTGAGCGATCACCATGTCCTCCTTGAAGGAACTCTCTTGAAGCCAAACATGGTCACCCCTGGATCTGACGCACCAAAGGTTGCACCTGAAGTTGTTGCCGAGCACACCGTTAGAGCTTTGCAACGAACAGTACCTGCTGCAGTCCCCGCTGTTGTTTTCTTGTCTGGTGGACAGAGTGAGGAAGAGGCCACTGTCAACCTCAACGCCATTAACCAAGTCAAGGGTAAGAAGCCATGGACTCTTTCCTTCTCTTTCGGAAGGGCACTTCAACAGAGTACCCTTAAGGCATGGTCTGGAAAAGAAGAAAATGTGAAGGCTGCTCAAGATGCTTTGTTGACAAGGGCCAAGGCTAATTCTGAGGCTACTCTTGGAACTTACAAGGGTAACTCAAAACTTGGTGCTGGTGCCTCAGAGAGTCTCCATGTTAAGGACTACAAGTATTGATCGAAGTTGGGTGTCTCCCTTAAAACTAGTAGAGGGTTGAATTTCTTGTTATTTTGAGAATTTGTGGTTTGACTTGCGACATAATAATTGCTTGGAGTTTTTGTTATCTTTTTGTTTCTTTGATAATTTCAGGTATTTGATCAAACCCTGGCAAAAGGGTTATTATAAGACACTTATTCTAAGTGAAGATCTTTGTTTACTTTGCAATTTTGTGGCTTTGTTAATTAACGTTGTTTTAATTTTAGCACAAATGTTTTAAAAAAATTGTCTTTCAAATTCAAACTAATAATGATTTGAAATATTTGGTTCTTAAGACACTATCATTTTTAGTTTACTAATTGAAAATATCTGGTTCTGTTACCATAGTTATAATCCAACATAGAATTTTCTATCTCTATTAAAAATTTTGGGTATTAAAATAATGTTAGTTTTTCACTTTTTAATGGAAATATAATCTATATTTATAAGAGAAATAAGAGTAGTTTATTGTTTTACATTTACAGAAACTATTTTACAGAAAAAGGTCAGAGGGAGTGCCTAATATCTGTTGTATGTTGAGTTTATTGGGATATAATACCGAACTAGTCTTTGATTGATTGATACATCTCAATTGTTCATATGCTGTTTCTATATTTCGCCCATGGTTTTGTTGTGAGGTTTTCTTTTAGTCCTTTTCATTAAATTGTCCATTTGAGATTATTTTCATATTTGATGTGAATTTTAAAACATCTATTGAAGAATCATAGTGAATAATATCTGGGTAGAAAAGAATAAACTCCAAGCTTGCAATTATAACGGCAGTTTGGTTTACAAAACTATATTTATACGGCAACTAACAGATATTTTGATAAAGTTTAAATGATCTTTTGGTCTTCTTAAGTCGACGTCTTTTTTATTTGAGTCTCTGTATTTTTTTTATTTTTTTATATTCATCTTTAAATGTTAAAATTATTTTGGTTTTAGTTCTTAAAAAAATTCGTAAAAAAATTCGAAGAAAAATTTGTATGAAAATTGAAGATTTTTCTGCGAATTTTTTAACATTCAAAATGATTTTAACATTCGAAAATAAATTTTAAAAAATAAAAATATAGAGACTAAAATTAAAAACATGTCAGTTTGCAGGGACTAAAAGCTAAAAGCTTTTACGGCCGATGTTTTTCTAGTAATGACAAGTCTTTTTGCCTATTTTGTTTCTCTTGTTCCTCTTCTATTTAATTTGTTGTTGCTGTTTCATGTATGCATTTATCTGGCCAAATAACCTCACTCATTGTTGGTTTCTTATTTGATCAATAGCACAATATACAGAAGTTGGTATATGGGATTAAAAGTAGTAAATCCCCTAGAGCAGCCCTATTAATGGGGGAACAGTCATTGAAAAGCCTATATCGGATAAGGCAAGTTTCTATTTTGAAGTCTCAACAAAGTTTATGGGCATTTAGAAATGTTATTGGCACAAGTTTCACAAATTAGTTTCTATTTGCATATGATAATTTTTTAGTATCATTGTCTTTTAACCTGCAGAAAAGCACAAAGGGAAAGTTTCCTTGTAAAAAGAAGCCCAGGGGTAACTCAACATTCCTTCCTACTTTATGTTGCTGTTAACTCAGCCTAAGTCTTCTTTGCTGTTTTGTCTGTCTTTTGTTTAATTTTGTTGTCTTTTCATGTATGCATTTATTTGGTCAAATAACCTCATCCATTGTTGGTTTCTTATTTGATTTTTTTTATGGGTTAAATATACTTTTTATCCATATAGAATGGAGACTTTTTAATTCTTATTAATCTTTATTATATTTTTACTCTCTATAAAAAATTTATTGTATATGATTTTAGTCCCTACTCCCTACTAAAACTATATTTGTTTAATTATTATTAAAATCTTAAATTTATGAATGATTTTTTATATTGACATGTTTAAATTAAAATTAAATATGAATTTTTAACTAATTTGGATTGGTCTGGTGGTATTGGTTTGACACCTGGGAGTGTACTCCTCCTTAAGGTCTCAAATTTGATTATCTTTTGTACTAATTTAAGTGGGCTAATTTAGCTTATTAAAAAAAAAAACTAAATGTTAAAAGTTAGAGATAAAAGTAATGAAAATCTTGACCCCTAATTTTTTTTTATTTTCTGGATGAATGATTTGAACATACCTGTGAAAAAATTATTCAAAAATACATGTTGTGTTATTAGTATGGACCAAAATTGAGTGCAGAATGATTTTTTTTGTCAAGTAATATAGCGGCTAGAAATACCACTTTTAAAGTTTAGAAGTGGGATGACCGGGGTTCGAATCCCCGCCCGGCGCCCCGTGCATATATAATGTGGTGTCCAACCAATTGAGCTAAGTTCATAGGACTAAAAGTTTAATAAAAATTAAATAAGAATTAGACTTAAAAGATCACCATTTTATAAGGATTAAAAACATATTTAACCTTTTTTTATTATTTAATATGAGCATTAATAGCCATTTACAACTGTCTTTAACATACGGGATTTATATTTGAAACCTTGAAATTATATTGCTGAGCTAACACCTCATGGCTCAAGTGTGGTTTCTTATTGGCTTAAACATCATTTTAGTCTTTATATGTATGCGAAATTTTGATTTTAGTCCCTGTATCGAATTTTTCAAAATAAGTCCCTGAATCAACCAATTTTTTTGATTTTAGTCCTTAAAGCGAAAATCCGCAGGAAAATTTGTAGGAAAATCTGCAGGAAACTTGCAAATTTTCTTGCGGATTTTCGCTTTAGGGACTAAAATCAAAAAATTTGGTTGATTCAGGGACTTATTTTGAACAAAATTTAATACAGAGACTAAAACCAAAATTTCGCGTACATACAAGAACTAAAATGATGTTTAAGCCTTTCTTATTTGATCAACAACACAATACACAGGATTTCTGGTTAGTTTCATAAATATGCAGGGGGCATATAAAAAGCCTCCATCGAAGGCAAGTTTTTCTTGAAGTCTCAACAATGTTTATGTGGCATTTAAAAAAGCTTTTGGCACAAGTTTTGCAAATTTAGTTTATGTGCATTTTTTTTTTTGACAAAGTTTATGTGCACATGTTAATTCTTTAGTATAATGTCTCTTAACTTGCAGCAAAAAAATCTACGCCGGCTTTTGACAATACGTTGTAGATGTATTGAAAGGAGCAAGAGAATATTATGGACTTTTTAAAGCAATATGTGGCGGATATTCGAAAGGAGCACGTACTTCATTTTTCTTTCTATCTCTATTATATATATTACGATAGGTTCACGGAGCTCTCTCGTGCATTCTCAGGAAAATTTGCTTACGTGGCATTCAATTAAAACTTCTCTAAGATTTTTTTTATATTTTTTTTAGATATTTTTTTTAGCATAACTTAGTTGCATTCTTAGAAAAATTTGCTTAGGTGTTATTCAATTAGAGCTTCACTAATTTTTTTTGTAAAGATTTTTTTAATTAACTTAAGCAATTAAAATAAAAATTATGGATAACAACAAAAAATAATATTTTACGGATAACAACAACTTAATTTGTTTCCACTCTAGCATAACAAGTCCGAATATAATTTAACTATATATAGAAAACACATTTATCGTGAGAAACACATGACATCCATGGTCAAAGAATTTGAACATAAGTTTAGACTGTTCGTGGCTCATGTTTAATCCAGATATTCTCGAAGTTGCGACGTTAAAATTGATGTATCATTCTATTATTATATCAATTATAAATTACATTTAAGAAATTTTCATTTATGCATATATGTAATTGTTTATTAATTGTTCCTTTCAATTTTTTTTAGAACTTATGAAAAGAATGATTCTCTTATACAAGTTTCAGTTCATCTCCAAGGTTTTCCATCATGATCTACTTAAAATCGCACCTATGAGAAATATTGAGACACTTCTATAATGTCAACAAGTAAGACAATTTTCTTTTACAATTTATGGGTATTTTATTATTATTATTATTATTATTATTGTTATTATTATTATTATTATTATTATTATTATTTCTTTTACTAAAACACTTTGACAAATATCACTGTTAATAAATTGTATGAATCAATGTTTATAATCATGGTTGAAATCAAATATATTGATGATGGTGTTTGGTGGTATCAGTCGTGTCAAAAACAAAATATATAAGAAGATCATGGCACAAAGTACTAATCTCTATCTCTATTATTATTATTATTATTATTATTATTATTATTATTATTATTATTATTATTATTATTATATACATTACGATAGGTTCACGGAGCTCTCTCGTGCATTCTCAGGAAAATTTGCTTACGTGGCATTCAATTAGAACTTCTCTAAGATTTTTTTTATATTTTTTTTAAATATTTTTTTTTAGCATAATTTAGTTGCATTCTTAGAAAAATTTGCTTAGGTGTTATTCAATTAGAGCTTCACTAATTTTTTTTGTAAAGATTTTTTTAATTAACTTAAGAAATTAAAATAAAAATTATGGATAACAACAAAAAATAATATTTTACGGATAACAACAACTTAATTTGTTTCCACTCTAGCATAACAAGTCCGAATATAATTTAACTATATATAGAAAACACATTTATCGTGAGAAACACATGACATCCATGGTCAAAGAATTTGAACATAAGTTTAGACTGTTCGTGGCTCATGTTTAATCCAGATATTCTCGAAGTTGCGACGTTAAAATTGATATATCATTCTATTATTATATCAATTATAAATTACATTTAAGAAATTTTCATTTATGCATATATGTAATTGTTTATTAATTGTTCCTTTCAATTTTTTTTAGAACTTATGAAAAGAATGATTCTCTTATACAAGTTTCAGTGCATCTCCAAGGTTTTCCATCATGATTACTTAAAATCGCACCTATGAGAAATATTGAGACACTTCTAGAATGTCAACAAGTAAGACAATTTTCTTTTACAATTTATGGGTATTTTATTATTATTATTATTATTATTATTATTATTTCTTTTACTAAAACACTTTGACAAATATCACTGTTAATAAATTGTATGAATCAATGTTTATAATCATGGTTGAAATCAAATATATTGATGATGGTGTTTGGTGGTATCAGTCGTGTCAAAAACATAATATATAAGAAGATCATGGCACAAAGTACTAATGCAAGCAGAGTCAAAGACATACATCAAAAGTAGTTCCATGGTAAGCACCTAAAATTTTCATTTAAAAAATCAATTTTCATAGATTAACTTATTCTTCTTGACTTATTACTATCAATAATTTTGTGCATTGATAAGTTTCATACTCTATATTTTCTAATTTTTTATCATTGCAATTCATACTTAATATTGTTCTAATTTTTATCTGTGCAATTCATACTTTATATGTTCTAATATTTTATCAAGTGTGATTCACAAGATCTTATAACAAAGTTGGATGAAATACTAGAGGAGAAGGTCAAAGATAGAACTGTTTTAGATGTCGTAGACTTATGCTCACATAAAGTTGATGGTATATCCATTAAGAGAGTTTACCCTGATGAAGCTGATTTATCCACAACCAAATATATGAAAACCAATATAAAATTAAGAAAGATTAGACAAATTTATGATCATCAAACAACATATTTTCATTGTTTAATTTTAATGCATTATTATGTATTTTTTTTATTGACAATTTTATTCAATTTTATCATTTAATTTAATAGATCGATGTTTTCACTCATTGATTATTATGCATTATTACTAACATTGATAGAATTAATCATAAATTTCTTTGGTGACACATATCGTTTTCGGTAATACATTTTGATTATTTTCAAATGTGCTTTAATACTCTCTCCATTCCTTTTTATTTGTCGTTTTTAAAAAAATATTTGTTTTTAATTATTTGTCGTTTTGACAATTTAGGTTATATTTTACCTATTATACCTTCCTTTCTAATTTTTTGTAACAAAGTTTGTTTTTTTTTTTTACATAAAGTTTGTTATGAATTTTGCACCAAAAAATAAAAGTTTGTTACAAATTTTTATTTGGTGGATTTATTTTTTTTGAAAGAGAAAGTGTGTATCTTTAGATGTACCAAAAAAAAAGGAAAGAGAAAATGTGTGTGAAAAAAAAAAAAGGTATTTTTTGGTGGATTAAAATTAGGATATATATTCTAAAAAGAAGGGTATAATAGGAAAATAAGGTGCAAAAATACACCTTTCTAATTTGATCTTTTTTCTTTCTTTCTAAAATGACAAATAAAAAGGAACGGAGGGAATATCAATTAAGAGACATATTGTTTTTTGGTAAGAATTAAGAGACATATAGTGGCCGTTTGTTATAGTTTTTTTAAAAAAATAATTACTTATTTTTAGAAAAAGTATCACATTTTATAAAATAACATATGTTTGTTATAGCTTTTGAAAATAATGAGATCTAAAAATAATCTAAAAATTGTTAAAAATCTGAAGGTGGTATTATTAGATTTTTTTAGAGGAAAAAGAAAACAAGTGTCAAAAAATTTCATACAAAAAATTTAGAAATTTGTTGGGATATATTTATTTTATATGATATATTATATTTGGATTTTCTTTATGGTAATTTTGTCATACAAAATTACTTTTATATGGTTGCATTCAAACAAGTTAAAGATTTTTTTTTAATAAAAAGTAATTTTTATAAGGTAAACAAACACAAAATATATTCTATATTTTTGTAAAATCTCTAAAAGATAATCTTTAAATTTTTTTAATGTCAAAATCACTTACTTTTTAATCTGTAACAAAAAGTAATTATTTTAAGAGACAATTTTAACACTTAATTTATAATAAAAAAAATAGTGAGGATTTTGTGATATGCAAGGTTATCAAGGAATTGTACTTTTTTTTTTGTTATTTGAAATTTACATGTAGATTAGTACGAAATAGGTTTAATTGAGAATGTGAGAGAACGATGAAGAAATATATTTAAATATATACTGTATTTAAAAAATATGTAGTTTGATGAGATTTAGTTGAATAAATCTACAATAAACACATATAAAACAAATATATAATTTGATGAGATTCAGTTGAATAAATCTAGAATAAATGTTTTTTTAAAAAATCTATTATAAAGGTAGTTCAATTCTAAAACTTTAACATAAACGCTCTATTAAAGAAAATTGTTCTAAATCACAAAAAAAAAAGATTATATGAAATAGTTATACAATATGTCAATATCAAAGAACGATTTTTGACACTTAATTCTAACAAAAATAAACAGTGGCGAATTAGTTTATTGAAACACAAGTGATACACCAAAACTTATCAATGAATAAAAATATGTAGTCTTATGAGATTCAGTTGAATAAATCTATAATAAACGTAGAAACATTACTGAATATGAAAGTTTTTTTTGACAAAAAAAAAGTGTTTTGTACTATTTAGGGTTGTCTATTTTTTTATTTTGTTTTGGAAATATATATGTGGATTACTATGAAACAAGTTGAAACAAGATGAGAGAATGATGAGAAAAGAGATATCTTAAATTTAACAAAAAAAGTAGTTTGATCATATTCAGATGAATAAATCTATAATAAATGTAGGAAGATAACTAAATGTGAGTTTTTTTTTTTACAAAAAAATGTGAGAGTTTTGTGATATGCAAAGTTGTCTATTTATTTGTATTTTTTTCTTGAAATTTTTATGTAGATTATTAATAAACAAGTTGAAAAAAGAAGGTGAGATAACGATGAAAAAAATATCTTAATTTACATTGTATTTAAAAAATATAGATTGATTTGATTAACTTGAATAAATCTACAATAAGCGTAGGTAGATCACTGAATTTGAAAGAGTTATTTTTCGAAGAAAAAAATGTGGGAATTTTGTGATATGCAAGGTTGTCTGTTTATTTGTATTTGTTTTTTTAAAATTTACATGTGGATTACTATGAAACAAGATGGAAGAACATTGTGAGAATATATCTTAATTTACACTATTTATGAAAGAATGTTGGGTGTCATCTATGATTTATATTTACGGAGGTCTCTCTCATGAACAAAATTCCATGAAACAATCTCTAATGAATCAAAGTTTATGTGTGACATCTATGTCTCTCTCACGAACAAAATTTAGTATGAAATACACAGTTCGATTCCACCAACAACTAAAACTATATTTTTATGATTTTTTTTGAAGCAATTTTATGATATTTTATTTTATTGCTTATGAAAAATATTTACACTTATATTAATATAACTTTTTGTATTTGTAATTTACACGGGATAAATATTTATACTAATATAATAATACAAGTGCCTATTTTTTTTTTTAATTTACACGTGATTTATATTTATATTCATATATCATACAAGGTTTATATTTCTTTTAATAAATTTTACGATGACGACAGGAGAGAAAATATCATATTGTTGAGAATGGAAAGTGAGAGATCAGTCTCTAGATTATTATTTTTCATATTTAAATAAAATTAATATAAAATGAACGTCTACATAATTTAAAAATAAAAACTATATAATAATACGAGAACGTGGGAGATCAATTTCTAGAGATTTTTTTTTGTAATTTTACGATAACGTATATTTCTATGAGGATTTACATTTCTACCCTTATATTAATAAGAGGACTTTTTTTTTGTAATTTCTACTAGAGCTATATTTATACTCATGTACGGTTTTTTTTTTGCAGTTTTTACGGAATTATATTTTTACGAATGTTTTAATACAAAATTTATTAATACGAGACGAAAAACTTTTTTTAATAGGAACTTAAATATTTATACACATATTAATATGGAAAACCTATTTTTTATAATATGACTTATATTAACATTCCTATTAATATGAGTGTCTTTTGATTTTATAATTTACACGATGATCAATCTTTTTTGTAATTTTAATGAGGAATAGAAACGAAAAAATATGTGAGTTTTGGATATGCAAGGTTGCCTATTTATTTGAATTTTTTTTGTTCTAAAAATTTACATCTAGATTACTATTAACCAAGTTGAAACAAAGTGAGAGAATGATGGGAAAATATATCTTAATTTACACTGTATTTATAAAAACATGTAGTTTGATGAGATTCAGTTGACGAAAAAATGTGGGTGTTTCGTGATATGCAATGTTATCTATTTCTATGTATTTTTTAAATTTATATATGATGTTGAAAAAATATATTTTATTTTACATTGTATTTAAAAAAAATGTAGTTTGATGAAATTAAGTTGAATAAATCTATAATAAACGTTAAAATTCGCTGAATGTGGGTTTTTTTTTGGCGAAAAAATGTGAGAGTTTTGTGATTTAAAAAAATATCTGTCAAATTATTATTGAATAATAAAATAAAATAATCAAATAATAATTTAGAATAAATTAAAAAATAATATTAAAAAAGAAAATAATCCCGTGCACGGCACGGGCTAACATACTAGTAATACATATTTTTTCTCTTTTGTCAGAATTTGAACCCTGACCTCCACCACTTTCTTAACCCTTAGCTTAACTGTTTAGTTTAACCAATTGAGTTACCCATCCCCACGTACTTCATCTCTAATTATTGGTCGGAATCATGTGTGTCGTCATTAGTGGGTTATGCTAAGCTTATCTTATGTTATTGGGCAGAAAATTTTAAGTTTTGTGCAAGAATTTGGCACTAGTGTCGAAAGACTAATTTTATGGGTTTATGTTATGTTTTTAAATTTGGTAATTTTGTTGTTGGATTCTAGTTCTTGTGTAATAGAAAAGACTATGTTTTGCTTAGTCATTGTATTTTGATTTTTTATTCTACATCCTATTTTAAAGAATAAAGATGATTATTGCTATATGTCGCGATAGATTTATTTGTGGATATTTTTCGTACTCTTTTATATATTAGAGTATTGTCCATTTATCATCTTTTAATATATATAAATTATATTTGCCATTAAAAAAAATGTTGGTGAGATTAACCTTGCCAAACTAAAGAATGCTTGAATACCTCCTGGCAGCAGGTGTGTTACTTTTGTTTGACTTTTCAAAAAAGAATTGAGCATGAAGAAATTTGGACTCATCTACCTAAATTCGTTCTTTTTTTTTCCTATTAATCTGTTCCACCATTACAATTTAGAATAGTAGTATGAACAATTCATTGGTGAATACTTTGATTGAAAATTTGGTGAAGTTCAATTCTTCTGTTGATTTGTGGTGGTATCACGTAGAATGTTGTGATGATGATACCAAGTCTTGCATGAATTAGAAAATGTTGGTTATTTTGTTGAATCAAGTGGAAAATGAAACTACAGTAAAAACTCTATAAATTAATAGAGTCGGAACCAGAGAAATTTATTAATTTAGAGAGATATTAATTTATCGATAAATTAATAATTATTAATTTAAAGAGTTTTTAATAACTTGTAAATCAATAATGACTTTAGTAATATGCATTGGAAATCAATAATAACTTTAGTAATATGCATTGGAAATTAATAATGACTTTTGATGTAAACAAGAGCAACAAATGGGTTCAATGTATTCTTAAGCAAGTTTGCCATATATAAATTACATGAATGTGATAGAATATTAACACCATATCTCACAAGATGGTTTCTCATCTAAAATGTGTTGCAAAATCAACTATGTCATATCAAATACGTTAGGAGTTCTATGAATTATTAATTTATGATTTTTTTGGGACCGAAAATTACAAAGGGATCTCTCGAAAAATTATTATCTTATTATTTTATCGAATTTTTCAATTTTTTACACTGGCCCAAGTCGGAACCGGACAATTTTATTATTTTAGAGAATTTATTAATTTACCGAGTATTAATTTAAAGAAATTCTACAGTACTTATAAGTCCGTTCTTGACATTTCATAGTTTTAGGCTAAGTTTAAAGAGAAAAAAAGTACCCCTTTCACAATATCACAATTTATTTTATAAATGATGAATGAATCTATACTAATATTATTTAGGACCTTTTTTTTTAAAAGAATTTGTCCACATGGTGTAATACCCTAATTTTGCGCTTTTAAAAATAAATATTTTATTTGAAAATTATTTCTTATTTTCATTAAGAAATAACAAAAAATAGATTTTAGATAATTTTGTTTTACAATTTTATTCATTTTCCTTTATTTCTTTTAATTTGTCGCAATTTATCTTTTTATATGAAAAATAGCAAAAATAATCAAAAATAGTTTTTAACTCTTTATTTAAGTTTATTTTTCATTTTTTATATTTTCCTACATTTTTATTCATTTTTTTTTATTGATTTTTACATTTTTACCATTTTATAAAAATTCTTTGTTTTTCAACCAATCACATTGCGACACATCATCCTCTTATACTTCATAATCTTTTTCATTACCATTTTACCATTAATTATCCCTTAACCTCAAAATTACACCAATATCACAAAATTGCCATTTGCCTTAATTTTTCCCTATATATATTAAAATAATCAGATCAATCATTGGACACACTCTCCCAAAAAACCCTAAAATCATTTCCTCCCTCCTCCACCAACAGCCACCGCCGGAATTCCAAAATCCGGCCACCACAAACCAAATTCCGGCCACCACAAATCTTCAACAAATCAACAATCAAACCCACTTTTCCAAAGCTAAACACCATTCTAAATCCATTTCCGACCTTTGTTTCGCGAGAAAACGACCGGAAAAGGTCCAAAAACGAAGGCAAAGTCACGGCCGGTACATAAGCTTCCGATCCAGCCGTTTCGAAAGTGAATGAAGGTAGATAGCTGTCGATTCGTGCTCTTGGAAGACCTATGAACAGTTTCCTTCTCTTACTTTGTGCGAAATCTCACCGGAAAGTCGTGTTAGTTTTTTTGGATTCGTTTACTTTTTGTTCATTTCTGTTTATTGAAGCATTGTTTGTTGAGATTGATTGTAGATTCATAATCCTTGTTGAAAACCGATCGGATTGGTATATTAACTTTTTCGTTTTCGTAACCGGGAACGGAATTGACGCCGGCGCCGGCGGAGAGGTTTTTCCCTCTGTTCCCGTTTCTGTTTTGCTGGTTGAGGAAGAAGAAGAAGATAGAGGTTGGACACGTGGCGCGCGCTGAGTGGCCAGTGGGCCTTCTCGCGCGCGCCCCCCACTTGCTCCGTGCACCCCCCAGCTGGGTGACGGTCGGACCGGGTTGACCCAGTTCACCCGGATCCGACCCGATCTGATGGTGAAATGGATTGGGCTTTTCTGTTTTTGGGCCCGGTCCTGTTTTTTTGTTTGTTTTTTTTATTTATTATTCACACCCCCCTATTTTGGTTAATGGATTAGACTTTCCTTTGACTTTTTTTTTACCTTGACTTTTAGGTTGACTTTCCTTTGACTTTTTTTACCTTGACTTTTAGGTTGACTTTTTTAGGGTTTAGGGTTTTAGGGTTTAGGCTTTGACTTCTTCATTGTACTTGGGGGCTACGTAGGAGCGAGAGCCTCTCTCGTCAAGCCAAATAATAAAAAATTCTTTTTATGCGGTAATTTTTTTTTTTTTTATGTGGTTATCTCTGTTTATGCAAACCAAAATTCCTCAAATGGTTCCCGTTGAGTACAACGGATACGAGGGGGTGTTAACGTCTTCCCCTCATGTAACCAACTCCCGAACCCGATCTTTTCAAGGTTTTATCATTATTTTCCTTTCCCTTCACGGGATAAATAAAATATGGTGACGGCTTCATTGTTTACATTTGTGCATTGCATTCTGTTATTGCATATCTGTATATTTTTTGCGCCGGGTACTACACATGGCATCCTCACATGCATTCTTCTCCCATATCATTTTAACAATAAATGCTATTGCTTCAAACAAAAAAAATCGTGGCAATTAATTATATATATTTTTTGGTACATTAGTGATAGCATTTTTCGAACTTATTAATCAAATCAAAGTAAGTCAACTATTTATATTAATGCCATATTTTAATTTTAATTTATGAAAAATTATCAAACATCATGTAATTAAAAAACATATCAATTGTGTATCCTATAATAAAAAAAAAAATTAAGACAATAGTAATTATTTACATTTTTTTATAAAATAATCGGACAAGAAAAAACAACAATGATAATAATTAAAAACTGAAATTATGCAAAAAAAAAAAAACACTATGTTAGCAAAAAAATAATAATTATTCACACATTTATTAGCATTTACATTTTACCTTTATTATTTATTATGATTATGATTCCTTTCATGATTCATTATTCATGATTATTATTCGTTATTCAATTCGGTGATATTCATTGCCATATATATTATCACGACTTTGCCTATAAATAGTACTTCTTAGAGACAATATTTGCACCAATTTTGAAATGCAATGCAATATTTTTGTAAGTCTTCTCTAAACCTCTATTATTCTTAATTTATTTTCTTACTTCTTATTTTCATATATTATTTTCTTGAAATTTCTTCAAATTTATTTCAAATCATGTCAATCTATTTTTAGGTGAATATATGATGATGTATATTTTTTATTTGTAAGTACTCGCAAAATTTTACATTTTATTACAATTTTTTCAATATGATATTTTGCATTGAATTTAATTATTTACTATATTTCATTTGTAGGTGTGTAAAAAGACTATGAAAGAGATGAATTTAGATCAAGATAGTTGCAATTGAATTTGATGTATATTCTTTTTACTTTTTTAAATTATGATCTATATGTATGATTGATTGTATAATTGATTGTATAAAAAAAATTGAATTTGATGTGTATGATTGATTGTAGCAATTGAATTTGATTTGTATGATTGATTGTATAACAAAAAATAATTATCTATATGTATGATTTTTCTAATCATAATAATAGTTACAAATTTATTTTACTGTATTTTAGTTTTATATTATGAACTCGATCTACCTCGACAAAATTCATATGTGTTATTTGGGACTTTTTTTTTTCAAGCTTTGATCCATGGCATACTCAAATGAATCAACTTCTAGCATTGTTTTAACATTAAATTATCATAATAAAAGAATAAAAGAATTAATAAAAGAATCAAAATAATAAAATATTTGATGAAGATCTAAAATCCGCGTAACATAAGCATGATAATCCCAAATACAAGCAAAATTATAGGAGTTGCTATATTGATGTCTTCAAATTATGTTTGTAAGAAATAGTGCTAGACCGGAGAAAAAACATGACTACAAACATGTAATTTTATTTTTTTTGAGGTACTACAAACATGTAATGTAGTAAGGCTTATTGCATAAATAAAACCTTATGTTGTACCAAAAAAAAAAACCTTATGTGATTTTTGTAATAATTTAAATAAAAGTTATATGATTTTTTAATTAAATGTTGCACAAAAGCTACGGGAAACCTTATACAATTTAATAAATTTGCCCATATTTAAATTGGATGAAAAGTATGTATTTGCAATCTTTGTATTGATGAGATTAGTTGGTAATTACATTAGAGTATGATAGTTTTTAAAGTCTCATCCTTTCTCGGACGGCATGTATATATCTACATAATTAATACTTTGTAATTTATATTTTGATTTATTGAAGAATGATGAATAATTAAAGAAATGGGGTAGTTTGAATTGTTCGAATTTATGTAATTTTAAGTGTTTTTCAATCACTTGCTGACATTGAGAACGAAGAGAGAGGAAAAAGCAAATTTGAGAACGAGGGAGAAGAACGGGAAGAGAGAAGAGTAATTTGTTGAATTATCTTTTTAATTTAATTTAATTAATTTAATATTTTTATATATAATATATTATTCGTATAAAAAATATATGTTGATGACATGAATTTTTTTTCCAAATAGATATTGTCATGTCATTAATGAGTATGACACGTAAGCAAAATTTTAACTAAATTGAGGTGGGAGACTATAATTCCAAAAATAAAAATAAAAAAGGGACCAAAAAGTTGATTTATAAAAAAGGAGATCAAAAGTTCAAGTTTTTTAAAATTTGAAGACTAAAAGTGAATTAAACCTATATCATATAAATATAAAATGTAATAAATCTATAACGCATTTTTTATCCGTGCTTGGCACGGGCTCATAATCTAGTTTAAATTAATTATGACAGCTGATATATCTATTATAATAGCATCCCAAGTAAGTCGTCAATATTTTGAAATGTCAAATAATTGTTTGTAATACGCAATTTTTACAATTGATAGGAGAAATATAATCTAATTAAATAGCTAAAAGAAAATAAAAATAAAAATCTTAACATTCAAAATTCAATGAAAAATTATCTCAATTTAAAAAAATTTGTTTGATATCGTGAGAAACATAATCAAAAATTTGTTGAAAACTTTATAGAAATTAAAAAATGATTTAAATGGATATTTAAATGTAATTGGAACCTAAAAAGACAAAAAAAAAAAAGAGAGAGAAAGAGAAGTGAATAGGAAAAATAAAAATAAATTACAGTTTAGTGATTACACATTTACACTCTTGTTAACAATATGTAGTTACACTTTTAGATAATGAAAAAATTATAAAATATTAAAAGTGTTGTTTTCAATACAAAACTTACTTATTTTATATGCTTAACTAGTGCATAGGGTGCACTAGTTTGCATGACCCTAAAATATATATATTTTTGTAAAGAGGCTATAGACTAGTTCAGACTTTTAAATTTTTGATTCAACCTATTCCCACCCCTACTTACAAGTTACAAGTATCAATCATAACTCTTTGACAAGATTAGAGTCCTTCATATTAACTACCATTATTTCACTTCACCTTTTACATTGTAGATCATTCACCACTTGAGATTCAAGGTAGGACAATGGACAAAGGAACAACTACATTAACCTCATCGCCCCAACAAAACAATAATTGTTGGTTCTAAAAATAGTGTACAAATACAAATCTTCACATGTAATAATAAAAAACAGAATATGTCAAAGGCCAAAGCATCACATCAACAATTGATTTTGCTACTTATAGTAGTTGAAAGTAACATCTAGCTAAGCATCAACAACTAATTTTGCTACTACTAGTAGTTGAAAGTAACATCTAACTAAGCCATGTTCAGTGCTTTGGCATTAAAAACAGTGAATCCTTGGTGAAATTTAACACTTCAAAGGAACCTAAAAGTTCAGTGAAAATAATGTCTTTGCAATTGACTGACTATGTCTTAGGGGCTTCAAAGTTTTTTTACTGTAAAATAAATAGATGCATGTGTAAATTAATTAATACATATGAATTAAATCCTATATTTATTTTCATTTCAAGTATATCTATTTTCCTATGAAATTCAAGAGGGCAAACTAAAGTTAACCACAACAAAAAATGGAAACTGTGAATCTGACTGGGTCATGCTAACTGATAACTAAACCATACTCTGCAAGACAGCATATGTATGCACATATATTATATAATTGTTCTTATGGACAAATATAGTAAAGCCAATCCTACATTCCATCTTAACTGGCCAAAAAAAGCAAATGGAAGCAAGTTCTACACAAAGGAATCATCGGCTAATAACTTGTTTCAAATTGAATGGAACCCCAAATATTAACAAGCAATACTAGTGAGACCAGTAAAATGGCAGAAACTGCAAGAATAGAAAACCACATGGAACGATTGGAGGATCTCCTTGATGTGTAACGGACCCTTCTTCCCAATAGAAAGTCTTTCCACCCCAACATGGAATTTGCAGTTGTAATATGTTGCTGAGAGATCTTTGATGTGTCGGCTGACGTGGGAGATGTCTTCTCTGGTTCGTCCACATCGTTAGTGTCAGCAGCACTCTCAACAGCAGTATGGTTTTCCAAAGCTTTCCTTTCCTGCAAAATAGATGGCTTTTGTACCCTGGGAATGATGGTTTCTGAGTTATGGTTTTCTGGTGCACAACTTTCATCTGTGGTCGTCTCCTTGGAACCATGGGAATGCGTCACAAATCCTCCTAATCGTATTCTCCTCGGTGCACTACCTTGTGCTTGCATCACTGGGTTCATGTTTGATTGTTCATTTCGTCCTAGTCGGGCCCTTATCCTGATTCCAGTGTTACCATGGACAACAGTATCCCTTGATTGCTCATATTCAGGTGCACAACTTTCATCTTTTGTCGTCTCCTCAGAAGCAAGGGAATGTGCAACAAATCCTCCCAGTCGTATTCTTCTCGGTGCAATGCCTTGTACTTGCATCACTGGGTTCATATTTGGCTGTTCACCCTGTCCTTGTTGAGTTCTTAGCCTGATTCCACTGTCATCATGAACAACAGTATCCATATTCGTTGATTGCTCATATTCATTGACCGCAGTGGAAGTTTGGCCGATAATAAAATCAGTTGAAGAAGACATCTGGGAGTTGTTCTGGAACAATCCCACATCACTATTTTCCAATGCTTGCAGATGCTGCTGCATACAAGAAGATTAACTATCAGCTTAATAACATTAACAGACGTAGGGTTAGATCTACCACTATGTGCTTATTGAAACTGACAAATGTCATTCCGATGGTAGGAATAGAGCGACCAAGAGAAAAGAAGAAGAAGAAGAGTCAGAGCTGTTACTAACCATCGTCATATTGGCCATTTCCACATCTGAGTCACTGCACGACCCATTGTCCTTAAGACCAAGGAAGCATGAGGTAGGCACCTCATGGGAGAACTCATCCCAATTAACAGCCGAGTTGAAAAAGTCTGAAACATCTGTCTCATTTGTACCATACTGAAATTCAAATTCGTTGTTGGCTTGATAATTAAACTCTCGCGGAAAATGTGCATGGACCGGGGAGAATAATTTATCATCAAACTCAAATTGTGGGTTATCAAATATGTCCAAGTTCAACAGTTGATCATCCTGAAGTAGTAAACATCAAGTATAGTTACTAAATCAACAAATTCAGTGTCTTCAAATCAATATAGGGATGCATACCAATTAAAAAATTTAAGGAAGGGGAAAAAATAATCGATTAAAACCTAGTTACAGTTAGCCCAACTAACCTCTGCAGCTGGTACTTCTGCAATTTGATATTTTGCATCAGAAGCATTGCATGCATCACTATAGCAATCAGCTGGGGTCATAACATTGGAATGATTGGACATTGCCTCCTCGGAATTCTCGGGGATAACTGCTAGAGGCCTATAATCTTCTGTGGCTGGTGAGGAAGATACAGGAACCGGATTTAGATCAGACTGTATTTCTTCTGGAGAGTAATCAGCAGACAAGGGAGTTGAAGCAGTCTGCTCCACTTCACCACAGTTTGAACTTTCGAGACTCTCAATTGGCTTCTTAAACAAGCGACAAATGACATATGGATTCTGACATAAGTCAAGTCAACCAAGGTTAAAAGTTAGCAACATATAATTATCATCATTGACATCTAATTGATTAGCTAGTAAAAAAACATGGTAGCTTTAGGTTCGTCAGGAGTCAGGACAAAATAAAGGTTATGAGGAGTTGCAGTAGATGTAAACGGATGCATTGATTTGAAATAAATAATGGAACATAATAACATTTAGATTTAAAATCAAAACAATTGTGTGGAGAGTTAATTCAAAGAAATATGCAAATACAAAAGTCAACATCATTGACTCAAAGTCAGCAAAAAAAGTACTTCAAATTAGTCATTAAAACCTAGAGAAGAATCAAATTCAAAACTCATTTTTTTGCGTTACCAAATGCGAGAAGTAGGAAAATATCCTCAAATTTGTTGAAAGGAAACTAGAATAGTTAACTGGGTCAACAATACTTCGTTAGTTTGTGACAAATATGAAAAAAGATCACTCTATGGCACTCACGAACCGAATACAGAAAAGAAACAAAAATATCAACATTCATCAAACATGGAGATAAAAAAACAGGTTAACTAAAACTCAACATATTCAATTCATCAATAAGAGAAAAAGAGGAGATGAGAGTAGACCTGTCCAGGATTAGTACCATCGAGCTCCTTCAAGGTAGGCCTATACTCATGCATAACCCAATTGGTCCTCTTCCCTTTCGGAGCACGACCAGCATAGAAAACAAGAGTCTTCTTCATTCCAATCAAGGTGGAGCCAGACATAATCCTCCGATCCTTGCCCGTTGCCTTCCAATACCCATGAGTCGTTGCTCGGTTCAACCTGCTCCCATTTGGATACTTACGATCCTGCGGACAGAAGAAGAACCACTCTGGATCCTTGTTTCTTACCACTGACAAATCTACAACAACATAAACCCACAAAACCCATCAACAACAAAATCATCAAATCTTTAGTAAAAAACCAAAAAACAAAATCATCATATCAACTACCATAACCACATGATCTAACCATTCAAAATTAATTTCCCCCAATTTTCACTACAGTTAATGTTAAGTTCCACCGATAAATCTACAACGAAAACCCCCCACAAACCCCATTAACAACAAAATCATGAGATTTTCATTCAACTAAAACAAAAACAAAACCATCATATAGTATCAAATACAATAACCACATGATCTAACTTTTCAAAACTAATTTCCCCCAATTTTCACCGCAATTAATGTTAAGTTCCACTGATAAATCCCCCACAAACGAAAACCCCCCACAAACCCCATCATCATCAAAATCATGAAATTTCCAGTCAACTAAAACAAAACTACATGATCTAATTCTAATCTAACTATTCAAAACTAATTTCCCCCAAAACTAAACTCCATCATCAACAAAATCATCAAATTAAATTAATTTCCCCCAATTTTTTTTTCCAAAAAAAGATAACTCATTCACTTACACATAAACATCAAAACCAAATTAAACAAAATTAAAACTACTTAATTTACATATCAAAATTCATATGATCAAAACCAAAATGCTATTAACTAATAATTACTTATCCAAATTAGAACAAATCAAAACACAAAAAAATTATGCAACAAAAAAAAAAACCTAAATCCAATCAAGAAACAATTAAAGAACAATTGAGGTCGAAAAATTACCAGGTAAGTCCCAAGGCTCCCATTTACAAACATCAACCTCACCAATGACCCAAACTTCATCACCGTTTCCATTGATCTTCTGTCGAAGATAGTAATCGATGACTTCTTCATCAGTAGGACGAAACCGGAAACCTAACGGAAGTTTGTTAAGAGATAAAACCGCCAGCTCCTCCGCTTGCTGCGGCGGAGGTAAACACTCTCCGACGGCACCCATTCAACGGAGCGTTACGATCAAAAGAAACAACAAAAAAAAAAAAACAATTTTGATGAAAATTGAGCTTTGTGAAATCAGAAAAAGAGATTAGGGATTATAAAATGTTTTTTTATTTATATTTTTATATGGATTAATAAAAAATGAGTAGAAGAAGTTACTGAGAAAGTGGGATGTGAAAAACGCGTTGGAGGAGAAGATGGTGATTGGATGAGTGAGAGATTTATGATGTGAGTGTAGTAATGAATGAAATATGACGTGTGAATTTATTTATAAAAGGAAAATATAGATTTTTTTTCTTTCTATGAAATAAAAATGGATTTTTTTTTTCTTTTTTGTTTTTGGTAAAAATATAAAAGGATCCTCTTTAACCATAAAATGAAAAGTTTTATTTTATTTATTCATTCTTAGTAAAAAAAAAATGAATTTATTGTTTATGTATTTGTCTTAGAATTTTTATGTGGATAAAGGGAAGCATGGACGGATTCATGTGAGACTTTTTTTTTTTAATTTATTAAAGAAGAATTACCTTCCCTTAATCCTTCACCTTTAGGGATGTAATTGAACCGGTTTGAATCAGTTTCGAGTAAATTTGATGTCCGAACTAATAAATTTTTAATTGGTTTGGTTTAAATCGGTTTGATTTGGTTTTTAAAAATGAATCAGATCTGAACTAGTCGGTTTGGATTATATAATATACTCGGTTTGTAACATTTTGTTTTTCCGGTATAATATTTGCAATTATTTTTTCAAACACGATTATTTTAAGCTCTAATTTTCAAACTACTTACAATAATAACATAAACGAAATAAACAACAACATAGTTTCTATGTTTACTTGTGTTGTGCGTGTTCTGCTTCTACCTGCGTGTTGTCAATGTAGTTTGGGTCTGTCAAAATATGAGCCTAATGGTCGGTTCGGTTCGCCGGTTCATCGGTTTTCAAAAATGAAATCCGAGATCCGAATCAAACTAGTTCGGTTCAATTTTTTATCCGAACGAAAAATGGTTGGTTTATTTTCGATTTAGATCAGTTTGGATCACCGGTTTCATTGGTTTTGTCCGATCCACTTACACCTCTATTCACCACTACTTATTTTGTTAAACCGACCAATTTGTTCTTATATATAAACTAAAATAAGTAAAAAAGTTACTTTTTCATATTTCACCAAATCTTATTCCGGTTTGTTAGAGAGAAAAAGAGAGACAGTAAGTTTTGTTTATACACATCGTGTGTTCTACTTCTAATATTGTTACTGGAATGATTTTTCACATGTTCCGGTGCTATAATTTTCATTACCGAAATGAAGTTTAGTTTCATCGGTGATGAATCTACAAAACAATTGTTACTGAAACATGTTTTATGCTGTTCCAGTATGCATCTTTATGCAATATTCATACCGGAACAGGTGTGAAGTTGTTCCGTAATGAATAGGGATGACAATGGGTAGGGTCGGGCGCAGGTTTGGCACTACCTAAATCTGAATCCGAAAATATCAGGTAAACCCGAACCCAAAGGGGCTTTCGGGTGACAAAATAGCACCCAAACCCAAACCCGTTGGGTTCGGGTTTTTCCCACCAGAACCCGAACTCGAAATTATCTTAACAAAAGTAAAAAAATACGGAAAACTCAACGAAATTACGGTCTAACACATGCTAACTTTATTTTCAACATTAAAATATGGATGAAAAATAGTCTACAACATTAAAATAATCTACAATATGCTAATGCAAGAGAGATCTTTATATAATTTAATAAATAACGGTTGTGGTTTCGAGTTTCAAGTGTGGGTTTAACACTACTCAAACCCGAAATATCAGGTGTCACCCGTACCCGAACCCAGTCAAATTGGATTTTACCTATTAACTCGGATTCGGTTTCGGGCCGGACCCGCGAGTTTGAGTGATTTTACCATCTCTAATAATGAATGTTATGTCAATAATGATACCGGAACATCCACTAAATTGATCTAGTTTTGTTTTGGTTTTTTAATATTACTTAGTTATTATACGTATTAAGCCTATTGAGTAAGGCCAAATCCCCTTAACTATTTGTCTCGCTTTTGTTCGGTATGTCATGTCACGTGTTTATCTTGCTTCTTGTTATGCTCCTTATCTTTGCTTTTGCAGATTAATGGTTTGGTGAGGATTATTAGGATTTTGTAGGGTTGTTTTGGTTTTAATAAATAATTATTTTTAGGTTCATGAATTTTTGGGATTGTGCCATGAAAGTTTGAAAATTTATGTTTAGTAGGAAGATTTGAGGTATGAATGATGAAGTTCATGGTGGTAGGGATGATGAGGAAATTTGTCCAAGTTGGAAGAAAAAAAAATTAGTTGTGTTCATGTATAGGTAATTGAATTGAAATATTTTTATCAAGTGTTCCGGTACTAATTATAAAAAAAATTGAAAATTTTATTATACTGAAACAGTTTAAAAATTGTTCCAATAAATACATTAAATCGAACTAATTTTAGATGTTATCGGAATGATAAACTATGGGGTGAATAGTGTATCAAGAAATATTGAAATGAATGATAAGAAATGTAAAGTTAATAAGCTAATTGAAATGTTTGAAAAAATAGTTTATATCTAATAGCTAATACTGTTTATTTGAATATAATCAAACACGTATCTTTAGTCTTTTAATTACTCCATCATTTATGTATTTGTTCACTAAAAGCTATTTACTCCATCATTTACTTTTTACGTTCTATTAGTCTTTTATTTATTTTACTTTGTTTGTTTATTTTGTCGGTAACATTTATTTGTTCACTAAAAGAAAAGAAAGATAAAAAATTAAAAATGGTTATTTTTAATTTATTTTATAAAGTATCAAAATGATATAAAACAATTCAATGAATAAAATATTTATTAAGTTAATAAATTTAAATTACTAAATTTTAAGTATCTTAAATATTAATTTAATTTGGGTAAAAAAACATGTTAATTTTTAACTATAGATTTTATTAAGTTTTCTTTTTCAAGAGATTTTGAATTGAAAAATATTCTTTTATGTCATTTTATATTTATTAGTCAATTCAATCGCTTATTTTGTCAAATATTTCAATTAGCTTATCAAATATCAGCTATATATCAGCTATAAACTATAAATCATCGGCTATTAATTATAAGCTATCAGCCATTAGCTATAAACTATTTTTTCTAAACAGACCCTCAGTGTTTAAGTTGGCTTTGAAAATAACTTATATTAGATTGTGACATTATATCAACACCAAAATATATTTGTGAGTTGAAAAATTGTGTAATAATTAAAGTATTTTGAACCGTATCGTTTATACTTACCAACAATGCATTGATTCAAGTTGTAAGTGTTTTAAACCTTTTAAGTATGTGATGAAATGAGTGTCAAAAAAAATGTGGTGAAATAAATCGGTTAAAAGAGGAAAATCTACCTTGTGTGTCTCACAAGTTCTTCGACGGAGATTAGTTATCGCCAGAAACTTCGTACCTACGTATCATTTTTTTAATTATTGTACCTACATATCATGGTAACTCAAAAAAATAAAAATCACAATTTTCTAAAATTGTCTCAAAAATCATGAGTATCACTAAATTTTTTAACGAGATTTTTTTTCTTCTGATTATCACTCTTTAGTTTCTAGAAGAAGGGTATCCTTATAATTCAGAGTTCGCGCGTTTTAGCAAAAAGTTATTTGAGCCCATTCTAAATACAGTTATAAGAGATCGAATTGTGATCTTCACTACCAAGTCAAACGTCAATCTTCACTAGACAACTGACATTTAAAACTGAGATTTAATTTTGTTTATTTTATGTATTCTCTATTAATCCTCCTAATATACACCTAATTTTTTTAAAATGTGGACTACTCTGGGGTGGATCATATATGAACTCTGGGATGGGAATGTGGACTACTACTTCCTCTATTAGTAAAATAGTAGATTTAGAAATGAAAAAAGAATGAAGAAAAAAGGAATTGATAGTAGTTCACATTAATTCGTACATTTATTTTTATAAAAGAAAATAGGGACAAAATTCTTAATTAAAAGAATAGATGAAATGAAACACTCTTATTTTAAGAGTCCAATTCATTCTAAAAAAACTCTTATTTACCCTTCAAGTTTGCATATTCTCTTTACTTTTCTATGTTTTACTTCAAATTTATCTTGACACATCTCAATACTGAAATTCACAAAGGGAAATATGATATTCAATACCTTAGACTTCATATGAAATATAATTTTTTGTCATAAAAACATTCAGAAATCATAGACAAATTATTAATCTGTTAAGGTAGTAGCTACATAACATTTTTACAAAACATATGAAAGTGATTACACAAATATACATTTGAATATTCTAGTGAAAACCAATGTACTACATATGAAAACAGAACATTTTTTTTCCAATCTAAGAAAAAATAAAAACAAAAGTGATTCCTAAATTAAAAGGAATCAATTAAGCATTTTAATGCTTCTAAACCAACTTATAGTAGCAATTGTTTGCACATATTAGAACTTCATATCCCTTGCCACATGGACACTTAAAAGTAAGACTTAAGCTCTTTTCAATCCACTCTACACTAACAGCTTCTTCATAATCTCCTCTTAATTCATCCTACAAAAACAAAAATGCATTCATTCAGCATAAAACACCAATTAATCTAAAAATTAGTCAGAAAACAATTCAGCTTAGTAACAGTTATTTGTAACTGTTTACAATATATTAAGAATCATAACTGCAACTATAATTGTTCACAAAAGCAATTTATTATACTTCTAAGCTATGAATTTTTTAGTACAATATAAGAGATTTTGAGGTCTCCGCAACGGCTTTGCAATCACAATTTCGACTACATTGGCTTCATTTTGTCGTAACACAAAGGTTCACACGATAAGCGCAACCGTAATTTAAAACAATGCTTCTAATTCTAACTCTAAGTACTAATTTAAAAACAAATACATTGAAGATTACAATAGAAAATCAAATCGGAATCCGAAATCGGAACATACCTGAAACTGAGATTGAACTTTGTCATCTTCAGTAACAAGATAGTGATCTTCTTCATCTTGTTCTTGTTCTTGTTCTTTTTCTTCTTGTTCTTTTTCCTCTTGTTCTTTTTCATCTTCTTCATGATCTTTCATAATTTCATCCCACCATTGCTTCATTTCTGTTAACCGTTCCTTCATCCTCTTAAGCTTCTGCAATCACAAACCCCACAAAACAAAACACAAAAACAAAGAAAACCCATTATTCCAAATCAAAAAAAGATTAAATTTTTATCAACAAACACAAGTTCCATAAAAATCCCACATACCTTTGAATCAGCAACATTTTCTTCAGAGTTCAAGCAACGAGAAACTTCTTTAACCGTTGCAGGATTAATGACTTCCAAGTTCAAGGAACTAGCAACTGCTTTAACCGTTGCAGGATCAATGACTTCAGAGTTACATCTACTGATAGGAGGCAGAGGTGGTAAACCAGATGACACTTTTACCGGCATTGTCTGCTCCGGCAAGGTGTATGGATCGGAATCACAGCGACGAAGAACATTGCCACAGAGACTGATAGGAAGAGTAATGGCGGAGAAGCCATTACGGGCGAGATCCTCTTGGTCGAAAGAATGTTTCTTGGATGATCGTTGATCGAAGGAAGATGATCGCGATGAACGGCGTTTGACAGGTTTGTTGTGACTGTGAATGTAAGTGTGATGATCAAGATGATCAGCCATTGATGATGATGATGAAGATGGAATGATAATTGATTGTTTTTGAGATTTTGGTATGAATGTGGATTCTTGTTGATTTTGAATATGAAAATCAGCCATTGTTCTGATAAATTTTTTTTCTGGTTTTTGGTTTTGGTTTTTTGGATTTGAAAATATTTGGTTGTAAAGTGAGTGAATGGCAAAGAGGATTGAGAAAATGAGGGAAAGGTTTGGTTTAAATAAGAGATGTAATGTGATGATTTGTTGAGGTTTTCAAGGGCTAATTGGTAACTGCAGTTACTCTTTTTTAGGATCATATAGTATCATAAATAAGTTAATTTTTTTTTTGACTCAAGTATCATAAATAAGTTATTATTTTATTATATTTAGTGTCTCTAAAATATGCATTCATTTTAATTGCGCAGGATAGAGAGATATCATATGATAAATTTTTCTATCCTGTTTTAATCTTTTGATTGGTGTATTAATAGAAAATGATAAATTTAATTTAATATTAAGCCTTTCAAATTGACTATTTGTAATTTTAATCTTTATTTTCAGCTAGGTTAACAACATGATATGATTATATTAACCTATTGTTATTTTCGGCTGGATTAGTAACATGATATGATATGATTATATTAACCTACCGTAAAAAAAAGATCATATTAATCTTTTTTGGTATATCGAAAAAGAAGATCATACTAATCTACAGTAAAATAAAAGAGTATAATTTTTTTATGTTTTTATTTTATTTTAGTGCTAGTATATCAATTTTAATTTTATCGATATATCTTATCATTTCAATATCAAGTGAGCATCTAACATAGGATATGATAAATTAATGATATTATTTTTTTATCATATGTGCACCAAAAACATGAAATGATATGTGTTAATCATGTCACTATCATATTCTATTATTATCCAACTTTTTATCATATTTTATTTGTATCATATCCTACGCACCAAACATATACCCAAATTTAATTAATGTTTAGTTTTTTTAAAGTAGGATAATAGTGATAAAATTGAAAAAAAAATGATAAGTTAAAAGTTATAATCTCATAAATTAATTGAAATAACATATCAAAAATAAATTATAAAGTAATAAAATAAATTATAAACTCTTTTTGAAAAATCGATACAATAAGCTTATAACTTAACCCAAATAATGTGGTTGAGCATTGAGCCTCTCGTTATAAAATGTTCCAATCTAGCGAGAAATTAATCACTGCGTTCGGCGTGATACTCCGATCTCTCGATAAAAAAACTTAGGACCTATAACTTAGAAGCTATAAGCTCGTGTAATAGCTGAGTGAGACATAGGGATAACAGCAATCAACCGTTCTGATACAACGCAAGCCATTCAGTCATCTTTCCCATATCGCTGTTACTGTCCGCCGCACCGCCGCCGCATCTCCACCTTCCAATCTCTTTCTCGTAAGTCAAGGAAGAGCCATTGGTGTTCAACTTCAATTTCAACCCAAACTTTTCACTTTCCCCTCACTGTAAGTCCATCTCTATCTTTAAAAAGTTTGTAAATTTTTTCATCAGCTATTACATGCGTGTATGATGCAATATACCCTTTTGCTTATGCAGATTCAATGGTACCCAATTATTCAAAATTATCAAAGTTATGAACTTTTCTGGTAGTATAACAAAACCCAGTTTTCCATTTTTGCAAACAGAAATGCCAATTCTTACATTTGGTCATTCTAAGTTAAGTGCTACACTAGCTCTTACATTGCCATGTAGTTCTGTTAGGAAGATTAGGTTGATTAGGAAGCTTCAATGTTCTGTTGCTGGTAAGAGTTATACTTCTAGGACAGGTGATTCGCGGGGTCCTAAACGGGACTCTGGCGAAATTAGGAGGAAGGGAGGACCTTCCTCGTCTTATGTTGGTTACATTCGTCCTAGTTTATCTGAAATGAAGAAAGATAAGGCGACATTGCGTGAAAATGTTTATGAGTTTTTGCGAGGGATTGGTATTGTTCCTGATGAGCTTGATGGTCTTGAGCTTCCTGTTACGGTTGATGTTATGAAGGAGCGGGTTGATTTTCTTCATAGCTTGGGGCTTACGATTGAAGATATTAATAACTATCCTCTTGTTCTTGGATGTAGTGTTAAGAAGAATATGGTTCCTGTGCTTGATTACCTTGGGAAATTGGGTGTTAGGAAGTCTACATTGACGCAGTTCTTGCGGAGATATCCGCAAGTGCTTCATTCTAGTGTGGTTGTGGATCTTGTACCGGTGGTTAAGTATCTACAAGGGATGGATATCAAGCTCAATGATATACCTCGTGTTCTTGAGAGGTATCCTGAATTGCTGGGATTCAAACTTGAGGGAACTATGAGCACATCGGTTGCTTATTTGATTGGAATTGGTGTCGGAAGAAGAGAACTTGGAGGTGTCTTAACTAGATACCCGGAGATTTTGGGTATGCGGGTTGGTAGAATCATCAAGCCTTTTGTGGAGTATTTGGAAAGTTTGGGTATTCCAAGGTTAGCCATTGCTAGACTGATAGAGACACAACCTTATATTCTTGGATTTGATTTGGACGAGAAGGTTAAGCCAAATATCAAATCCCTTGAAGAGTTTAATGTTAGGGAAACATCGCTTGCCTCTATAATCGCTCAGTATCCAGACATCATTGGAACTGATCTAGAGTCGAAGCTTGCCAATAAGAGAAATGTGCTAACTTCTGTGCTTGATTTGGATCCTGAGGATTTCGGCTTAATCGTTGAGAAGATGCCGCAGGTGGTTAGCCTAAGTAGTACACCTATGCTGAAGCATGTTGATTTTCTCAAAGATTGCGGATTTTCTGTGCTGCAAATGAAGAAGATGATTATTGGATGCCCTCAACTACTTGCTTTAAACATTGATATCATGAAACTTAGCTTTGATTACTTTCAAAATGAGATGGAAAGGCCTTTGGAAGACTTGGTTGAATTTCCGGCGTTCTTCACTTATGGTTTGGAGTCAACAGTAAAGCCTAGGCATATGATGGTTGCCAAGAAAGGATTGAAGTGTTCTCTGGCGTGGATGCTTAATTGTTCTAATGAGAAATTTGAGCAACGAATGGACTATGATACTATTGACATGGAAGAGATGGAAATGGAACCGTCATTTGACATGAATTCATTGATGCGACCAAGAAATGATGAATCAGATTATGAAGAGTATGAAGATAGTGATTATGATGACGATGATGAATAAAATGATTACCATGCTTTAGTAACTAGTCTGCCTAAGGGAATTTTGATCTTCTCTTGGATGATGTTTATACTGATAGTTTCAATGCTGTAATGTATCATTGAAAAGGTATGTATATGATCCGCGAGAACACGTGAAGCATTTCAAATTTTTGCAGCTTAATTTTGTTTATTTAATATGGAAGTGTTTATTTTTTTGAATGGTAATATGATGTTCTGTTAGCATTCCATTGTTTTAAGGTTTAACATTTTTACCTCTTACATGTCTCTTACATGTTATTCAGGGTGATTATGTTCCTTGTAGTAAATATAGATGTTTGGTTTATCTTTATCAATGTCTTGTCCGAATCATCAATATTTTGAATTTAAGCTGATGGCTGTGAACCGGAATTCATGAAGCACAAACACAGAAAGGACACGGACGTTAGACACGCCGTCACAGATAAAAATTTGAGAAAATTATATAATCATGTGAACAGAAGTTTCAGTGTGGTGTTGGTGTCGACGCATGTCCGATTCATTAGGACACCCCTAATCCGAGGAGTGTTCGTGTTTCATTAGGAAGTTATGTTAGCACTAACACTTCAAATTGAAAGCGTGTTTCATGTCTGATATGTCAATGTCTGCCACCAACACATGTAAATACATTCAATGATTTCACTTTCTCATATTATTACTAGTATCAACGAGTCGGTATCGTGTCTGGTATCCGTATTTGTGTCACTGTTGAATAGATTGCATGCACCATCCGTCTTACCCTCAACTCCTTGGTGCTTGTTCTTAGGTTTTCCTTCTACTAGTTGTTAACAGAAAGGCCCCATTTTGAGGTTAGTGCTATCTTATTTATCCTTAAAGAAATATATATCTTGTTCTTGTGTCTTATCCTTGTTATTACAACTAAGTGATCTAATCCTAGAACCCCTTGTTCAATTTGGTGAAAAGAATGACTATTTAATTCCATTTGTATGTTCCAATTTGCACATGCATTATGAGCATGACTAAAAGCCAATGCAAAGATAGGGAGAAAAATAATTGACAGAAAGTAGGAAAGACACTTGTCATTAAAAGTGTGGAAGTTAAAGTTAACCTAATCTATATGACTATATTGCATCACTAAATTATTGATATAAAGTCTAGACGTCAAAAACTCCACAATTCCATCCAATATGCATAACTTCATATCAAACTTATCCATCAGCAGCCTTATGCCACTTTTTTCTTACAGGATAACTTAGGGATTGAAATATATGGAGGTCTAATGCAAATTTTAAAATGAAGCTTTTCAAAGCTCATAATAATATTTTAGAATACAAAATTATTTATTAAATAAATGTAATCAAATATTTCGTTTTAATTGATTTTATTAAGACAATACCAATTTTAAATAAAATTTTATTAATTTAATTTTAAAAGCAGTAGCATATGAGGTATTTTCTATGTTACCTATATGACAAAAAGTTTCTGGCTCCGCCGCTGCTTGCAAGCCATGCCCAAATACAATGTCGTCCTAAGAAGAACTTTAAATGAACTGTGATCACTCTTCAACACTGTGGCTGATGCATATGAGTATATGACCACTCTTCAACACTATACATATCATTCTTTTTTCTTAACTGTAATCTTAGAAATATAGAAGGAAATGTGAAAAAACAATGAGTATTGATTGCTGCTACTTCAAATATGATTAGTAATTCATACAAGATATGTATGAGAATGTGAGTAATACTATAGTTATTAATGAGACCAATTCTATAATTTCACTCACTCTTCTATGTTATTAATGTACAGAAATCTTGAAAATGAAAACTAAAACTTAATGTAAAGTTATCTAAAGCCTTGTCAAGAAATCATGCGAGAGCATGAAATTCTTATAGGTGAGAAGACTACAGTTAGTCTTGCATGATCAGAAAGGGAATAATCTTCTGGCCATCTACCGTTCTCCATCTCCGAAGGGAACAACACTGCAGTTTTTACTGTGAAACCAATTGTTTCCTCTTCCTCACTGTCATTTTGTACATCGTCTTGTTTATCATTGTTGTTGTCATCTATTTCATCTGACTCTGTTGGACTCCATAAACGATGCTGCAACCGCACAATATTATTGTTAGAACTTAGAATAGCAACTTGATTCATAAGTAAGCAAAGATACAAAAGACACAATATTTCATCACGGAGTTCGGCCATTGTTTCTACGTCTCTTACTGCAGATCGGCTCCAATGTCTTTCTATTAATCAAACTTAGGGTTTAAAGAGCACAACTTGAGTTTACATTCTAATTACTAAGGTCCAATTTATAAGGCATATAATCCATTCTTTGGCCGACTTTCGAAAAAGCACCTTTGTGTGCCGGCATTTAACACTTAATGATAGAGACTAATCTGAAAGAATGATTCTTCTTGCTATTCGTGATTTCTTTTTCAGTAAGACAGTACGAATTCATTCACTCAATTAGAAGCCGCCTCTACGGATAAAGCCTTTCATCCGCAGGGTAGGCGCTGCGATATCAGGCCTAGGACTACTAAAGTAATTTAGTGCTGACATTATTCTACGTCGAAGATTGGTAGTAATAGTAGTCCTGTCAAAGTTCTTTCTCACATAAAACCTAATTATTTTTGTGTAAGCGAAGATTCTTTCTGTGGCAGAAGAGACCCCCCCCCCACAGAGGCCAGTGACCCTCTTTCTTCTCTAAAGGAGTAGTAAGTCAAGGAGGCTCAGGGGGCTACTTTTCCAGAAGGAGCTTGTAGCGACATTTGAGAGACGTTCGGAGTTCCTTAGATGTTAAACCAAATGGTCTAATCTGTCTAAGAAGAACTAAATATTGAGACAATGCAATGGCAGTACATATAACTAGATGTTAATTAGCAGTATATCATTTTACCTCTCTATATGCATGTTATATTGTTTATCTGCGACAAGTTTTATTGATGATCAATCACATTTCATTACCAATTACAATTGTCATAACTTGTTCATCTGATTATACATATGACAAAATACCATAGTTTCATTCTTTTTTTCCTGATAGCAAGCTGCTTTGATCAATGCATTACTATATGCTATATAGAGAAAAACATTCAAATTTAAATGTCATGCTCTCAACTTATCCTAAATTTCTTGTCATATATTTGAGTATATAATTCAAACTACAATATTTTGGTAATCTCATCCAAATTCTGAAATACTTTACCAGAAACTGTTTATAATCAATTACACCATTTCCATCAATATCTGCTTGGAGCCACAATTCCTTTGTCTCTTCAGCACTTAATCCATAGCAATGGCCAATTAAATTAAGCTGCACAAAATGAGAAAAACTTTTAACATGAGATTTTCTCAAAGAAATGCTCACATTATCTTAAACATTCAATTACCCACCTGTTGAAGTGCTTTACAAAAACTAGAATATGTAATACAATCTTCATTCTCAGCCTTTAGAAAATCAAATGCATCACTATCTGTTGTTGAAGCTCGTCGCAATAGACACTGAAAAATGAAAATTTCAGAAAATATTTTGTTACAACAATGAAATCTATGTTACAAGTTATTGGAAAGATGGTTAAAAATTACCTTGAACATGCCGAAAACGGCTTCACTCCAACTCGCTTTTATTAGTTTTCTATATTTGTCAGGATTCAGAAGCCATATAAAATCAACAGCACATGTATTTCCCAAATGGTTCCGGTGGCTAATCCACTGCATTGAACATTGTAGTTATCAAACCATTCTTGAAAAGTTTTATCAAAACCATTTTTGAAATTTTTTTATTACCTTGTGAGCATCTGCATCAGTGTACTGATGTGCAGTATCATATGAGGATACAAACCCTTGAGTCCTTAGGAACTTGTAAACATGTCCTCTTTTGCTTCCATTCCAGTCACTGCAAAATAAAAAATTACGTATAAAAGCACTGACACAGGCACATACACGATACTAACACATCGACACTAATAATAAGTTGAGAAAATGGAATTAACTATGTGTCAGACACCAATAGACATGTCTTCTATCTGAAGTGTCGATGCTACATAGCATATAAGTGGTTTTAGCGTACTTAAAATAAAACATTCAATAAAATTTTATTCGAAGGTTTACCCGCATAGTATAATTGGTAATGGCTTAAGTTGGTACTCATTCTGATAAGATTCAACGTATTGAAGTATCTTGTATACCTATAGAGAGACAAAATTTAACATTTATCGGTCTACAAAGCTTATGTAGTTTATGCTTTGATACCAAAAGAGTAAGTAACAAAAATGCAACTTAGATTCCAAAACTAAGTGCTTAATCACTTACCTGATGTAGCCTCACAAGACATAGACTTGAATCATGAGGAAATACTAGGTGAGTATTGACAATAAGAATTTCTTGCTTAATACCACTGTTTTGACATTGCGAATGTGGATAAGCTAACTCAACATGTAACAATTGAGCTACTCGATCACCGCAATCATTGAAAAGCAACTCCTTATAGTTAACAACTTTGAAATATTCCTTTTGCACTGCTATCAGAAGACCTGAAGAAAATAAAAGTGAGAGGACAGAGTTTTCTGTAGAGTAAAATACAGAATGCGTTTTTTGAGTCATTGGATCTACGATCAAGACCAGACGGTTTGTATTCCATGGAAGGAAATGAACTATCCGATTTTAATTTATCGATTGAGATCTATGAGCACAATTACTGCAGACGACATAGGTCTGTAGGAATGATCATTAATGATCTTAGGGTCTATTTAAATTAGCTTATTCGAATTTATCTATTGGCGTAATTAAGCACCAGCGAGAGAATAAACGAATAAGTGTAGCGTACCATCACCGCGATTGTTAGTCCTTCCGAGCTTAAAATGAATATAACCAGCATCACCAAGTCTCTTCTCATACAGATTAACTAGCTCTTCATTTCCAACCCAAAATTCCTGCAAAATTCCGAAAGTTTTCATAAGTAAACATAAAAATCGATCTGAGACCACAATCCACGCTGCGACATCAAGGTTTTTGATGTCTCTAATCGCGATTGAAACCACATCAATCACATTAATTTAACTCTAATTTTTCGCAATACGAAATAAATTGCACTAAAACATGCTACTACAAGCTTTTAGCTTAGTTAGTCCATTTTTGCTCCAATAAATTTCATTAAAACACAGCAAAAAAGCAAAAAATCCAAACCTGAAGACAAATAATGGAAGATCTCTCAAACAACAACCAATCCAATATCCTTTGATTCCTAGCCAACCAACATCCTCTGTAATCACTTTCACGGCAACTCTCATCCTGTTACAACACAACCAAATTTATTAGTCCAAGGATATTGGATCATCTGCGCGCATCTGCAGAGATTAATCTCTTGAGCCTTGGTTAAGCTAGAAGAAACCTCTGCCATCTCATCTAAGCGTAAAACTTAAGATTGTTATACCAACCCTTTTGAATGAAATGAAAAATGCAAACATAACATAGCAAACAATGATGAAAAAGATAGAGAAAAAAAACCTCTTGGTTAAGGCGCTTGTATATTGGAGCAAGAATGTTAAAAGTGGTGCAACTAATGCTAGGTAGTAGTTGTTGTTGTTGTTGGTTTTCTTGCATTGCGTAAATTTGAGTCATTGAAATTCTTCTTCCCATATTCTTACAAGTTATAACTATGTTTTTTCAATTCTCATTCCACGTACAAATAATCTCAATCAAAGCTACTTTATATACATAGTTGCAGAATCTCTCTTTTGCCTTTTTGCTACAAATTAATGTAGTACCACCAATTAGGATAAAAAAGAATAGAATTGGATTCGATACCGTCAAACTGCACTATATTAGTCCACGTGGATTATCTGATCAAGATCGGACAATCAAGAATATAAATCCGAGCTTAAAACCTAGATAGATCAGTCAGTTCAAATGAACTGACTGCGGTATAATTAGAGAGTTGTGGTTTCAATAAGGAATAATGACACGCTATGAAGTATAAATACCGACCACTATGAAAAAATGTCCCACTCACTTTTTTCTTTGTCTTGTTTAATTTGTGTTTAATCAAACCAATTTTTACTTTTCATAAGATAATAAAAATATTCTTTTAAAAAAAAAAGATAATAAAAATATTGAACATGTTTTTTGAGTAGTCTATAAACTATAAAGGAGTAAAATGACTTAAAAGAGCAAATAAGAAATGGCAATAATATGGTAACATAAAATTGTGGGTTATGTCTGTGGAAAATCGTTAGATCTAACTACAAATTGATTTGTATTTAGATTTAACGACTCTACTTTCGTTGAATACACTGATATATCATGAGTAAAGTTGATATTACCCTAAACAAAAGGACTCTAGGTCACTTTTAAAATATGAGAGACTTTGGTTGTAGACCTTTTTAGTTTGGAAAGTTTGGCTTGTGATTTAAGCAAAATATACCTACCCTTACAAACTATTTTATCATGATTTCTTTTAATCCTAGATTGAGTGTAGTTTTTGGAATTTAAGAAATTTTTTGAACATTATTTAAACTATGGAAAATTGTGTTTGATCGTTATTTAAAAATGAAAACAATTGTGCTAGCTTAATTTGTTTTCATTTTGGGAATTTACCATCATAACACACAAAGGCAACAGAATTTGGAGATACGCATGATACATTTTAGGGGGTACGCGGGTTGAATTGGGTTGAGTTTGCCAAAATCAAAACCCGAACCACTTAGAGTAATGTGGATTGGGTTTAGTGAAATAATCATTCATTTTAATATTTGATTGAGTTGGACAAATCCACTAATTTATAGATTGAGTTGGGTGGATTAGTGGGTTGGGTTTGGTTTTATCCGAAACTCGAATTATTTTTATGATTTGTCATTTTAAAATTCATATCCACCCAATTGTCCAACTCAATCTACATTATTGAGTTGTATTTGAGTAGGTTTGACCAAATCGAGTAGATTTACGCAACCCATATACACCCCTAGTACATTTCCTTCCTTTACTCATGTTTGTGGCCCTCATAGTTTTGTTGTCCACTCTTTTTCATTTAGCATGTGGATGCTAAAGTGGTATTATTAAAGATTTTTTGACACACTTTTTTTTATGGGGTCATGTTTCTCTCATGTTAAAATCATAGTCTATAAACCAATAAGATGTGTGATCATTTGATCATTAATAAATGAGTTAAAATCATAGTCTAAAAACCAAATAAGATGTGTGATCACTTGATCATTAATTGAGTTGAACTTTTTTGCGAAGGTGTTGAGAAAACATTTCTACAATATAATCTACACATGTCAATTTATGAGCACAACCATACAAAAATTAAATAAAAGGGGTAAACACAAAATAAAGAGGAATGTATATTTTTTTTTTTTTAAAGATCAGGGTATCTACTGTCGAACGCAGTGACTATTCACCTCGTTAGATTGAAGGCATTTCAAAGAGTGTGATAACTGGTCTAAAAATTTAAAGTTGTTTCGTACCAAAGATAGAATTGAACCTCTGATCCTTGGTTAAGGATTGTGAGCCCTAACCGCTTAACCACATCTTCTAAGTTAGACGAATGTATCATTTGATCATTATGTTAGACTATATGGCGATCACTTAGAGGGGGGTGAATAAGTGACTCTTTTTATACAACGGGGTTTTTTAAAAAAATTTCGAGAGTACGCGGAAGGCTACCGGATCGATAGTCTACTTTGCACCATTCGATCAAAGGAAATGTAGTATAAGCCTTAGAACAATTAGCGACAAATTGAATTTAGGTTTATGTTTGGTATTCAAAATTCTAACACAAACAAAATCAACAAGTTTCACAATCACCAAACACAATCACAAATACAAGTTTCAAATCAATTGAATTGCGGTGAACACTTACGATCACGAATTCAATTGATTCAATTAATCAATAAAACGAAAAGTAAAAGTGTAGGGATAGAGAGACACAACCAGATGATTAGGGAGTTCCCTTGGCTTTCACGTCGTCCTCGCTTCGGGCCAGGTACGTCTCCCCCCAAATCGTCAAAAGGACGATTTGAGCAATTTATTAAAAACGCTTTGATAGTGCACAATTTACAAAGACTCGAATAAACCTATTCAATCTAATGCAAATTGAGCCAAGTAATCTCAACAATGCTAGAAGCTTCAACCTCTGATTCCAACGTCCCAATCTTGCGCCGTCTTCGTACCGAAAACCTTTGCACCGAACGTCAGCTGATTCCTTCGCTTCCTAGACGTTGAACCTTCAAGATATCGCACAATCTTGAATCCCTTGATGAAAATCCAAACCTCCAACACAACTCAACTCGATCTCAATTCTGATTCACCGCGAATTGCACCGAACGTTATCCACCGAATCAACTACGAACCTTCGATTGATCCCATACTCAATCTCAAATTTGAAGTGACTTGATAGAAGATGAAGAACTTGTGTTGAATAAGTCTTTGATCCAAAATTTCTCTTAAACCTTGATCAAATGTGTTTTTCAGATGGATTCTCACAATTACAACAAACACTCACATTGCTATTTATAGTGAAAATAGAATTGAGCAAATTTAGACAAAACAGAACAGACTTGTATCGATACATATGGTGTATGTATCGATACAAACACCTTGACTAGCGTTCAAATTTGAAATATTTGACCTATGTATCGATACAAACACGAATATGTATCGATACATATATTAGTTTCTTGAAAACCTGACTGATATGTATCGAAGCATGCAAGCATGATTCGATACACAATGCTTTCTCTGGTGTTTTGAGAGAGTTAGGTGTGTATCGATACATGCAAGCATGATTCGATACACAAGTGACTCTCTGCCCCTGAACACCAGATTATGTATCGATACACATGAAGTATGTATCGATACAAAATGCTCAAAATCAGTCTGAATTAGTTTCAGGACATTTGTATCGATACAAGCATATATGTATCGATACAAAGAACCTTAAAATCAATTTTTCAAAGATTAAAAGTAATTTTTCGCTGTCAAGTTGTTTCTAATGTTGCCAAAATATGTTCTACACTATTTTCATAGGTTTTGACAATTATTAAAACATGGGAGTGAACTGGTGCACTTACACATTAGCCTTTAAGATGATAATTAAGAATATAAACAAAGAAATTAGGACATAAAAAAAAATAGTTGCCCCTAATAACTAGTAGAGTAGTAGTACTCTACATCCTTAGATGATTAGTCATATTGTTACTGATTAGTGACGATGAACATATATTTTATTGATTCCTAATTTTTCTTTTGTAAAAAGAAAACAAAAAAATGTTATAACTCTAGAGTTTAGATGACAAAACCATCGTGCAATCACAATATATGTTTCTAAGGAAAATATATATAACCAATTGTTTGGTTTTAGTCTTGTACAAGTTAATTTTATCGTGTGAAAAGAATAACTCCATTCACGAGTGAAAAACCTATATGCTCCATGACTAAAGAAATTACCACCATTTTTTAATACAAGAGGTAACTCATTTTTAAATTTTTTAAATAACTGTTTCATTTTTTTTTACTTTGATATTGATATGAAATTTTCACCACCGTTATGAATATTCTCCGTCGAGGAATTTGTTGGTCACACAAAATATGTTCTCCCGTTCCAACTGAATTTTTTTTATACGTATAAACCAGATAACTATTTAATCTATATTATAGTTAGATAAGTATATTAGTAACTCAATTAATCTAACAAATAAATCGTCTTATAACAGGAAACAAATGTAATACAATATTATTTTTGTATTCTTGTGTGACGACATCTAGGCGGCTATTGAATGGGTGATGACTACAAAATATCGATAACTAGTATATCTTATCCGTGCAAAGCACGGGTTAATTTTTACTTATAAAAAAAATAAATTCTTATTGATTTTGATGGAAGATTTTTTAAAAATTTTTATAATAATTAATTTTAATCGCACATATTTTTATAATAAATTTGAAGTTACATCTGTTAACTTATTTTTGAAGGTGAATATAATATTTAAAAAAAAAATTGGGTGCGCAACTTTCATTGTCGATACCGTACTCACACATGTATCACATATAATTTCTATTTTATTTCTTTTTATTGATATTAATAAATATATAAAAATCATTATATTTTGAGTAGTTAGAATTTTTCTGCAATAGTACCCATGAATATAATTTAATTGGTAAGAGACGTTGTAATTTGAAAGGTTCATAGTTTGAAATTGGGATGCCTTGCTTATTTATCTTAAGAGGTGAATTTTTTTCCACTAATCTACTTGGTAGGAAATAGAAGAAAAAAAATTGTGCACAATATTTGATATGTACCCCGTCCTTTTATTTTAATATTTTAATCATATAAAATGAATATTATGTTAATTGAATTCTATATATATTTTTGCATCAATAATTCAATTGATTAAAAAATTCCGCAAAAATATTTTAAATAATAGAGAAGAAGAAAAACTTTATTGATTAAAGTGATTTTAATTCGATTACATGATTTTATAAAAAAAAAAAACTCAATTACATGATTTTAACTCCCTAAGTTTCACAATTTTTTGATTTTAGTCACCTAAATTTCAATTGTTCGATTTTGGCCCTCAATTTTATCTTGTTTTGCATTTTCTAGCTCCGTTAACTTTCTTAAAATAAAAATTACTTATGTGATATTTTAAATAAAATATGCTTTTTAAATGTGTTTGTACTATGTGTGTTTTGTTATAATTATTGGAATGTGTGTAAACCCCGTGTGTTTTTAAATGGTATCTTGAATGTGTGTGTATCCCGTGTATTTTTCTATAAAAAATTTAAGAAAAAAATATTGATACTGATTGTGTTTGTATCCCGTGTGATTTTCCAGAGAGATTGTGTATCGTTAATTTAATTACTTGATTTTAATTACCTAAATTTCACAATTGGTAATTTTAGTCACCTGAATTTCAATTGTTCCAATTTGGCCCTCAAGTTTACCCCGTTTTGTATTTCCTAACTCTGTTGATTTTTTTTAAATTAAAATTACTTATGGGGTATTTTAAAGAAAATATGCTTTTAAATGTGTTTGTACTCCGTGTGTTTTTTTTATAATTTTTTGAATTTATGTGTACCCCGTGTTGTTGTAAATGGTATCTTGAATGTGTATGTATCCCGTGTGTTTTCTTATAATTTTTAACAAAAAAATAATTATATTGAATGTTTAAATGTGTGTGTATCCCGTGCGATTTTCCACAGAGATTTTGCATTAGATAATTCCATTACTTGATTTTAACTCCCAAAGTTTCAGAATTGCTTGATTTTAGTCGCCTAAATTTCAATTGTTCGATTTTGGCCATCAAGTTTATCCCGTTTTGTATTTCCTAATCTTGTTGACTTTTTAAAATTAAAATAACTTATGTGGTATTTTAAAGAAAATATGTTTTTAAATGTGTTTGTACCTCGTGTGTTTTCTTATAATTTTTTTAATTTGTGTGTACCACGTGTTGTTGTAAATGGTATCTTGAATGTGTATGTATCCCTTGTGATTTCTTATAATTTTTAACAAAAAAATAATTAAATTGAATGTTTAAATGTGTGTGTATCCCGTGCGATTTTCCACAGAGATTTTGAATTAGATAATTCCATTCCTAGATTTTAACTCCCAAAGTTTCAGAATTGTTTGATTTTAGTCGCCTAAATTTCAATTGTTCGATTTTGGCCCTCAAGTTTACCCCGATTTGTATTTCCTAGTCTTGTTGATTTTTTAAAATTAAAATAACTTATGTGGTATTTTAAAGAAAATATATTCTTTTAAATGTGTTTGTACCCCGTGTGTTATCTTATAATTTTTAAATTTGTGTGAACACCGTGTTGTTGTAAATGGTATCTTGATTGTGTATGTATCCCTGTGTTTTCTTATAATTTTTAACAAAAAAATAATTATATTGAATGTTTAAATGTGATGTTTAAATGTGTGTGTATCCCGTGCGATTTTCCACAGAGATTTTGCATTAGATAATTCCATTACTTGATTTTAACTCCCAAAGTTTCAGAATTGCTTGATTTTAGTCGCCTAAATTTCAATTGTTCGATTTTGGCCATCAAGTTTACCCCGTTTTGTATTTCCTAGTCTTGTTGATTTTTTAAAATTAAAATAACTTATGTGGTATTTTAAAGAAAATATGCTTTTAAATGTGTTTGTACCCCGTGTGTTATCTTATAATTTTTTTAATTTGTGTGTATCCCATGTTGTTGTAAATGGTATCTTGAATGTGTATGTATCCCTTGTGATTTCTTATAATTTTTAACAAAAAAATAATTATATTGAATGTTTAAATGTGTGTGTATCCCGTGCGATTTTTCACAGAGATTTTGCATTAGATAATTCCATTCCTTGATTTTAACTCCCAAAGTTTCAGAATTGTTTGATTTTAGTTGCCTAAATTTCAATTATTCGATTTTGGCCCGCAAGTTTACCCCGTTTTGTATTTCCTAGTCTTGTTGATTTTTTAAAATTAAAATAACTTATGTGGTATTTTAAAGAAAATATATTCTTTTAAATGTGTTTGTACCCCGTGTGTTATCTTATAATTTTTTTAATTTGTGTGTACCGTGTTGTTGTAAATGGTATCTTGATTGTGTATGTATCCCGTGTGTTTTTTTATAATTTTTAACAAAATATAATTATATTGAATGTTTGAATGTGCGTGTACCCCGTGCGATTTTCCACAGAGATTTTGCATTAGATAATTCCGTTACTTGATTTTAACTCTCAAATTTTCACATTTGCTTGATTTAAGTCGTCTAAATTTCAATTGTTCAATTTTGGCCCTCAAATTTACCCCGTTTTGTATTTCCTAGTCCTGTTGACTCTTTTTAAATAAAAATTACTTTTGTGGTATTTTAAATAAAATATGTTTTTAAATGTGTTTTTATCCCTTGTGTTTTCTTATAATTTTTTGAATTTGTCTGTACCCTAGTTTTTTCTAAACTGTATCTTGAATGAATGTGTTTCCCATGTGTTTCCTTATAAAATTTTCAAGAAAAAATAATTATATTGAGTGATATCTTGAATATGTTTGTATCTCGTGTGATTTTCCACAAAAATTTTGCATCGCTAAGCCTTATCAAATTGGATTGAATCTAATTAAAAACACTTTCCTATTTTTTTTTAGTTATAATTTTTTGAATTTTTCTTAAAAGAGCTTATTTCAAGTTAATAAATCATTTAATGTTGTTGGTTAAAAAAAAATTCATGCACGAATATAGTACACAAATTTAAAATTTTATTAAAAAACAAATAAAAGAATCCTTTAATGTAAAATGTAAAGATTTTTGTTCATTATTATTTCTTAAAAAATAATACCATTAATTAATGAAAAAAATAAGGACTATCATTAATTATTCACGTGAAAGAATGAAATGTGCTAAGAAAAGAGTATTTGAAAAAGTTTCCTTAAAACTAAATATTATATTATATAGATATAGATAAATAATAATTCTTTTTAGAAAAAGAATTTTTTTAGAACAATAAAGATTTGTTTTTACCGTAAAAAAATTGAGATTTTATCATACAAAAATTATTCTGAGTATAAATTAATATATCATTTATCATTTATATACTATATAGTATAATATTTTTCTTAAAAAAAAGTTGCAACAATAAAAAAATAGCAATTAAAATTAGCAGCAAAATAATTTATACAACAATTTATTTATTTTTTTATTGCTAAAATAATTTTTCTTTTCTAAAATGACTTACCTTGAGCCAAAAAAAAAATATTGATTGGAAAAAAAAAGGAGAATTAAATGCTATTTATTGCTAGATGAATGTGAGAAGAGCATTTAAATATTTCCTAAAATAATTTTCTTACAGTGAATTCGTAAATAGTATATTATATAGATTCTTTTAATGTTTAATTTTTATATTAAATAATTTAGTGATTAAACTCACACATCACAAAAATAGAGAATTTACGAATTCAAATTTAAACCTCTACGGCTCTACATATGTCCTTGCAACACTTGTTTGACCAATATTTAATTTAACTACTATAAATTAAGTACTTAATCCTTATAATTAACTAATTTTTTTAGTCAAAAAGAAAATCTTCTAGCTAATTTGTATATGCTAAAGGATAAGATTTTGCACGGCAATGACATTCAAGGCAGAGTCGACTTTTCTTAAATCAATCATGGATAAATAGTATATATTAAAATTTGTACGTATATAAATATGACAACAGTTTTGGTTACAAATAATTTATCTACAAAATTAGAATTTAGAAAATAACAAGAAGTAGTGGAATGAGAATCAATGTTATGCCGTACATATCTTTAAGCAATGGTAGTATTGAGCACCGGCCCACAGAATGAGATTTGATCTTTAGGCCGAAAGTTACAATACAAATAGATATATGAGAAAAAGAAATGTTGAATCAATTGGTTTTTGAAACAAATAAATCAATGGATGTTATCATTAAGGAATCAACGGTTTATAACTTAGTAAAAAGTTATATTCCAAAGGTTGGAATTTATAGTAAAAGTGGTCAAATTCTAATAACTTAGGGTGGCCATGAACATAAACAAAACTTTGGTATCAATACTCTTATATTAGATGGACTTAGGTCTTATCTTTGATCCTCTTTATATATATTTGTACTAAAAAAGTTCTAAAATTTTAGTCCAATACGTCAAATTTATTTAGGGTGAGCCGAGTTCAGGGTAGTCGATGACAATACTCGAAATATTTCAACTACAGTCGTTTGCACATCAAAATATAGTTTCTATTTTCTCTCTTTTCATGGAAGCATGGTTGTGAACTGTGAAAATGCTATGAAGACATTGACACCGTGATTTCTCACAAGAACGCACAATATGTATCGGAATAACGACAACGACTTATAGTGTACAAAAAATAGTTAAAAAAATCATAGTTGATGACTAAAATGGTTAAAAACTTCAACTATGAATTTTTTAACTATTTTTTGTAGAGAACTAAGATGCTAAAAAAAAATATTAGTAAGAGTTGAAAATAGATAAACATGTAAATTACAAGCAAAATAGTTTTTTATTGATTGAAGTGTGTCTAAAACAATATTTACAATGAATATTTTTATAGACAATAATGTTAAAGTTAAATGTTACTAGTATCAACTATGATAATGGCTAACTTAAAATACACTATAAGTCGTTGTCGTTATTGAAGGAAAATTGGTTTAGTAAAAGCAGCGGAATTTAAAAATTTTCCTTTAATTATCCTTACGAATGAACATGGTTATGTGTTTAGGGTTTTACCTCTTGAAGAATAGAACCCTTTGAATCACGAACAAGACGATCACGAACGTTGAAGGTTGAACCGCAACGTCTCTAACCAGTCCACATGAACAGCTTTTCTCCAATCCAAGTGCTAGCTTGTGAACGAAGAATAGTATGAGAGTGATAGAATACTTGAGAGGATATTAGGATTCACGTAACCCTAATATTCTTATGAAAGTATCTCATGACTTTTTCTCACTTGTGAAACTCTTTTCACTAGGTCTTTATTTATATAATTTATTATCTTGTTCTCCAAGATAAATATTTTTCTTGTCAAATAAAATTTGTTTGTAAAAACAAACAAAATAAATAACAAGATTTGTTTGTAACAAACAAACAAAATAAAATAAAAACCCACTATATCTTTTATTGGGACGCGCGCCCCATGAGTCATCACACTCATGTGCGCGTGCGCCCACCATAGCATACGGTGTACTGTCTTTCATTAATTTATCTCAAGTATACCGTACCTTACGGTGTTCTCTATATCTCACTACACTGTCCTTATGTGTGTGACCCTGTAGGTTTCCATAACGCTGACAATAATATTAAATCAACTATTTAATACTATAAACATTGAGAGGTTTCTAGCAATACATCAATGCTACCCATGTTACGGAATGTTTATGTGATCTAAACAAAACATTCAGTGATAATATATTGTGTACAATTACCCCTTTGCCTTTATGTCTATATTGAACACAAGGCACAGACTGGGTCATCCTTGTCCAGTTCAATATTGGGCCCATAGACATTTATCCTGTTATGTAGGATTGACAAATTCTATCTAGGACACTACTGTCCCTCAGCATGCTTTGTAAAAGTACCCATCTACTGCCTTTATGATTATCCAGTTACGGACAATGTTAGATCAGTGATAAAACACTTGACTCCACATCTAGGGTACATAGTGGTTTCAAGTCTAAGGGTGGCTTACACCATTATCACCATGAGAGTGACTTATGACACATTACATAACATTCCATGTAGTCCTCTCATAGCGTGTCAATCCAATATAAATATTACTCCTAATATTTATATCTATGTCAAGACTTGATAACTCCTTATCCTATGATCCATGAGATGCGATCATCAGTCTATCTTCATAATAGTCTCTATGCTTCAAGGTTATCCCACATTACCTTAAAACTCGACTACGGATACTTTAAGAATAATGTCCTTATGTTTAATTTAATCTCATGATTAAGTCACACTTAATATTAAACGGACTATTTATTCTAGGGACTTTATTATTTTGGACTCTTACAAACATAATAAAGAAGTGCCTTATATTATTAATAAATAAAACATTATATTATTAATAAATAATTCGATACAAGTACTTAAAAGTATTGGCCTCTAGGGCTTCTAACAACAACAGTTATTCCGATACATATTGTGCGTTCTTGTGAGAAATCACAGTGTCAATGTCTTCATAGCATTTTCACGGTTCACAACCATGCTTCCATGAAAAGGGAGAAAATAGAAACTATATTTTGATGTGCAAACGACTGTAGTTGAAATATTTCGAGTATTGTCATCGACTACCCTGAACTCGGCTCACCCTAAATAAATTTTGATCATAGAGATGCCAATTTTGAATGAGATGCCAATTTTCAACTTTTTATGGTTTTGATCATAGTCCTCTACAATATTCTTTCTTTTGTGTAATCGTCTGAAGTAAATGTAATCAATGTTGAGAACTATTATTCTTTTTTTTTTTTTAGTAAACTGAGAACTATTATTCTAATCTATGGTTTTAAGTTTCTAATTCAACAAACAAATATGAAATGTCTAATAAGACTAAATGACTAACATAACTTTCACGTTCTTCATCATAAGATCATATCAGTTTGATTTGGATATAAAGTAGTATGTCATGTACCAAGTTTCTCAGCATTTGGCCGACATCATTAAGCATATGGTCCTTTACGAGTATGAAAGGAAATGACACTCTAAAGTACGTATGAACATGGGCCACTACCAGAAGAAATTGTCCCCCTAACTTTTATTATTGATGGTTAATTTGTTTATACTATTTTTTTTCCTCTTTCTTTTCACCATAAAGATAATAAATATTTTGAAAACTTTGTTATTTATAAAAGATAACATAATAGTCACATATTTAATGTGAGATGATCTGAGTATACGTTTATAAGTGGAATAACCAATAAATCATCTAACTTTTTTATTGATTAGGTTTAGACGCATGTTTGCAATATGTATTACCTCCTACAATGTAAGCTTATTGACATTCTCTTATAACAACATTCACTTCATCAATGCCAACGATTTTAGTTCTGACATGATTTCCCATATCATTAGATACTTTTCTTAATCGGCAAATATGTATTAATATAAATTATAGATAATAATGCCTTGATATTAATTTTTATTTAATTTTAGCATACAAGGCAAGACCATGATTATAAATAATAATCATAATCAGTTTTTGTCACTTATATCAATTTCAACAGGTACACTTTCATCAGGTGAAGAATTTGGCACTACAATAGCAGTTGATTGAGCCACAGCAGGGTCATCAACCATGCTTGTTGGTAATTTAGCAGCTGCTACATCAACATTTGTTTGAGGCGAAATTGGCATCTCGTTTCTTTTACCCCATAAAAAGTTGTACAATCCCACTATGATCAAAACCATGCCCACCAACCTGCACAAATATTGAGCTATGATTTTAAATTTGTCCGGTTTTAAAATATCGATTAAATGTATGTTATACTATGACTAGTCAGTTACCATACAAAGATTCATTTAAAGTGTTGACGTTGACATATTGTAAAATTGAAAAAAGAAAAGTACGTATTCATACATTCCAACATTTAGCGGTTCACCAAGTATGACAACCTCCAATATGGCAACGAAAACAAGAACCAACGGGTTGAACATTGAAGGGTAAGTAGGTCCCTTGATTGTAATTGTCCATGATATTAAACAAAATGTAGCAGCAGTAGCCAATGCTCCCTACAAAATTAAATCCAATTGTTTGAACAACTTCAATTTTGACATAATCATAATTCAATAAATAATCTTACCGAGTAGACTATAGTAATAAGCTGCAGATTCCACTCTAATCTCCATACTTCTGGTCTGGGATCTATGTATGCACCTATTACTGCTGACTGAATTGCTGCCATAACACATGATAACATTGTTCTCCAATACCTTAATGGAAATACTTTGACGAACTTTACCTGATTAAATTTGAAAATATATATAAGGTTAATAATAAACACATTCACAGACTACAGTTATCTCATCACAAATAGATCATTTAAAGTTTTTGATACTCATATGAGACTTAGTATTATCATGAAAAATTTAATGAGAAAAGTTTTTTCTTGACAAAGTTGATCAGAAAAGACTACACATAAATATTTATAGAGCTTAAAGAGAATTAATTATCTAACTACTTATTAACAACCACTAACTAATTCCTAAGACAGTTTTAACTAACTAACTAATCAATTAGCTAATTTTAGAAGATTGACTAACTACCATTTTATATTTGTGTTAGATATAAAAATCTTTATAAAGAAATTTAACAATGTTATATTTTTAAAATACGTTCTGACTTAACTAAAGCCGAGAGAAACTCAAATTATCTGATTCAAAATATCTCGGGTATACTTAATTAATTTCTATACATTTACGGTGCAATTTTCTTTTATACATATATTCAATCAAATTACACTAAAATACATCTTTATCTTGGGTTAATTCTTAGTTCTTACACATGTATATTCATTAAAAAAAAATGACAAATATATTCAAACAAGTAACATATGAAAAATGAGGGAAACATACTTGCATAATAAACCAAGCTGTGAAACAGCAGCAAGATCCAACCAAAAAGAAAGTACCATGAACCATATGAGTTTTGTGTGCTACAACAACTGCAGAATGGTGACTATGATGATGACCAATGTAAAACTCCTTCCCTTTGTAAAGACTTGTAGCTAATGCTCCACCAAGACACATAATTGCCCCAATACACTTAGCTTTACCACTCCATGTTCCAATGTTCACATTCTCCATTCTAGTAATCCAAATAATCCAAAAATTATATGGATGATTAATTTTTGGGTTAAGATGTATTTACTCTCTGTAATGTGAACAAGTTTCGATTTACCTTCCGGTAATATTTTCATTTCGATTACCTCTTGTAATATGAAGATTTCATTTTACCCTCCTAAGTGAAGTTTTTACCGACATAGCAATGTGTTGTCTGTCATATCAGCAAAAAGTCTACTTAAAGGGTAAAAATATATTACTAAAGATAAACCAAACTTCGCTCATATTGCAGAATGGTAAACACCTATTAACTCTTAAATTTTTTATATTGCTATTTTTTTTCTTGATTTAATTTAGAATTTAGATACCTGAATATGATAGAGGTCAAGAATGTGCATATAGGAATGAGATTGAGAAAGTTGACAGAGTATGTAGCAGATGTGGCTCGAAGACCATAGTAGTAAAGTCCTATAGCCATGGTCATCCTGTGATACATAATAGTCAAATTATTAAAATATATACTAAATTATTATTTTTTTTATATCAAAATAAAAATTGTTGCAATTTTCATTTAACTAAATGATTGACTTAAAGTGATCAATATATAAAATATATGGATCATTCAAGAGAACTCTCAAATATAAATCCTAATTTAAGTGAAATAATTATTGATCATATTTTATTTATGATAATGCTGAATTTTTTAAATCATCCATATGATCAAAAATTAAATTAATAATATATGCTTACCCCACTAATCCATTAAAGAAAAGCCACAACCAAACTCTCCAACTGAACTTCTTCACCAGTCCTCTGCAACCATAAATTAAAAACCAATAAATAATATCAAATCGCTATAAGTATGCAATATTAATGTTACTCCAGCTTAACCAGAGGTTATACGATTGAAACTATTAGAGCAGAAGCGCACACACACAAACTGCTGCAATATACATTTGCAGATTATGCAGGAGAAGCACTTATCAAATATGTTTTGGAATAAGCTAGCATTGTAACACAAATGGTTGAAAGAGAGTTTTAGAATGAGAGAACTAAAGTGATGAGATGAGAGAAGAGAGTTATGTAATGTGAATATTATTCAGTGGTAAAGATCATATCACATTACAATATGTGGCTTATATACACAAAATGCACACATGACTTGAAATACAAGTAACTAACAAAACTTCACCTAACTAATTCAATAGGTGTAAAACTAACTAACCAAATATATTAACAATCTAGTATTCTACAAATATGATGGTTATGGATTAACAAACTAACAGTAACCAGATATTTTTTGCATTAATTATGATGACTGACATCTCAGCTATGATGACGCCTAAAGTTACCAATGTCTTAAAACTTCTTATAATTGTTTGTAAAACGCAATTTCTACAATTGGTAGAAGAAATAATAACCTAAATAGGCAATGAAAACTTATATGAGTATGAAAAATGTTTGTTGTTTGATATATCATGAGATAAATAATCAAATATTTGTTGTTGAAAATAAATTTTATAGCAACAAAGTTAGAAATCGGAATATGAAAAAATAAAATAAAAATGCAATCGAATTTGCATTTGAATTCGATGCAAGAAGAGATTTTACATTTTACAATTTTGCTTATGTGTTTTAGGTTTTATTTCTCAATTTTGCATTTTAGCTAATGAAAAGAAAATTTTGTTGAGTTAAAAGAGAATATGTAAAGGGCTTCTAGCGGTGGCGGATCCAAAGGTGGCTGGACTGGGCGGCCGCCGAAAATTACTAATATACCCTAGCTATTTTAACAAAATATAAAAGTAATATTATATATATATATATATATATATATATATATATATTTATGCGCGTCCATATATATTGTGTCGCATGGGTAGCTGAGTGGTAAAAGGCTCCAAAGGGAGCGGATTCAACTCCCATTGTGTGCAACACCACTGGCTTCTATCTGATAAATGTTTGAGTTGTACTTCTTGCTATATATACTCTCTATGAAATAAGTACTAATATATAGAACCCCAACATATGAAAAAATTTGAGCCCCTACAAAGCATGGAGCCTAGGTGTCTTTAAGACAAGTTGGGTTTTTTGTTGTTGTTGGAGAACCATATACCTCTGCTCTACCATTAAGGGGGTATGAGGTTCACTACTGATCTTCATAGTATCATGCCAAATCATATTTTCATGAAGGCAAATGTGAACACTCTATCCAAATACTCTCTCACTCACTTTTGTATATGATGTCAATTTGCCTTCATGATAGTGCCCCATTGTCAAAGGACTGATAATGTGTTTTATTTATTCTATACGGAAAATAGAGTGTGAGAAGTCATTGAAATCAAAGTCTTAAAATGAGTGATGTATGTGAATATGAGAATAAGTACAAAAAGACATTACTAAAATTTATAATGTGCAGTTATTGTATTGCATTGGAAATCAGAGCGTGTCATTATTGAGAAGACTTAAAATTTGCTGTATTTTTAGTAGGAAAGATGAAGGGCTGTGTGGGCACATTAAGTGCAGCTGTACGAAAATCGTATTAACTTTAGAAGTGGTTTTTGATGGTTTCATAGTTGAAAAGATACTACAATTAAAATGACCGATGTTTTATTACGAAAAGTAGTGTTTGAGAAGTCCTAAAAATCTTAGCGATGGAACTCACGTAGTAGTATGGAAAAAATAAATTGAAGAGGTAAAAAATGAGAGAGTAATAAATAGTTAAAGGTATAATAAGAAAACTAATATTAAATGCTTCATTATTGTATTGTAAAATTATTTATATTTTAGTACAATTTTTTTTTTTCAAATGATTTATATTTTAGTACAGATAGAGTAAGTTAAGGGGGACTCCACCCTACGTGTAAGAGAAATTTTGGAGAGAATCGTAAAGATTAGTTTCCAACAATTTTAGAAGATTTCGAAATAAGGAAATTTTCATATGCACAAGCACAACTGACTAGAGATCCAATCTCTCATGAAATGGTTATTGGGCATATTACTAAATTACAAAAACAATTTAACACAATGACAACTGCAAGTAAGATTCTTAAACTAATGTCTCTTGTATGATATATACAAGAGTTAAGATTTGAATTTTGGATACACCACTTATTCGTTATAAAGGTGAAATTTCTAACCACTAAAAAAAACTGCTTCAAAAAAATTTTATTCGTTAATTAATTTCACCCTTAAAAAATAATAATTGGTGAAATTTCTAACCATTAAAAAAAAGATGCTTAAAATAATAATTGGTGAAAAAAAACACTTAAAATAATACATCTTGTATAGAAATCAAAATTTATATTATTATTCATTAATTAATCATATCTTTTGAATCTAAAGGGTTTGTGAAAAGGAAAATGAAAAACCTAAAGGGTTGGTGAAAATTAAGATTAAAAAATACATGAACAAAGACTAAACACATAAAAAAACTCGAATTACTAAAACATATTTCTCTTACGAATCAAATTAAAGGGTTAATAGTTCTCGTATGATAGTTCAAGTGGTATGAGTTGTGTAGGGGAAAGTCCAGAGATCAATTTTTAACATGAACAATTTATATTTCCGATGTACCAAAAAAAATCAAAGGGTTAATAAGAAAAATCGAACATATGACATAAAATATTAAAGGGAAGTGAAGTAAGAAGAATATGCATTATGCTAAGTAGATTAAATTAATGAAACGATTTTCAAATTAAATATACAAAATTGCAAAAATTTAAATTAATTACCTTTCAAAGTAGAGTGCAAAGGGGGCAACACAAATTGCAGCAACAATGTGACGATAAGCAGTGAGTGCAAAAATGTAAGTGCCCTGAACCAAAATGACTCTTGATAGAAGTTGCAACCCAGTTGCAAAAATTTGCACTAATAACATGCAAAGAAGAGCTTGTGATGACTTGAACCATTTCTTAACACTTTGACTTCTCTCTTTGTTGCTCATATTTTTCATCTTTTTTTGAAGAGAAAAAAAAATGAAAAATATAAGGTGTTGAGAAGAAATGAAGAATGACGAAAATTACATTTGTTGTGTTCAATTGAGATGCAACTTCTATGAAAGATTAATGAATGAAGAAAACATATATTTATAACTTTTGTTGTATTGTGTGTTTGACTTTACTTTGATGAATTCATAAATAAAATTTATATAAAAGAACAGTTTCTTTATTGACCAAAAAAGGAATAGTTTTTTTTCCTTTTAAAGTTTTTTTTTTTTACATCAAAAAGGTAAATTGCTCCCGTAAAAAATTAATCTCTAGATCTTCCACTACTCAATACATATGTTCCTCAGCTCTTACCCATATTCCTTTCAAAAGCTAATAATATATTATAAATATATCTAATAAAAATTGGCTCTTTTGTTATTTGTAGTAAAAAAATAAATTTTATAAAATTAGAAAGGCCAAATGCATCTATAAGTCCTTTAAGTTTTTGATTTGTACCGCATAAGTTTTTTAAGTTATTTTTGTAACACATAGGTCCTTTAAGTTTTCAGTTTGTAACACATAAGTCCTTTAAGTTTTTTTGTAACACCTAGGTCCTTTAAGTTTTAAAAATGTAACACATAGTCCTTTCAAATTATACTCATCATGTTATACAAAAAAAACTTAAGGGACCTATGTGTTACAGTTTTAAAACTTAAAGGACCTATGTGTTACAAAAAAACTTAAAGGACCTATGTGTTACAAAAATAACTTAAAAGACCTATGCGGTACAAACGAAAAACTTAAAGGACCTATAAATGCATTTGGCCTATTAAAAAAGTTAATAACCTTTTACCTCCTTATAAAATAGGCTAAAGTTGTTTTATCCCTTGTAAAATTTTTGTTGCTTTACCCCTTATAATATAAGATTTTGCGCTTTACCCTTGGTCAAAGTCAACAAAATTTGGCTATGCAGAATCTATGACTTGGCATGCCACGTGGCATTTTTATTTATTTTTTAAAAAAATTCTGTCAACTCATCTTTTTTTTTGGGTTAATTACGTTTTACCAAGTGGCGGAGCCAGTAAAAAGAATTTGGGTGGGCGATTAAAATATTCCCTCCGTCCAAAAATATATAAGAGAAAAAAATTATTTTATTTTTCTAAAATATAAGAAAAAAAAACTCAAACATTTATTTTTTAAAGAAAAGTTACTCTCTCATTATCTTTTCTATAATCAATAATCAATTAAAATTATTTTTACATATTTTCAAACAACTTTTTTCAAAGAAAATTGAACAAAAAAACATACTTTCAAACATTATGATTTACTTTTTCTTAATAAGTTTTTTTTTTTGTTTTTTTTTCTTATAATATGAGACGCAAGGAGTATATCTCTATCTCTATCTCTATAATATACATTACGATAGGTTCACGGAGCTCTCTCGTGCATTCTCAGAAAAATTTTCTTACGTGGCATTCAATTAGAGCTTCTCTAAGATTTTTTTTTAATATTTTTTTTAAATATTTTTTTTAGCATAATTTGGTTGCATTCTTAGAAAAATTTGCTTAGGTGTTATTCAATTAGAGCTTCACTAATGTTTTTTTTGTAAAGATTTTTTTTAATTAACTTAAGCAATTAAAATAAAAATATCCATACCAAAAAAAAAAAAAAATTAAAATAATGGATTTTTTTGACAAATAAAAATTATGGATAACAACAAAAAATAATATTTTACGGATAACAACAACTTAATTTGTTTCCACACTAGCATAACAAGTCCGAATATAATTTAACTATATATAGAAAACACATTCATCGTGAGAAACACATGACATTAATGGTCAAAGAATTTAAACATCAACTTAGATTGTTCGTGGCTCAAGTTTAATCCAGATATTTCCGAAGCTGCGACGTTAAAATTGATGTATGATTCTATTATTATATCGATTATAAATTACATTTAAGAAATTTTCCTTTATGCATATATGTAATTGTTTATTAATTTTTCTTTTCAATTTCTTTTAGAACTTATGAAAAGAATGATTCTCTTATACAAGTTTTTGTTCATCTCCAAGGTTTTCCATCACAATCTACTTAAAATCATACCTATGAAAAATATTGAGACACTTCTTGAATGTTAACAAGTAAGACAATTTTCTTTTACAACTTATGGGTATTTTATTATTATTATTATTATTATTATTATTATTATTATTATTATTATTATTATTATTAATATTTCTTTTACTAAAACACTTTGACAAATATCACTGTGAATAAATTGTATGAATCAATGTTTATAATACTGGTTGAAATCAGATATATTGATGATGGTGTTTGGTGGTATCAGTCGTGTCAAAAACATAATATATAAGAAAATCATGGCACAGAGTACTAATGCAAGCAGAGTCAAAGACATACATCAAAAGTAGTTCCACGGTAAGCACCTAAAACTTTCATTGAAAAAATCAATTTTCATAGATTAACTATTTCATCTTAATTTACTTATTAAATCTATAGATTAACTTTTTCTTCTTGACTTATTACTATGATACTATCCATAATTTTGTGTACTAATAAGTTTCGTACTTTATATTTTCTAATTTTTATCATTGCAATTCTTACTTTATATTTTTCTAATTTTTATCTGTGCAATTCATACTTTATATGTTCTAATATTTTATCAGTGCGATTCACAAGATCTTATAACAAAGTTTGATGAAACAGTAGAGGAGAAGGTCAAAGATAATGTCGTAGACAAGTTGATGGTATATCAGTTAAGAGAGTTTACTCTGATGAAGCTGATTTATCCACAACCAAATATATGAAGATCAATATAAAAATTAAGAAAGATTAGACAAATTTATGATCGTCAAACAACATATTTTCATTGTTTAATTTTAATGCATTATTATGCAGTTTTTTTTATTGACAATTTTATTCAATTTTATCATTTAGTTTAATAGACCGATGTTTTCACTCATTGATTATTATGCATTATTACTCACATTGATAGAATTAATCATAAATTTGTTTGGTGACATATATTGTTTTCAGTAATACATTTTGATTATTTTCAAATGTGCTTTAATACTCTCTCCATTCCTTTTTATTTGTCGTTTTTAAAAAAAATATTTGTTTTAAATTATTTGTCGTTTTGACAATTTAGGTTATATTTTACCTATTATATCTTTCTTTCTAATTTTTTGTAACAAAGTTTGTTTGTTTTTTTTTTTTACATAAAGTTTGTTATAAATTTTGCACCAAAAAATAAAAGTTTGTTACAATTTTTTATTTGGTGGTTTTAATTTTTTCCGATGTACCAAAAAAAAGGAAAGAGAAAGTGTGTGTGCAAAAAAAATAGGAATTTATTTGTGGATAAAAATTAAGATATATATTCTAAAATGAAGGGTATAATAGGAAAATAAGGTGCAAAAAAACATCTTCCTAATTTGATCTTTTTTCTTTCTTTAATGACAAATAAAAAGGATCAGAGGGAACATCAATTAAGAGACATATTTTCTTTTTGTAAGAATTAAGAGACATATAGTGACCGTTTGTTATAATTTTTTTTTAAAATAATTACTTATTTTTAAAAAAATATTACTTTTTATAAAATAACATATGTTTGTTATAGTTTTTAAATATAATCAGATCTAAAAATAATCTAAAAATTGCAAAAAATCTGAATGTCGTATTATTAGCTTTTTGAATAGTTTTTTAGAGGAAAGAGAAAATAAAAGTCAAAAAATTTCATACAAAAAATTTAGAAATTTGTTGGCATATATTTATTTTATATGATATACAATATTTGGATGTTCTTTATGGTAATTTTGTCATACAAAATCACTTTTATATGGTTGCATTCAAACAAGTTAAAGATTTTTTTTTATTTTTTATAAAAAGTAATTTTATAAAGGTAAACAAACACAAAATAGATTCTATATTTTTGTAAAATCTCTAAAAGATAATCTTTAAATTATTTAATGTCAAAATCACTTATTTTTTAATCTGTAACAAAAAGTTATTATTTTAAATCACAAAATTTTTTTCATATCAAAAATTTACAAAATATTAAGAGACAATTTTAACAGTTAATTTATAAAAAAAAATAGTGAGGGTTTTTTGATATGCAAGGTTATCAAGGAATTGTACTTTTTTTTTGTTATTTGAAATTTACATGTAGATTAGTACGAAATAGGTTGAATTGAGAAGGTGAGAGAACGATGGAGAAATATATTTAAATATATACTGTATTTAAAAAATATATGTAGTTTGATGAGATTTAGTTGAATAAATTTACAATAAACATTTATAAAAAAAATATATAGTTTGATGAGATTCAGTTGAATAAATCTAGAATAAATGTTTTTTTTAAAAAAATCTATTATAAAGGTAGTTCAATTCTTAAACTTTAACATAAACGCTCTATTAAAGAAAATTGTTCTAAATCACAAAAAATAATCATATGAAATAGTTATACAATATCAAAGAACGATTTTTGACACTTAATTCTAATAAAAAAAATAGTGGCGAATTTGTTTATTGAAACACAAGTGATACACCAAACTTATCGATAAATGAAAATATGTAGTCTTATGAGATTTAGTTGAATAAATCTATAATAAACGTAGGAACATTACTGAATATGAAAAAAAATTTTGACAAAAAAAAGTGTTTTGTACTATTTAAGGTTGTCTATTTTTTTATTTTGTTTTGGAAATATATATGTGGATTACTATGAAACAAGTTGAAATAAGGTGAGAAAATGATGGGAAAAGAGATATCTTAAATTTAACAAAAAAAGTAGTTTGATCATATTCAGATGAATAAATCTATAATAAATGTAGGAAGATAACTAAATGTGAATTTTTTTTGACAAAAAAATGTGGGAGTTTTGTGATATGCAAAGTTGTCTATTTATTTGTATTTTTTTCTTGAAATTTATAAGTAGATTATTACGAAACAAGTTGAAAAAAGAAGGTAAGATAATGATGAAAAAAATATCTTAATTTACATTGTATTTAAAAAATATAGTTTGATTGAATTAACTTGAATAAATATACAATAAACGTAGGAAGATCACAAAATGTGAAAGAGTTATTTTTCGAAGAAAAAAATATGGGAATTTTGTAATATGCAAGATTGTCTGTTTATTTGTATTTTTTTTGAAATTTAATTGTGGATTACTATGAAATAAGATGGAAGAACAGTGTGAGAATACATCTTAATTTACACTATATTTTTTTTAAAAAAATGTAGTTTGATGAGATTTAGTTGAATAAATCTACAATAAATGAAGGAAGATGATTGAATGTGAGAGTTTTTTTTTTTTACAATAAAATGTGGAAGTTTTGTAATATGCATGAATTTCTATTTCTTTGTATTTTTTGTTGTTCTTCAAATTTACTTGTGAATTTCTTTGAAATATGTTGAAATAAGATGAAAGAATGTTGGGTGTCATCTATGATTTATATTTACGGAGGTCTCTCTTATGAACAAAATTTTACGAAACAATCTCTAATGAATCAAAATTTATGTGTGTCATCTATGTCTATCTCACGAACAAAATTTAGTATGAGATACACAGTTCGATTCCACCAACAACTAAAACTATATTTTTATGATTTTTTATGAAGCAATTTTAAGATATTTTATTTTATTGCTTATGAAAAATATTTACACTTATATTAATATAACTTTTTTTTTTGTAATTTACACGGGATAAATATTTATACTAATATAATAATACAAGTGCCTATTTTTTTTTAATTTACACGTGATTTATATTTATATTCATATATCATACAATGTTTATATTTCGTTTAATAATTTCTACGATGACGGGAGAGAAAATATCATATTGTTGAGAATGGAAAGTGAGAGATCACTCTCTAGAGTATTATTTTTCATATTTAAATAAAATCAATATAAAAGGAACGTCTACGTAATTTAAAAATAAAAACCATGTATTAATACGAGAACGTGGGAGATCACTCTCTAGAGATTTTTTTGTAATTTTACAAGAACATATATTTCTATGAGGATTTATATTTCTACCCATATATTAATAAGAGGACTATTTTTTTTTGTAATTTCTACAAGAGCTATATTTATACTCATGGACGGGGTTTATTTTTAGTTTTTACGGAATTATATTTCTACAAATGTTTTAATACGAAATTTATTAATACGAGACGAAAGACTTTTTTTAATAGGAACTTATATATATATACACATATTAATACGGAAAACTTATTTTTTATAATATGACTTATATTAAAACTCCTATTAATATGAGTATCTTTTGATTTTATAATTTACACTATCTTTTTTTGTAATTTCAATGAGGACTAGAAACGAAAAAATGTGTGAGTTTTATGATATGCAAGGTTGTCTATTTATTTGAATTTTTATTGTTGTAAAAATTTACATCTAGATTACTACCAACCAAGTTGAAACAAAGTGAGAGAATGATGGGAAAATATATCTTAATTTACACTGTATTTATAAAAACATGTAATTTGATGAGATTCAGTTGACGAAAAAATGTGGGTGTTTCGTGATGTGCAAGGTTGTCCATTTCTATGTTTTTTTTTTAAACTTTATATATGAATTACTACGAAACAAGGTGAAAAGATGATAAAAATATATATTTTATTTTACATTGTATTTAAAAAAAAGTAGTTTGATGAAATTAAGTTGAATAAATCTATAATAAACGTTAAAATTCGCTGAATGTGAGTTTTCTTTTTGGCGAAAAAATGTGAGAGTTTTGTGATTTAAAAAAATATCTGTAAAAAAAATATATTTACTCCAACAATTTATATTTAAACAACTTATAAGATATAATATCTCAAATTATTATTGAATAATAAAATGAAGTAATCAAATAATAATTTAGAATAAATTAAAAAATAATATTAAAAACAAAAAATAATCCCGTGCACGGCACGGGCTAACATACTAGTTATAAATTTATAATATTATCATATCTCAGATGAATTTTTTAGCACATCTTCAATATAAACAATCATGGAGCGTTTGAGAAAATCATCTTCCATCTTATTACGTAACCTTATTTTTATAATTTTCATCATTGAAAATGCACGTTCAATGGTTGTTGTTGACACGGGAAGAGTAAAAACAAGTCATATCACTCGATCAATCAATGAATACAAATCTTATTTACTTGTCTCTACTAATTATTGACATAATTCCCTAATAGTGGACATATTCTGAAAGACGATTATTAGTTATTTTATCCTATTATTATTATTACCACTACTAATTTTATACTTGACATAGTTAAAAGACTACTTTTAACAAAAATCCCAATATATAATAATATGTATGTATAAAAAGAAAATAACACATATATAGTATATATAATACTGCTAGTAGTATAAAATAAAAGTTAAAAAAATTGGAGTGGGCAACAGCCCACCTTTGCCCATGAGGTGTTCCGCCTCTAGTTTTACCCTCTATAAAATTATTTTGTTACTTTATCTAATGTAATATAAGATTCTGCATTTTACCCTTGGTCAAAAAGTCAACAAAATCTGACTTGGCAGAATAATGACATGGCATGACACGTGGCATTTTTTTTGTCAACTCAACTTTTTTTTTTTTTAGATTTTTTATTTTGGGGCAGTTTTTAGTATAGTTTACGACAATTTTATTATATTTAGCGGAGGTTTTGTTTTAAGGCGGTTTAAAATTCTCGCTAAATGGTCGATGCACTTTTTTTAATAGATCTATTATTTATCGTCGATTTTTAGTATAATTAATATAACGGTGGTTATAAACCCTCGCTAAATAACCTGTGCACTTTGCATAATAAATTCATAATTCGGGAGGTTTATTAAACCGCTGCAAAATAAAATTTCCGCTAAATATTATAAAACTTCGGCTAACTATAATATAACCGCCGCAAATTATACTAGAAACTGCCGCTAAATAACAAATCTATAAAAAAATTAATATAAATGCCACGTTAAATATAATAAAACCACCGTTAACTATAAAATGAGATGTCTGAAAACCACCGCTAACTATAATATAATCTCCGATAAATTTATATTATTTTTACATATAAAAACTTGACAAACATGATGAAATCTTAGGAAAATTCAAACTTTTATTTGGGGGGAAATTTTGACAAATAAAATGTGATCCAGTCACCCTAAGCAAAAAAACAAAACTGAAAAATTGCTCTTTAGGCCTCCAACACTACTCCTAGGTCTCCCAACAATTCAAAAATACCCTCTACTTTTGGTGCATTATTATATTGATGAGCTTGTACAAACCGAAAATTGACTTGCATTTTGAAAGATTCATTAACATAGGTAGTGAATGAGTCGGAAACACATCTATTAATTAAGGCAAAGTACACATGAATTTGTGATCCTTGATGGATTATAAAATCCAAACTAGCTTTAATTTATTTCAGAATATTGTATCCAAACTAGCTTGAATTCTATTTATTCATTCACTCCCTTTTGGAAGATACGTATCTTCCAAAAGGGAGTGAATGAATAAATAGAATTTGAAATACCTCTATATATATGGGTGAATACTCAGTAACTGCATCATTAGTTAAATCGATCCTTGTAACATCGTAGGCATTTTGGGTTTCGGCCAGGTTCATTCTATAGTAGCTCATGCAAGAAGAGGTAGTTAAATTCAGGTATGACCTAATAGCCGAGGATGATTCTCCCGCGTGGACAAGTTCTGCTCGGTAATTAATATTATTATGCGATATGAGAATCGTGAACGTACTCGCCACATGGAGTCATGGACGACATAAATGGGGGTCTACAGAGCAATTTTCGTTATATATATATATATATATATATATATATATATATATACACACTGTAGTTTCTCGTTTAATACTAGCTCCATTAATATGAATTCATGCTTATCAATTACAACATGCACACTCTTATTTGGTGCAACCACAACAGTTGTTTGATAATTTTTAATAAAAAATTGTGTGCTACTTAATGAAACAAATAATTTATTTAATAAGAAAAAGTTTGCAAATTTTTCTTTAATAAAATTTAAAAAACTCATTCTTATATATTCAAAATATCAACTTTAAATTTTTAATATTAGAAACGGTCCAAATTTCCGATAAAATTGGAACGATACAGAAAATATCAACATTAATATATGTAAAACAAAATTATATGTTACCACCGTGTCCATTGTGGGTTTTATGTATTAGAATGAGATGCATAAGATATGTATAACATCTGTTGTGAATTTTATATACTTATATTAGCAAATATTTCAAAAAGTTCCTTAGCATTGTTAAATTTAAATTGATAGTAAGTTCTAAAATATAGGGACTTAATTGATAGTAAGTGATTAAACATATGAATCAATTTGACAGTTTAATAAAATAATGAATCTTTTTAAAATATTTGTAAGGAGTTTGTCTGTTCAAAAAAAAAAAATTGTAAAGTCAGAGACCTATTTGAGATTACCTTACACTGTCGATACTAATTTGGGTAAATTATATATTTTCATCATCTGAGTGTGCTTAAATCATAACGATTTGTATTTGTGTCTATAGAAATCTTGCTCCTAATTTGGTGGTTTATTTGATAAAAATTTGAAAATTTTAAATTACAAAAGTTCATTTAGTATTTCTATCTTTTAAATATTTGTAGCACACACATTGCGGATTTATGTATTTATATATTGGCGGAAAAAAATAGGTCCAATATGATAAAAAAAATTAAAAATCACGAGTATTTTTACAATACCATAATGTGGTATTTCTATAAAATATTTTTTTTATTTTATATAAAAAATCTGTTAATATTTGTACCACACTCGTTTATATAAAACTACTTGGGAAATGAAATTTTTTATTTAAAGTCGAGAAAGGTTTATTATTAATGAATTAGTTTCAAAATCAATAATGATAAAATGAACTGTCGGTATACGAAATTGGTGAATTAATTATGTTTATTAAGATTAATTAGAGAAAATTGAATGTAAAAAAAAAATCTTATAGTAGTAGTAATTTTTTTATTGACATCATAGTAGTAAATAGTAATCTTTGTTTTTTTTGTTGACTAAAATCGTAGTAGTAGTAATCTTGTATATAAAAAAAAGTTGATAGTGAAAAGAAAATAAAAAAATAATTAAAAAGTAAGAGGAAAATCGGATGTAAAGAAAAATCTTATTAACTAATGAATTAATTTCAAAATCAAGAATGAAAAAATAAACTGACGGTATACAAAATTGATGAATTAATCATGTTTATTTTGACAAAATTCACAACGGATGTGATACATATTAGAAAATTTCTTCCCACACCCTAAGAAAATCTAGTTACACCCGAATTTCACTAATTTTTTATCATAATACCAGAATTGCCCTTATTTATATTTTAAAACCCGTAAAGGAGAAGGAAGCAAGTGGGTATGGAGAGAGGTTTTTTCCAAAGCAAAATCAACAAATTTGTGATAAATAAGATACTGAAAAGCAACAAAATCTTCTCTTTTTGTATCAGTTGATTTAAATTGAACGACTAAGAAACTTACTTTACGTTTTTGGTATTGAGCACAAGAACACCTCTTAAAATTTGGAAAATAGCGATTCTGTCTTTGTTTGGGATGAAAATTCACAGCTTCACTTCCACGCCAGGTTGATTCAAAGCAAAATCAATAAATTTGTGATGAGATACTGAAAAGCAACAAAATCTTCTCTTTAACTGTGGAACTGTGTGTTGCTATAAAGAAGATAAGGAGAATGAAAAGGAACCACCAAAACCCATTGAATTGAACTTCTTCTTTTTCTACACTTATTCAGTAATCACAGTTTGCGTATAGACTATTTACAAATACTAAACGCAATCTCAATTTGCGTATTCATTAAATGGAAAACGCAATCTCACTTTACAAACTCAGTCTACGTATTGCCAAATGGTGAGCGCAATCTTAGTTTACGCCTTTACGGTTACCCTTAATTGCAGAAAAATATGGCAGCAAAAGGTTCACGGAGATGAAACGTACGTTTGGACAACTGCAGGATGGTGAACGATGGTAGACGATGGTGGACGACAGTGATTGTGAAGGAGGGACGGCGGCTGAACGCGATTGGGAGTTCCACAGAGGTTGGATTGATGTGGAAAATTTATTTACTTTAATAATAATTTGGTTATTTTGGTGTGTAACAAGGATTTGTTGGGGCGTGGGAAGAAATTTTTTACATATTATGCATCTCATTCTGATGTAAAGAAAAATTCTGATAGTAGTAGTAATCTTTTTTATTTTTACATCATAATTGTAGTAATCTTGTACATAAAAAAAGTTGGTAATGAAAAAATAAAAAAATTGAAAAGTAAGAGGAAAAAAATGGAAAGAGAAAATAATAAAAAATAAAAAAGTAAGAGAGAGAAGATAAGTTGAAAGAGAAAAAGTAATAAAAAATTTAAAAAGTAAGAAAGAGAAGGATAAAAATAATAAAAAATGATATTTCAAAGTGACAAAATTATCGTTAAAATAAATTGATTTCAATTAATTGAAAGAATGATATTAAAGTAATTTTATATGTAATTACTTTTCTTATATTGATTGATGATATTAATGGTTAGACTAAATTAACTTGTTCATTTACTACCTCCGTCCCTAAATATAAGATTTTGTTGACTAAATTACAGGAATTAAGGAAGTGGTTAATAATAATAAATTTATTGATAGTGGATGTTGTTTTTACTAGTTTATTCCTTAAGAGAGAGTTTATCAAAGTATTTATCGTAAAGTGTATAAAATGAGGTAAAATAAGCAAGGTTATGTTTGTAATGAAATAATAAATGTAGTTGAAATTTAAAATGAAATTTTATAAATATAGATAAAGAATTTTTTCAAAAGAGTCTTATAATTAATGACGAAATTAGTGTAAAATAATGACTTGAGTCACACACTTTAAATATAAAAAAGTGAAAAATTAATGGCTTAAACTCCGACTCTCTAACAATATCAGTGTTAATTATTTGAATTATATTTACATAACATTTTATCCTCAAATTTTTAATATTATAAAATTTATCTTTTACTAAATATGATAAAGATTCAATTTAGACTATTTTTTAGATATCTATATTTTATTTTGTATGGTATTAGATATCTATATTAGACACATCCAAAAAATTTATTAGATATTTATACAATGTATTATAGCTTTTTTAAAGAAAAGAAAACTATCTTTTTTTGGTCAATAAAAAAACTATTCATTTATATAAACTTTGTCTAACATTATTCACAATCTTTAAATTTGTAAGTGGTGTATATATGGTGCACAAGTCATTATAACGAATACAAATTTTATAAAATTCACTGTTGAATTGAAAGTTTATATTATATAGATCATCAGTGTAAAATTTTAAAATATAGATAATTATTTTATATGTAGAGATCTATAAAAAAAAATAACGGTTTTATGGGTTTTTATGTTTTTTTTTATAGGTTTGTTGTTTTTTATTAAACATCATTAATTTTGATAATGTCGATAACATAACAAATGATTTTCATTTTTTTTTAAATTTTGCTCGGATGATCTATAGTATATAAACTTTCAATCCATTAATGAATTTTGTAAATTTCGTATTCGTTACGGTGTTATATATGAATGACTTGTGCATTATACATCAGTTGCAAAAGTTGTTGATGAAAGTATATATATATATATATATATATATATATATATATATATATATATATATATATATATATATATATATATATAATAATCCCTCTTGTATTTTTTCTAAATTTTCAATATATATAAAATAATCCCTTATGCTGGTAAAATAAAAACGCATTGGCCTATTTATTTTTGGTTGAGATCGGGGTATTCACCGCCGAACACAGTGACTAATCACTCGTTAGATATTGGAGGCACCTCGATGGATGAGATAGCTGACATAAGGATTTAAAACTGCTTCATACCCAAAGTGAGGATCGAACCATCGACTCTTGATTAAGAGAGAATGACCCTCAACCGCTCAACCACACCCCTTAAATTTATTGGCCCATTTATATATATTAACTTTATTTTTATGAATTCATCAAAAGTCAAATCAATCACATAACACAACAAAAGTTATAAATATATGCTTTCATGAGTCATTTATCTTCGATATAAGTTGCATGCCAGTCAAGCACAACAAATGTAATTTTTGTCATTCTTTCTCAACACCTAACATTTTTCATTTTTTTCTCCTTAGAAACAGATGAAAAATATGAACAACATAGAGAGAACTCAAAGTGTTAAGAAATGGTTCAAGTCATCACAAGCTCTTCTTTGCATGTTGTTAGTGCAAATTTTTGCAACTGGGTTGCAACTTTTATCAAGAATCATTTTGGTAAAGGGCACTTACATTTTTGCACTCACTGCTTATCGTCACATTGTTGCGGCAATTTGTGTTGCCCCCTTTGCACTCTATTTTGAAAGGTAATTAATTTAATTATTTTTCAGTTTTATATTTTGATTTGAAAATCGTTTCATAAATCTAGCTAGCATAGTTCTTATTCCTCTTAATTACTTCATCACTTTAGCCTTTGATTTTTGTAATGTGTTCAATCTAACCCTCTAATTCTTACTCCCTCCGTCCCAAAACTATTGTCCTTTTAGCTTTTTAATTTTGTCCCAAAACTATTGTCATTTTCGAAAATCAATGTAAAATTAAAGTTAGTTTACTATTTGTATCCTTACAAAAGTTAAAGCATTAATTAAATATATTTTCTCTTTCTTAATAAAGTAAGGGTAAAAGAGACTTAACTTATTAATTTTTGTTGTTTCTTAATCTACGTGCATAACTTTAAAAGGACAATAGTTTTGGGACGGAGGGAGTAAGAGAAAGATGTTTTATCTAGAATTTGTTCTGTGTTTAGATTCATTAGATTTGGATTCATCGCGAATAATGAGAGGACTAAAACGGAACAAAGATTCTTAAGAGAAAGATGTTTTCGTTCCGTTTTGGTCCTCTAATTCTTAAGAGAAAGATGTTTTATCTTAAATTTTAGGCCCAACCATTTAGTTTTTCCTTTTTTCTTTTCACAAACCCTTTAGTTTCAAAAGATGTACAATTAATAAATAAATAAAAAAAGATGTACAATTAATTAATGTATAATAATATAATTTTGATTTAGTCAAAAAAATATATATAATTTTGTTTTTTGTCATAAAAATACTCCTTACTTAATGATCGGGTGTCTTTGCAGATGTCATTGTGTTAAATTATTTTTGTAATTATTTACCAATATGACCAAAATATCATTTAATGAGAGGTTGAATCTCTAGTGAGTTGAAGCCTACGTATGGAAAATTATGTATGTATGTGACAAATGTTTAACCTTTAACCGGATTTTAAATTTGCGTTATTAGTTCCACATAAGTACATTTTATTTTAAAAACATTATTCATTTTCACTTTTATAAATCAATAGTATCCTTTAGTACAACTCAGTTGATAATTATAAGATGCTAGTTTGAATTAGTCTGGATTTAAACACGAGATCGATTTCATATTTGTTCACATTTATAGTTAGTGATATAATGTCATTTTTATAAGTTTTTCAAATGCATTTTTTGGTTACAAATATGAAAAATATCATCCCTAATATCAAATATTTATGATAAATAATACTACCAACAATATATTGGTCTAAGTGATAAAAATTTTGGATCCTTTAAATATGTGGTCAATGGTTCGATTTTTTATTCAAGCAAATGAAAATAATTCAATTAAGAGGAGAGAACCCACTGTGTATGCATCACAAGTCCCCGACGAAGATTAGTCGTCACTAATGGCGGAGAAAACTTCATATTTATACAATCCGTTTATGGGTCTCATCACTTATAAATATTCAAGTCTCCCTATTTCTAACTAATGTGAGCCTTCCCCACATACACTAGTGTGAGTATACCACAATGCTCCCCCTTCAATTGAACCAAAGACTCATGATACCATAGTTAGAACATAAGGGTAGCACGGAGATCATCAACTTTGGACCAAGAACATTGATACAAGTAATTTGGTCACCACACTTTTACCTAAAACTTTAAGATATTGGATCTATAAGTCACCTTATTTATAAGCGCTCAAGTCTCCATATTTCTATCAAATGTAAAACTTCCTCACACTACTCACATTTATTTTACTCAACAGATTTTAATCCTACATTAACCATAAATCACTCGTCTATGATAGATTTTTATTATATTGCTTAATTTTATGTGAAAAGGTCAAAAGATTTATAATTTGAGACTGATGGATTACATGCATTGGAATCTTTTTTCCTTATTTTTGATACTAGCTATCATCAATTTTTTTAATGCAGTTCCAGAATTTCTGTACCCGCCATTAATGCTAAAATCAATCTCTCCTTTTCCCTTGAAGTGTTTAATATTGTTGCTCTCTTATTTGCAGTTTTGCACAAAATACAAAACAGAAGAGAAGGTTATTTTTATGGAAAATATTAACATGTATTCCAAGGAGTTATATATTGAATACAAATTTTCTTCATTTTGATACTTTAAACATACATATTAACATCAATCTATTTTTATTTATCTTAAATATTTGATATTTAATCTACATAAATACTACATTGTTTCGTTGTAATATTTTTAAATAATGTCAATAAATTTGTAATATCTTTTAATGTAATAAAAATTTAAACATCAACTAATTTTTATTAACAGCAAGCAATAATAGATTGATAGATTGATTGATTTAAATATTCATATAATAGATTGATCAAAACAATCCATCCAAATATTGAAATACATCAATGAAATATCAAATTCATTCAATCCATCCATTGTTAAATTACAATGGAGGAATATCCACCTGATCTGCGTTAAAGTGTACTATTATTTAACTTTTATTTTTTTGAAACATATATTTTTTTATATTATTAATTTGAGGGGTATATTGTTAATAAATTGGGTATAATAGATTCGGCCACAATAATTTTTTTTGTGAAAGCCCAAAATAGATTTTTTAAATAAAACCAAATCATTTTTTATTATAAATTTATTTAAATACTTATTATATAATCAATAAAATAAATTTTTATAATCCAAAAGTGGGCGGTGGCCGCCGACTTTGACCGCAGTGGCTCTCCGGCAGACCCTAGCTGAACTACGGTGACCCTACGGTGGTTGGCGGCAGAGTTTCGGCGTTGACCGTCGATACTCCGGTATTGACGACCACCTTAAAAAATTATAAAATATTATTTATTTTAATATTTTTTTTACACAATTTTTTTTTTTGTATTTCTTTCAGGTTTTTTTAATTGTAATTTTTTTATTTATTAAATTATTTTTGTCTTATTAATTTAATGTTTCGTACCAAAAAAAATTAATGTTTACTATTATTTAAGATGATTCATTGGATTTTTAGCATAAGGTGGAAGGATTTAGTCAAAAAAAATAAGGTGGAAGGATAAATCCATTGGATTTTTGTAAAAATAAATAAATGATCATTTGGATCTTTAAAATGAAGTGAATGGATCTTTAAAATAAATGATCATTTTGCCACCCCTAATACTCTCTCAAGACATTATGCATGAAAATTATTATGTACCTCGTTACAAAATAAAACTAGAGGCATACCATTACCAGTTTACCACCCTTTTGGGGCTTCTTTGAGAAATTGAAGTATACATAGCTAGGTATCCTTAAAACATATCGCCTTGTAGGCTGGAGACTACTATATATTAATCTCACACTGTCAATAAATTTCACATTGTGAGTACATTACATAGCAATTAATCTCTAATATTAATGCCTACTTGTTATTGTGATTTGATATTATTTGCTGGTTACTTATATATGGTTGCAGAGGATTAGAGAAGAAGTTCGGTTGGAGGGTCTGGTCGTGGCTTTTCTTTAATGGATTAGTGGGGTACGTAAGCATATATATTATTTTTCTTAATCCTCCCAATTTTAGAAAAAGTGAGTGATATTGAATATTGAATTTAATTTATATATATTGATAGTGTATTTTTTTTTATACATGATATTAATTATGAATTCAATTTATATATACCAACGGTGTAATATTTTTTTATACATATATTCACTCAAATTATATAATGTAGATATTTTTGTGAAGTTATTTGTAATGAATATAGTAAATTAATAGGCCAAATAAGAGTGAGTTAACTTTGACACAAGAAATAAATATCAAAGCATTATTTGATAATATATAACTCAAGAAAGGCAAAGGATTGAATGTGCAATCGGTGATTAGTCACTTGTTCTATCTCTAAAAATTCTCTCTACAACTTTGTGTTATTTTCTTGCTGGTTGTACTTGATCAATTAGTGAACATTTTCATAAATCAATCATTCTACAAATTATCTCTTGTCTATTTTCCTACCATTACAATAGTTTTAGGAACTTACTTATAAAATTTGTATAATTGTGTGATTTTATTGGATGCATGTGTAAAATAATTATATCATTAGTACATAATAATTAAACACTTGATTATCTGAAGTTCGGTAACAAAATAAATAAAGTTTTACTATAAATTATTTTATCTAAGACATGCTTATTAAAAATAACTTTAGTCTGTTCTATTTTCAAAAAAAATATGGCCTGATCTAGGCTTAAATAGGTTAGGTCGTAAATTCCTGTAGATCGGTCTGACTTATTCTCACTCCTATTGACAATATATCAAAAAAAATGGCCAACAAACATTTACCCCTTCTAATGTGGTCGAGTTTTAATTTACCTCTATAATATTTTTTATTAACCTCTGAAATGTGAATATTCTATAATTTATCCCCATATGTTAATTTTTGGCAGACGTTTTGATTTTCTTTTTTTGATAATTATGTTTTGATTTATCTTAATACTGTATAAGATAAATCAAAATTTGCCCACATTATTAGAGTAAAAGTTTGTTAATTAATCGTAAAAAAACTGAATATCTATATTTAATAATTTTACGATTATAATTAATTAAGCCTTTTTAAAATAATTTGTAACCCAGGATGACCATGGCTATAGGACTTTACTATTATGGTCTTCGAGACACATCTGCTACATACTCTGTCAACTTTCTCAACTTGATTCCTATTTGCACATTTTTGATCTCTATCATATGCAGGTATCTAAATTAATTTATATAAAACAGGTAGTAGTAATTAAATTTAAATTAATCTCTTACAAATAAAAATAAAATTTGAATTTGGATTACTATATATTGTAGAATGGAGAATGTGAACATTGGAACATGGAGTGGTAAAGCTAAGTGTATTGGGGCAATTATGTGTCTTGGTGGAGCATTAGCTATAAGTCTTTACAAAGGGAAGGAGTTTTACATTGGTCATCATCATAGTCACCATTCTGCAGTTGTTGTAGCACACAAAACTCATATGGTTCATGGTACTTTCTTTTTGGTTGGATCTTGCTGCTGTTTCACAGCTTGGTTTGTTATGCAAGTATGTCTCTCCCTCATTTTTCATATATATGTGATTTGTTTATGTTAGTAGTTGAGGTAGTAGCGAAGGTTTAGAAAGTAGTTGAATAGTGCAGATGTAGAAAGATAATAGTGACTAGTGCGAGAATCACTTGGATGAAGTATAGATTGCATTACTTTCAACTTAGATTCTAGGTAACATATTAGTAATCAACTTAGTATAGGACATCACATTATAAATGCAGGGGTCAAAAGTCAACTTTGAAAACTCAACTTATTGTTTTAAGGGTGAAATTTTTATCCACTAAACTATGCTCCAGGTGGCAAAGAGCCGACATTGAGGTGCCAAACCTTCCCGTCGATGTGAGCTCTTGGGGAAGATCAGCCTATTATCTCTAGAGTAACTTTTATCCGTTGAGCGACGGCCCTCCTACTCGGCACTGTCGGAGCACTAAGGTCGACTTTCGTCCCTGCTCGACGGGTGGGTCTTGCAGTCAAGCTCCCTTCTGCCTTTGCATTCGAGGGCCAATCTCCATCTAACCCGAGGAAACCTTTGCACGCTTCCATTACCTTTTGGGAGGCCTACGCCCCATAGACTAAACTATTTGGAGAAAAAAAAAACTTAATATTAGAGTAGAGAAATAGTATATATGATGAAGTCATCCATGATATTATTATATCATGACATCTCAAGAGGCTTGAGTATAATTGTTCATAAGCTTATAACTAATTTATAGGTAGGAATATGAGGTATATTCTAGATACTATATTCTAGAATTTTCATGATATCTCATAATACATATGTGGTATTGATTTATTTTAGGCGCTACTAAAATACTATAGAAAATTTTAGATATGTGTATCATTACTTAACAAGTAAAACTTATTCAATAAATTACTAATATATTCTAGAAATATCTAAAAATTTGAATCATATTTCAAAAGGTGAATTCTCGGTAACCTTTACTTTTAATCAAATATCGTAGTATCCAATTTTAGTTTTATTTAAGACGAAATGCATACATAGGTCATTTAAATTTTACGTTAATAACAGATAGGTTCTTTTTAATTTTTTTAAGTAGTAACAAATAAGTTTTTTAAGCTTGTAATTTGTAATATCTAGATTCTATTTTTAAGTAACAGAGGATACCTTCGAAGGAACTAGATGTTACAAATTACAAACTTAAATTAATGAGATAACTATGTGCCCGTTTGGCCGGACTTATTTTCTACTTTTTTTCTTCTCTTAAAAAATAGTAAAGTAGGAAAAAAATGTGTTTGATTCTACTTTTTTTTATTTTTTAATTCTTTAATTTATTTCTCTAATACTTTTAAAGAGAAATATGACTAAATTCAATTTTATAACTTCTCTATTTCGTTTAAACTAAATAGAAAAGTAGAAAATAAGCCGGGCCAAACGGGCACTATGAGTCTGTGAATGTGTTTATTATTATTATTATTATTATTATTATTATTATTATTATTATTATTATTATTATTATTATTATTATTATTATTATTATTATTATTATTATTAACCTTATATATATTTTCAATTTAATCAGGTAAAGTTTGTCAAAGTATTTCCATTAAGGTATTGGGGAACAATGTTATCATGTCTTATGGCAGCAATTCAGTCAGCAGTAATAGGTGCATACATAGATCCCAGACCAGAAGTATGGAGATTAGGGTGGAATCTGCAGCTTATTACTATAGTCTACTCGGTAAGATCATTTATTGAATTATGATTATGTCAAAATGAAAGTTGTTCAAGCAATTGGATTTAATTTTGTAGGGAGCATTGGCTACTGCTGCTACATTTTGTTTAATATCATGGACAATTACAATCAAGGGACCTACTTACCCTTCAATGTTCAATCCATTGGTTCTTGTTTTCGTCGCCATATTGGAGGTTGTCATACTTGGCGAACCGCTAAATGTTGGAATGTATGAATACTTTTCTTTTTTCATACTAATTTCAAAGTTTTCTATTTTACACTATGTCATCGTGAACACTTTAAATGAATCTTTGTATGGCAACTGACTAGTCACAGTATAACTTACATTTAATCGATATTTTAAAAAACCGGACCATTTTAAAATCATAGTTCAATATTTGTGCAGGTTGGTGGGCATGGTTTTGATCATAGTGGGATTGTACAACTTTTTATGGGGTAAAAGGAATGAGATGCCAATTTTGCCTCACATAATTGTAGCAGCTGGAGAATTACCAATAACATTGGTTGATGACCCTGCTGTGACTCAATCAAATGCTATTGTGGTGCCAAATTCTTCACCTAATGAGAGTGTACCTGTTGAAAAATGATAAAACTGACTTAAACTGATTATGATTATTATTTTTAATCAAGGTTTGTAAGCTGAAATTAAATAAAAGTTATTATGAAAGTATTGTTATATCTATAATTATATTATCTATATATCTAAAAATAGTATTTTTAGATGCGGTTGTTAAATTTTTCTCTTTTTTGTTGGTTTGTATTCTTTTCCTATTTGTGCAATGGTACAATTTTTCTGCCATCTGAATACGTCTTGTGCTGGGATGATGGGAAACCATATCACAACTAAAATTGTTGTCGTTGATGAGGTGAATCTTATCACAGAGAATGACAATAAGCTTACTTTGAAGGAGGTGAAAGTTAGATTATATGTGGATGATAAACTAATTTGGAGTTGGTAGATGGAAGTTCATTAATTTCAAGCATGATCATTATTCATTGCTTGGGAAAGAAAAAAGACTCCTTGTACGTGATTAAAATTTTTTTTTGACAAATGTACGAGTTTAATTTTATTCCATTTATTATCCAATATTTTTTATTTTTTATACCATTGAAATATTAGTAGGAACTATTACTAAAATCCACTTATTCAAATCAGAACAACTATTTTATAAACTTAGCTCAATTGATTGAACATATTGTATGAAAATACAGGGATCCGAGTTTGAATTCGGGTACGTCTACTTTTTTATTTTTTTAGAGATAAATTTTTAACCATTATACTACCTGACAAATAAAAAATAAAAAAAATCAGGCCTAACTCAAGGCTTAGGACAAGTGACCCTTCAGCCTCGGACCTCAATAGAAGAACCTCCCTCCAATCCATTTTGGATGCCAATTAGTAATAATATATTTTTCCAATATATTAGGGTCATGCTAAACAGTGCCCCCGGGGCACTTGTTAAGCATACTAAAAAGGAAATAAAAGATAAAAGTAATGCATAAGTTCCAAGGCAGAGATATTGAATGCATTGTCAGAGCAAATTGAATTAAGAATATCATCGAAGATGCTGCCGTCAAAGCACGCCATAACCCTAATCCAATTTCTGACTTCAAGGTATTTTCTACAACCACATCCAATATCATCGTTCAAGAACCAGGTCTTCTTATGGTTAATTGGTATGTCCATGTAGGAAATCTTCTTCAGAGAGGAACCCTTGCCTGAAGTAGAAGTTAAAGTCTCGTGTTGCCGTTTCTTCGCCATAATGTAAGAAAGAGCGAGAAAAAGTAAACGATGGATGATAGAAGCCAAAGAGTCTATTTAGGAAACCCTAACATGATGAGAAAATATCATTAAAAAATTAGGAATTAGGAATGATTAAAAGTCACCTCAAGAATAAAATAAATATTAGAAAACACTAACCCTAAATCATTGAAGAAATAAGAATTATCAAAATTACCTCAAATAATATTTGACTTGGAAAAAAAAAACGGGTTCGTACAAATGGTTCCTTCTAATTCTTCTGCCATAAGCTCATGATTAAGTTGTTTATTGAAATAGGGATAAAATCATTGACATATATTTATGTCACCATATATCCACTGCAACAATGTAACCTAGAACATTGCATGAATAAGGCCGTACGAATAGAACATAAAAATATAGTGGATTGTTCTTATTTCTGAAAAGGAAAACTGAAGAAATTACAGAACAAAGAAATATATTGGATTGTTGAAAGAAATATAGTAGATTGTTCAACCACTCAAGATGTTCAACCAAATGAAATCTAGCCGCCTCGCTTAAGTGGACATAAAAAACTTCACATGCCTCAATATAGGGTTCCATAATAGGTCCATTTCTCATGTTAGTGAGCTTGTCTATCTTAGAAAGTTCATTAATGGCATTGATCACACTTTTAGGACCAACATGGAGCCATGGCTTATTAGTATACCTCCCATTAAAGTGCTCTAAGGTAGTGAAGGAATCGATATCGAACTCAGTGTTCATTTGAAACCTTTAGCGATTAACAGAACAACCAAAACAATGAAGCGAGGATTTAGAAATTACAAATTTGGCTGACTTTCCTGATGGAATGATAACCTTAACTTCCAGTAGGGGATAAGCATTGTCAGAGCAATTTGAATTGCGAATACCTTCGAAGATGCTACCGTCAACGCACGCCATATCCCTAATCCAATGTATGACCTCAAGGTATTTACTTCTAGCACCTCCAATATCATCGTTCAAGAACCAGGTCTTCTTATAGTTAATTTGCATGTCCATGTAGGAAATCTTCTTCAGAGAGGAACTCTTGCCTGAAGTAGAAGTCGAAGTCTCGTGTTGCAGTTTCATCACCATAATGTAAAAAAAAACTGAGAAAAAATCAACGATGGATGATAGAAGTCAAAGAGTCTATTTAGGAAACCCTAACATGATGAGAAAATATCATTAAACAATTAGGAATTAGGAATGATTAAAAGTCACCTCAACAATAAAATAAATATTAGAAAACACTAACCCTAAATCATTGAAGAAATAAGAATTATCAAAATTACCTCAAATAATATTTGACTTGGAAAAAAAAAAACGGGTTCGTACAAATGGTTCCTTCTAATTCTTCTGCCATAAGCTCATGATTAAGTTGTTTATTGAAATAGGGATAAAATCATTGACATATATTTATATCACCATGTAAAGTAGAACAAATAAAAGGTCTAACATAATATCCACTGCAACAATGTAACCTAGAACATTGCATGAATAAGGCCGTACGAATAGAACATAAAAATATAGTGGATTGTTCTTATTTCTGAAAAGGAAAACTGAAGAAATTACAGAACAAAGAAATATATTGGATTGTTGAAAGAAATATAGTAGATTGTTCAACCACTCAAGATGTTCAACCAAATGAAATCTAGCCGCCTCGCTTAAGTGGACATAAAAAACTTCACATGCCTCAATATAGGGTTCCATAATAGGTCCATTTCTCATGTTAGTGAGCTTGTCTATCTTAGAAAGTTCATTAATGGCATTGATCACACTTTTAGGACCAACATGGAGCCATGGCTTATTAGTATACCTCCCATTAAAGTGCTCTAAGGTAGTGAAGGAATCGATATCGAACTCAGTGTTCATTTGAAACCTTTAGCGATTAACAGAACAACCAAAACAATGAAGCGAGGATTTAGAAATTACAAATTTAGCTGACTTTCCTGATGGAATGATAACCTTAACTTCCAGTAGGGGATAAGCATTGTCAGAGCAATTTGAATTGCGAATACCTTCGAAGATGCTACCGTCAACGCACGCCATATCCCTAATCCAATGTATGACCTCAAGGTATTTACTTCTAGCACCTCCAATATCATCGTTCAAGAACCAGGTCTTCTTATAGTTAATTTGCATGTCCATGTAGGAAATCTTCTTCAGAGAGGAACTCTTGCCTGAAGTAGAAGTCGAAGTCTCGTGTTGCAGTTTCATCACCATAATGTAAAAAAAAACTGAGAAAAAATCAACGATGGATGATAGAAGTCAAAAAGTCTATTTAGGAAACCCTAACATGATGAGAAAATATCATTAAACAATTAGGAATTAGGAATGATTAAAAGTCACCTCAACAATAAAATAAATATTAGAAAACACTAACCCTAAATCATTGAAGAAATAAGAATTATCAAAATTACCTCAAATAATATTTGACTTGGAAAAAAAAAAACGGGTTCGTACAAATGGTTCCTTCTAATTCTTCTGCCATAAGCTCATGATTAAGTTGTTTATTGAAATAGGGATAAAATCATTGACATATATTTATATCACCATGTAAAGTAGAACAAATAAAAGGTCTAACATAATATCCACTGCAACAATGTAACCTAGAACATTGCATGAATAAGGCCGTACGAATAGAACATAAAAATATAGTGGATTGTTCTTATTTCTGAAAAGGAAAACTGAAGAAATTACAGAACAAAGAAATATATTGGATTGTTGAAAGAAATATAGTAGATTGTTCAACCACTCAAGATGTTCAACCAAATGAAATCTAGCCGCCTCGCTTAAGTGGACATAAAAAACTTCACATGCCTCAATATAGGGTTCCATAATAGGTCCATTTCTCATGTTAGTGAGCTTGTCTATCTTAGAAAGTTCATTAATGGCATTGATCACACTTTTAGGACCAACATGGAGCCATGGCTTATTAGTATACCTCCCATTAAAGTGCTCTAAGGTAGTGAAGGAATCGATATCGAATTCAGTGTTCATTTGAAACCTTTAGCGATTAACAGAACAACCAAAACAATGAAGCGAGGATTTAGAAATTACAAATTTGGCTGACTTTCCTGATGGAATGATAACCTTAACTTCCAGCAGGGGATAAGCATTGTCAGAGCAATTTGAATTGCGAATACCTTCGAAGATGCTACCGTCAACGCACGCCATATCCCTAATCCAATGTATGACCTCAAGGTATTTACTTCTAGCACCTCCAATATCATCGTTCAAGAACCAGGTCTTCTAGCACCTCAAGGTATTTACTTCTAGGGCTAAAATCATTAACATATATCTATGTCACCATGTAAAGTAGAACAAATAAAAGGTCTAACATAATATCCAATGCAACAATGTAACCTAGAACATTGCATGAATAAGGCCGTACCAATAGAACATAGAAATATATTGGATTGTTCTTATTTTTGAAAAGGCAAACTGAAGAAATTACTGAACAAAGAAATATAGTGGATTGTTCAAAGAAATATAGTGGATTGTTCAACCACTCATAGAAAGGGCATGTATTAATCTTCAGTCTCGGCACACTCCAAAGAATCCACATGAACATGCTTAACACTAAGAATCTGAAGGAATAGGTGAAAAAACATTCTTTTGAGCGTTCAGCTCATAAACTTGATTTTTCATATTCTTAAACACTTTCTTGATCTTTGCCTTGTTTTGATTCCTCTTTTTCTGCCACTCTTTCACTATTTTGTCGAGGTTTATGTTGCACAAAATAGCAACACTGCACCTTAAACTTTTGATTGATCTTATTTTCATCTTTGAAAGATAATCAGGCTCTAAGTTAAAAACCTTCCTTCTAGTCAAAGAATAAAGATATCGCGCCTTGCTTATCTGTTTATATAAGTGGATAAAAGTTAAGAATTATAGTAGGTGTTTCATCTGCACGATCAAAATCAATTGGTCCTTTTGGCTTAAGTAAGAAGCAAACATCATCAGTCTCGTTAACAGTTTTACCATGTTGATCTTTGCAGGTAATGATGCTCCTCTTGGACATAAGTTGTATTTCCAAACACCTGAGCACTAGAATTAAGTGCTAGGGTTCTGCTAACAACATGTTCAACAACATAAAACCTAGCGGCCTCACATAAGTGGACATAAAAATTCTCGCATGCCTCAACGAAGGGTTTCATAGTACCTTCACATTCCATGTTAGTGTGATTGTCCATCTTAGCAAGGTCATTAATAGCGGCGATCACACTTTTAATACCAACATGGCACCAAGACTTACTAATGTAACTCCCATTATAGTAATCTAAGTTAGTGAAGGATGTTGGAACAATGGTGGTTCTGATCTAAACCTTTGAGTTTTGATAATGACAAAGTATTAATGAACAATAGGGTATTTTTATATTTATTCTAAGTGTGCAGATAAAATAAAATTATGAATGATCACACTTATGATAAGAAGGAATGAATGGATAAGCGTTACCAGAAAAGACAAATATCCCATGTTACCTTTGTCCTTTCACAGCTGGCTTGACAATGACCTCTGCAACGGTCATTATCTTCAAACGTCTCTATTTTCTTTTTATCTATAAATAGAGAACTGCAATTTGAAGATTAAGGTTACACACACACACTCACAATCAAAGCTACAACAATACTCTGTTTTTAAGACTGAAAGCACTGCTTCTGAAACTTATTCTGTTGTGCTTCTGACACTCTGTTTTTCTATTTCATTAGGAATTCTGTGTTAGAGTCTTAGAGTCTTGAGTTGTAACTTTAAGTGAACTCTTGATTTTAACATCAAGTGTTCTTCACTTTATTATTATATTGTTTTGTGTAGGAAGTCTCTTGCTAGTGAGCTTGAGCAAGTAGGAAGTCTCTTACTAGCGTGTTTGAGCATTGTATAATCTACGTGATTATAGTGAAATCCCTTGGAAGTGCAAGGGGACTATACTACTCTCGGTTTGTGAGAGGAATCAGTATAAAATTTCTCGTCTCGTCTCTCTCTCTCTCTCTATCTTTTATCTTTACATGTGTGTTAATTGTGTTTATTTATCCGCTGGTGATTCTGACAAGTTCTCAGAACTTGGAAGAAGATTTTAAAATACCAAAACACCATTCAACCCCCCTTCTTGTGTTTTTCACACCTTCAAAGGAATCGATATCGAACTCAGTTACCATTTAAAAGCTTCGGCGATTAACACAACAACCAAACCTATAAAGCGTGGATTTATAGATTAAAAGTTTAGTTGAATTTTCCGATGGAATGATAACATGAACTTCCAGCAGGGGATAAGCATTATCGGAGCAATTTGAATTAAGAATACCATCAAAGATGCTGCCATCAAAGCACACCATAACCCTAATCCAATTTCTAACTTCAAGGTATTTTCTACTACCACATCCAATATCATCTTTCAAGAACCAGGTCTTCTTATGGTTAATAGGCATGTCCATGTAGGAAATCTTCTTCAGAGAGGAACCCTTGCCCGAAGTAGAAGTTAAAGTCTCGTGTTGCCGTTTCTTCGCCATAATGTAAGAAAGAGCGAGAAAAAATCAACGATGGATAATAGAAGACAAAGAGTCTATTTTGGAAACCCTAACATGATGAGAAAATATCATTAAAAAATTAGGAATTAGGAATGATTAAAAGTCACCTCAAGAATAAAATAAATATTAGAAAACACTAACCCTAAATCATTGAAGAAATAAGAATGATCATAATTACCTCAAATAATATTTGACTTGGAAAAAAAAAAGGGTTCGTCATATGGTTCCTTCTAATTCTTATGCCATAAGCTCATGATTAAGTTGTTTATTGAAATAGGGATAAAATCATTGACATATATCTATATCACCATGTAAAGTAGAACAAATAAAAGGTCTAACATAATATCCACTGCAACAATGTAACCTAGAACATTGCATGAATAAGGCCGTACGAATAGAACATAGAAATATAGTGGATTGTTCTTATTTCTGAAAAGGCAAACTGAAGAAATTACAGAACAAAGAAATATAGTGGATTGTTGAAAGAAATATAGTGGATTGTTCAACCAAATGAAATCTAGCCGCCTCACTTAAGTGGACATAAAAAACTTCACATGTCTCAACATAGGGTTCCATAATAGGTCCATCTCTCATGTTAGTAAGCTTGTCTATCTTAGAAAGTTCATTAATGGCATTGATCACACTTTTAGGACCAACATGGAACCATGGCTGATTAGTATATGTAACACCCCAATTTTTGACCTCAAATCCATTTCACTTCGTTTTATAATAAAGTGTCTAAAAGCATCTTTTGAATAAAAATATCATCGCATCTTTTCTTTTTTGCCGTTTTGCTCAAGTTCCTTTTAATCACTTTTTTTGTGGTCGTACTTTTATTTCTAATCATTTATCATCATTTATTCTTATCCATTATAATTACTATTATCATTATTAATATTATCACTATTATCCTTTTTATTATTACCATTTTATCAAAAATCCTATTTTTTAAAGAAAAGCTTTTCCTTTATTTGTCTTTTTCTCTACTTTTATTTATTATCATTATCATAATTAATCCTTTTTCCCAATTTATTTATTTATTTACTTAAAAAATAAAACATAAATGGTAAAAATAGTCACAAAATGAAAAAACAGCTTTTTTAATAGTCTTTTCCTTCTTTTTCTTTTTTTGGTCGTCATCTTTACTATTGTTGTTACTATTATTATAATTATAATTTTTATCATTTGGCCAAAAAAAAACAACTCTTTTATTATTATTATTATTTTTATTATTATTCAAAAAAGGGGTCAAAAAAATGTGTTTTTTTTTCTCTTTCACGTTTTGTTTGGTTTGTTCTTTTTCACTTTTTTTGTTACAGAATAGCAAACACATTTACAACACAAAAACAACAAAAACAAAATTTGAAAGATGCATTTCAACCATAATCCTGCCAAGACAGTGACATATTGTCCTTCTTTTCCATTTCTTTACAACATTTTCAAATCTAAACTGAACAAACAAAGCTACATGTTCCTATTCCTCATTTACCTCCAAACCCTAAGTGTGCCTCTATTTAACAGAAAGATTTTACAGTGAAGGGAGAGAACATTACTTTTTTTGAGAGCGGCTGAGAAACAAATCACAAAGAACACAGAAAAAAATCACAAAAAAGCATTTTTACAACAAAACAGTAGCACAAATCAAAACCGAAAAAAAAACTTAAACTCCTCTATTCCTTCAATCACAGAAAATACAAAAAAAAACATCACAGAAAAACAAAAACCTAGGAACGAAATTCTTCACACACTGTAAAGAATTTGTTTGTTCCTGCCTTCATTCCACAGTACACACCTCGCACGAAATCAAAGGAAAAGGGGTCAGAGGGCGAAAGAAAGAGACGAACTAGAGGAGAGGAAAACAAAAAAAAGTAAAGGAGTACTTACTTCAAGACTCACTGCAAGGAAGGTAACTCTTCAAACCCTTCGTTCTTTCTTCTCATTCATTCACATGAATATGTAGATCTAGGTTAGATCTGTTGCTTTTTTGTGTTTATTTGAAATGAATTCGCTTCCGTTTGTCGATTCGAACGTCCGATTGCATGATTTGGGACGGATTTGAGAGCTAGGGTTTTGATTTCGAGGTTAGGGTTCGGATTTGGGAAGTCCGATCCGGACGATTTGTGGCTTATTTGATGTTTCTGAGTTTGAATTCATGTTTAGGAGAGGTTTGTAGGTAGGGTTTGTGTTTTGTGTTTTTGATTTAATCAAGTTTATGATGATGTATGAGTTAGGGTTTGTGTTCTTGATAAGAAAGAAAAAATAGAAAAAACAGAGAAGAAGACAGAAAGAATGGGAGAGAAAGAAGAACCAATGAAAGAAAAATAAAATTTAACCAAATCAGGAAAAACAATTCACATATAATCCCCCCACTCGTTTTTGCTTCGCGTGCCCCCAGGGGATTCTCAGCGCACCCCCTTTAACCGGTTACTGAACCGGGTTGTGAGCGGGGTCCAACCCGACCCGGCTCTCTTTCTAAAAATTCTTTGGGCTTATGCTCTGGCCCACTTTTGTTTTTTGTTGTCCTATTTTTTTTTTTTTTTGTTTCATTGATCTTTTATGATTTTATGTTTGTTTATTTACTTTCTTTTAGTAGGTTTTAATGATTAATTTGCCATGAAAAAATGTATATGTGTGAATTTGTTATCCTTTTTTGTGAAATTACTAAAGTTTAAGCATTAATATAAAATTTGAGAAAAAAACTTTTAAGTTCAAAAGCACTTCTCTAAAAAAACAAAAAAAATTCTTTAGTCATTTTAATGTCAAAAAATAAAAAATGTTTATTTGTCAAAAAAACAAAAATTTGTTAATTAGAAAAATTCCATGCATACATACATCTAAAATTTTATTTTTCACACTACATCACATTTATGCTTTTTTCATGTCACCTAGCATTTTACACAATTCTCAACATCACATTACATATTATATCACATGTTCACTACACATTTTTAAATGCATACATGCATTTGCAACACTACATTTTTACTACATCACATTATACATTTTTGCATATCACATGACATCTTTTTCACATTACACTACAATTTCACATTACAACTTCACCTTGCATTTTTTTATAGTGGATTGTTCAACCACTCAAGATGTTCAACCAAATGAAATCTAGCCGCCTCGCTTAAGTGGACATAAAAAACTTCACATGCCTCAACATATGGTTCCATAATAGGTCCATCTCTCATGTTAGTACTTGAAAAAAAAAGGGTTCGTACAAATGGTTCCTTCTAATTCTTATGTCATAAGCTCATTATTAAGTTGTTTATTGAAATAGGGATAAAATCATTGACATATATCTATGTCACCATGTAAAAAAGAACAAATAAAAGGTCTAACATAATATCCACTGCAACAATGTAACCTAGAACATTGCATGAATAAGGTCGTACGAATAGAACATAAAATATAGTGGATTGTTCTTATTTCTGAAAAGGCAAACTGAAGAAATTATATAACAAAGAAATATAGTGGATTGTTCAACCACTCAAGATGTTCAACCGAATGAAATCTAGCCGCCTCGCTTAAGTGGACATAAAAAACTTCACATGCCTCAACATAGGGTTCCATAATAGGTCCATCTCTCATGTTAGTGAGCTTGTCTATCTTAGAAAGTTCATTAAAGGCATTGATCACACTTTTAGGACCAACATGGAGCCATGGCTTATTAGTATACCTCCCATTAAAGTGCTCTAAGGTAGTGAAGGAATCGATATCGAACTCAGTGTTCATTTGAAACCTTTGGCGATTAACAGAACAACCAAAACAATGAAGCGAGGATTTAGAAATTACAAATTTGGTTGACTTTCCTGATGGAATGATAACCTTAACTTCCAGCAGGGGATAAGCCTTGTCAGAGCAATTTGAATTGCAAATACCTTCGAAGATGCTACCGTCAACGCATGCCATCGCACTAATCCAATGTATAACCTCAAGGTATTTACTTCTAGCACCTCCAATATCATCGTTCAAGAACCAGGTCTTCTTATGTTTAATTTGCATGTCCATGTAGGAAATCTTCTTCAAAGAAGAACCCTTGCCTGAAGTAGAAGTCGAAGTCTCGTGTTGCAGTTTCTTCGCCATAATGTAAGAAAGAGCGAGAAAAAATCTACGATGGATGATAGAAGGCAAAGAGTCTATTTAGGAAACCCTAACATGATGAGAAAATATCATTACAAAATTAGGAATTAGTAATGATTAAAAGTCACCTCAAGAATAAAAAAAATATTAGAAAACACTAACCCTATATCATTGAAGAAATAAGAATGATCAAAATTACCTCAAATAATATTTGACTTGGAAAAAAAAAGGGTTCATACAAATGGTTCCTTCTAATTCATATGCCATAAGCTCATGATTAAGTTGTTTATTGAAATAGGGATAAAATCATTGATATATATATCTATGTCACCATGTAAAAAAGAACAAATAAAAGGTCTAACATAATATCCACTGCAACAATGTAACCTAAAACATTGCATGAATAAGGCCGTACGAATAGAACATAGAAATATAATGGATTGTTCTTATTTCTGAAAAGGCAAACTGAAGAAATTACAGAACAAAGAAATATAGTGGATTGTTGAAAAAAATATAGTGGATTGATCAACCACTCAAGATGTTCAACCAAATGAAATCTAGCCGCCTCGCTTAAGTGGATATAAAAAACTTCACATGCCTCAACATATGGTTCCATAATAGGTCCATCTCTCATGTTAGTGAGCTTGTCTATCTTGATCACACTTTTAGGACCAACATGGAGCCATGGCTTATTAATATACCTCCCATTAAAGTGCTCTAAGATAGTGAAGGAATCGATATCGAACTCAGTGTTCATTTGAAACTTTTGGCGATTAACAGAACAACCAAAACAATGAAGCGAGGATTTAGAGATTACAAATTTGGCTGACTTTCCTGATGGAATGATAACCTTAAATTCCACCAGGGGTTAAGCATTGTCAGAGTAATTTGAATTGCGAATACCTTCGAAGATACTACCGTCAACGCACGCCATATCCCTAATCCAATGTATGACCTCAAGGTATTTACTTCTAGCACCTCCAATATCATCATTCAAGAACCAGGTCTTCTTATGGTTAATTGGCATGTCCATGTAGGAAATCTTCTGCAAAGAAGAACCCTTGCCTGAAGTAGAAGTCGAAGTCTCGTGTTGCAGTTTCTTCGCCATAATGTAAGAAAGAGTGAGAAAAAGTCAACGATGGATGATAGAAGCCAAAGAGTCTATTTAGGAAACCCTAACATGATGAGAAAATATCATTAAAAAATTAGGAATTAGGAATGATTAAAAGTCACCTCAAGAATAAAATAAATATTAGAAAACACTAATCCTATATCATTGAAGAAATAAGAATGATCAAAATTACCTCAAATAATATTTGACTTGGAAAAAAAAAAGGGTTCGTACAAATTATTCCTTCTAATTCTTATGCCATAAGCTCATGATTAAGTTGTTTATTGAAATAGGGATAAAATCATTGAAATATATCTATGTCACCATGTAAAATAGAACAAATAAAAGGTCTAACATAATATCCACTGCAACAATGTAACCTAGAACATTGCATGAATAAGGCCGTACGAATAGAACATAGAAATATAGTGGATTGTTCTTATTTCTGAAAAGGCAAACTGAAGAAATTACAGAACAAAGAAATATAGTGGATTGTTGAAAGAAATATAGTAGATTGTTCAACCACTCAAGATGTTCAACCAAATGAAATCTAGCCGCATCGCTTAAGTGGACATAGAAAACTTCACATGCCTCAACATATGGTTCCATAATAGGTCCATCTCTCATGTTAGTGAGCTTGTCTATCTTAGAAAGTTCATTAAAGGCATTGATCACACTTTTAGCACTAGTACAAAAATAGCTTTAGAGAAAAGTGTTTAAGTCAGTTGAACTAACCACCTGACTTAACAAGTCACGCGGTGGCAAGTTCGTAAATACTTGTTACTTTGTTAGGACAGGTGACTCAACCGAACCTCCCACCCCTCAACGATGGATTGACCTTTCGGCTGAGAAATTTGGTGTTCACTCTGGTAAGTTCTCCTCTTCTTTATCTATTTCTATAATCAAATTTTTGTTTCTTCAATTTCTTTGTTTCTAATCAATTTATATGTTTCTATAATAACGAATGATAGAATCACTGCAAACCCAAAAATTGAATATCTTTGCAATTTGAACTCTTCACTGTAAACTCAAAATCCTATTCCCTTCTCTACAACAAGGAAGGGATCGCTGGTTGTCTGATTCCTTTTCCGTTCAATTGCAAATCCCAGACATTTATATATGTAATGTGAAAAACGCTAATTTTATTATTTATTTGAAGCATGAATTTGATATAAAAACCATAATTTGTTTATGTTCCAGTTTTTTCCTCTAAGTTTCTCTACATGAGGGGCTGGTGTTGTTTAGTTTTTGTGCTTATGTTTAGTGGTTGTAGGCCCCAACTTGTGTAGTTATGAGTTGTAGAGTGCTTTTCAGCATAAGCTTAGTTTTGGTGTTGGTATTTTTAGATTATATATAGTTACAATTGAAAGATTGATGCATTTTATTTTAACATTTATATTTTAGAATTGGTTTCATTGACAAGTTTATATACTTATCCTACTTCCTCCACAATACTACTGCATATATAGGAAAGAGAAAATCGATTTGCTGAATGCATGAATAGTTAGCTCTGTTTGTAGGATTTGTAGATCAAGGCTATTGGGATATTCTTTTGTGAAAGTTTTGTATTTTAATATTAATTAAATTCATTGCTAATATATATACTTATCTAACTTTAAGCTATTTATATTTTTCATGGCAGGGTAACTAAGCCATATAGAAGAATGTGAATCAAATTATAGATATTTTTTGAGCTACCGATCAGACATCCTCTCTTACATGGCTGTGGAAGCCGTCTTTAATTTGCAATTGAATTCCAATATGTTTAAGTGTTCAATAATTATAATTTCTTGTGAAGATGTAGGCCACAATGGACCTTTTCATTTTCAAACCTTGATATTTTCTTCTATCATGTTTCTGTTGTCCGAGTATGGCGATTTGATACTGACTTCATTCTTTTATATATAATTAGCACCTAATTTTTTTTGGTTTTGAAAGTTAATCTGTATATATATATATATATTGATTTTATATTTGATCCTCTAGACTAATAATGTGAAGGACATAGCTCTTTTCATAGACAATTATCAAGATGCCAATTTTGTCCTCTAATGAACATTATCATTATTCATTTATAATGTTGTTTGGATCAATAATTTCACTAACACAGCCCATGTGAATTTACTATCTTTTGTGCTGCAACTTCACATTGAATAGGGTCATGCGCTAGAACAATTTAGTTTCTCACTTGGTATGGTTAAAGGCAAAGCTCAGCAGACACGGTTCAAGGTAAACAATGGTTTCTCAATATCCAAAAAAGGAACTGAAATACGATAGTAATGAGATGCTATTTTGTGCAGCTTACGATTAATATTTGCTTATAGAAAATTGAAATATTATCCAGCTGGTAAGTTATATTTACTTAATATTGAGAGAAAAAAATGTAGAATATATGCATTACATTTCCATGTTATTTGACTTGTATCAATGGAAATATAAATCATCGTCCTATTTTATTTGTATTTTGCTAGTGGTTGCGCAGGTTATAGCATACAAGAAGATAAGGTGTGTGGGAGTAATTTAACACTAAAATTAGCAGGGATGACAGTTGAAATACTAGAGGTATAGTGGATAATCAATGGTGTTAAACATATTCTTTCTGTTGTGTTAAACATATATTCTTTTATTTTATTATTCATTGTTTTTACCCTCTGATATTTTGTAAATTAGATTCAGCCCATGTATGCAGTAGAGAGGATGCATTTTGTAAATTAGATTCAGCCCTTGTATGCAATAGAGAGGATGCATTTTTTGTTACAGTGATTGCAAGAATTACAAGTTCTGTCTACATGCTCAATTTTCAAGCCAATATTCCTTCATTAACCATGTTTATAGATTAGTCTATTTGTGGCTATATTTGTTTTTGCTTATCTACCATCATGGGAGGTTCATGTCAATCTTGTCATTCTACTCAATGTAATAATCTTGTAATTGCTAAATTTGCAAGGTTCAATAATTTAGTATTAAATTATACATTGTTCTTTGTTTATCTTTTGATCCTTACTTTTGTATATAAAATTTTGAAACTATTTATTGCTATCTTTCTAATTATGCTTGACATATGTTACTAAATTTTATATGTGGCATATGGTTTTGGTTGTATGTTCTGCATATATAAGCAGGTAGGGAATTTTTTTTTTAAAGAATATAATACTTCTTAGGTCGGTTAAAAATCTCACCGACTTAAGAGGTACTTTGTTAAGTCTGTTGTAGACCAATTAACTGACTTAAGAAGCACTTTGTTAAGTCAGTTATTGTAACCCGTCTTAAGAAGTAATTTCTTAAGTCAGTTAAAATCTGACCTAACAAGTCACAACTTCTTATGTCAGGAGTAGTTAAGTCAGGTTCGGAACTGACTTAAAAAGTCATTTTTACCTGACTTAAGAACTGTTTTTTGTACTAGTGTAGGACTGACATGGAGCAATGGCTTATTAGTATACCTCCATTAAAGTGCTCTAAAGTAGTGAAGGAATCGATATCGAACTCAGTGTTCATTTGAAACTTTTGGCGATTAACAGAACAACCAAAACAATGAAGCGAGGATTTAGAGATTACAAATTTGGCTGACTTTCCTGATGGAATGATAACCTTAACTTCCAGTAGGGGTTAAGCATTGTCAGAGCAATTTGAATTGCGAATACCTTCGAAGATACTACCGTCAACGCACACCATATCCCTAATCCAATGTATGACCTCAAGGTATTTACTTCTAGCACCTCCAATATCATCATTCAAGAACCAGGTCTTCTTATGGTTTATTGGCATGTCCATGTAGGAAATCTTCTGCAAAGAAGAACCCTTGCCTGAAGTAGAAGTCGAAGTCTCGTGTTGCAGTTTCTTCGCCATAATGTAAGAAAGAGTGAGAAAAAGTCAACGATGGATGATAGAAGCCAAAGAGTCTATTTAGGAAACCCTAACATGATGAGAAAATATCATTAAAAAATTAGGAATTAGGAATGATTAAAAGTCACCTCAAGAATAAAATAAATATTAGAAAACACTAACCCTATATAATTGAAGAAATAAAAATGATCAAAATTACCTCAAATAATATTTGACTTGGAAAAAAAAAAGGGTTCGTACAAATGGTTCCTTCTAATTCTTATGCCATAAGCTCATGATTAAGTTGTTTATTGAAATAGGGATAAAATCATTGACATATATCTATGTCACTATGTAAAAAAGAACAAATAAAAGGTCTAACATAATATTTACTGCAACAATGTAACCTAGAACATTGCATGAATAAGGCCGTACGAATAGAACATAGAAATATAGTGGATTGTTCTTATTTCTGAAAAGGCAAACTGAAGAAATTACAGAACAGAGAAATATAGTGGATTGTTGAAAGAAATATAGTGGATTGTTCAACCACTCAAGATGTTCAACCAAATGAAATCTAGCCGCCTCGCTTAAATGGACATAAAAAACTTCACATGCCTCAACATAGGGTTCCATAATAGGTCCATCTCTCATGTTAGTGAGTTTGTCTATCTTAGAAAGTTCATTAAAGGCATTGATCACACTTTTAGGACCGACATGGAGCAATGGCTTATTAGTATACCTCCCATTAAAGTGCTCTAAAGTAGTGAAAGAATCAATATCGAACTCAGTGTTCATTTGAAACCTTTGGCGATTAACAGAACAACCAAAACAATGAAGCGAGGATTTAGAAATTACAAATTTGGCTGACTTTCCTGATAGAATGATAACCTTAACTTCCAGCAGGGGATAAGCCTTGTCAGAGCAATTTGAATTGCGAATACCTTCGAAGATGCTACTGTCAACGCATGCCATATCCCTAATCCAATGTATGACCTCAAGGTGTTTACTTCTAGCACCTCCAATATCATCATTCAAGAACCAGGTCTTCTTATGGTTAATTGGCATGTCCATGTAGGAAATCTTCTTCAAAGAAGAACCCTTGCCTGAAGTAGAAGTCGAAGTCTCGTGTTGCAGTTTCTTCGCCATAATGTAAGAAAGAGCGAGAAAAAATCTACGATGGATGATAGAAGGCAAAGAGTCTATTTAGGAAACCCTAACATGATGAGAAAATATCATTACAAAATTAGGAATTAGTAATGATTAAAAGTCACCTCAAGAATAAAAAAAATATTAGAAAACACTAACCCTATATCATTGAAGAAATAAGAATGATCAAAATTACCTCAAATAATATTTGACTTGGAAAAAAAAAGGGTTCGTACAAATGGTTCCTTCTAATTCATATGCCATAAGCTCATGATTAAGTTGTTTATTGAAATAGGGATAAAATCATTGATATATATATATCTATGTCACCATGTAAAAAAGAACAAATAAAAGGTCTAACATAATATCCACTGCAACAATGTAACCTAAAACATTGCATGAATAAGGCCGTACGAATAGAACATAGAAATATAATGGATTGTTCTTATTTCTGAAAAGGCAAACTGAAGAAATTACAGAACAAAGAAATATAGTGGATTGTTGAAAAAAATATAGTGGATTGATCAACCACTCAAGATGTTCAACCAAATGAAATCTAGCCGCCTCGCTTAAGTGGATATAAAAAACTTCACATGCCTCAACATATGGTTCCATAATAGGTCCATCTCTCATGTTAGTGAGCTTGTCTATCTTGATCACACTTTTAGGACCAACATGGAGCCATGGCTTATTAATATACCTCCCATTAAAGTGCTCTAAGATAGTGAAGGAATCGATATCGAACTCAGTGTTCATTTGAAACTTTTGGCGATTAACAGAACAACCAAAACAATGAAGCGAGGATTTAGAGATTACAAATTTGGCTGACTTTCCTGATGGAATGATAACCTTAAATTCCACCAGGGGTTAAGCATTGTCAGAGTAATTTGAATTGCGAATACCTTCGAAGATACTACCGTCAACGCACGCCATATCCCTAATCCAATGTATGACCTCAAGGTATTTACTTCTAGCACCTCCAATATCATCATTCAAGAACCAGGTCTTCTTATGGTTAATTGGCATGTCCATGTAGGAAATCTTCTGCAAAGAAGAACCCTTGCCTGAAGTAGAAGTCGAAGTCTCGTGTTGCAGTTTCTTCGCCATAATGTAAGAAAGAGTGAGAAAAAGTCAACGATGGATGATAGAAGCCAAAGAGTCTATTTAGGAAACCCTAACATGATGAGAAAATATCATTAAAAAATTAGGAATTAGGAATGATTAAAAGTCACCTCAAGAATAAAATAAATATTAGAAAACACTAATCCTATATCATTGAAGAAATAAGAATGATCAAAATTACCTCAAATAATATTTGACTTGGAAAAAAAAAAAGGGTTCGTACAAATTATTCCTTCTAATTCTTATGCCATAAGCTCATGATTAAGTTGTTTATTGAAATAGGGATAAAATCATTGAAATATATCTATGTCACCATGTAAAATAGAACAAATAAAAGGTCTAACATAATATCCACTGCAACAATGTAACCTAGAACATTGCATGAATAAGGCCGTACGAATAGAACATAGAAATATAGTGGATTGTTCTTATTTCTGAAAAGGCAAACTGAAGAAATTACAGAACAAAGAAATATAGTGGATTGTTGAAATAAATATAGTAGATTGTTCAACCACTCAAGATGTTCAACCAAATGAAATCTAGCCGCCTCGCTTAAGTGGACATAGAAAACTTCACATGCCTCAACATATGGTTCCATAATAGGTCCATCTCTCATGTTAGTGAGCTTGTCTATCTTAGAAAGTTCATTAAAGGCATTGATCACACTTTTAGCACTAGTACAAAAATAGCTTTAGAGAAAAGTGTTTAAGTCAGTTGAACTAACCACCTGACTTAACAAGTCACGCGGTGGCAAGTTCGTAAATACTTGTTACTTTGTTAGGACAGGTGACTCAACCGAACCTCCCACCCCTCAACGATGGATTGACCTTTCGGCTGAGAAATTTGGTGTTCACTCTGGTAAGTTCTCCTCTTCTTTATCTATTTCTATAATCAAATTTTTGTTTCTTCAATTTCTTTGTTTCTAATCAATTTATATGTTTCTATAATAACGAATGATAGAATCACTGCAAACCCAAAAATTGAATATCTTTGCAATTTGAACTCTTCACTGTAAACTCAAAATCCTATTCCCTTCTCTACAACAAGGAAGGGATCGCTGGTTGTCTGATTCCTTTTCCGTTCAATTGCAAATCCCAGACATTTATATATGTAATGTGAAAAACGCTAATTTTATTATTTATTTGAAGCATGAATTTGATATAAAAACCATAATTTGTTTATGTTCCAGTTTTTTCCTCTAAGTTTCTCTACATGAGGGGCTGGTGTTGTTTAGTTTTTGTGCTTATGTTTAGTGGTTGTAGGCCCCAACTTGTGTAGTTATGAGTTGTAGAGTGCTTTTCAGCATAAGCTTAGTTTTGGTGTTGGTATTTTTAGATTATATATAGTTACAATTGAAAGATTGATGCATTTTATTTTAACATTTATATTTTAGAATTGGTTTCATTGACAAGTTTATATACTTATCCTACTTCCTCCACAATACTACTGCATATATAGGAAAGAGAAAATCGATTTGCTGAATGCATGAATAGTTAGCTCTGTTTGTAGGATTTGTAGATCAAGGCTATTGGGATATTCTTTTGTGAAAGTTTTGTATTTTAATATTAATTAAATTCATTGCTAATATATATACTTATCTAACTTTAAGCTATTTATATTTTTCATGGCAGGGTAACTAAGCCATATAGAAGAATGTGAATCAAATTATAGATATTTTTTGAGCTACCGATCAGACATCCTCTCTTACATGGCTGTGGAAGCCGTCTTTAATTTGCAATTGAATTCCAATATGTTTAAGTGTTCAATAATTATAATTTCTTGTGAAGATGTAGGCCACAATGGACCTTTTCATTTTCAAACCTTGATATTTTCTTCTATCATGTTTCTGTTGTCCGAGTATGGCGATTTGATACTGACTTCATTCTTTTATATATAATTAGCACCTAATTTTTTTTGGTTTTGAAAGTTAATCTGTATATATATATATTGATTTTATATTTGATCCTCTAGACTAATAATGTGAAGGACATAGCTCTTTTCATAGACAATTATCAAGATGCCAATTTTGTCCTCTAATGAACATTATCATTATTCATTTATAATGTTGTTTGGATCAATAATTTCACTAACACAGCCCATGTGAATTTACTATCTTTTGTGCTGCAACTTCACATTGAATAGGGTCATGCGCTAGAACAATTTAGTTTCTCACTTGGTATGGTTAAAGGCAAAGCTCAGCAGACACGGTTCAAGGTAAACAATGGTTTCTCAATATCCAAAAAAGGAACTGAAATACGATAGTAATGAGATGCTATTTTGTGCAGCTTACGATTAATATTTGCTTATAGAAAATTGAAATATTATCCAGCTGGTAAGTTATATTTACTTAATATTGAGAGAAAAAAATGTAGAATATATGCATTACATTTCCATGTTATTTGACTTGTATCAATGGAAATATAAATCATCGTCCTATTTTATTTGTATTTTGCTAGTGGTTGCGCAGGTTATAGCATACAAGAAGATAAGGTGTGTGGGAGTAATTTAACACTAAAATTAGCAGGGATGACAGTTGAAATACTAGAGGTATAGTGGATAATCAATGGTGTTAAACATATTCTTTCTGTTGTGTTAAACATATATTCTTTCATTTTATTATTCATTGTTTTTACCCTCTGATATTTTGTAAATTAGATTCAGCCCATGTATGCAGTAGAGAGGATGCATTTTGTAAATTAGATTCAGCCCTTGTATGCAATAGAGAGGATGCATTTTTTGTTACAGTGATTGCAAGAACTACAAGTTCTGTCTACATGCTCAATTTTCAAGCCAATATTCCTTCATTAACCATGTTTATAGATTAGTCTATTTGTGGCTATATTTGTTTTTGCTTATCTACCATCATGGGAGGTTCATGTCAATCTTGTCATTCTACTCAATGTAATAATCTTGTAATTGCTAAATTTGCAAGGTTCAATAATTTAGTATTAAATTATACATTGTTCTTTGTTTATCTTTTGATCCTTACTTTTGTATATAAAATTTTGAAACTATTTATTGCTATCTTTCTAATTATGCTTGACATATGTTACTAAATTTTATATGTGGCATATGGTTTTGGTTGTATGTTCTGCATATATAAGCAGGTAGGGAATTTTTTTTTTAAAGAATATAATACTTCTTAGGTCGGTTAAAAATCTCACCGACTTAAGAGGTACTTTGTTAAGTCTGTTGTAGACCAATTAACTGACTTAAGAAGCACTTTGTTAAGTCAGTTATTGTAACCCGTCTTAAGAAGTAATTTCTTAAGTCAGTTAAAATCTGACCTAACAAGTCACAACTTCTTATGTCAGGAGTAGTTAAGTCAGGTTCGGAACTGACTTAAAAAGTCATTTTTACCTGACTTAAGAACTGTTTTTTGTACTAGTGTAGGACCGACATGGAGCAATGGCTTATTAGTATACCTCCCATTAAAGTGCTCTAAAGTAGTGAAGGAATCGATATCGAACTCAGTGTTCATTTGAAACTTTTGGCGATTAACAGAACAACCAAAACAATGAAGCGAGGATTTAGAGATTACAAATTTGGCTGACTTTCCTGATGGAATGATAACCTTAACTTCCAGTAGGGGTTAAGCATTGTCAGAGCAATTTGAATTGCGAATACCTTCGAAGATACTACCGTCAACGCACACCATATCCCTAATCCAATGTATGACCTCAAGGTATTTACTTCTAGCACCTCCAATATCATCATTCAAGAACCAGGTCTTCTTATGGTTTATTGGCATGTCCATGTAGGAAATCTTCTGCAAAGAAGAACCCTTGCCTGAAGTAGAAGTCGAAGTCTCGTGTTGCAGTTTCTTCGCCATAATGTAAGAAAGAGTGAGAAAAAGTCAACGATGGATGATAGAAGCCAAAGAGTCTATTTAGGAAACCCTAACATGATGAGAAAATATCATTAAAAAATTAGGAATTAGGAATGATTAAAAGTCACCTCAAGAATAAAATAAATATTAGAAAACACTAACCCTATATCATTGAAGAAATAAGAATGATCAAAATTACCTCAAATAATATTTGACTTGGAAAAAAAAAGGGTTCGTACAAATGGTTCCTTCTAATTCATATGCCATAAGCTCATGATTAAGTTGTTTATTGAAATAGGGATAAAATCATTGATATATATATCTATGTCACCATGTAAAAAAGAACAAATAAAAGGTCTAACATAATATCCACTGCAACAATGTAACCTAAAACATTGCATGAATAAGGCCGTACGAATAGAACATAGAAATATAATGGATTGTTCTTATTTCTGAAAAGGCAAACTGAAGAAATTACAGAACAAAGAAATATAGTGGATTGTTGAAAAAAATATAGTGGATTGATCAACCACTCAAGATGTTCAACCAAATGAAATCTAGCCGCCTCGCTTAAGTGGATATAAAAAACTTCACATGCCTCAACATATGGTTCCATAATAGGTCCATCTCTCATGTTAGTGAGCTTGTCTATCTCGATCACACTTTTAGGACCAACATGGAGCCATGGCTTATTAATATACCTCCCATTAAAGTGCTCTAAGATAGTGAAGGAATCGATATCGAACTCAGTGTTCATTTGAAACTTTTGGCGATTAACAGAACAACCAAAACAATGAAGCGAGGATTTAGAGATTACAAATTTGGCTGACTTTCCTGATGGAATGATAACCTTAAATTCCACCAGGGGTTAAGCATTGTCAGAGTAATTTGAATTGCGAATACCTTCGAAGATACTACCGTCAACGCACGCCATATCCCTAATCCAATGTATGACCTCAAGGTATTTACTTCTAGCACCTCCAATATCATCATTCAAGAACCAGGTCTTCTTATGGTTAATTGGCATGTCCATGTAGGAAATCTTCTGCAAAGAAGAACCCTTGCCTGAAGTAGAAGTCGAAGTCTCGTGTTGCAGTTTCTTCGCCATAATGTAAGAAAGAGTGAGAAAAAGTCAACGATGGATGATAGAAGCCAAAGAGTCTATTTAGGAAACCCTAACATGATGAGAAAATATCATTAAAAAATTAGGAATTAGGAATGATTAAAAGTCACCTCAAGAATAAAATAAATATTAGAAAACACTAATCCTATATCATTGAAGAAATAAGAATGATCAAAATTACCTCAAATAATATTTGACTTGGAAAAAAAAAAAGGGTTCGTACAAATTATTCCTTCTAATTCTTATGCCATAAGCTCATGATTAAGTTGTTTATTGAAATAGGGATAAAATCATTGAAATATATCTATGTCACCATGTAAAATAGAACAAATAAAAGGTCTAACATAATATCCACTGCAACAATGTAACCTAGAACATTGCATGAATAAGGCCGTACGAATAGAACATAGAAATATAGTGGATTGTTCTTATTTCTGAAAAGGCAAACTGAAGAAATTACAGAACAAAGAAATATAGTGGATTGTTGAAAGAAATATAGTAGATTGTTCAACCACTCAAGATGTTCAACCAAATGAAATCTAGCCGCATCGCTTAAGTGGACATAGAAAACTTCACATGCCTCAACATATGGTTCCATAATAGGTCCATCTCTCATGTTAGTGAGCTTGTCTATCTTAGAAAGTTCATTAAAGGCATTGATCACACTTTTATAGGACCGACATGGAGCAATGGCTTATTAGTATACCTCCCATTAAAGTGCTCTAAAGTAGTGAAGGAATCGATATCGAACTCAGTGTTCATTTGAAACTTTTGGCGATTAACAGAACAACCAAAACAATGAAGCGAGGATTTAGAGATTACAAATTTGGCTGACTTTCCTGATGGAATGATAACCTTAACTTCCAGTAGGGGTTAAGCATTGTCAGAGCAATTTGAATTGTGAATACCTTCGAAGATACTACCGTCAACGCACACCATATCCCTAATCCAATGTATGACCTCAAGGTATTTACTTCTAGCACCTCCAATATCATCATTCAAGAACCAGGTCTTCTTATGGTTTATTGGCATGTCCATGTAGGAAATCTTCTGCAAAGAAGAACCCTTGCCTGAAGTAGAAGTCGAAGTCTCGTGTTGCAGTTTCTTCGCCATAATGTAAGAAAGAGTGAGAAAAAGTCAACGATGGATGATAGAAGCCAAAGAGTCTATTTAGGAAACCCTAACATGATGAGAAAATATCATTAAAAAATTAGGAATTAGGAATGATTAAAAGTCACCTCAAGAATAAAATAAATATTAGAAAACACTAACCCTATATAATTGAAGAAATAAAAATGATCAAAATTACCTCAAATAATATTTGACTTGGAAAAAAAAAAGGGTTCGTACAAATGGTTCCTTCTAATACTTATGCCATAAGCTCATGATTAAGTTGTTTATTGAAATAGGGATAAAATCATTGACATATATCTATGTCACTATGTAAAAAAGAACAAATAAAAGGTCTAACATAATATTTACTGCAACAATGTAACCTAGAACATTGCATGAATAAGGCCGTACGAATAGAACATAGAAATATAGTGGATTGTTCTTATTTCTGAAAAGGCAAACTGAAGAAATTACAGAACAGAGAAATATAGTGGATTGTTGAAAGAAATATAGTGGATTGTTCAACCACTCAAGATGTTCAACCAAATGAAATCTAGCCGCCTCGCTTAAGTGGACATAAAAAACTTCACATGCCTCAACATAGGGTTCCATAATAGGTCCATCTCTCATGTTAGTGAGTTTGTCTATCTTAGAAAGTTCATTAAAGGCATTGATCACACTTTTAGGACCGACATGGAGCAATGGCTTATTAGTATACCTCCCATTAAAGTGCTCTAAAGTAGTGAAAGAATCAATATCGAACTCAGTGTTCATTTGAAACCTTTGGCGATTAACAGAACAACCAAAACAATGAAGCGAGGATTTAGAAATTACAAATTTGGCTGACTTTCCTGATAGAATGATAACCTTAACTTCCAGCAGGGGATAAGCCTTGTCAGAGCAATTTGAATTGCGAATACCTTCGAAGATGCTACTGTCAACGCATGCCATATCCCTAATCCAATGTATGACCTCAAGGTGTTTACTTCTAGCACCTCCAATATCATCGTTCAAGAACCAGGTCTTCTTATGGTTAATTGGCATGTCCATGTAGGAAATCTTCTTCAAAGAAGAACCCTTGCCTGAAGTAGAAGTCGAAGTCTCGTGTTGCAGTTTCTTCGCCATAATGTAAGAAAGAGCGAGAAAAAATCTACGATGGATGATAGAAGGCAAAGAGTCTATTTAGGAAACCCTAACATGATGAGAAAATATCATTACAAAATTAGGAATTAGTAATGATTAAAAGTCACCTCAAGAATAAAAAAAATATTAGAAAACACTAACCCTATATCATTGAAGAAATAAGAATGATCAAAATTACCTCAAATAATATTTGACTTGGAAAAAAAAAGGGTTCGTACAAATGGTTCCTTCTAATTCATATGCCATAAGCTCATGATTAAGTTGTTTATTGAAATAGGGATAAAATCATTGATATATATATCTATGTCACCATGTAAAAAAGAACAAATAAAAGGTCTAACATAATATCCACTGCAACAATGTAACCTAAAACATTGCATGAATAAGGCCGTACGAATAGAACATAGAAATATAATGGATTGTTCTTATTTCTGAAAAGGCAAACTGAAGAAATTACAGAACAAAGAAATATAGTGGATTGTTGAAAAAAATATAGTGGATTGATCAACCACTCAAGATGTTCAACCAAATGAAATCTAGCCGCCTCGCTTAAGTGGATATAAAAAACTTCACATGCCTCAACATATGGTTCCATAATAGGTCCATCTCTCATGTTAGTGAGCTTGTCTATCTTGATCACACTTTTAGGACCAACATGGAGCCATGGCTTATTAATATACCTCCCATTAAAGTGCTCTAAGATAGTGAAGGAATCGATATCGAACTCAGTGTTCATTTGAAACTTTTGGCGATTAACAGAACAACCAAAACAATGAAGCGAGGATTTAGAGATTACAAATTTGGCTGACTTTCCTGATGGAATGATAACCTTAAATTCCACCAGGGGTTAAGCATTGTCAGAGTAATTTGAATTGCGAATACCTTCGAAGATACTACCGTCAACGCACGCCATATCCCTAATCCAATGTATGACCTCAAGGTATTTACTTCTAGCACCTCCAATATCATCATTCAAGAACCAGGTCTTCTTATGGTTAATTGGCATGTCCATGTAGGAAATCTTCTTCAAAGAAGAACCCTTGCCTGAAGTTGAAGTTGAAGTCTCGTGTTGCAGTTTCTTCGCAAAAATCTACGATGGATGATAGAAGCCAAAGATTCTATTTAGGAAACCCTAACATGATGAGATAATATCATTAAAAAATTAGGAATTAGGAATGATTAAAAGTCACCTCAAGAATAAAATAAATATTAGAAAACACTAACCCTATATCATTGAAGAAATAAGAATGATCAAAATTACCTCAAATAGTATTTGACTTGGAGAAAAAAAAAAGGTTCGTACAAATGGTTTCTTCTAATTCTTATGCCATAAGCTCATGATGAAGTGTATATGAATGATATTTGATGATTAGAAGTGAGTTTTTGTAAGGAATTGATGAAGGAAGTTATGTGATGATTTTTATAGTGGTGAGATGTTTTGTGTGGTGCTTTGGATGAGTTTGGAGATAATTTCTTAGTGTTGAAGCTTTGAGAAGAACATGGTGTTAAATGGCGTTGCTTTGAATTATGGAGATGGTGTTTTATGGTGGAGAAAGATGAGGGTTTGGTTGACGATTGTTGTGATGGAAAGTTTAAGAGTGTGAATAGTGTCGTTGAAACTTTGTTCTATTTTTTCTCAAATAATTCTCCCTCGATCCACAAAGAGCCTCCTTATAGCATAAGAAAGAGAAAGTGACCCGATTGTTGCAAACCACGTGTCCTCACTTTATTACAAAAGATCTTTGTGACAAATTTTACATCCAGATCATTTTGGTGGTAGTACAATTAATCTAGATCATTCTGGTGGTCATGTCTTCTAGAAACTTATCTTTCCAGATCAATTTGGTTGGTGTGCAAATTACTCAAAACGTTATGGTCGCTATGTCTTCTAGAAAGTTTACCCTCCAAAACATTCTGGTTGTAGAATATTTTCTTTGTGATGCATGGAATACAATACTGAGAAGAACATGTGGGATCTTAGGTCAAAAATTGGGGTATGACAATGGTGAAGGGCGCCTGGGTGGAAATTGAACTATTTTTAAGGTTGGCTTTCCAAAGCTCTTTCGACATTGTTGTTTTACTTTAAAAACTCGGTGTAAACTTGTTACCATCAAGAATTGCCTTGGGTAGGGAAAAATCAACACAAACCATACTATGTTCTCTAGCTATTAGATGGAGATGATTTCTACTCTAAAGTGATTAAATCAACACAAATAAAACTAAGAAAAGTAATTAAAATAAATTCTAAGGCTAAGACTAATTGAAAAATGGAAATGGGAATCTACACCCAACCAAAGAAATTATGAATAAGGTGAAAAGGAAATTGTTCATTATGATGTAAAAAAGAAAGAAAAGCTACAAACAAAAGCCAAAAGCACATACAACAACACATGATAGACAAGGATAACAGGTTAAGCAAACACCACAACCTAAGTGAATCAACAGACAAGGGAAAAACTGTGTGCCCTGTAGCAGAAACGAAACTGAAGAGCCACATGCCAGCAATTGGTTCCTGTGTGAAACTAAAGGAATTACTGAACAAAGAAATAAAGTGGACCGCGCGACCACTCATAGAAAAGGCACACATTAATCTTCAGTCTCGGCACACTCCATCTTCTAGTTAGAACTTTTATTTGTTCAACAATTTGAGTCAGTGTCTCAATAGAATCAGAACGACGGACACACTCCAAAGAATCCCCATGAACATGCTTAACACTCAGAATCTGAAGGAATAGGCGGAAAAAACTTTCTTTTGTGCCTTCAGCTCATGAACTTGGTTTTTCATATTCTCAAACACTTTCTTAATCTTGCCTTGTTTTGATTCCTCTTTTTCTACCATTCTTTCACTATTTTGTCGTGGTTTATGTTGCACAAAACAGCAACACTGCACCTTAAACTTTTTATTGATCTTATCTTCAGCTTTGAAAGATAATCAGGCTCCAAGTTAAAATTTTTCCTTCCAGTCAAAGAATAAAGATATCACGCCTTGCTTATCTGTTTATATAAGTGGATGAAGTTCTAAATTATAATAGGTGTTTCATCTGCACGATCAAAATCAATTGGTCATTTTTCCTTAAGTAAGAAGCAAACATCATCAGTCTCGTTAACAGTTTTACAATGTTAATCTTTGAAGATATGATGCTCCTCTTAGACATAGGTTGTATTTCCATACACCTGAGCACTAGAATTAGGTTCTAAGGTTCTACAAACAAGATTTTCAACCACATAAAACCTAGCGGCCTCACAAAGGGTTTCATAGTACCTTCACATTCCATATTAGTGCGAGTGTCCATCTTAGCAAGGTCATTAATAGTGGGGATCACATTTTTAGGACCAACATAGCGCCATGGCTTACTAATATAACTCCCATTATAGTAATCTAAGTTAGTGAAGGAGTCGATATCGAACTCAGTTACCATTTTAAAGCTTCGGCGATTAACACAACAACCAAAGCAATAAAGCCAGGATTTAGTGATTACAAATTTTGCTGACTTTTCCGATGGAATAATAACCTGAACTTCCAACAGGGGATAAGCATTGTCGTAGCAATTTGAATAAGGAATACCATCGAAGTTGCTGCCAACAAAGCACGCCATAACCCTAATCCAATTTATATGACTTCAAGGTATTTTCTACTACCACCTCCAATATCTTCGTTTAAGAACCGGATCTTCTGATGATAAATTGGCATGTCCATGTAGGAAATTTTCTTTAGAGAGGAAACCTTGCCAGAAGTCGAAGTCTCGTGTTGCTGTTTCTTCACCATAATGTAAGAAAGAGCAAGAGAGAATCAACGATGTATGATAGAAGCCAAAGAGTCTATTTAGGAAACCCTAACATGATGAGAAAATATCATTAAACAATTAGGAATTAGGAATTAGGAATGATTAAAAGTCACCTCAACAATGAACAAGAATATTAGAAAACCCTAACCCTAAATTATTGAAGAAATAGGAATGATCAAAATTATCTCAAATGATTAAAGTTCGTCAAAGTATTTCCATTAAGGTATTAGGGAACAATGTTATCATGTGTTATGGCAGCAATTCAGTCAGCAATTATAGGTGCATACATAGATCCCAGATCAGAAGTATGGAGATTACAGTGGAATCTGCAGCTTAATATTATAGTCTACTCAGTAAGATCATTTATTGAATTATGATTATGTTAAAATTGAAGTTGTTCAAACAATTGTATTTAATTTTGTAGGGAACATTCCGCTACATTTTGTTTAATATCATGGACAATTAAAATCAAATGACCTACTTAACCGTCAATGTTCAATCCATTAGTTCTTGTTTTCGTCGCTATATTGGAGGTTGTCATACTTGGCGAACCGCTAAATGTCTGAATGTATGAATACGTACTTTTCTTTTTTCAATTTTACAATATGTCAACGTCAACACTTTAAATGAATCTTTATATAGTAATTGACTAGTCATAGTATAACGTACATTTAATCGATACTTTAAAAAACAGGACCAATTTAAAATCATAGTTCAATATTTCTGCAGGTTGGTGGGCATGGTTTTGATCATAGTGGGATTGTACAACTTTTTATGAGGTAAGAGGAATGAGATACATACAATATTCAGAAAGATATAACATACATACAATATTCAATTCAAAACTAATATAGTTGTCTAAAAAGAACAAATATTCAAAATAGCATGAGTAAAACTATATTATATAACCATCACTTATAATTTAACAAAAAACTAATTAAGTATCTGCAACAAAAAAAACACAATAAATATTCATTCTTAATTTGTAAAGACTTAAGGACTATGCAGCTCCCTTAGCTCTTTTAGTAGCTCTATTACTAACTCCTTATCTAACTCCATTAATAATAGTTTCTCCTCTATTACTAGCTCTATTAATACTAATTCATGCTTATCAATCTTTATCAATTACAATAACCATACTATTATTAGGTGAAGAACTTGGTGCAACCACAGAAGTTAATTGTGCCACAGTAGAGTCATCTGTCACACTGGTTGATAATTCTCCAGCTGCTACATTTGTTTGTGGCAAATTTGGTATTTCATTTTTCTTGCCCCATAAAAAGTAGTACAATCCTCCTATGATCAAAACCATGCCCACCAACCTGCAAATACCATTCTTGAATTAATTATTATTTTTTCTTTCTGTCAAATAGTCTAATCACTAGAAATTCACCTTTTAAAATGAATAAGTGGGGAATTCTTAGTTGGAACTCAGACCCCTTTGTATAAAATGTAATATCCATATGAACGGAGTTACGCTCACGGGGATACAGAGTGATAAATTAAAAGATAAATCAAAATCGTTGTAATTAACTTGAAGAAGGAAAAGAAAACATACGTTCCAACTCTTAGTGGTTCGCCGAGTATGAATGCCTCTGATATCGCAACGAAAATAAGAGCCAATGGGTTGAACATTGGAGGATAAGTAGGTCCCTTGATGGTAATTGCCCATGAAAGTAAACAGAATGTAGCAGCAGTAGCCAATGCTCCCTACAATATAAAATGCAATTGTTTGATTCACTTGATGTATTGTATAACTAATAACAACTTCAATTTTGACATAATCATAATTCAATAAATGATCTTACCGAGTAGACTATAGTAATAAGCTGAAGATTCCACTCTAATCTCCATACTTCTGGTCTTGAATCTACGTATGCGCCTATTACAGCTGACTGAATTGCTGCCATAACACATGATAACATTGTTCCCCAATACCTTAATGGGAATACATTCACCAACTTTACCTGTTTAAATTCAATAAAAATGTGTCTTAGGTAAAAGAATCAAGCTAAGATAAATAAAAAAGATAAATTTGTTAGATAATAGATTATTGAGCTTGTGTGTTGGCCTTTTAGTATTCTAGTCAATGTTTGATATCACGGTGAGTATATCAGAATCACAGTGATCCATCGTAGTTTTTCAAAAACTACGCTCTGTAGTTGCTACATATTACTGTGATATCAAACATACACTTAATCTTACTAGATTTTAATATATATTATCTTTGGTAATTCTTATTTTCATATCTTATATGTCATGTAATTGATATTATTGGTACCCATACAACCCACTTGGGTTGGCCTAGTAGTGTTGGTTTGGGACTTTGTAGTCTGCTGCTTACAATGTCTCAAGTTTGATCTCCTTGTGCTAATTTCAGTGGACTATTTTATACGAAACAAAATTCTAACTTTAAATAGACGGTATGATTGGTCCTCTCAGATCAGTCAGTCTTTAAATCGATACCGAATAAAAAAAAACAAGAATCACATACTTGCATAATAAACCAAGCTGTGTAAGAACAGCAAGATCCAATCAAAAATAAAGTTCCACGAAGCATGTTAGTCTTGTGTTGTGCAACAGTACTGATCTCAGCACTCTGATGATTATGGTGATGATGACCTATGTAAAATTCTTTCCCTTTATACAAACTTGTAACTAATGCCCCAGCAACACAAAGAAATGCCCCCAAACATTTTGCTCTGCCACTCCAAGTTTTGATTCTCAAACTCTCCATTCTGCATTAATTCAAAAATTAATGTTGGTAAAGTTAGTATATGGAAAATTAATTTGTTTATACTTTATATAGTGTTTAAATTTTAGATATACCTGAATATTATTGAGGCCATAAATGTGCAAATAGGAATTAAGTTGAGAAAGTTTACAGAGTATGTTGCTGATGTGTCTCGTAGACCATAATAGAATAATCCTAGAGCCATTGTCATCCTGTCATATGATTGAGTTTTATAACTTTGTTGAAAATTTATGTAAAAAAAAATTTGTAATTTGAAAATTTTATACCCTTTTAATCTATCAAATAGTGTTAATTAATCATACTCAGATATATTGGCGAAAATATTTAACTTTAATTATAAGTAATTTAAAGAACACGTATTAGATAACTTGTAATTATTTATAATAATGATTAAAATAAATAGAATTTAATATTGTTAGTCATAGATCGAATTTTAGACTAAATAGTTGTCCAAACATCTTTTACTAATGTATTTTTTTTTTTTGAGGCAATATTACTAGTGTCATGTTATGATGGAAAACATACTTCTAAAATTTTTGTTACCCATAAACAACATGACTTGTAAATTTTTTTTAATAAATTCAAATTTAAAGTATACGTACATGTTTAGTATTATGGTAGATATGTCAGAATCACAGTAATCCACCGTAATTTTCAGAAGCTACAAGTTGTAGCTTCTGCAAAATCACGGTGGATCACCGCAATTCTGGCACATCCACCGTGATACCAAACATACTATACAACAATTTTCATTTCCCAACACAGTCAAATCATTCATGCAGCAACCACGTGGACCACCATTCCAAATGTGCCAAATATATATATATATATATATATATATATATATATATATATATATATATATATATAAATTACATTCAAATGCACTACAATGGCTATGTTTAGACAGAAGAAACATTATTTTTGAAAGCATTATTATTTGGAGTATATTTTCATCATCCAAGTAATGTAAAAAATTTCCTACTTAGGTTAGCATACAATAATAAAAAGAGTTTTTCACGTCAAACTCACCTGTTAGATAAGACATCTAAAATTACATGTTATCTTTCATTATGTGAATTTTGCAAATAGAAGAAATGAAGATTTGATGTATAAAGGTCAAATATATTAAAACAAGGAATATTTAATCCAAAATTAAAAATAGAAACAAAGAATATTATGCTATGCTTACCCCACTAATCCATTTAAGAAAAGCCATAACCAAACTCTCCAATTGAACTTCTTCTCCCTTCCTCTGCAACCATAAGCAACCAATAAATTTCGTGTCACCATAGTAAATAAATTGATCCATTAATAGTTGTTCTTTTTTTTTTACAGAATTAATAGTTGTTCTTATTTAAGCATTATTATATATCAATATATCGTAATGGCGAATTTTTTGGTATCCAACAAGTCCGGTATTTCGTAGGCAAATTTGTAAAAATTTTAAATATGAATATGAGATATATGGTATTGAATTTTGCATTTGAGGTACCGTACTCAACTATATAAATTGGATAATGGAGTGTTTATCATATGTAATTCCACTTAATTGATGATTTAATGTAATTTGGAGAGATAAATGAAATAGACATGTATAGAAATGGAGTAAAACAAATAATGGATCGAGTAAATGTTAACAACACTGCTATTAGAACACATTTTATCAGTACCCCTAAAAATAATTCAGAGTTGAAGTTCAAATTTAGAATTCATCATTTATTCATTTTAAAAAAGAACATATTTTATCAAATATGATATATATTATTAAGAAAAGGTCAAAAAATTATACCATACTGTATTTATAGTTTTATACGGTGTCTGATGTTGATTTTTTTTTATGCTAATAATGTCTTAACTCATATGAGGGACAATCACGGACACCAGACACGGCACTATAACACGTAGATACGAATGATTTTTTAAAACAAATGATATAATTCATGTAATTGTAAGTATCGTTGTCGAACACAACACGTGTCCGACACGCCTAATCTTAGTTAGAAATATCGGAGTTTCACAGCTTAACTCTACTCTAGTTTCTTAATGGCCCAAGGGAAACAAGGTCGAGTTAGCCATTAAAGACATAGAGCCATATTTTGGAACTACATTAAAAATTGTACAAGTATGTATCTAAAAACAAAATACTATATTTAGCTACTAGCTAGCTAGAGTTTCAACATTTTAATTTGCTTTGAAAATATGGTTCCAAATAACGCCTCTATCATCATTACTGTCATCATGGATTCTATGTATCGTGCACTTTTGGATCAACTTGAAGAAAATACATGTATGTATGCTCCAGATTTAGACAAATACATTTATTTATGTTTAAGATCATTTTTTTTTTGACTAAATTTATGTTTAAGATCATGACGTCTCTTTTTTAAATATTTCATCTAAATACAAGATGGTCATAAAAAGAGACAAAAAATATAAATGTAAAAATTAATTTATAGTATAAAAGTCCAATATTTTTGAAGTTATATTAAATGTGATTGGATGAGCTATTATACATTACGATTGATATGTTTATATTATGGTGTGTGTACACATGTGCATTTAAATAAGTATTTGAAAAAACTTATAAAATTAATATATATTTGAAAAAACTTATAAAAAAATTAATATATTAATTACATGTATTTTTTTTTAACGGCAAAATATTAACATGTCTATTAGCTTTCAATTTATGTAAACAAATCAAACAAACAGAAAAAAAAAATCAGTTTTTTTAAAGTTTTTTAAGACGAATTTTTTTATATTTAATTATTTAATATGTACCATAGTTAACATGTGCCATAATTAACGACACATTTAGCTTTTTTTTGGTTAAGTATTTTATGGACTAAAAATTCTATTCGTGAATAAGTAGCGTGTCTTGGGTTCGAACTCCGACCCTTACATATAAAATGTGATGTCCTTACCAACTTAACTAAGTTCACAGGTGCCATATGATGAACTCGATCAGCATGTTAGCATTTTTCTTTTTTTGTACGGAATTTGCATTTTCCTTATACCTTAATTAGTAATTAAGACTCTTAATTAATTATAAATGCTATATGTAAAACTAATTGAAGCTAAGGGCTTAGAAATTTTGAGATAAAAATAGACATGAACAGAGTTTAGAATACAGAGAACATAATAACATCAAGGGAATTGTGAAGAACATGGGAAAAAAGAGTATTACTACAAGATGAAGGAAACAATTTGCATGCAAATTAAACATAAAATGAAAATCAATTAAGCTAAAAATAAATTATTTACCTTTCAAAGTAGAGTGCAAAAGGAGCAACACAAATTGCAGCAACAACATGTCTATAGGCAATTAGTGCAAAAACATATGTCCCTTCAACCAAAATGACTCTTGATAGAAGCTGCATTCCGGTTGCAAAAATTTGTACCAACAACATACTGAGAAAAGCTTGAGATGATTTGAACCATTCTGTGATACTTTGAGATTTCTTTGAGTCACTCATGTTTGTAATCTTTGTCTAATGAAAAAAAAAATCAAAGAGAGAAAATATTCAAAAAAAAATGTTAGAGGAAGAAAATAAATAGTGATATTTATTTTTTTTGACGTTAAAATTAATAGTGACATAAATGCTAGGAATGTAGGTAATTTGGTGACACATAACATGCATTAGATGAAAACTCTTTGTGTCACCTTGGCAATGGTCATGTTTTTTGATACCATTACATGATGTTAGTAATGTTCTCTTTCATTCGTGGGAAGGAAGTAATACTACTAGTAGCAAATGCCATTCAATTAATTCAATTAATAATAATAAATAGAATTAATGATGGTAGTTGCGAAGATGCTGAATTACCGTGGCGTCCTAGGTTCGTGTTCAGAATTTCACACTTCTTTATAGTAGTACTACTTTTTTTTTTTTTGATATTTAGAAATAGAAATTAGAAATATGTGAATTTATAGACTACATATTATTTTTTTAACCAATTGTCGTATTTAAATTAAATAAATAGATTTTTTAAATAGTATATTTATTAAACTTGTAAGACCAAATCAGAATTTAATTAAGTCGGGTCATAGAATTTTTTTGTCTAATAGATGTACCAAAAAAAAATGTCAAATATTACATCTGTTTCTTATTATAAGAGACAAATTATTTTTTAGATTCATTGAATAATTAATGCATCTGGTCAATATATAGACTAGATATATTTATTATTCAATGTATTTAAAAAATAATTTATCTCTTATAACGAACGAATGTAGTATATTCCCATTCATAATTACCACCGCTATAGGACTTTATTATTGATATTCTGATTTCATGTTGTTATTATATCTCATAGTTATACACAATTTTCAATCATAGTCATCAAATTCAAATCGGACGATATAGATTGTAAATTGTGTTTTTAAGTTAAATGATCTCGCCCATTAAAATTACATCAGACAATCTAGATTAATTACTACACCCTACTGTTACAACATGATATCCTTGTCCGGCTTTACTCTTTTATAGAAAGTATGATTATAGAGTAATATGTTAAGCTCTATAACAAAAAATGTTTATGTTAATCGGGGTCCCGACACTGGTTAAGGAACTTAAAAAAGAAAATTTTAAAATAAAAACGTTTTTTAGATATTTAAAGAATTGGTTGTGCGTTTCAATGTCATATTACTAAATTTGTTTTCTTAACCAGTGTTCCGAAAACACCTATTAACATTTTCTATAAATACATCAATTGAGAAATAAGTAAGTGATTAACCTTAGAACTGGCTTCTTCAAAACTCTCAAAAACTGATGTTGAAGACTTAATTATAGCTAGTTTACAAGTGCAACGTAACAGTTAATCAATGGTTATAAGAGTTTTGGTTTTGTTGTAACTGATCAACACGGTGGTATACAGCTATACTAGTGAGCAGGGGTGGAGCTTCCTACGAGTTGGGGGGCAGCAGCCCGTAGGTATATATACTTATTTTATTTAAATTTATGTTTTTTTTGACTAACAATTTAAATTTATGTTATATATATTAATTGTTTCAATTACAAACAATAATATTATCGTGGTTGTATTAATTCAACACCTATATTTTTAAAGTGTTCAACTCCTATATCACAGTATTGTAATAGAAAGTATATTAAAATATATCAAAATATTAGTTTATTTTTCAAATGTGGGTGTATGTGCATACTTTAGTATTTGTGTAAAAATATTACTGACGATACATATGCAATGCTTGCTATATATAGTTGAATTTTTTTAAAATTAAAATTGTTTAAGATCCAACATATTAACCAAATATTAATTGATTAATTGCAAAATTTTAGAATTTTTAATTATAAATTTTGATAAATAATTTTGCAAGTTAAAAAGCTAACCCATTTTTTTTATTGAAACAAAAAACTAACCGATTAATATAAAAAAATTGCAATTTATATGATACTAAATTACTTCAATGTTTTGCCTTTAAGCCTTACAATTTTAGTCTAATAGACAATCGAAAATTTTCACTACTTGTAAGTCCTCATATATATTAAAAAGTTAAAAAAATTGTAACAAAAAAAAAACTATATATTAAAAAGTAAAAAGAAAATATTGTATTTTTTCAAGAAATACTTACCAAATATTAAAATAAAAATAAAAAACTGTATAATTATAGTTTCATGTGAATGGAGCATCCTGATGTTCGATATTTGGCCAAAGGCCACAAACTGTAAAATAATATGGTGGTGAGTTTTTGTAGTACATATTTACACTACATTTTAATTTGTAGGTGCCCATTGTAAGGAGGAAAAATGGTGAAGACATTATGATAAATTATGTATTGATAAATAATTGCTTTTGTTTTTGATGATGACGAGAGATGCATATGATTTGCTTTAATTTATATTAAATTTAAGTAATAGTCACTTGACACATAGTAGTTGTTCCACACTTATTTTTAGTGTTAGAGTAGTTGCTCCACACATTTTTTCATTTTTCACATAAGTGTGGTGCTTTGTTCCTTCAAAAAAAAAATGCGGTGTTTTTTTTTTTTTATTTTTTTAAGAGTTACTACTTACTAGTATTCTTGAAATATGCATTATCATATGGGGGGTAACACATTTCGTGAAGGAAATTGGTATTTGATTTCATTCTAAGTTCTAACTAGGAGTCAATATTATTCTAAATAAGGAAAGTGTTATCATTTTAAAAAGATTCCTAATCAAAAAATGTAAACGTGTAGAAACCACATGGAAATAAAGAATGATAATGGAAACAAGTGTTGCTGGCTTCTTGAGCCAATATAGATTAATATGGCCAAAATAAGCAATGTCATTAATATAAGAGTTAGGCTTGCACAACTAGTAAAACTTTTCTTCTTTTTTCTTTCTTCATTTTTGTTCTTACTTTCGGCTTACTCTTTTGTTTTAGATATTTTCTTATCTTTCTACTTATACGAAAATAATAATAATATGTACCAAAAAAAAAATTATAATTAATAATAATAATAATAACAATTCATTTTAAAGAATCTAGTAGAGAATAAACTTGCATGAGATTACTTACTCCTTAAGCCTAGGACACGTTTTGTGTGTGATGTTTAACATTTGATATTTTATAATATAAAAATAAAGTGAGTACAAATGAATTTTTTTAAATTTTATGATTATAAGACACATGTATAATTGATTTAATCCTTTAAATTGAATTACCACATTCTTTATTTCTTGTGTTTTTTTTTTACTAGATTCTTTATTTCTTGTTAATACTAACAACTATATCACATTCTTTGATAACTCAGAATTGAGCCTATAAATTATCCTTTGAGAAATATTTACACATGGTTCACAAAGATCAATTAACATAGTTTGATTAATTCTTATATTACTTAAATATCTCTCATAAAAAAGACTATAAAAAAAAAATTCATTTTCTTCTCATTTCCCCTTTCTCCACTTTGGTAAAAAAAAATCTAATACTAATTGTGGTCTGTTGTGGATACCATAAACACAATCTTGATTTACTCAAGAAGTCATGTGTAAAGAAGTTTCTTACAATTGACCCAACTTATAGCAAATTTGTTAGTATTTATTTTTGGATTCAAGAAAAACATGTCACTATTATTTTTTTCACAATTACTCCACTAATTTTAACTCATACTCATAATAAACTGTTTTGGATATGTGTTTTGTTCACGAGAACATCATTATATAATTTCTAATGAAGACATAATAAACTGTTAGAAAACTACTATTAAAAGAACAAAAACTTTTAAAAAAAAAAATTTCAAATTCATTAATGTTTAGAAAACTTTTAGAAATAAATCGCCGATTGTTTGGCTTTAAAGTGTTACCTTTAATTTGAAAACTTAATTGATACTATAAGATAAGATTAAGATTGAGTGGTGCTCGTGGTGTTGGTGGTGGCGGCGGTTTAAGCCTATAAAAAGCTTAGAATATCGATTAAATATTTGAGTAATTTTTTTTTTTATACAAAAGTGATGTGAGCCGAAGCTTGGAGTAAGTTTTTTGTTTTTTTTTTTGTCAGGTAAGCTAGAAATTGGAGTAAATATTTAATTAAGTGTTAAGAAGATATAAATTTTACATACCAAAAAAAATATCTTGAATTCAAAGGACTTCGGGTTTGGTTTCAACCAGAGTGAGATAAATATAAATAAATATTTTAATTATCTAATAAGTGTTTCTTTGAGCTCTAAATCTTCCCTCACATAGACAGGACACAGGAGCATCTTCATTTCACCACCATAATTTTTTTTATAATAAAATAAAATTAAGGGATTTATTTAATTGTCAAATTTAATTTAAAAATTGTGGACATGATGTTTTGTTGTCCGTATTTGCAGGTCGCTTCCCTTTGTTTTCTGTCTCTCTCACGTTCATTTTTGTACATGATTTCTTTCTCAACAATCCTAGCTAATTCACCTATCTCATCAATATTCATCATCACTTTCTTCTCTTTTTCATTTGAACACATAAATTCCTAACTGATATATATATTTGTATCTCATATTTCAACTCATTTGTATGTATGATCATATTTTTTCATCTTTTATAGAAAGTGTGAAGATAGTATATACTAATATATATTAAGCTCTATAAAAAAATATGTATAACACTAATCATACATGAAATCATTATGCAATTGAGAAGATAAGGGACTAACCTTAGAATTGTGGAAACTTCAAAACTCTCAAAAATTGGATGTTGGAGAATTATAGTTCCAATTAACAATTGAAGCTTAACAATTAATCAATGTGTAACAATTAATATATTTGAGTTTTGATTTTGTTGTAACTGATCAAACACCTGTGTGTACTTCTAAATTGTCTGGGTGTACAATATAAATGAGTTTGCAAGGAGGAAGACACCGTATACATCTATATATATTTATACTTTTTTTTGAAAAGGCATCTATATTTATACTTGTATTTCGTGTTTGGTTAAAATAGTATACTAAAACAAATATCTTTTATAATTTTTTTATTTAATTTTCAGCATAAAACTATTTTTAATATTTTTTAGATTTCACCACCAATATTCAGCCCAATAAACTGAATAAATGTCCCCGTAGGATAGCTTAAGTGGTATGAATTAGAGGACATATAGGTTGGGTAGGGGAAGGTTCAGTGATCAATTTCTGACGAGAGCAATTTATATTTCCAATGTACAAAAAAAATAAATTGACTAATCTGATTTGAGGCAAGTTCTGACAACATGTATGTGGTTCCAGTTCTCTTGCGGGAATCGAACTGTGGTACTCTCTATTAAGTTCGACTAAATGTTGGGCCGACTAAAATCATTTTTGAACAAAACAGTGTTTATAGAAAAATTTAAGTAAAACAATTTTATAGTAATTTTAAACAAAACACCTAAATTAAGGGCTTAGACGCGTAGTTAACATATAATTTCAAAAACTTGGTTTGTCCACAAATCTATATTGAGACACAATTCACCTATTTCTTCCATCTTCACTGTCGTCTTTTTTTAATTTGCACTTCGATTATTGGTAAAAAGAAACTCATTTAAATTCCTACAATAATCATTCCAATAAATATTTTTTTTAGTTTCTATAAGACTTTGAAGAGATATATATACTCCTTTTAAAAATAATAATTAAACATGCAAATCTACTCCTTGTGTTATGAGAGATCTTATGAAAATTTTGCTACACTCTGTGTTATGATAAATTACCTATGCAATAAGAAGAGGGGTCTTTAATTTAATTTTGGTTGTTTTGGTGGTCTATTATTTATTTTTTTGGTTCAAAAGTTCATTTTTAATTATCTCTTGTTACAACAAATTAAATTTTTGTGGAAGAGATGGTTATAAAGTTTCAAACATGTTTGTAAAACTCATTCATAATCATCAACAATAAATTAGTCTAAATAGTAAGAGTCTTAAAACTCATATGTTATGACTAATGACTAATGAGAGAATCCACGTATATCTCACAAATTCTTCAACAAAAATTAATCATTACTAATTAACTTTAAAATTTTGTACATATATCATAATAACAAAAAAAAAGTTTACAAAATAAAGACTACAGATCCAAAATTTTAATAAATAAAGGGATTACAACAAAATTTTACATTTTATTCCACTAGGATTTTTTTTTTGGTACAACCATATAATTTTCAATTAAAAATATTAAATTTTCTTAATAACTTTAATTCTTATATTTTAGATTAGATTTTGACTCTACAATTTTTTTGTCAGGACTCCACAGTTTAATTAATAATATATTAATATTCCTTCTGTCCATAAATATAAGCTAGTGTGACAAAACACGAGTATTAAATTGATTGATAATTGATAAAAAATTTATAATTTTGTCCTTTTTTTTTGGTTAAGTAATCTAGCGGCTAGAAATTTCACTTTTTAAGTGGAGAAGTGAGATGCCGGAGTTCGAATCTCCACCCCTGTATATATAATGCGATGTCCAACCAATTATTATTAAGATTGTAGAAAAAATGTATTTTAATAAAGAATATGTTGTTGTAAAGAAATATTTAATGTTTCTAAAAATTTAAAAAGAGACAAAGAAAATTTAAAATTGATGTTATAAATAAAGACAGAAAATATTAACTAGTGTATATATATTAATCCCAACCTACCCATTACAAATATTCAACTAAAGCAAATTAAAAAATGTGGACTATTCGAGAAAAATACATTAAAAGTCAAATTTTTATCTAAAGTATAACTCAGTTAATTAGTAAACTTTCATCTTAATTAAAGGAATCTAATACTTGTCCGCATTAAAACTTACGAATTATTTTTTAGTCAAACTCTTGCTAGCTATAGTAGCTATATATAGACACCTGATGGTACCACTAATCATTTGTGCATTATTTAGTAGAGTATACTTCTAGAGCAACTTACTCTTTCTACCAAAAAAAAAAAAAGCAACTTACTCTGCATTCTAACCGTTGATTTAATTTTGATCTAATGGTGCACAAATCGTCAATACTATTATAATAATATAAATTTTTCAAAATTCACAGTTTGATCGAAAGTTAACATATAGATTATTTATATAAATTTTTAAGGAAATAAAAAATTATTTGATATGTTATTAAGATTTATCGAGATTAATGATTTATGAGATTTTATTTAATACTGTTAAATTTTATGAATCTCAATAAAATATCAAATAATTTTCAATTTTAAGAAATTTACATAAATAATATATATGATATAAATTTTTAATACAAAATTCAATTTTATAAAATTTGTATTCGTTGACTCGTTGTATTAATATTGATGACTTATACATAGTGGAAGACTTGGACAAATCCTCCATGGTAGAAGAAGCCAAATTATATTAGTATCATAGTAAATGAGAAGATTCCAGAATTCTCAAAACCCTGACCTCTTCTGCATTATAGTCTCTCATTCATTGAGACATAAATGCTATAATTACATATATTGGCGTTTATCTAGTATGCCAAGTCTTACAGTAATCACTTAAATGCTACCGATAACCGATTAAGAGTACCGATTTGCAACAAGTATTTAAAAACTACTGTAATCACTTAAATGATACTACTGATTTGAAAATCTCTCATATGCCACGTCTCCATTTCAAAGAATTGCTCTCATCTCAATGAAAATAAGGCAATTGTTGTTGGAACTTGATTAAAGCTAAGGAGTAAGGATGCATTGGTTCTCATATAATTCAAACTGTGTTAGAAGCTGCGTATGAGAAGCAGAGCTTATCAGAAGTAGACATGATCAGAAGATGTTCTGATCAGAAGCAGAGCATCAGAAGCACGTGCAATTTTCTGTTATTTTTTCTGGTTTATTGTATTTTGTTTCTTTTAAGGTAGTTAGTCTTAGCTGTTTGGCAGTTATGCCAGCTGAACTTAGTTAATTGTTAGTTTCCTTGTTATTAGGAAGTAGTTACACTTACTTCACTTATAAATAGGTGTTAAAGTGATCTTTGTAAACAACACTTTTCTCAATAAACTTTTTCAACATAATTAGTTCAGTTCTTCTCTTAGTTCTTTGTTGAGTTGTTCTTTATTGAGGTTTTCCCCAACAGGATGAACATACACACATAATTTTGAGAGAAAGAATGGACAGAATATATATGCATGTGAATAAAACAGTCAAAATTTTCCAACGGTTACAAAAATAATTTAAACAATAGAGAGAAAATATAAGAATAGAAATTAAATAAAGAAGTATAGAGTCTTCTGTATATCATTCTCTTCATAAGAGTATATGACAAATAAAATTATTAATAACATATTATCCTTAGCTTGTGAGCTTAGTGAGTACCAACATGTGGTAAAAACATTAGTGAGTTTTTGTGAGTTTAGCTCAGTTAATAAAGTTTTAAGTTTGATTTTGTTTAGTGTTAATTTTGATGGGGTTAGTCCATATAAAGTAAGAATTTCGGCTTTAAATGCAGCTCCGCAAGGCGGTGGAATTGATCTATTCGATGGCGTTGGATTCCGGGTGAGGTTGGTTTATTTTCAGTTAATTCTTGTTATATGGAACTAGTGGCAGCAAAAGGTGCACCGGTGGCTAGTAGCTCGGATTCTTTGCTAGCTATTCGCAAATTGTGGAAATCTAATATCCCGTCCAAAGTTGGTTTCTTTGGTTGGCGATTACTTATTGAAAAACTACCAACCAAGGTGGTTTTGGCTAATAAAGGTATTCTAACAACACACTTTGATATGTTCTGTGTTTTTTGCTTTATGCAAGTTGAGGATTGCCATCATCTATTCTTCTCCTGTGCGTTTGCGAGTTTCATTTGGAAGAAAGTGGCTATGTGGTTGGGCGGTCCAGAGCTTATAGGGGCCGGAGGTTGGGTTCACTTTCTGCGGTTTGGCGGTTTGGTTAAAGTTAAGAAGGGCACCCGAGTTCGACATTTATTCTGGATTGCAACGACATGGTGCTTGTGGAGAATGTGGAATAATATTATCTTCCAAGGCGGGTTGGTGGACGTCGAAGCTTTATTGCACAATATTTATTTTTACTCTTGGGTTTGGTTATGTAATCGGTTTAGACGTAGCTGTTCTGTTTCGTTCACGGATTGGTGTCACAATCCGATAACTTGTCTTAACACTTTGTAGATTGCCCTCTTGAATTGTAAGGGTTGAGTACCCCTTGTACTCCTTATAATTCATTATTGTTTATCAAAAAAAAAAAACCGGATATCAAATTTTTTTTTTTAAAAAAAGTAACTTAATTATTAGGAATTTACATTTTAAAATGAATAAATATGAGTCTGAAATTTAAACATTGACCCCTGTATATAACAATGTCACTACAATTTGAGTCATGCTCACGACTCGAGAGATATTATTTTTAACATGGTATTTTAATTAATTTTATCATTTATGATAATACATCAAAGTACTTTATTTATACACGAAATGGCAAGCTTGAAATAATGTTTTGTTTTTGGTCAAGAGTTTTTTTGGTACATCTGAAATTTTATTTTGGTCAAGAGTTTAAAATGATGTTATGTTATAGATTATAAAAGATTTCTTTATGCATATTAATTAATATGCACAAAAAACTAAGAGTATCTTTAATGGTGATACCACTTTTAGTATCACCTATCTTTAAAAAGTTGTCCATATAATGCCATATAATATTTATTTGGTCGAGACCGAGGTATCCACCGTCGAACGCAGTGACTATTCACTCGCTAGATTGGAGGCACCTCGATGGGTGGGATAATAGCTGGCCCAAGGATTTAAAGCTGTTCCATGCCAAGGTGAGGATCAAACCCTTGACTCTTGGTTAAGGAAGGATGAGTCACAACCGCTCAACCACACCCCTTGGGTTGCCATAAAATATTTATGCAATTCATATATAATTTTTTTCAATGGCAATATTACTTTGGTATCATACATTAATAACAAATTATCAATTATATTTAATTTGATATACAAAAAAAGAGTAATATTAATTGATGATACGGTATCTTATTTAAGGTATTGTGTCATCAATTTTGATATCTTCTATGCTACGTCATGGAACTTTAATGCTAAAAAAAATACGATACAGATCATTAATTTATGAAACTCTCTATGATACCCTTATTGGAGATGCTCTTAATAGGCAAATAGAGTTAGGCAAATACGGGTATCAAAATAGTTAGGTATTTGTAAAAAAAAAAAAAAAGAGTTAGACAAACTTGCGTTTGATCTGTTAAAAATCAGGGTACTGGACAGGACAACTTTTGTTGTACCCTGTTTGATTTAAAAATTGGTTATGGGACTGGACAAAACAGATAGCAAGAGACAGGACAAAATCAAGAATTTTCGTCCTTCACTAAACCACAACACAACTTTTTGTCCAGAGTACAACTATAAAAAATACGAAAATAATCTTTTTATTTTCAAATATAAAGAAAATTATCTCCCTATCTCTCTTCGATACAATTTTGTCTTGTCATGTACTATCTTATTTTATCCTGTACTGTCTTGTTCTGTCCTATATTGTTCTGTCCAGTACTTACTGCTTTGCGAATCAAACGCACGCAAAGTAATAAGTACTGTACAGAACAATACAGGACAGAACAAGATAGTATAGAACAAGGTGCATTTGATTCGCAAAGTAATAAGTACTTGACAGAACAGTACAGGACAGAACAAGATAATATAGGATAGGACAAAATTGTATCGACTAGAGATAGAGAGATAATTTTTCAATATTTGAAAATAAAAAGGGTATTTTTGTATTTTCTTTGTTGTACGGCGGACAAAAAGTTGTTCTGTGATTTAGTGAAAGACAAAAATTCCTGATTTTGTCCTGTTCCATAACCTGTTTTTAAATCAAATATGGTACAAAAAGTTGTTATGTTCAATACTCTATTTTTTAGCAGATCAAACACACCTTTAAACTTTAAATATTTTCAATTGAGATGTTTAACCCTCTAATATTGACATTTTAAGTTTGCCTATAACTCACAGGTCACAAACACAAAATTACACAGACACCTATCTAAAACATAAACATAAAGGTTTAGATTGTATTTGGATGGAGATTATTTTGAGGTAAATTAATTTTTTAAGAGAATTTAAATTTATTCATTTAAATTCTTTTGTTTGGATAACTAATTTGAAGAATTTTTAAAATGATGAAAATATGTGAAGTATTTTGCTCAACCTAAAACTTAAGGAATTTCAAATGAAATCTAAAAGCTAGAAGTTTAAAAACTCCTTCCTCTCATATTTTTCAAATTGACCCCTATATATTTTTTTAAAATTGCAAATTGACCACCAAAAAGTTTCCCAAATTTCTGGAGTGTCCTTAATTTTCTTTTCACTTATGTTTCTTTTTCTTCTAGGATGATATATCGATTTTCGTTGGTTGCCTTCCTCTACTCTTTTTGTCAAAACAATTTTTTTCTACCCATTATAACAAAAGATTTCACATATAGGACAAGTGCCAGGGTAAACTTGAAAATTTCAAGGAGACTATGAGAAATCTAAATAGAAAATCTCTAAAAGACTAAAAAAACACACTGAACTACGTTTGTTTAAGCTTTATAAAAATTTAGAGATTTTGACGTATAGATTTTGAAGTAAATCTAAAATTATTTTTCGTTTATTTATAATTATAAAAATTTATTTTTTTCTATTGACATTACTTTGCACATAGTATGTAATGTTTAAAAAAGTAGATTTTGAAAATAGCTATTAAAAAAATTATTTTTACTAAAATGATTTTTAGAAAAATCTTTTGTTTTTTAATTTCAACCAAGTATCCACTACGCACAACTGTAGAGATTAATCTCTCGAACTGGATAGAACAATAAAGGGTGGTTAAAACTCTCTTTCAAAAAATTTAACATTATTGTATTCCCATGACTAATTTCGATCCCCGGTCTTTGGTTGATGTTTAGAAAAATCTTAAACAAACACAGGTAAACTAAAAAAGAAGTGATTTTTCTTCTAAAAAAATCTTAAACAAACAGGCCTTAATAAGCCCAATTAAAGATGTTACAAAAAAAAACAATTAAAATGGCCCAAATAACAATCCATTCCCTTTCACTCTCATATAAAATCTCTCTTCCAATTTTGGCTCCAAAACCCTAAACCCTAAATCACCATCATCTTCTGCGGTCTCCGCCGGCGAGAGAGAAAGAGACAACACAATGAAAACCATTCTCTCGTCAGAAACAATGGACATTCCAGAAGGCGTAACCATCAAAGTCCACGCGAAACTGATCGAAGTTGAAGGTCCACGTGGCAAACTGGTACGTGATTTCAAGCATTTGAATCTGGATTTTCAACTGATTACTGATGAAGAAGGGAAGAAGAAGCTGAAAGTTGAAGCTTGGTTTGGATCAAGGAAAACTTCTGCTGCTATTCGTACTGCTCTTAGTCATGTTGATAATCTTATTACTGGTGTTACTAAGGGTTATCGTTATAAAATGAGATTTGTTTATGCTCATTTTCCTATTAATGCTAGTATTAGTAATACTAATTCTGCTATTGAGATTCGTAATTTCCTCGGCGAAAAGAAGGTATTTTTTTTTGTTTTTAATTTCATTTTTATGTCTTTTTTTAAGTATTATTAAGTATAATGCATGTGCTAATTGCTATGGAGTTTCATTATGTAGTTGCTATTATTTTGAGGTTGAGAGGATTTATTGTTGATCATATAATTAGTTTGCTTTAGCAATGTTAATATGTAATTTTAGAGGGTTTGTCTTTTTCTTGTGAAATGGAATAATCTTATACATGTTTGTTAACTTGATTACATGATTAGTCTCATTCTTGTTATTTGGTGGTTGTATTGTTTTTTCAATGCTATCTTTTTTATTAGTTATGGTGTGTTTTTGATATGTTTGAGGTTAATTTTTATGCTTTTGTAGTGCGATTCAGTAATTTCTATTAATTTGTGGTTTGATAGGATCTAATGTTGATCATAATGTTGTTGGTGAATGGGAATACATGGATTTTATTTAAAAGTAGATTGGATAAACTATGTTTGCATGTATTTTTAGATGATTGGTCTTGTTATTTTTATATGAATACTTGTTTTTTGACTTGAGAGGAACCATGTTTTTTACTCGATTATATGATTGATCGGGTGGGCATTTCACAAGGATATCATTTCAAAATCTTAGTTTGAAGCTTCTGTATTTTGTTTTGATTAATGAGTGTTTTTGTTAATGTTTTGTTGTATTTATTTGCTTGACTTTTTATACTAATAAGAGGTTTAAGAAATTGTTGATTAGTTCGATTATTTTCCATTCTTAATCCTAACCATATGTCGATACATTTGTTTGAGTGTATTTCACTTTTTCTAGTATTTTGCTCATGCAAATTGCATTTTAGTGTGGGTTTGTATTTTGGTCATTGCCCCAATTTATTATTGTGTTTTTGATATAACATGTTATGTTTTACTTGTGTGATAATGATAAGAATTGAGAGGTCGACAACATCATCACAATCACACTCTGAAACATCTACTACATCATAGGATACCCAAAAACACAATACCTAATAAATTGGGGCAGTGACAAAAACATAATCAACATAAGATGCTATGAAATGTGCACAATATTTGGAAGAACAACTTGAATCCTCTAAAACAAATGTCTTGATATGTTGTTACTGTTTAGAATGGAAAATAATTTGAACTCATCATCAATTGATCTTCATCGAAGCGAAAACCACTTATTAGACACTTAATTTGGGTCTAAAAATTCATACAAGGTGTAAACAATCAACATACTTCATCATAAATCTCTACTAATTACTTGACACATTAAGATGGGTTTTCTTGTAGATTAGATTTTAACATTTATTTTGTTTTCACATTTGTAGGTGAGGAAAGTGGACTTGCTTGAAGGTGTTACTGTCGTTCGATCAGAAAAGGTGAAGGATGAGTTGATTTTGGATGGAAATGACATTGAGCTTGTTTCCAGATCTTGTGCCCTCATTAACCAGGTCTGTAGTTCTCTCTTGTGTATACTTTACTTCAATGTGCTTTATAGTCATTTCCATTCTCTTGGTTTTATTGCAACTTTCTTTCTTGATTTAATTTAAATCCTTCTCTTTGATTGCAACAGAAATGCCATGTTAAGAACAAAGATATCCGGAAGTTCCTTGACGGTATTTATGTTAGTGAGAAAGGGACAATAGCTGAAGAATAGATGACGGCAAATAGGAATATTGATTTTGTTTGATTTTCTCATCTTCCTGAATTGTTTACATTGTAGTGTTGAGTCTTTTGCTACAAATTTAATTAGCTTTTATGGATTAGTTCACAATTTTGTCTTATAGAGGTTCAAAGTTATATTTTTTGAAGATTGAAGATTATAATTGCTATTGTTATTACATACATTATTGAATGTTTTCTTTGATTTGGTGCTATTATTCATTTCAAATTTTGCACCCAACAGACCATGTTATTAGAACAGGTTGTCACACCCAATTCTTGTCATCTTGCATTTTGCAATAAAATGTAGAGGATAATATTTGTTTTCCTTATTTTTTACTTAATATGATTTTAGTAGGGCTATTACAAAGCCAAACAATTTATTTACAACTCTATTTCTGGCCTTCTACATTATCTTCACAAATTGAGGATTTCCCCTTATTTGGAAATCTTCCTCCAAAGATTTAATTCCGTTAGTATGTGATATTATTATATGAAGTTTCTGTTGGTTATGTGATATTATAATTCTGGAAGGATTATATTTTATTTTTTGGTTATGTAGTGTAGTTAGAATTTTATCTTTAAAGTTGAATAAGTGTAGTGTTTGGGGTTTGAATTTCGGTTCATACATATAAAATGGAATGTTTCTATTAACTGACCTAAATTTACGGGGACAAATTTTATTTTATTTATCTCCCATCAAAACGCTTATGAGAATAAGTGACCTTACAATCCATTGTAAGGAATATGGAAGAGTATGTGCAGTTTCTATTTACAATCTCCCCAAACCCCCAAGTTAGAAAAAATAAGAGATTGTAAGATCGTGGTATGGTTTTAGGCTTTAGAAAGGTAGTCCTTAAGATTATCAATAAACCAAAGAATGGCACTTGGTCATGAAAAAGATGAGGCAGCGTCTCACTGTGGAACTATAAATATTTATTTATTTTGTGTTTTCACTCATAATATTTTGGAAAAAGAAACGAGCCCTAGACTAAAATGTATTTTATTGAGTCCAATTTAGTTGATCAGACATTGTATCTAATATGTAGAGATTAGGTTCAAATTTTGGTACACTTATTTAATCCTTAATATATTAAGATAGAATACATATGTTAATTACTTTGGCGCTTAATTAGTCCGCCTAATTTTCTACTCGGTAGTCCCACTTTAATTCTATTCTTTTTTATACTCCCACTTTGAAAATTTCAAAGTCATTATCACACACTTCTCTTATATAATGAGCTGGCCTAATTTCAAGGTCTCATTAATTCCATTATATTTTTTGGCAATTTAATTCTACCACTTTTGCAGTATACACATACACTCCCTTCATACTAAATTATACACTAAAATATAAGTCATTTTAACTATATTACATAAATTAAGAAATATAATTATTGTTATATTGAAAATATAAATTATGAGTTAGTTTACAAATTTGTCCTTCATTAATGGTATGGAAAAAATAAATTGAAGAAGTAAAAGAAGAGAGAGTAATAAATAGTTCAGAGTATAATGAGGAAATGAGCATTAAATGCTTCATTGGTAATGTAAAACGACTTATATTTTGGTATAAATTTTTTTTCTCAAAACGACTTATTATATTTTGATACGGAGGGAGTAATTTTTTTGAAAAAATTTGTTTTAAATCATAAGTAACTTTAAAATATCAATGTGTAATATGATCAAAATAACTTATAAGTTGGTATGAAAGGATTGCTATATTAAAAATAAATATTTTTGCTTCAGTTGTAACTTACAGTTACTATTTGTAAACTAACTCATAATTTCTCTTTTCAATACAATATTAACTGAGTTTAATTAATACACTGTCGGTTTTTACATGTATTCAATAATTGGTTGTCGCGTCAATTACCACTCCATTCACTTGACACAAATTAATTGTCATCCACTTTTCTAAAAAAAACTTCATTCACTTGCTTAAAAAAATTAATATTTTCTCTGTTCATATTCATTTTTAAATGTCACAATTGACCACTTCACATAGTTAATGCATATGTTTGACTATTAATATCTTTAATTGTGTATTATAAAAAAAATTATCTTTTTAAAATATTCGTCAAGACAAATTGAACAACATACGTTATTAAATATCAATAAAAAAACCTACTTTAAAAAATAAAATATTAATAAAAAAATAGTCCAAGTAAGTTATATGAATAGTACGCACGATTAACAAACGACGCTTGCTTAAAAAGGAACGAACAGGGTATATTTCTAATTTCTCTAAATATACTATCAACTTTTATTTAGTCATGTAAAAAATTTCTCTGAATTTTTGTCCTCTAAATTTTCTATTTTTCCCATTTCAGTCCATATTTTATTTTTTATAAAAGTTCATGTAAGGTGCTCTAAGTAAATATTTTTGTGACATGTCATTAATAATACCTTAAAATATCATTAGTTTAATAATTTAAATAATTAATCTTTTTTTAACAGAGTTAAAAATTTAATCTTTATTGATTATAGATAACGTCGAATATTAGCATTAAATTGTTAAACTAAATTTAAAATTATTAAAATAATGATGTTTTATATGTTTCAATTTTTGTAAAAATACAGAGATTAAAATTATAAACAAAATATTCAAAAGGTTAATCTAAGAAAAAAATTGACAAAAATAAAAGGAAGTTCATTCATTCGAATAGATAAAGTACATTAGATATTAATACAAATTCAACACCGCTAAAAATTATAAAGGATGAATCTGCGAACAAACTCTTATAATCCAAGTTAATAGCATAAAACATCATACTCTTCCCTACAAATAATGTGATAAACATAAAGTAACCAGAATGTCTATGCTTTCGGATATGCATAGTTGAAGAACTTGATCACTAGTTGAATTGGTAGTCGATCAATGTTGATCTTTCTATCTGAACCAAAGAAACACGACACAAGACCGGAAGACAAAACGCCGCACAAGGGAAAACAAAACACCGCAAAAGACCGAAAAATCATCAAGTGTAGCACTGAGACGACAAAAACACACAAAAAAACCCAAAAGAAGAACTAATCGATGTGATAATCACTTATTTGAATTAAAAGGAGAAGAAACAGATAAACATGCATGAGTGATTTTGAATTAAGAAAAGACCCAAAATCATCCATTTTTCAAAACAAAACTAAGAAGAAAGCTTTGAAAGAGATAAGTGGCACTAGGGCCGGCAAGGAGAAGAAGCCGAAGGAAATTTGTAAATGACTAAAAATGAAAATTAATACTTTCTCCAACCTTATATGCAAATATATCTTTTTTCAATTCATTTTAGATGTTGTTTCGTCTTTTCTTGGTTTCTTACTTTAAAAGTGCATTTGAATAAATAATTTATTTGGATTTTATAGCACAAGTGCTTAATAGTAAGTGCGTATGTATAAGCTTACACAAGCTATTTTTATAGCACAAAATAAAATAAAGATAAATTATTTTTATATGTGAGCTATTTTCATAAGTTATATTACAGAACTTATGGAAATTGTCGTAAGTTGTTTCCATAAATTATTCTAAATAGTTTCTCAAAACTTTTTCGACAACAATAAATTCACAAAATTATGTTAGTATATATATCAACTCAAATAAGTTAATCTAAACGGCCACAAGTGTGATTTGGTTTATATATATGATATTGATTTTGAATTTTTGTTTAGGTTTGAGTATTGGGCAATGATATTGTATGGTTAAATTTTTCTTTTCAGGTGAAAGGTATGTTGGGAAATGATTTTTTGCACAAATTTCTTTTCAAATGTTTAAGATCATTTTAATTTACAATTTGATAAAAGTATTTCTTTTTATTATGACTGTTGGAATTTTTTAAGAAATTTTGTTTTAAATTTTTTCTAACAAAATTGTTGTATCTATAACTATATTTGTATCAGATGTATATCCCGTGCATCGCACGGGTTAAAATACTAGTTATGTTTTAAGGTGGAATTTTAACCACTAAAAACAAAAATCAGTATTTTGTTTAAAAACAAAATCTAACTGCTAATATTTTGGTGTTTATTCTTGGATTCTTTGAATAATGAGCTTCTAGTAAGCATTAGTCTGGTCTAAAGATAATTAGTATGAACAAAACTACAAAAGTTGTTTCTCTTGTGAATTAATCTTAAATTCTATGGAATACTGCATTATTGGTAATTGACCCTTTTGAGAAAGGCTTTGTCTAATGTCATAGATATTAGGTTGCACAAATCAATAATAATACTCTAATGAATACAAAATTTACAAACTCCACCATTAAATTAAAAATTTATATTATATAAATTATTTATGTCAAATTAAAGAAATTGTAAATTCTTTGATATGTTATTGATATCCATCAAGATTAACGGTTTATGAGTTTTTATTGAATATTGTTAATCTTAATGGATTTTAATAATATACTAAGTAATTTTTAATTTCTTTAAAGTTTGACATGGATGATCTATATGATACTCCCTCCGTTCCTTTTTATTTGTTGTTTTAAAAGAAAAAAATATTTGTTCTTTTTTATTTGTCGTTTTGGCGATTTAGGTTATATTTTACCTATTATACTCTCCTTCCTACTATTATTGTAACAAAGTTTGTTTGTTTTCATTTTAAATAAAGTTTGTTACAATTTTGTTTGATGGTTTTAATTTTTGAAAAGAGAAAATGTGTGTAAAAAAAATAAGAATTAATTGGTAGATTAAAATTAGGATACATATTCTAAAAAAGAAAAGGGTATAATAGGAAGATAAAGTGCAAAAATATACTTTTCTAATTTGATTTTCTTTTTCTAGAACGACAGATAAAAAAGAAACGGAGGGAGTATGAATTTTAAATCCAATAATTAATTTTGTAAAATTTGTTTTCTTTAGAGTATTATCATTGGCTTGTGCAACTTGAAAGATCTATAACATTAGACAAAGCCTTTTTCAAAAGTCAATTTAGAATGGTTCATTGCATATAGTGGTCCATGATGGACAAATGTGTGAGAACCGTTAGCTTAGGTACACCGTACACGTTATAATCTTATTATGATGTACTCTCTCTATCATGTACTAATTAATCTCTTATTTGATCCCTCTCATCTCTTTTGCTCATTCTTATCTTTAATTCTTTATCGTCTCTCTTCAATTTTCTAGCAACAATAGTTACATCGTTATACAAACACTATTCTTCCTCGACCTTATTCTATTGTAAGAGTTTTTTTTAACATATCCAAATTTATACATGTTAAGAAGTTCAAAATAGTAAATTTGTATTAAAATTTGTATATTTTCTGATTGCAATGATTAAATTAATCTTCTTTTTTTCTTGAATGATTAGATTAATTTAAAGGTGAATAATTTGGTGCACATACAATTGCAGAAATTAATTCTTCAAACTTTGCACGATTTAAATGGATGAGAAGCTCCCTAAAAATATTGTTGTATACTTAAGTTAGAGATTGAGTCTTAAATTTTAATTAAACTCAAAGAGATACATATTATTACTTTTTTTTGAAAAGACTAAGAATTGCATTATAAAAATGAGACTAGACTAGCACAAGATGTGCACATCTAGTCTAACGAGTGTACTTACAAGAAAGAGGGCAGGAGCACCACATAAAGTAATAACAACACCATAACAATCAAGTGGTCCTCCCCCCTAGACAAAGTAAAGAAAAAGCTAACCACATACTAAACGTACAAACAAAATCAATTCGTTTCGCCCTCCACCACCACCAAACATAAAGGCGGATCTGATCTAGAACACGATTCACATCCATTGGTTTTTGCTTAAAAATAAAGTCATTGCGCGTTTTCCAAATCCACCACATTGCCGCGAGCCACACCAATTGAAAGCAACCTTTAAAGCTGTTTGGACAAGGCTGCAACCCCATAAAATGATAAGCTCGGTCGGCAACACCCACGGGAAATACAGTCTGAACACCAAGCCAATGTAACAAACCACACCACACTTTCTGTGCAAAAATACAATCAAAAAATAAATGTGACAAGGCCAAACAATTTTTTTTTACTCAATTAATGAGATTTTTACTTTCCAAAAAGAGATTTTACTTTGACTCAATTAAAGAGATTATGTCTAACATCAAGTCTATATATAACACACAAATTAAGTACAAGATGATGCAAACCAAGACCAAAAAAAAAAACTAACGTAACAGAAATGGCCAAACAAATCTCATCAGCCACTTTCAAAAAATAATACAATCATATTATTACTTAATTAATTTATTTTGATCGAAGTAGTCTAAAGGCTAGAATTTCACTTTTTAATAATAAATAAGTGGATCTACCGTCAAGGTTTAAACATCAGTCCCTATACATTACATATAATGTTCTTACCAGATTGAGTTAAGCTCACATGAATTACTATTACTTAATTTACCTAAGTTTAACAAAGTGAATTATAATGATGACCTTTGGTGTATGTAACAACGAAGAAGAAGACAATATAACATGTTGTTCTTGTGTCCTCGAAGTGTTCAATGTTGTGGCAGCGAGCAGGATTATAGGTTCATGTATGTGCAGGTCTGAATGTTAATAATAATATTGCAAAAAATATGTTTTCAATTATGTACGTAGAAAAGTACGTAGAAATCATCAAGTGTGGGATAATATTACTGACGCAAGCCAAGTCAAACAATTTGTGAATGAGAAAGGCACTTAATTACTAGTCGGAGAAATGTTCAACAGGTTCAATCGCTAGCTAACATTCCTCAACTGGTTTCTCAAAAAATAACTTGAATTAGTACCGGAAGATATAAGTGCAACATTGACGCTTCTTTTTCTCTTGCTTGTAATAAAGTGGGCATTAGTATGTGCATCAAGGAAGATTTGTAACCGGAAGAACAGAGTAGATAGAGCCTATCCTCGATGTGGAGATCGGAGAAGTCGTTGGTATGTTGAGTGCACTTAAATGGATGGATGAGTTGCAACTACGTGACATGAACTTTGAGCTGGATTGCAAAAGGGTGGTAGACATTCTGCATAACAACAAACCTTATTCATCTGACTTTAGTGCTATTCTTAGTGATTGTAGAATTATGTTAGCTACAAATTTAGCGAACTTTCATATTAAGTTCATTAGAAAACAAGTCAATGAATTTACCCATGCATTTGCTCGAATGGCTACATCCTTAGCTAATTTCTATTCTTTTATCAATATTCCAACATATATTTACCATATTGTTATGAATGAAATGAGATAAGTCTTTTACGGTAAAAAAAAACACAATGATTTATAAATTATAATTTGATCAGAGGATAGAATAATACTCCTCCCTTCTTAATATAAAAAAACCCTTGATTACAAGTAACAACTGCACCAAGTACTATAAAATAATCAGCAGATAATGCACTAATTTGTTGCTCTACATTATTATAAATCTCAATTATTATTCTTGATGAACTTAAGTATACAGACAAGAAAATACATTATACAGTACAAATAATAGTACATATGATTCCTTTACCACGTGTCTCTAGATCTTAGTTTATTTTATGTTTACATCTAAAAAATATATAAAAATGTTTGTTTCCTTTTGTTTTCATTTAATGGTAGAAAATTGTACATGGATCTCTCCACAAATTATAATTCAACACTATACTTTCACTATGTGTATATGAATTTTCTATTAGCTTATCACAACAAATGAAATCGAATTAGTCCCTGAATTTGTAATGATTAGAATTTTGCAAACAAACAAAATTAAACCATTTATTCACTATATTTCCAGTTGCCACTCAATGTATGTGTGAGTGTTGTAAATTTTGAGATATCAAATTTAATTCCTACTAATTAAAAAAAAAATGAAGACTTGTACCAAAATTTAAACGTGTGTGGACCATGAATTTCCAAAACCAATTTTGCACCTCATACACTTCCTCTGTCATACTCCACACATAGAGAGCAGGTTATCTATTTTGTTGCTACTATCATTCATTCATTTGTTTGTTTCTCCAAATATTAAAAGAAATCATAATTCAAAACTTAAAGTTGATTTCAAATATTCTATTTCAAATGATTGTGTACACCAAATTGTTAGAGTAATAAATAAATCTATGATTGATCCCGCATAATCGCAAGGTAAAACATTTTAAATGTGACCAAATACGCGTACGTACATTATAAGGATGATCTGGTGACTGAGATGAATGAGTTAGCGAGTGGAGTGATAAGAAGATTAGATATTCATTTTAACTTCACTAAATAGTAATTAGTGCCAACTAATTTCAAACCTTATGCTTATCTTTATTTAATCTAATCATTAGCAACAGTTATAAACTACCTACTGCATTATTGAAGCTTTCAGTTATCTTCTCTCATGCAATGGCTTCCATAAGCTATATGCTTCTCATATTTTGCTTCTTCAATCTAAGAACACATCTTGTATCATCACTTAATTCAGCTAGTGATGTTCCAATCAATGTAACCAAACACTTCTCTTTCAAAGATTTTAGCTTAACCAATAATCCAAAACTAGTCCATGATTTGAAGCTTCTAGGAAGTGCAAAATTCTCAAATGAAAAGGGTTCACTTCAAATTCCAAATGATTCACAAGAAACAGATATAAGACATCAAGCAGGTAGAGGTTTATATTCCTTTCCAATTCGTTTGTTAGATCCAATTACCAAAATACCAGCTTCTTTTCAAACCACCTTTTCTTTTCAGCTTAATAATTTAACTACTACTTCTGGTTTAAGTGATTATGGTGGTGGTAGTGGACTTACCTTTATCATTGTACCTGATGAATTCACTGTTGGAAGGCCAGGACCTTGGCTTGGTATGCTTAATGATGCTTGTGAGAACGATTATAAAGCGGTTGCAATTGAGTTTGATACGCGAAAGAATCCGGAATTCGGTGATCCAAATGATAATCATGTTGGTATCAATTTAGGTAGCATAGTATCTACTAAAATTATCAATGTTTCTGATGTTGGTGTGTCCCTTAAGGATGGTTTTGTTCACCATGCTTGGATCGATTATGACGGTCCTCGAAGAAGAATTGACATTCGTTTAGGACTTGCGGACGAAGAAGTTTATCCTACTAAGCCTATATTCTCAGAGTTTATGGATCTCTCACCTTACTTGAATGAGTATATGTTTGTAGGATTCTCGGCTTCAACAGGTAACCATACACAAATTCACAACATACTCTCTTGGAATTTTACTTCAACTAGCCAAGCTTTTCTTCGCTATCCGTCATCTGAAACATGTCAAGGTAAGATCATGCTAGAGAATACTACAGAAACAACAGCTACTACCAATATAAAGTCTAATGGGAACGAAATTCCACGAAGCTTCTTGATTTTTGTTGGTTCTGTAGTATTGGCTTTGGTTATTTTAGTTGGTTTTTACTTCATCAGCAAGCATAGAAGAAATGCTTCTAAATCAAAGAATTCTATAGAGGAAGATATTCATAGACCAAGGCCTCCTAACAAACCACGCCGTTTCACTTTTTCTGCGATTTCCTCTTCAACTAGATCATTCAGTGAGGTAGAAGTACTTGGAAGTGATACTAGAGGAGTATACTACAGAGGAAAGCTTGGTAATGGAAGCCAAGTAGCCGTGAAAAGATTCTCAACTCAATTTCTCGACACACACGGATCCGATAAGAAGCGTTTGTTGAAAGAAATCAAAGTCATTAGCCATGTTCGTCACCCGAATTTACTTCCTATAAGAGGCTGGTGTCAAGACAACAATGAAATCATCGCGGTCTATGATTTTGTCCCTAATGGCAGCCTCGATAAATGGCTATTCGGAGCCGGTGTTCTTCCGTGGACACGTCGGTTCAAAGTCATCAAAGATGTAGCCGACGGATTGAGTTTCTTGCACACTAAGCAACTAGCTCACAAGAACATGAAATGCAGCAGTGTTTTTCTAGATGTCAGTTTCAGAGCTGTTTTGGGAGATTTTGGATTTGTGCTAATGGGAGCAGAATCAAAACAGTTCGAGTCAATAGTCTGTAATGGTGCTGATGTGTTTGAATTTGGTGTCATTGTGTTGGAAGTGATAGGTGGAAGGCCAAGAGTGGAACCAGAAACAGATGAAACAAAATCAGAAGAGAGGAACTTATTGGATTTTGCATGGAACTTGCATGAGACTGATGAGAAAGTGAAGCTTGTCGATCGAAGAATGGGATCATTGATCAACTTGGAACAAGCGATTCGAGTTATGGAAATCGGTTTACTTTGTACTTTGAATGAGAATAAAGGAAGACCTTCAATGGAACAAGTTGTGGAGCTTCTTCATAACATGGAGAAGCCTATTCCGGAGTTACCGAGAACTAGACCAGTTGCTTTGTTTCCTTATAACAGTGCCAATACTGGACTTTGCAATAACTACTCTTGCACTTTAAAGCTTTGATGAAGTTACATGGAAGACGAATATGTGGCGATTTATGAATAAACTTTGTTTGTATCATTCTTCTTAGACTTGTTAAATTGTAACAAGGGATTTCTATCATTCTTCCAAATGCAGCAAATGTTTTAGATTTTAGAGTGATGTTTAATTGTGAAGATGCTAGATCAATATTGTATATTGCATTGCTATTCTTGGGGGAGTGTAAAGATAGGATTGTGAATATGGGCTAGTGCAGGAAAAAGGGTGATCATGTTTTCATTTTCTGTATGCTTTAGTATTTCTTTGGAAGCTTCATAGCTTCTATGGAGGATGTGTGAATCTTTAGAGTCTTATTGTTAAATTGTAAGTGAAAATTGGTTATTATTGGTAAATAAGGGAAACCAAAACTGTTTTATTATTCTGTTATTATATTTGACAGGAAAGGTCTTGTCGCGGCCTAAGCAAGCCAGAGCTGCCTTACCATAGCTATGGCACTGATGCAGCGATGCTGCATTGGACCACGGAGTTTCATTTTTTCAGGAACATTTTCTAATTAAAAAGGTATCCTTAGGCCATCTCCTCGCACATCTCAGTTAGAAGTGTCCTTTGGAGATCTTCCAAGCCTTTAGCACTTCTGTGCAATTTTTCTATGACATTAGGAAGAAAACTCGCAGCTTCAAATCGACGCCTAATCTTGTCCATAAATCTCAATCATGCAAAATTGCAAATGGTGTCATGAGACTCAATACTTAGAAATGGTTTCACCATTTCAAAGCGAGAATCAAGTCCAACTATGTCTTTTGTTGGTGCAGGTACAAGAGGGAACTTAGGAACAGTGTCTTAACAATCTTCTTGATGAGTTCAGTTTCATACCTGAAAAGAAATAATAACAAATAGTTCCAACATCATTTAGAGTTCAATCCGACTACACATGCATAAATAATGGTGAATCACACAAACAAAGCTGTAAATATTGCCAATAAGCATTTACAAGTAGTTAACCAATAAACATTTCATAACATATCAGTTCAGCACATGTCACATACTAGCTTATGCTACAAATGCAGTCAAACACACATTAGTGCCCTACAAATGCAGCCACCAAAGAGTTCATAATACAATATAATTGTAAATTATCAAAACAACAATGAAGGAGAACATTTCACAACCTTGTTCTACTAGTCTGTGTCATCTTCTGAAGCTTGCTCATTGTCACCAGGGAGTGAAAACAAAGACTCTGTAAACATGACAATGTCAGATGGACAATTACGGAAGGAACGATGTCCCAATAGCTGTCCTTTATCGTTATACTTCACCAATCGAGTACCACGACTTGTTCCAATAATATCACCATTTTTTGTAGAACATATAGGGTTAAAGTAGAGATTGGGAATAACATCAAGAGGAAGAACAAGAGTCTTAGTCCAAGACGAATTCACTTTGTATTCTTTCATCACCCATATTTCCGCTATATCATTATCATAATTCATAGCCCATAGACTAAGAAATTCTCCGAATACCCACAAACCACAACCCATTGGTATTTCTTGGTCAAAATCATTTGGAAGAGACATCTCAAACAATTTCCTTTCCGTTAAATCAAAGACAACAATAACATTCATTTTTAAATCAGGACGAAAAGCCAACCAATGAATAGCCCCATTAAAGAACAATCCTTCTCTAAGATCACCAATATATGGGATGTGAGTACCCTCAATTTCTTTCCAAGTATTATTATCTCTAAATGAGAAAAACTCCAAATGTGATGAAACAACGTTATCATGGGATAATACAACCACCAAGTAATCATTTCTTGACTGATCATAACCAAAACCACAAAGAGAAATATATGCTTTGTTGATATTAAAAGGAGACAAAGTTATATGTTTTTTAAATCCGGTGGATGGATTCCATATGAAGATATCTGGACGACAGTACAAAATTATAAACCCTCTACACGACCCTTTAATTTTAACGAGAAAATCAGATTGGAGTATCCAAAATTTAATGTTAAGTGAAGCAGGATCAGAATCTTTGGTAAGAAACGCTTCAAAATCTATAGAACCAAATCTAGGAGGGAAAACTGATATGAACATAATTCTACGAGTGTGTGTAAGTTGAAAATGTGAATTTTGAAAGTGAGGATCAGAGATAAGAGAAAACCATGACTTACAAACGCACTTGAAACGTAGAAGAGACTTCACCGGTAACCTTAGAAGTATTTCAACGATCAACTCATGAGGCAACGGATACAACATCATCTTCTTCATCTCCACGCTAGCTCTTCCACCTACTTCGAGTCACCGTAACTTGTGCAAAAAAAATAATAATAGAGGATGAGATTGAGAACTATCAAAAATAAAAATTGAAGAAGACAAAGGGAGAAAAGTGAAAGACACGCATGGAGGAGGAAACAAGAAAAGGTGACATTAAGTATTGTCAAGGTCAAGGAATATTTGTTTGAAATGTGTATTGGTTGTAGGCCCATGAAATGCATAAGTACTAATTTATTTTTAAATAGAATTGTTTGTGTATAATTTTATTATTTTGTTCACCTAATTCTATGCTAGAACAAAAAAGTAACTTCGATATCATAAGAAATATATAACTTGGAAGACAAAATATATTTATTTTTTTACAACTTGGAAGACAAAAGCAAACCAAGAAAACAACTATACAATAACAAATGATAAGTAACAACTAAATCTCCTAAAAAAGAATATTTTCAATTCTTAATCTACTAAAACATTATTCATAAAATCTAATCTCCCACTAGTACAATAACTTAATCTACTAACAAAGAACAAAATGCATTCCAGCTACTGCTAGGAACTAAGCCTCTGCGATGAATTGAGCAACAATTCCTTGCTTCTTCTTCTTCAACACTTCAAGATGCATTTTCTTTGCTAAGCTTCTCATTCTCATTCAAAGTATCACTCATAGGCTTGATTTTGCTCATATTGACATATAATAAGATTCCTTTTGACATATAAGGATTCCTGTATCTGATTGCTTAAACCTACATTCCCAAGAAATATGACATCTCCCGAATATCAGTTATTGTAGTTAGTCCTGCTGAGCAAAAACTACTACAGTGTTTGCAGCATCGGCACAAAACTTCTAAGGCATATTTTTCTCATATAGCAAGCATTAAGCCATTTCCATCACTGACCTATTCTTCCTTTCACTCACCATTCTGCGGCGATGAGTAGGGGAGCAGTGAGTTGACGCGTAATTCCAACCTCTTCACAAAGCTATTCTGAGGTGTATCCAATTCCATTACCTATCTTAACATTGGAATTTTGCATCCACTCTGATTTTCAGCCAAATTTTTGAATTTACAAAAAATATAAGGAACTTCAAATTTCAATTTAAAAAATTAAATCCAGCATATCCTTCTAAATTCATATATGAAGAGTATGTAATATATGCCTCCACTCAATGATGGTTCGGAAATTGTCCTCCAAGGAATTACACATCACACGCATTATCCACCTAGAAAACTTCCGAGTGCAAAATCAGATAAAAAAAACACAGTGTGAACCTTCGCATCTGATGGCTTAAGCAGAAAATACAACAGTGTTTGCAGCATCGGCCCAAAACTTCTTAGGCATATTTTTCTGATGTAGCAGCAAGCATTGAGCCATTTCAATAACTGTCAGATTCTTCCTTTCACTCACACCATTTTGCTGCGATGAGTAGGGAGCAGTGAGTTGATGTGTGATTCCAACCTCTTCACAAAACTAATTGAATTTTCCTGAACTATATCCAATTCCATTATCTGATCTTAACATTTGAATTTTGCATTCACTCTGATTTTCAACCCAATTTTTGAATTTACAAAACATATCAGAAACTTCAAATTTCAATTTCAAAAATTAAATTCAGCATATCCTTTTAAATTCATATATGAAGATAAAAGATTATGTAATATATGCTCCCATAAGATAATGATGGTTCTGCGAGCAAAGGTCCTTCAAGATCTGTATGCATTAACTGCAACCTTTTGCATGATTAAAATGGCAAAGTTCCCTGTATAAGAAGTGGATTTTACAACAGCAGCTTCCTTACATTGCAATAAGTCTAATGAAAAACTTTTACCTTCATTGGTGTACTGAACAAATTCTTATGCATCAGCACAGATTTTATCACACACTATTCTTAAAGATGATTTATGAACCTCTTTTCAAACAACTGCCATATACTTAATAAGTTTTGACAAATATTAGGCACATAATAATGGGAATTCAACTGAGAATAAGGGCATCACAGGTAAACCAGAATTATGAAGGGTTTATTTATTAAAGGAAGACTACGAAGACTACTGAGGTGGCAGAGAAATAAATGAAGTAGTTATTAGTGGAATGAGCTCTTTGTTTGGATATAGGGAGCAATTCATAAGAAGGGAAGAGTGTATGATGGAATTATTTTCTGTAATGGCCAGAGATAGATATTTCTCTGCGTTAGAGCTTTGCTCTGGGAGTAGCTATTAGCCAGATAGATCCTCCTCTATTACTACTTTCCTTTACCATCAATAATATACATATTTGAAAACTCTCATATTTGTACCTCACATCAAGAGGCTCTTAACCTCTATAAGTCAAGGATTATACCTTGACTAGGTATCATAAGCCATTGAAAAAGTTAGTGCTGGAACAGAAGCCTTGTTAATATTTGAGTGTATAGAGATGACATGGCCAACCTAAAAAACAATAAATCAATGCAAGTAAGAAATACAAACTCGAGGACAGAGAACATAGAAAGAATTTATAAACAGAGGGATTATGACCATTGGTTTAACTGCAGGACCATGTCCACCAGATCTACCGTGTAAATTGCCAGGCTCGGATGGATTATGACTTGGGTTCCGATTATAAACAGAGGGTCTAGCTGCTCTTCCCATGAAAGGAGCATTTCGTTCATTAGAATTACAATAGCCCATTGGAGGATCATAGTAGGGACTTGGGCGACAAGCTACTATGGATAAGCATGGCTAAGTTACACGAAGTTTGCTATTAGTAGTTAGGACTCTAAATATAAATAGGGGCTTCACTATGACAAAAGAAACAACTTAGAAAATAATCATCTTGCCAGAAATGGCAGGAACAGATACTATGGCGCAGCAAAACCCATAATACATATTTCAAGCATAGCAAATATTCTCTTTCCTCTTAAAATCCAAAACAAAATATTTCAGCAAAACCCCTTTTAAGTATGAACGTAAGTCACAGTTTTCAAGTATTAAACCAATTCAGCAAGAAAAAGCATAGCATTGATATTTTAGAGTGAGCAGCACATGTGTTTCAGCAAAATTTCAAAGAATTATGAACCTTATATATGCAGAGGCGCTTTAGTTGAAAGAAATAAACCATGCAAACAACATCTTCATGAATATAACCATAGTGGCAGACTTTTACTCACAAGTTCCATTGAACTATGACAATTAACAAGTTGCTATAACAGCTATATAGCACAAAACTTTAGGCATAATTCACAAATTTCTGCACTTGTGTTTACTACACACAAAGAGATTAACTAATAACTGATATAAGAAAATGAAAGATGATTAAAAGGAAGAATTGCACAAACTCAGCCCGTTATTTTGTTTCCAGATTCAAAGCTGGTTGGGCTGATGATAAACACCCTTTGCTTTCAATGTCTATGTTTGACGGTTTCCATTGATCCTTATTATTTTTGAGAGCCCTCCTCCATTTACATAGCCTTTTGAACACAGCTTCATGCAAGCCTGTTATTTCAGTTCCATCATCCATGTACTCTTTGGCGGGTGCGACAAACTTCGAATTCTCTCCTCATATTCGAAGAGAACATGCAACAAAAGAGAGAGAAAACAAGTAAGAGGGATTCTTCACAACTCAGCAGAAGCATAAAAGTTAACTACTCACTAGGGTTACATTAGTAATTTCAAAACTGAATAAGATACAATAATTTAGCAGGTTTATTTAATGTTTCACCCATTTGCAAGAGTTACGTATTTCAGTTTGGCCTTTCTCTCGATGTAGTGGTTGATCTGTTTTTCAACATATTATGAATTTTTAAAGCAATAGAGGTAACTAATCTTTAATTAATGTCATTGTCCTCACTCGTTCTTATATCTCTTAAAAAGTGTCATTCTAGGCAATAGGGCTAGGATAAAAACCAGGTCTGAATGGCATACCTGGAGGAATGTAAGCATCAGGTATATGGGGACGATAGACTTCTCCGTTCTTATGCTTCCCTGTTGGACCGTTTCCGTGAAGAGAGTGATTTTGATTTTACCCGGAATAGTTGGTACCTGCAAAAGACACTCCGACGATCAAGTTAGTTATGGATTGAAACAAAATAATAATCGTAAAAAAAGAAAAAGAGATCATACCTTGATTCAAACCTTAATTAAGAAATTTGTTACCATATTAGCAAGCAAGCAAGCAGCAATAAAAAAGGAAAGGAAATAATATAATAGTATACTAGCGAAGTGACATTAAAATTTTGACTTTCCTTTTTCTCTCTGCTTCGCGACCTTCTTAAGCATGCATAATTGTATAACTAACTAACAAAAATCAATCAATCATAAAATAAAAACCAACCATATTAGCAAGCAAGCAAGCAATCAAAAAGGAAAGGAAATAATACTAGTTAGCGAAGTGACATTAAAATTTGGACTTTCCTTTTTCGCTCTGCTTCGATGGCTTCTGGAGTGTTCTCAATCGCTCGATATGCCTCCAAAAGAATTTCAGCCTTCTCAGTTGCTTTTTCGATCAACTCACATAACCGCCAATATTGGTGTTGTTTGTTATTGTTTCTTCTCAGCAACGGCGGAGGTGGAGTAAAGTCCAGTGACGGAGTAGTCACCGAAGGAGGCGGAGAACAAGGTGGAGTAAAGTCCATTGTCGGAGATTAATGAAAGAATGCAAAGTTAGAAACGTTTCCCGGAATAAGGCGGTGGGTGATCAGAGGAAATAAGGAAAGACTGTTAGGTTTTCGCGGAATAGAGCGCTAATATTTATATAAGGAGTTTTGTGTGTGTGCGTCACTTGTACGCAATAACACAACGGTACAATTATTTTATTTTATTTTTTGAGGTAAACGGTACAAAAATTTGTAAGAATAAAAATCTATATAAATATAGTATATACTACTCCTTCCGTCCCATTATATAAGCATCTTCTTACAAAAAGTCTAATCCTAAAATATAAGCATCTTTACAATTTAAAGGTACATTTATTACTTAGTAGTAATAATTAAGGGTATGTGTAAGTAAAAAAGTAATAAATATATCTTTAAATTGTAAAGAGGCTTATATTTTGAGACTAGACTTTTTGTAAGAAAGTGCTTATATAATGGGACGGAGAGAGTAATATTTAGAACATTTGTAAATGAAAGTGTACTGATATGTTTAATTTCTAAATTAATAAATTAATGAGTTTTTTTATAAAATCAAATTTATTTTTCGACAGAACGAAATCAAAAAAAAAAATTTGCCTAAGTTTTCTTTTTTGTTGAGTAAAATCAAAATTATAATATCAAGGAACATTTTTTTTTACATCACGTTTTTTTTTTTTTTTTGGTACAACATTTTTATTTATTGTTGTAAGAATCAAAATTAGGAGATAGTATTATTTTGGTCATGAGCAGGGTATCCACCGTCGAATGCGGTGACTATTCTTTTTGTTAGATTGGAGACACCTTAAATGATGGGATAGCTGACCTAGAGATTTAAAATTGCTACATATTTAAGGCGGAAATCAATTGTTCGACCTTTGGTTAAGGAAGGATGAATCCTAACAGCTTAACCACATTCTCTAAATTCCTAATTAAACATATATAAACTTATTGATTGTATTATGTATAATATTTGTTTACATTTCACTAAAAAAATATTTATTCTATTAAATAGATTGTGTACAAGTCTCTATAAATTTTGTTTTAGTTTATAGGATACTAAGCTACTTGACCAAAATAAAATTCATAAAGTACAGTAAAGTAAAATAAAATAAAATTTAACATTGATAAAAATTAAAAGTATAAATTCACCAACAAATTCATATCATGTAAGTTAATAACATAAAGCAACAAAACATTTATAAATCATTTTTTGTCAAAAAAAAAAAATTATAAATCATATGATTTTGGTGCTACGTAGCAATGAATTGTCAAGTAAATAATGTCACATCAACATTCAATGAGTGGCCGACACGTGGATGAGACAAAAAACAAATCTTTTTTTATATACAGAAAAGATAAATTGTTCCCGATAGTAATTGATCTTTAATCTTGTCTAACTCAATGTATATGTCCTCAACTCAAACCTAGTGCCGGTCCCGACTATTTCCCAGACAAATTGGATGAGGAGGCTATTTGAAGTTAATCTCTGAGCCTCCCTCAATCCAACTTATATATTCCCAACTCAAACCACTTGAGTTATTCTACGGGGACCAAAAAACCAAATCCAACATGTCTAATGTGATTTTCTAATATTTATTTATCAAGTCATCTTATTTGGATGTAAATATGGCGTCCAATGATAAAATAATGAGAATAGTGAATTATTTAAATAAAAAACTATAATAATATAGCTATTAAAAATCATATTTTACTCTTATTCAAAAAAACAATTTACTCATTAATTTTAATTCTGAAACCAATCAAATTCTTGTAAAATAGTCTTAAACTACAGCAAATATTATCTCATGAGGCACCATTGTATCACTTTAAGCTAAAGAATGACAAATGAAATGGATTCATCTAACATTTAAACTACCCTTGGGATGAACAAGGTGAGAGAGGCCTACAACAACAACAATTAAAAATATATCAAACAAGGTGAGTGAGACATTCAACATGTCTAATTTAACTTGACCATTCAGGTTATGAAGTTCCACAGTGTATTTGATCTATTAAAAAAATGAGGAATTGAACATGTTAACTTTAGTTGTATTGTGTTTGATTTTAAAATTGTTTTAAGGACTAAACAAAAACATATATTTTTGTCCCTACTGAACAACGATACAACCATCTGTCCTCGTCACAAGTTGTATAAAATATCAAAATAATATTTTCTCCACCAAATGTTACAGCTCGGGCTCCACATTTTGTCATGTGCTATTATACCTTGTATTGTCCTGTACTTTGTCCAATATTTATATTTTACAGATCATCCATGTTGAGCATTCTAAGCTCATCTCGACCATTTAAGTCATGTTGAGCTCTACCCTAAGTCTAACTATGCAAACCATTTGGACCACAAGTTAATGTCTAAGTGAAAGTTGAGGTCCTTTTGGTCTTCCACGCATTCTGTACAAACATAGAGACATGAGCATCGCATGCTCCGGCTCCATGTGACTTGCGTCGACAAGTGGCTACGTGTCTTGTATGGACAACTGCATGTGAATTTCATAATTATAGTTTATTGGACTTGGACGTCCAAGGAGAGACGCATTAGATCAAGAAAAAATAAACTATAAAAGGAGACACCAGTAAACTAAAAAGATCAATTCACATCGAGGATAAACAATTATTCAATCTTAATCATTTTCAGATTGGAGTCTTTTCTTAGACATTATAGAGAGCATTCACCTGTTGTATTTATCTTATGTTCACATACGTGAACACCCATGTTTTTTTTTTCACAAACTTTAGCAAATGGACGACCTACAATAATACTAAGTGATGTCGAACATCTAACAAAAAAAAAGATTGATAAAATTATGAAAGAAGTTCTAAAGGATTATAAAGAGGGTTCACATGAAACCAAATGTTGGCTTCAAACAAATTCGGCATTGTTTGAGAAGTTGCTCTTAATGCCTGCACAAGAGTTAACACAAGAGTTATGGTAGAGAAATACCCCTCTTTTCCATAAATGCTACGTCCCTAGTAATATGACTTATGGTAATGGTTCTCTAACTTTTGATGAAGGTGCTGAACCTATTGTGAGAATATCACTAATACAAGAAGGCAGTCCTTTTAGTCTATTTCTCTAGATATGAAGGGAAAACATTTTTATCAAGATTTAATTTTGGCTTGAAAATAAAAATCTTTGACTTAGGGGTAATATTATACTATCAAATATTAGTATATGTTAAAGCAATCTTGATAGCCTTTTAAACTAGTTTTCATGTAATATACATTGATGTTCTTTGTAATGTTAAACTTGCTTTACATTCTTCTCAATAAATGTGCTGAAATAATGTTTTGATTGTGTTTGATTTGTGCATCAGAAGGTAGATATGTGAACTAAAAGTATGGGTAGAAAACAATGTTAAACATCCAGATAACCTTGCAATGTTAAAACTTTGTCGATCCTTTTTTTTCATATTTACTTGCTCTTTAATTCACTTGATTATTTTATTTTTACAGCAACATCATAGTGAAATGAGAGAATCCACTAGACACTTTCTTCTTTAAATAATGTTTCCAATACTCTCTTCATTGAAATTCAACTTTAGAGAATGAAAGGTAAGGAGCAATGCATCTTACACCTATGACATTGAATGATTAACTAACAAATTCCTTGTTTCATTTTTTTGGTGTTAGAGAGTTTGACATGGAAACTCACACACAAATTGTAGAGAAGAACGATGTTGCAGGTTCGAACCCAGCCCCAACAAAATAAATAATAAATTTGTCATTTGAAAACAGATATCCCACAAAAAAGAAAGAAGTTAATAAAGCTCAAAGGAGGTTTCCTCAGTTTTGATAACCACAAATTATAAAACCAAAAGGCAGACTGATCTACAAGTATGGCAGTTGAATCATGTTTTTGACACAGCAAGTAGATTAACTAAATTAAATAATTTACAAATGAGAAATCCAGGAGCTAGCCTAGTTTTACCACATATAGACTAGTTTTAATTAAGCAGTAAGTCACAAATTAGATTAAACACAATGTTAAGGAAACTGAAACAGTTAATACTCATTCTCTGCAACTGTTTAACATTCATTTTTCCTGGTAAAATTGCTCAAAATTCAATCATTACTGAGATGATTTTGGTTTGCAGTTTCATTCATATCCATAGTTTTCTACTGTTAGGTGTTACCAAACATGAAACAAGGTTGAAATTGATAAAGAATAGAGGTCAACCATTATCACATAATCCAAGCTGTAAGAGACAAAGATTGCCTATAGTTCTTAACTACACCAAGTTGTAAGAGACAAACGTTCATTGACAAAAACAAAGTATATTGATCAGATCAAGGTAAAAACTAATGTACATCATACCATGGTTATCAAATCGAGATTCAAATTGAAAATCAGAAGACTTATTTTATCAATCATTAATCAAACCTATAATCTAACATATCATTTGCTAATCTCAAAATAATTCAAGATTCAAATCATAATTATCTCTAATTTTTTCTTTTAGATAGTGATTTATTAGATTGAAATTTAGATAGTGATTCATTAGATTGAATCAAGATCCATCATATTCATAATGAAGTAGGATTCAAAACGAAAGTTTAACATACATATCAAAGATTCATATAGATTGTGCTCAGTATTGTATCAAATCGAGATACAAATGACATGTATTATAGATACTGATAACCATTCATCCAACACCAGAAACAAATTAAAAAACTTAATTTTTTTTGTTAAAGCCGAATATAATGTGAAATACATATATATCTTGGAAGACAATTCCAGTATATAAAGACAAGTTAACCTTATGTTATCACAAAAAATGCATACAAATTGAAATCAATAACAAAATCCATTTGCTCGGGCGATCAACAAAATAATCAATAACACAATTACACAATAATGCAAAGGGTAAGATCTTGATCAATATATAAACATTATACATACAATATATAGAAGAATTGGTCAAATGATCAATATTATCAGTATATAACAATATAAACAAAAAAATCAACATCTTCAAAATCCCCTTATAACACAAATGAGAAAAAGAATTGTTATGTTACCTAAACCCAAACCCAGAAAGATTAGACAAACAACAACAACATTCTCATAATTACATAATTTTCCGTTTCGAATTAAAAGAATCCAAACAATACCGAAAACCCTAAAACAATAAGCCAAACAATGTGAACCAAAAGAAGTGCCTGACCCGGAAAAGTTGCAGATCCTCCATTCCCAATTTCACAGAATCCCAATTTCGCAACTTTAGCGCCGGCGCAGGCTGCTTCGGCGCAACCGCACCAATACGTTACACCGTCTGCACCGCAAACAGGATCCGTCCGGAAACATTTCGCCGGACATGATGACGGAGTTGTTATTGAACACAAGCTGCTTTGTTCTTCGGTGGATGACGGTAATCTGATAACGGAGGGTTCTTCGAGTTCTGATGTTGTGAAGATGGGGAAGATGATGATTAGAGCGAAGAAGGTTGCAACGATGGAGGTGAATTTCTTCGATTTCGCCATGGTTGGTTGGCGAAGAAGCGAGCTACGGAGGCTCGCTGTGTGAATTTGGGATTTGGGAGAGAATGTTGGAAGATTTGGGATTTGAGGGTTTGGGAATTGAAATTGGATTGAACCCTAATTGAGGAATTTGGGGGTTTTGATGAATGAATGAAAGAAAGAAAGAGAAAGAATCTTCGTTTGCCGTTGCAAAAAGGAGAATGTTTCTTTTATTTTATTTTCAGTAATTAATATTGGAAAAATATGAATTTACACCTAATATTTTCGGAGAAAAGTTCCAAAATGAAAAAATTAGTGTGGTGGTTGGAAGTTAGTTGTATTGTGAAAGAAAAATACAAAGAGATGCCACCTAATTAGTAGTTTTCTTTTTAACGAATAAATATTATTATTAAAAATCAAGTCATTATATAAGTGGACAAAGATCGATAAAAAAAACTACAAAACAAATGTGTCGTATATAAATAGAACACCTATGAAAAATACTAAAACAAATACATTTAACAAAAGTTAATTTTTAATCTCATTTTTAGAAAGACACTTCACAGTCTACAACTTTCAGACTAATAGAGAAAACATCCCGTCTCAAAGAAATGCCACTAGATATTAACTCCCGACCTCGAATCAAAAGTGATTGGCTTATCAAAATTAAAACGCAATTTCTTATGAAAAAAATCTATTTGCTTTTTATAAACTTTTATGTATTTAATTTTCTAAAATTTGTATATTTTAAAAGTTAAAAAAATACTAATTTAAGTTAATTTTACATTGATAACTGATATGAGTTTAATGTCATATCAAGAAAGTTGAAATGGAATAACGTAACAAAATATATACAATTTAATGGTTATTTTAACCGCAAAGTCTGTTTGTAGTTCGGCCTAATGACCTCCACTTTAGCGGAAAAAGAAAAAAGTATTCTATACAATTTAATGGTTATGGTTATTATAAAGTTTTTTTATTGTTTTACCACCAGTTTAATCTGGTTCGGGGTCAGTTCTGGTATCAAATGGTTTCAGTCCCTCCCGATCGCAGTTGCCGGGATCTAATCGTGATCCTTCCTACCGAGTTCAACGTCAATCACCAGTGACCCAACTAACTATTGGTATGGTTATTATAAAGTTATTTACTTAATTTTAAGGGGTTTTTTTTAAGGCCTTTTAACTTAACTTGAATCACCAAACAACAAAACAAAATATGTTGACGTTTTCTTATAGCAGATAATCTGATCATTTGGTGTTTGATTCCATTTGACACGCCTAATTGACCTGGCTTTCTTGTTCAAATGATTATCACTAGGCAATTTTTTCTTTAAATTAATAGTATATCCTTATATATTAAACTAAATATACTTTTTCTTTTGTTTATTTTTAGATTATAATCCAAATTGAACAAAGTTATTAAAGAAGATGAAAAGAGTGAGAGTTTATTACTAAGTTACAATGTTGGTCACCTACAATGAAAAGAGAACAAAAGTTAATTAAGTTGATTAAGGAGGTTTTTGGTGAATCTTCTATCGTATTGGTCTACTTTAACCATTTGTTAAAAACTAATAGAATAAACGAACTTAACCTCCAGAAGCAGGGGATTAAGAGATTAAATGTAGCGTCCTCATGAGCTTAGCTCAATTGATAAAAGACATTACACATTTGTGCAGGGACCGGGGTTCGAACCCGGTATGCTCACTTATTCACTTTTAAGAGCTGAATTTCTAGCCGTTAGACTACCTGACAAAAAAAAAGAACAAAGATTAAATGTAGCAATAATTAATAAAATTCAGTCCTTTTTTGTTTGAGAAGGTAAAATTCAGTCCTTGAAATTGTTAATTTGGTATCAAGAATTAATAAAATTTAAAAATAATCACTAATAGAAAAGCATCAATTACATTCATCTTTTCAAAACAAATGCAATCACTAAATCATAATCACTTAATGTCAGAACACACCCTTAACCGAATTAGTCGGTCCAGTGAGCCGGATACTGGTGGTGAAAACAAAAACAAAAAAATCACATGAACTAATCAAATGGGGAAGAGTTTGAGACTTTGGACCACAAAAGGACAGCAGGTAGCAATCCATTGTAGATATTACCATTTTGATGAAAGCTCTATACCACTAAGTAGAAATAGGCCAAAAGCCCAAAACTTATGTCAATTGACAACAAAAGCCAACCGAAAAGAAGAGTCATAAACATGATGGTATAGTACTCATGAGTTATGCAATTAGCAGATTCCTTCCATTCCATACAAGTAGTATGAAGTATGTATACTGAATTGGATATGATGCCACCGAATCTTAGACCTTGGGTCATGCCTAACTCATCTCTACAAAATCGGTTTGTAAGTGGCACCTATAACCTTACAAGATGGTTTTAAAAAGACGAATTAGGCCTAATATAACCAAGCTTCATATAAACCTTGGTAACAGTTTTAGGCAGCTCCAGCATCAGTAACTAGGAAAAATATCTGCATCAATTCATAAAACTTCAAAATTTGTCTCCAATATCTCATTTGTTGTAATAGTAAAAAATAGTGCCGAGAAAAATAGTTATCTTATATGCCATGAAATATAAGAAAAGGTACCTTGATGAAACAAAGACCTTTATATGGTTGTTTAAAGTTCAATGAAGACACTATCTATTGTCTTGAGTTTTTTCATCTCGCCCTCACTTGCAATTCCAGGATCGACATAACACAACTGAAATAGAAACAACAACATCATTAACCCTCTTTTTCCAAAGGTGCAAGGCATTGCAAATTTATGTAAGAAGAAGTAAAACCTGATATTGCTGCTTCCTTAGTGTGTGCACTCCTCTTTTTATGAATTTCTGCCATCCAACTTTCTCCCTTAGTGATCTTTCTATAGCAGCCGTTTTCTATAAGTCACAACATTTGAAGTGATGTCATGTCATTAATACTGCACAACATTCATGTTCCAGAATAGACAAATACATAAACAGATAATAAGATATAGTAGGAAGAAAACATATATCGGCCCTGTTTATATAAACATCATAATTAAGCACTTATAACATAAGCGCTTACCATAAAATTCCTTATGCATAAGCTATTTATGTATCAAAAGGTAATATAAATTTTAAATTATTTTCAGAAGCTATCCTATAGAGAGTTTATGCAAATAACCTTAAAACAACTTATGGATTGTAATAAGTTGTTTCCATAAGCTCTCCCAAACAATCTTATAAGTGTTCATGCTTGAAAGTAAGCTCAAATAAGTCAATCGAAACATACTTATAAACCTACTTGTAATTGCATATCCTTACTTGTAGAGCTTGTACTAGTCCAAACAAATACAACACATTGCCACACAAAAACTAAAGGCTATACAATAATACAAAGTAAGGATTATAATGTTGGTTGTAATTAAAATTGGTTAAGATTTGCGTAAACTTGATTTCAACTGTTCAAGACGCTTTGCGTAAACTTGATATGCAATTAGACACAGCCATTTAAATAACAATTAAGAAAATAGACAATAACACACAAATATATTACATGACCAGGATCAAGAACTAGGAGATTATAATACGGATTTCCATTTCGTTGATGATTGACTTGGATTCCAACTATTGTTCTTGAGTGTCCATCATGTTGAAAGTACAACGGCCTGCCCAAGAAATATATCAAAACTTCAAAGACCAAGAGAAACAATATTCATTTTGTTTGGTTAGAACAGAAAGAATGTATCTAAAATGAAACTTCACTCACGTTTTCTCGCTGAAGACAACACGCTTATAACCAAATTGAATCGAGTTTTTATTAGAAAAATAATTCCACACAAAGTCCATGAGAACTTGATGGGATTTATTTTGTTCTGTAGCACTTTTCACCACACATTTACCACCACTTTCTTTATCCGTAGTGGAATTAAGAGAAGGCCAAGAATTTGCATATTTTTGGCCCCAACTTTTTTGCAAAACACCGCCGCCACGAGACGTGTATCTATCCATTGGTCCTAAAAAGTTTGGTGCTTTCCTCTTCCTTCCATCACCAATTCTCACGAGCTCCTGTTCACCAACACTTGAACCAGGGACAGATAGATAGAGAGATTCAGATTCCTTAGGACCAAAGTCCATTACCCTTGCCCGGAGACCAAAAGAACGTAAAAGTGTGGCACATTCGGTAGCTCCTATCCATTTATTAGAGCCATAGACAGCATGATTGAATTGATGAGAGCCAGATTCATCGAAACCTCTTTCCCAAGCAATCTCAAGCCATCTCTGGAGTGATGGAATATCAGGAACAAATCCTGAACCACCAAACAATACATCTTTCGCTTCTTTCTTTTGTGCCAATAAATGTGAACTAAGCATTTGAATGTTACGCCAACCGCAACCCCATCCGACATCCTCAAATGGAATGCTTTGGAAATGATCAACATAACCTGACAAAATGCTTCTTGAGTTGTGACCTTCAGACTCCAAACAGTTCCTCAACAAGTTCATCAAACCACCATTAATATTGTGAAACTCACTCTTTATCTGCAAATCAACCAAGCAAGAGATCTTCTCATCCATATTCCACTTCCCATTATCTCTACCAATCCCACTACCACTACCACCCACACCACCATACCAACTGTTACAATCTCCAAAACTTCTATCAAAATGCCAGTCACTAACAGCTTTTTCAACCTGCATATGAAACAATACAGCACAAACAATAAATTGAGAATAAAATACCTAATGGGAATTTCTTCTACACACAAACGAATAAACTATCAATTTAGTCCCTAAACTATCATTACTTCTTCAATTTAGTCTTTAACTATATGAATATAACAAGTAGTCTCTATAGTATTTAAAATTGGCCAATTTAATCCCTGCTATTAAGATGTGAGGAACTAAAATGACGGATTTCACATATTAAATTTATTATATTTATATAGTTTAGGGACTAAATTGGAGAGGGTGTGAGTGTATGTTTGGTTCTAAAGGGGCTAGAATTGATTATGGACGTGTAATATTGATTCTGACATGTTTGTGCCTCCATAATTGATTATAATTGAAGCTAGAAATTATAGCTTGTGACTCTAGAATTGATTTTTACACTAAAATTCAATGTTCAACTCACGTTTAGTTGAATGTATCCAAACATAAATCATTTTACCTTCAACTGAATTTTAATATCTTTTTTCTCATGGTAGAACTAAACATATACTAAATTGACGATTTATTCATTAACAAACTAAAGAAAAAGTGACCCATCTTAGTGTTATATCAGCTAGCTCGCTAGGCGACTGATTCCTAGCTGAGCGAGCATATCAGTCAGTTAGGTAGTTAGAATTCTGTTAGAGTTAGTTGTTTGTTACTCATTACAAACATGTATCAATAAGAGCTTTAAGCTCATTGTAAAACTGATTGAATTGAATGATAAGAAATAGCTTTGCAACAACAATTGGTATCAGAAGCGCCAATACTGCGCAAGCACATTCAATCCACACATCCAGGGAAACACGTTGAGTGAAGTTTGAGATCTCTGATCTCAAACACGAGTGTCTGTGAGCATCGTGTGAAGATCAAACAGTGATCTGTGTGATCAAGAGAGCGTTTCTTGATCAGTCTTGAAAGATTCTTGGAAAATCCACAACGTTTCCATGGCGGAAAACACAAACAACTCTACACATCCTGCAATTCCACGCTTTGATGGTTACTATGATCATTGGGCGATGCTTATGGAAAACCTGCTACGATCTAAGGATTACTGGGGAGTAGTAGATCAAGGAATTCCAATTACTACTGCTACATCATCAGCAGAAGAACGAAGACTTGCTGAGGAAGCAAATCAGAAAGATTTGAAGGCTAAGAACTATCTGTTCGCAGCCATTGACAGAACAATAATTGAGACTATTCTTGATAAGTCTACATCACGTGCGATATGGCGATCGATGTGAACCAAGTTTGGTGGTTCTACCAAAGTAAAGCGTGCACAACTGCAAGCTTTAAGGGGAGAATTTGAACTCCTACGCATGAAGGGAGATGAAACTGTCAATGATTTCTTTGGCAGAGTTCTTGCCATAGTTAACAAAATGAAGCTCCAAGGAGAAGCTGTAGAAGAAAGAACAGTTGTATCAAAGATTCTAAGATCAATGACAAAGAAATTTGATTATGTCATCTGTGCCATTGAAGAATCCAATAATTTGGATACTCTTTCCATTGATGAACTTCAAGGTTCACTATTGGTTCATGAACAAAGGATGAGACCAGTTAAAGAAGAGGATCAAGCCTTGAAAGCTGCCTATGGTGAAAGAAACTCTGGAAGAGGCAGAGGTCGTGGTGGTAGAACAAGTCAAGGAAGAGGTAAAAGACTCAACAAAGAACACATAGAATGCTATAGATGTCATAAATTAGGTCATTTTCAATATGAATGTCCTAATTCTGAAGGATATGCAAATTATGTTGATTATGATGATAGTGAAGAAGTGTTGCTAATGACCTATGCACCAAATTCTAAAGAAAGTATCAAAAGAAAGGTATGGTACTTGGATTCTGGCTGCAGTAACCACATGTGTGGTGTAAAAGAATGGTTTCATGATCTAGACACCAACTTTAGAGAAACTGTTAGATTGGGTGATAACTCACAAATGAATGTTCTTGGTAAAGGAAATATCAAGCTTCAATTGAATGGGATTAATCAAGTAATTACAGCAGTTTACTATATCCCAGAGTTGAAGAACAACTTGCTAAGCATTGGCCAGCTCCAACAGAAAAATCTCACCATAGTATTCAAACAAGATTGGTGCAAAGTGTATCATCAGGATAAAGGATTGATCATGGCTTCCAAGTTAGCATCAAACAAGTTGTATCCTATTATTGCAGAAGCAAAACTTGCTTGTCTACAAACTACAAGTGAAGATACAACATATCTGTGGCATTGCAGATATGGTCACTTGAATTTCAAAGGATTGCAGAGTTTACAGCAGAAAAATATGGTAAAAGGTTTACCAAATATGGAAGAATCACAACACAAGTGTGGAGATTGCTTTGTGGGAAAGCAACACAGAGAAAGCATACCAAAAACTAGCAATTGGAAATCATCCAAGAGGCTAGAGCTTATACGTTCTGACATATGTGGTCCTATAACTCCTGCCTCCAATAGTGGTAAAAGATATGTTCTGACATTCATAGATGACTATACTAGAAAGACATGGGTCTACTTTATTGAGAATAAGTCAAATGCACTAGATTGCTTTAAGAAATTCAAAGCAATGGTAGAAAAGGAGACAAGTGAAGCCATACTCACCCTGAGAACTGATAGGGGTGGTGAGTTTAACTCAACTGAGTTCAATGAATTCTGTGAAGAAAGTGGAATAAAAAGACAACTTACAGCAGCCTATACTCCCCAACAGAATGGGATAGCTGAAAGGAAAAATAGGACCATAATAGAAATGGTCAGAAGCATGTTAATTGGCAAAGGTGTACCCAAACAATTTTGGCCAGAAGCTGTAAATTGGAGTATACACATCCTAAATAGAAGCCCAGCTGCATCAATTCCCAATGTAACTCCTGAAGAAGCATGGAGCTCTGTGAAACCATCTGTAAAATACTTTAGAGTATTTGGTTGTGTTGCCTATGTTCATATACCAGAAGCTCAGAGAAAGAAACTTGATGAGAAAAGTGTCAAATGTGTTATGCTAGGGATCAGTGAAGAGTCTAAAGCATATAGACTATACAATCCCATCACAAAGAAGATTATTGTTAGCAGGGATGTGAAGTTCATGGAAAATGAAAAATGGAAATGGAACAAGAGTCACAAATCAGGAAAAGTCACCACAGAATCAAGTGATGAAGAATCAGACAATGATCAAAACATAACTGAAGAAATTATAACTGATACAATGACTCATGAAGACACAACAACCACTGATCAACCAGAAAATGAACACATTGGGACTTCCACTAATGGAGCAAATGCAAAAAGAACAAGGAAACCACCATCCTGGCATGATGACTATGACACTACAATGACTGAAGGAGAAGAACTCATAGATGAAGAATCTATGAATTTAATGACATTTGGTCCAAGTACAAATGAAGATCCCAATACCTATGAAGAAGCATTAAAAAGTCAGACATGGAAGAAGGCAATGGACAGTGAAATTGATGCTATAGAAAGAAACAAAACCTGGCAACTCACTGACCTACCAACAGGAGCAAAAGTCATTGAAGTAAAATGGATATTCAAAACAAAACTCAATGAGAAAGGAGAAGTAGAAAAATACAAGGCTAGACTAGTGGCAAAAGGGTATGCTCAGAGATATGGAACTGATTATAGAGAAGTATTTGCTCCAGTTGCTAGATGGGATACTATCAGAAGTCTATTATCCATTGCAGCCTCAAAGAACTGGGATGTATTTCAACTAGATGTCAAGAGTGCCTTCCTTCATGGTGAGTTAAATGAAACTGTTTTTGTAGAACAACCTCTGGGATATGTGAAGAAGGGCAAGGAAAATCAAGTATATAAACTCTATAAAGCACTATATGGATTGAAGCAAGCTCCCAGAGCATGGTACAGCAAAATTGAACAATATTTCATCAAGGAAGGGTTTGTAAAATGCCCACATGAACCTACACTATTTGTAAAAGAAGATGGAAATAAGAACTGGTTGATCATAAGCTTGTATGTTGATGACTTGATCTTCACAGGTAACAACAGTAATGCAGTCAATCAATTCAAAAATTCCATGATGAATACGTTTGATATGACTGATCTAGGGAAGATGAGACACTTCCTTGGCATTGAAGTAATTCAAAACAAACAGGGAATTTTCTTGTGTCAGCAGAGATATGCACAAGAAGTTTTAGAAAGATTCAAGATGGATAAGAGTAATCCAGTTAGCAGTCCCACAGTGACTGGCACTAAACTATCAAAATATGATAAGGGTGATGAAGTGAATCCAACACAATTCAAGCAGATTGTGGGAAGCTTGATGTACCTAACTGCTACCAGGCCTGATTTAATGTATGCAGTCAACATGATAGCTAGATACATGGAGCATCCTGTTGAGACTCACATGATAGCAGCAAAGAGAATATTAAGATACATCAGAGGCACATTAGAACTGGGAATACTGTACAAGAAGAATTTGCAGCAAATTGAACTGATAGCATACTCTGATAGTGACTATGGAGGTGATGTGGATGATAGGAAGAGCACATCAGGTTATGTGTTTATGATGGGCAATGCAGCTGTATCTTGGTCATCAAGGAAACAACCTATAGTTACTTTGTCCACAACTGAAGCAGAGTTCATTGCTGCAGCTCACTGTGTCTGTCAAGGCATATGGTTACAAAGGATTATTGAAAGGATGGGTCTAACACTGAAGAAATGCTTGACAGTGCTTTGTGACAACAGCTCAACCATAAAACTGAGCAAAAATCCAGTTTTACATGGTAGGAGCAAGCACATTGATATACGATTTCACTTTCTGGGGGATTTGAGCTGTGAAGGCAAGATTGAACTAGTTCATTGCTCTTCACAAGATCAAGTGGCTGACATTATGACAAAGACACTTAAGTTGGATACTTTTGAAGACCTAAGAAAGAGGCTAGGAGTCTGTAGTAGCACCTGTATGAATTAGCTTATCATCTATGTTTAGAATAATCTAGTTGTTTACACATCTAGATTAAGGGAGGGATTGTTATATCAGCTAGCTCGCTAGGCGACTGATTCCTAGCTGAGCGAGCATATCAGTCAGTTAGGTAGTTAGAATTCTGTTAGAGTTAGTTGTTTGTTACTCATTACAAACATGTATAAATAAGAGCTTTAAGCTCATTGTAAAACTGATTGAATTGAATGATAAGAAATAGCTTTGCAACAACACTCAGAACATAAATGTGAAAACATAATCATTGGATTCTAATTGAGCAGTAGTACGGTGTTCGCAGAAATTAATCACAAAATCACCCACCCACAAAGCAAACCACATTCAAGATTCAATTTTTATTACTATTTTTTTATGTATTTGTGCGTTTCTTAGGTTAATTTAAAAGAAAATGGAAAAAGCTAAGTGGGTTTGAATGAGGAAGAAAAAGGGTTACCGGAGGTGAATGAAAGTCGTCATCTTCGAAGTGGGTATTAGCATGCCTGAAATTGAATTGAATCAGTGTTATTATCAAATAGTGAGAAATAATAATAATAATAATAATAATAATAATAATAATAATAATAATAATAATAATAATAATAATAATAATAATAATAAGAAGAAGAAGAAGAATGAATGAAAACAGGAAATACCATTGGAGTTGAGAGGATGGAAGTGATAAAGAACAAAAAGGGCAAGTGGAAAAATCATCATCCATTGTTGATGAAAATTAAAGAAGATGAAACGGAGAGAGGAGAATGCAATGTGATGTTTTGAACGTTAATGGCGGAAAGCCGTTTTGATTTCAAATGTTTTTTCTTTTTGTTTTTGGCCGGCGTGTTTTTGTTAGTTGGGTTTAGGGACCTTGTGGTTTTGTGCTGGCTGGGGTTATGGGTGTGTGTTGTGGGTATTGTGTTCTTTGTGTCTTTTGCGTGACTCTTGTACTTCTCGTGTTAAAGTTTGCTTAATAAGTTTTGCCGTTAAAAAACGAAAATCAAATGCTAATAGCAAATAGCAATGATGGAAAAAAAGAATGCATAATTCTGTTATTTTTAAAATGCGACTGTAAAGTCGATTTACCTTGTATTTTTTCATTAAGATGGGTGTAAAATTCTTCACCAAAGGTAACATGTTTGTAAACCAAAAAATTAAATTATTAGGTCTAAATTGACAACTCATGTAATAAAATCATTTAATTTAGTATTACAAGTCATTAACTACAAAATATTAGGTCTGTGAGTTTAGAATTCGAATATCGAATATTTTATTTATTCATGTTAAGGATGAAATTTCTTGTCACAACAACACCGCATACTTAAAAAAAAAACTACTACAAAATACTATGTAAACAGTGCATAGAGTGAGCTCTTTTGCAATGTGTTAGTTTCACAAGAAATAGAAAGGACTTTCATTTGAGTTATAGGATTCAACTTTTTCTATTTCTAATAGGTCATAAAAAGAATCAAAGAAATAATCAACTTTTTCTTTGATTCTAGTAGGTTTCTTTTTATGACCTATTACCACACATATCAAAGGTGATTATTTTTGACAAAGCAATGATCATTGATAAATGTGGCTAACTTTCTTAATGTTCAACGTTGTCCAAAGGAATGGAGTTGGTCTTTGTTTGTCATATTTACAATGTTGATTAAGCTCTTGTGGAAACTAAAAGGGTTTTCATGTTGCCAAGAACCAATAAGTATTTGGTAGTTGCTACCTCAATACACTATTCTTGGGCTCATGGCATATACTTATTAACATATATCATGATTTGAAATAGTAACTGTAAAATGATCATTAGTCTCATTTAAATAAAATTTCATAATTTTTCAATTTTATTTTACTTTTAAGTTTCAACTCAAATAAACATTATAGTCTCATTGTACCCAAAGAAAAAACATTATAGGTCTCATTGCTTCAAAATGACAATACCATAAGCAAAAAATACTCTTCCAAACTCCACAAAGTTTCTACTTAAAATAAAATTCAACATTTCAACAAAAGCATATGTGCATCTCTACAAAGAAATTCAACAACCTTTCATCCAAAATACTTCTAAATTTTTCCCTTTTATTGCCACTTTTGCCATTGTCATGTACAAAGGGCAAGCAGATTTTTCATTTCGAACTGTAATAATGATTAGAGCAAATTAGAAGCATTTTCGTCATGATCAAATAATAACTTTAATGTTTCTAACCAATCATAAAGTCAGATATGTACAAAATTCCCTCAATCTTTTTTCTTCCCAAGTGCTTGTTCTGTATAACTTGTAATTAGTCAGCATGCTTAAGTCTCATCTCTTTTCAGGATCCGAGTACCACTCTTAGAAAGAAGAAGGTCTCTCATTTCTCTATAACTCCTTAGCTCTTCGAGTGCGTCAGCTGTCTTTCGAGGCATGAAGAATCCAGAAGCAGTAGCAACTCCTCCGTCAAGTTCAGCCTTCAAGGAATGCGATGAATAACAACTTGAATCTTGGCGTAAAGGAGGTGCTGTTCTAAGCATGTGCACAAGAACACCAACAGCAGCATCTTGTGATTTTCTCCCTATTGGTAATGATTTTGAAGGAGACTCTGGACCATTTTTCCCATACACATTACGGCTATTTACACATAAAATGAACAAGAAGGACAAAAGCAAAACATTATTAGATGTGTTACTATTGTTTGTCTGTACAGTATAATACAATTCCTTCATCTGAATATACATGCTAAATCTACAAATAACCATGGAACAGAAAAATATAATCCAACAAGTTATAGACTTATGATTAGTTTACAAGAGGATCAGCCAATAGTGTCATGATTTTAAAAAAGAAAGGAGGTCTAGGAGCATGTTACTGGTAGACTAACGACACACAACTATTAAGAGTCTGACATTAAATGAGATATGACATGAACATATGTTTAAATGGTTAGTCGTCGCCTTACAAACCAGTTTTGTAAGGTTTGAGTTATGTCCAGCCCAAATTCTAAGACGGTATCAGAGCCTATCTAAAATCCATTGGGCCACCTGCTATCAAGCCACTCGAATCACCCTCTAGATTTCCAGTCATAGCATGAGGGGTGTGTGTTAAGAGGACCACATTGGATGAGATATAACCTAAATTTTGAAGATAGGTGTGAGGGTTTTGTAAGGTTAAGTTAGGTTAAACCCAATTTCTAAGATAACTACATGTTAATATAGCAAGCCATCACTATGAAAGTAGCAAAAGTAGAATCCGTCATGTTCGATTTCAAGAATAGAGGATGCTAGCACAGACATCAGCAGTGCACTCTGCAAGCCGACATCCACATGGAAGCCAATAAATAACTATCCTATAAAAGACATTATCTGCTTCTCTTCGAAAACAAATGGTACTGTAGAATCTAGTATGGAATAACTAAATTTGAAGAGATAGAAGACAACAACCCTGTCATGCCGGAAGATCCAAATTATACCCACAAGAGCATAACCAATAGTTTTAAATCAGAATCGATGAATCAACGAGCAGAAAAGGTATAACCAACCCAGAACAATATAAATATCACTGACTAATATTGAAGATTGATTATTGACGAACTTTATATCCATGACTTATGACTATATTTGATAGAGAAAAAATTAGAGATTTATGTGGCATTTTATAAACAACTAAATTGAGCGCTTTTATAAGAGTTTACATATATGAAATCTTCACAATCAAGGAGGAAATTCGGGTAAACTGCATATATGATCGATATAAGTCATTTTATACGCTATCTTGAAGAGTTTATAAAAATAAGCAGAAAACATTTTATGAGCATATTGTAAACCATAAAATCCTTTCTCCTTTTGAAGGTCTGTGTCTAGAACCTTGTCAATGTTCAAAAACATCTATCCAGAAAAAGCAGATTTAGACTTTGATTCATTTCTTTTACCATTCCAATCATGTAAGCAAATGAAACAGGTTCATGCCAAAGTAATTATAAATTTGATTCACAGTAAGTCACACATTTAAATATTATCATTGACGAATGAGGCTCTTAAACAAAAAAGGTTCATACGAAAGTAATTATGAATTCACCGTAAGCCGGTAAGCTTAAACATGACTATGAGTTTAGTTGTGATGGTGAAATCAACTAAATTACCTTGACAGAACATCTGGAGGGTCAACATCATCAACATCAAAAGGACAAGAAAAGTCACCATCGTCCAAGTCATCCTGAAAAGAAAATTTACTTGAGGTTCTAGAAACTCCAACACGTGGTGAGTCACTAGAAGATAACAATCCTGAGAACCGCCCTGAATCATCTTTGCTATCTCTGACAATCTACGAAGCAAACAAAAGACTTATCAAACAGATAAAATACATTTGATTTGAATATTAGGAGTAGAAATGAAGGACCAATTAAGGTTACCTTTTGACCAAACTTTAGAGATTCTATTTTTCTGAATGACCTGATTCCAGATGGAGACTCCTGTGACGATGTATCATTCCTTCTGGGAGATAAAGGGGGAAGAGAATTTCTATTAGGATCTGAAAAATTAGGAGAAAGATTTCTAGAGCTTTTGCCCATTATTGGATGAGGTATAGTCACAGGCGCTGTTTCAGAGCGCATACGAGTATGCATTGTATTGCCACTGTGTATAGGTGGCGATGGAGATGTTGGAGAGGATGAGAATGGTGGAGAAAGTTGATGCTCGTCATAACTTGTAGACCTTGATTGACTTTGTATTCGATGGTTATGATATCTGATATTGAAATTATCAGTAGGTGAAGATGGAAAATCAAATGGCTTGAGAGAACCACGGTGCACCGGTGGTGATCCAACAAACTGATGGTTCTGTACAAAAGGTGCTGCTTTATGAAATCCAGGTGTCCAACTATGAGGGCGGTCAAGTCGGGCAAAAGACGGAGGAACACGAGTACCCTTTACAGAAGAAGGGAAATACCTCAAAGGATCCGTATTCGGACTTCCAACATAATCAGTAATTATTTTTGTTGGTAATGATGTTGAGCACTCAAGGTTGAAATCAGATAACGTAGAACGGTATGTCACGGATAAGCTAAGGCGACCTGGAAGCGCGTCAATAGGCGTGAAAATATATTCATCCATCATCGCTCCTTCTTCCCTAGAAAATGGATTGCTAAAGGAAGAGACTTTATAAACAATATCAAAATTACAAGTGTAATTTGATGCACTTAGCTGCCTAAATATCTTATGAGTTGGAAGAAGTCTCATTTGAGAATAAAGCGCGCGAAAAAGTATAATCGACTTCTGGTATGTTTTCTTGTAAGAGATAGAAGTGTCATTAGTTTGATGAGCCATTACTCTTGGACATTCATATTGAACATTCCACCTCTCTATAACTGTCTCAACCGAAGAACCATTCTCTTCATGTACTAATATAATGTCAATTATCATCGGATCCATCAAATTCCTATGCCAGAAGTTCAAGTTATCAAGAGCAGACGGTCGATCACCTAAGGCGAAATTAAACCATTTATCATTCCTCCTCGCACGAGAACCACCCGTTGATAGTTCACCACTTCTATCATGTTGACGTATCGAAGGTACCCTCGAGTCCAAAATAATATGTAAACACTTCAATAGAAATTGATAGACAATTTGTTCCAATTTTCCCAATTCAGGCTGCATATTATTCTGAAAATCCATCCTAATCAATCCTAATTAATCAATCTCTTCCTCCAACAAAAAAAAACACTACTTTTCAAACTAGTAATTGTCTCTATCAAATACCAAATTCCAAAAACACATCACATATAGAACAAGATCATATACAGCTCAAAGTAACTAACTTTCACCAGTAAATATGAATCCAGCAACCATCATCAAGCAAACTCAGAACCATGGATCATTCTGATAAAGCAAAAAACAACAATCAATAAGCATATTCATTATTCACACAGCAATAAAATCTAGCAACTACCAAATTTCAACTACAATGCAGATTTAAACAAACCCATTAAATAAAATTCAACTGGGCCACATAGATCAAATGGGTTTTTCAAATAATCATAAAAAAACAACAATTCAATTATTTATCTTCCATAAAAATAGCAATTTTTATCATGGGGATCGGAGAATAAAGAAGGGATTTTTATAACATGGGTAGTGAGAATAAATGAGTAGAAAGAGGAAAAAGGAAGAACTTACGTGATAGAAGAAGAAAAGATGAAAAAAGGGTGATGGGTATTTAAGCATAATTAGAAGCCATTAGAGATGAAAGAATGAAGGTTGCGTAGAAACAAACAGTGCCGTAGCGTTCTCTCTTTTCAACTCCAAATTATTGATGATGATGATGATGATGATGATGATGTAGTTTAATTTAATTTAATTAATTTAATACTATATAGTAAAATATATTATTGTATAGTATAGTATAGTATAGAGAGAAAAAATTGGTAGTGGCAGTTAAAGGTTTATGAATTAAAGTATTTAAGAATAAGATAACATGAATTGATAAATGTTGGTTGAGGATTGCAGGAAAAGTTTGTTAAAGAAGGGTTTTCTTTTGCAACATGTTCTGTTCTTATACTATACTCTGACAAATTTATGAATAGAGTTCTATGATTGGTGTTTTTTATTTTTATCTTTATGTTTTTTATAATTAAAAAATTGGATGAATTTAGTAGGTGTGATGAAGTGATTGGATTCTTTAAGCTTATGTGGAATTTGAATCTGAGATTCATTTATGTATATGTGGATAAAATACAACTTTTTTTTTTGGATACAATAAAATACAATTTTTTTTTGACAAGAAATAAAATACAACTTTTATATTTATAATATTTGTATGTAACATTCATTTATTTTTTGATATTCACTATACACATCCTTTTAAATTAAAGTAAGTATGATAATCAATGGTGGTTAAGTTGTATAATTGACGTTGGATTTGATATAAAGTGACACGGTTCGATTCCGTAACAACCAGATTAATTAATTTAGTAGGTTGGATATTAGTGGTGAAAACCAAAAAATAAATAAATTAAAGTATCATATTCTCGTTTAGAAGTTTTAGCGCAACTGACAAAAAATATCAAAATTGTTAAGTTAGACATCAATGATTGGGATTCGAACTCCGATTCATATATTTTTTGTGTGTTAATTTTCAATGACTTTGTAATTTCGTTTACGTGTAGAAAAAAAAACTTCACTCAACTAAATGGTGTAGTTAGAAAATTTATAAAATCCGTGTAAAATTTAATTTTAGTTTTGTACTAAAAATCTTAATTTTCAACAAAATTTCAATTTTGTTTTAAACTAACCCATATAATCTCAATTTTAACATAAACTAACCTTAAAAATACTTACATTTTTTATCAAAGCATGAACGGTAGATTAGCTCCTAACTCAACTGACAATATCAATAATATTAAATATTCAAATTTAAATTTAAATTTTACACCTTACAATTGTATTGTATGTATGAATTTGTTTGTGAATCAATTAGTTTGCTTACAAACAAAATATTATCGTAAAAACCATAATTTGGTGAATCAATTTATTATGTTCTTGTGTAGTTGTTTGTGAAATAAATACTTTAAAGTTGTACCTCCATATGTTGATCATGTACTTTTATTTTCACATCACCAAGGAGTACTTTGACAAATAAGAACTTTAAAGTTTTAGGCATGCAAAACAAAATGATCCATAAGAGTTGTGAGAGACAAAACTCCACTTTTTTTATAAAGACAAGGCTCGACTTTATAAGAGAGAGTAATCGATAATTTTAATTAGATCTAAGATATGCAGTTTAAGAGTTGATTGAGTGGTTGAAGACTTCCACATAAGAGGTAGTATGAGATTTTTAGACTTAGAAATAGTACATTTGATACTGAGTCATAAATTAACTTATATAAGAGAGGGTTAAAGTTTTAGGACCTCAAAAATGGTTTTGATTTTGTTCTGTTCCACCTCAAGTGCGTCACACCGCATTTCGAGGTATTGTCCGCTTTGAGATGCTCTGAGCTCTCACAAATTTATCATTTGTAAAAGATGTCTCGTTGAATTTAGATATGTGAATGTTGCTTATAAATTACTTAGTCTCGAATCCCAAAAAATGTGGGACTTTTAGATATATCGGAACAGATTTTATCACTAAGCTTAGATGTTCCACTTTTTTGCTAGTGACTCCAACTAAAGAAAAAACCATGCGAGGATGCAGCAATACGAGGAGGGTGTGAAAAGCAATTTCTTAACAAAAAACCATAAATTTGGGCTTCTTATAACCCAACTAAACTTGGCCCATATACAACTCAACTTTCTCACAAAACATTGCCACCTTTCTCATTCTTCACAACCTCACGCCGCCGCCGCCACCACCGTCACCGCCGGCGAAAATTCACCAACGGTTCTCTCTCCCTCTCTCTCTCTCTTTCTCTCTATCTCTCTCTCTCCTTTCACTTCCTTACTCTAATGCATGCTTATGTTTTTCTTCTCTTCTGCTTTTATCTTTGATACACTGTGTCTGTGCACGTGTGAGTACTGTAACTGTAAGTGCAATTGGGTTAGTGTCAAAATGGTAACTTTTCACGATTTGGGTTGTTGGGTATTGCAGATTTTTAGATAAAAACAAACATAGTGAAGAAGAGAAAGCGCAGTAATGCTTCTGAAGCTGTTGCAGCAGTGACTAAAAAGGATGATGTTGCTCCAGAGAGACCAGTTAGGACCCTTTTGGGATGGAAGGATAAAAATGAAAACAATGATGATGTTGTTGAAGTTAATGATAATGTTAATGGTTCTTCACCTATATTTAGGAATAAAGAGAAAGTTTTGGTTACTTGCTCTAGGCGCATTGTTTATAGGTAGGTGTCTCAATCCCTCTTATTGTAAGGGAATGCATTTTTCTTAAAAAAAATTGATTTGTTATGTTGATTCCTATAATTAAATAATGTGGTGATGGTGAGACTAGAATATCTACATTATTTGGAGTGATTGTATTGTATTGTATGGTAAGGAATAGTACTCGATTAGTTAAGGGCTTGTTTGAATTGACTTATTTGAGTTTATCTACTAACGTAAACACTTGAGAGTACAGACACGGGACACGGCATAGACACTGACACATTGACACTGATAATTTTTTTTTTGAGAAAATGACATAATTCAATGTAATCACAAGTGTTAGTGTTGTGTTGGACATTGACACGTGTCTGACACCGGGACATGCCGAGGAGCGTCCATGGTTCATAGAGGTAGTATATCTGAGATTATGCTTGTTTGGAGTTTGGATTAGTTTATTGTGTTCATAAAAGAATATAATCAAAATGTTTGTGTAAATAGAAAACAGAAAGAAACTTTTGCTTTGTCTTGTTTGTTAGATTTTGAATATGGTATTGATGGGTTGAAGAATTTTTCATAAATATACAGGTATCGACATTTGATGTTGAATATCGTTTCGCTTCTTCCATATTGCAAGAAGGATAACAAGGTTGAATCAAAGGAAACTAAAGGCGCCACCCTAAACGAGCTAGTTGAGCTCAAAAACTGTTCCTCTTGTTTATTTTTTGAGGTATTCTTTTTATATGTCACAAGGTTTTTCCATGCCAACTACGCGGTACGTTTATGAGCTATGCTGATTTTGAGTTAGATAATTTTCTGACCTGTTTATAGTATAAGGAATTATTTAATTGGTTATAAATGTTGGTGTTGTTATTTAGATTAGATATAATACATTGTTATTGGTTACTTTCAAATTCGTATGATCTCTTTCTCCAATTGTTTATGCATGCTGCCATGAGTATTCTGTTTTTTATCTTTGACAGTATAATTTAAGTAGTTTAAATCATGGTTTTGACCTTAACTTAGCATTGTGATTGATTAGGAAATATGGAATATAAATGAAGAAGCACCCAAGTGTTTAGCTTATTCATTTGATTTGGACAATGAAGTGATTTCCAATCATCACATGATTAGGCTTAGCATGTGTATAAACCTATTTGAGCTTGGTTGTTCGGAGAACTAAAGTATATTTTTCTTTTCGTTTAAAATTCAGCATATCAATCTCAATTATGAAGGAATTAGAAACATCTAGTGGTAACAAACTCCATTTATGATTTCTGGTATAAATATGATCTGAATTCTTTATATCCAATTTCCATATAATAACACAAACTTGTTTGCAAATATTGGTGGCAATTCAACTCCTATAGCGCAATTTGGAAAGTGGTGTTATTAAAAAGCATAGGTAATCTCTAGGCACCAAAAAACAGATCTGAAACGATTTTGACTCCAAACCTTCTTCCTCAGTTTTAGGTTGGTGATAGTAATTAGACTGCAAAATATGAGTCCATAATAAGCTGCACAACTTGAAGAATATGACCCTTAGAAGTTAGATCCTAAAGCCGAGCCAGAAAGTGGTGATCTAGATTATTTAATAAATAACACTTCCTCAGTCCTCACTCACAACACGTAAAGATTTAGTCTAGATCTAATGCATGTTACAAATTTCGAAATACAGCATGCCTACACTCCATGTGTTTAACAATTAATATAATTTGAACTCTGATTATTGTGGCAACATTTTGCATTCAAATTTCAAACTCTTGAGATTGCACTTCAGTTCTGAAATTGACCATGATAGAACTATATCTAGCTGGCCCAATTATTGGGCCCACTTTACATGAGCACTCTTTCTAGAAGATTGTAGAAGCAATGGAATGAGAGTTAGTTATTACTTTTCTTGATTTTAGGGAATATTCTGTTATATAAGGGAGGGAAGGATAGTAAGTAATTCATTAAGAAATATTGTTAGAAAGTTATTAAGGAGAGTTTCTCTCTGGTAGGAGCATTTGCTCTGATTAGGAGTTCTTGAACTCTGGTTTATCTTTCTGTTTGTACTTTCGCCGTTGTAGAGCCTTTGTGCTCAACTTTTTCCATCAATAATATACAATTTTGTTCCCTGGATTTTACGGGTTCTATCAGACCTAGTCGAGTCTGGTCACGTTGCGACATTCTAATAACTGTCTTATCTTCTATGAATTTCAGTGCAGGAAGGCTAAAGATCTTTATCTCTGGATGGCAAAATGTCCAAATGGCCCTTCTGTTAAATTTTTAGTTAGTGCCGGTAATATTCTCATCTGAAAACTAATTTCCTTACTATGATTATATAGTATTCTGGGTTCAGAGTTCTTGTTCTTTCATCGCTTTCCAGTGCACACAATGGAGGAACTGAAGCTAACTGGAAATCACCTAAAAGGTTCCCGCCCTCTTTTGACATTTTCTTCCAATTTTGAAAAAGATGCACATTGGAAACTGTTGAAGGAGATGCTGTTACAGGTATTTGGCTGATTACTCTAATATTTACCATTTCAGACGCGAGTGAAGTTTATAATTCCAATAATACCATACCATCTTAGTTTGATGCTTTGTGGCATTGTGTCCTGTATGCATCATTGAATTGCCAGTATAATCACAATCTGTTTTATGTCAACTTTTCTGATGTATCTGTGGCTCTTGGAATAGTTTAAATTGAGTAGGATCCGGACCCAAAATTTATTCTTGTCCTCAATTTTCTCTAATTTTGGTTTTTGTACCTGAGTTATGTATTTGTGTTTTTCTCGGTGATTAAAAGTAGGTTAAGTATACACAATTTTGATTGTTGCTGACATACTCCTTCTTTCCTTCATTCAGATATTTGAAACACCAAAGGACCACAGAAAGGCTAAGCCTTTCCACGATCACGTTTTTGCTTTTTCAATAGTTGACGACCATATATGGTTCCGAAATTATCAGGTTTGTATTTGCACAAGATCTAAATAATTGGCATTGTTGATGGATATACAAGGGTTACTTTTCCATGCATTGGATGACCAACATATTAATCTACTGAATTTAATTATAGTTTTTATGATGCACTAAGGCGTCTTAAATTTAATAAACTAAACAAGATAGTGTATCATGTGCTGCAAGTACAGTTTTATTCTAGCGAACACGGCTTTCCAATGTTTGTCTCATTTTCTGCTTCACGTTGCTATTGATGCTTAGTGAGAAATATATGAAACCAAATTTTTATTCCCATGCAGATATCTGTTCCTCATAACGAGTCAGACAAGTTACCTCGAGGAGGCCTTGATAAAATGACATTGATCGAGGTCTGAAAATTTTGCTCATTGATTTATATTTAATCCGACAACTCCTAAATTTAACATGTGTGCGCAAACTACTTGTTTAGGTTGGTCCGCGGTTTTGCTTGAACCCAATTAAAATATTTGGTGGCAGTTTTGGTGGTCCAACTTTATATGAAAATCCATTCTATGTGTCACCAAATCAGGTACTGACCAATATATTATCCATGTATAATCTTAATGATTTCTCTAGTGATGTACTGAAAATAACCACATCATCTTGTTTTTTTGTAGATACGAGCTTTGCAGAAAAAGAAGAAATCTGGAACGTTTGCAAAGAAGGTCAAAGCAAAGACAAGAAGAAAAATGCATGAGATGTCTAATGCTCTTGAGCCTGATGAGTTTGCAGATATGTGGAAAGATTAATCTTAAATACACATGTTTCTTTCACTGAATGTTAGAATTAACGTTTCACGGAAATACGTTTCAGTAAGAAATGGCAATTTTTTATTAGCATCACGTCCCTTATAGCGTTTTTTGATATTGCGAATCACCTTATATGTTTGATTGGAGATATAAGTTGTACTTTTGTTCATCATCGAACTATGATCTATAACAAAAAGCAGATTTATTTGAATCTATAATGTTATTTTCTTTAATTCTCAGGGGAACTTTTTCCAACACTTAAGTGTATAACAATTGTTTATTATGCTATAATAAGTTTTGGTGAAAATATTAGCCATGAAATGAATTGGTGATAGTCCTGATTTGGGAACATATTAAATGGCGAGTTTCTTCTTTATGCCGTGAAATGATATAATACTCAAATCTTAAATTTGACTGTATAACATTTGACAGAAATCACAGAATGACTTTAATAGTTTCTTTATAATCATGGTTACATTGCAAATAACTTACTATCTTATCAATTTATTCTGCAGTGTTTTTTACTGTATGATTTACAAGGGTTAACTGAAACTATGACTAACTCCCATCTTGTTAAGAGTTCTAAAAGTAATTTCTGTATCTATTTGCTTCCTTAGGTTTCTTCACATGATTCATTTTTCATTACTTCTCATTTCCATCTCCTTGTATAGGCCTTTTCCATGTCTATCTATCTAACTTTCAAAGAAAAACTTTGTGATTCTCACTTCATATCAGTGGCCAAATCTTTGTTACAAACACAGAGATTGTGGCAACTAAGATAAAGTTTGTCACTTGAAAAGGAAAGATAGCATTTGAAGAACTGTCTTGCTGAACCCTCTCATAAGGAAATCCAATTGATGGTGGTGGTGGTGGTGGTGGAGGAGGAAATGGACCATTTGGTTTGTTAATCCTGTAAGATGTTGAATTGAGAGTTAGAAAATAAATAAATTAAAATACATGTCCATTATTACGTTAGACGAGTCTATATTGTGTCAGAGAAGTGTCCAATGTGTGTCCAAGCTAAATTATTTTTCTAGAACATTTGTTTGAGAAGTGTCCAATGACATGTGTCGTCAGACACTAATGCATGTTCAACTTGCAGACAAGTCTAATCTTAAGAGTGTTCGCGCTTCATATTAGATTTTGTTTGCAAGTATATCTATCATACATGTGATACAATAAATTGAAAGAAAATGGAAAATTCATAATAATATTTGAGGGAGAAAGTAAATACTTGTTGCTGGTAGGACAGAAAACAATGTCATATTCATAAGCTTTGCAGGTGAAAGTGCTGGTGCCATCATCAAATGCATAGCTATAAGCTCTTGGACAAGCCTTCTTGAAAATTGTGGAATAAAAAGAAGGTTGGCATGTTGTTGGATTAGCAAATTGTCCACTGCAACAGTACTGATCTGATCCAAATGCTTCACAAGCACTCTTACAACCAACCACATTACCTTGGTATCCAATATCATCACCAACTACTTGAAGTTCTTTAGGACAACCTATAAAGTTGTAATTTTTGAGGAAACAAGATATTGTTGATTTTTCTATTTCATGTTAGGACCAATTTATAAATTATTATTATGGTACCTAATGATAATGACAGCTGCTCTTTGCCCTCCTAAATTGATTAGAATCACCCTATCTATCGGGAAATATCTTCCAGTAGTGCAAATCTTACCAGGAGATATCTCTTGATAGTGCAAATCTTACCAGGAGATATCTTCTTATAGTGTTTTTTTTTCTTCAGTGTGAGTAATGCGGAGGGCAAAGAGCAGTTTTCAATAATAAATGGCCTCATGAATTTAGAACTCATACATACCTCTGTTGATATCAGTCACACAACCTGTGGCATTACATGCACTCCTACCATATACTCCTCTTGGTAGAACAAGCATTGGTAGATTATAGCCATCAACCATACTAACATCATAGTAATCTTGTTGATCACCTTGACCAAGTGTAATCTCAAAGAGTGAAGTAGGTGGAGCGGCACCGTTCCCGTCACATTCAAGCCTTCCGCCACAATCACCTGTCTGACATTTTCCAATTCCCGTTGCATCAAATGTGCATCCAGTCCTCGCCCATATACGACCCGACCACCCTGGAACACTGGTTAGCTTCACAGCTTGACCTGAGTCAAGCTGGAATCCGGTCGTCGGTAGCGCCGGCGTGCCTGCACCAGCGAGTGTCCCCGGCCATATCGTGTAAGGGCAATTGTTTGTTATGGTGAATATACTAGAGAAAGAGCAAGATAACAAAGTAAAAAGAACAAAAATGAAACTTGGTAGTTTCCAAGATACATTTTTTGGCATTATCAATGATTATAGTTTTTATATTATATGGTTGTGTCCTTGAGGAAAGAAATATAGAAGAATTGATGTAGAAAATGGATATATAATGTTTCTCATATTTGTAATAGTGTTTATATGCTATGATGAATTGTGAGTTTCTTTGTTATTAAAAAAATCAAAACATTTCTTTGCTTTGATGAAATTCTTAGCCGCAAAAACATCTTTATGGGTTTAGTATTTCTTTATATTGTGGATAGCCTAACTTAGAAGCAATTCTTTGCCTTTGTTATTTCATGAGAAAAATGAAAATGTACAAATAAGGAAATCTATATGAAAATCATTATCAAAGAAATCTATATGAAAGAAAATCTTTGACAAGAGAATCATGATTCGAGGTTGCAAAAAGTTGGCAAGTTGCATAGGATAATCCTATAAAGAAAGTGACCTATGATTCCTTATAAGATAGAAAAATATTGACTAGGTAATAGATTAAACTTGTTTATATGCATAATATTTCCCTCCCTTGAACTTCAAACCACTCCCTTTGACCTCTTAATAGTGATGACTTTAGAACATTGACATATACCAACTATTGGACTTTAATTATGTGAGGTAAAGGATAAACTTTTAAACAAGAAATTTGACCATGACTTCCTTTAATTATTATCAATTCTTCCCGTTGGGAAACTTGCTCTACCTCACAAACTTCTGGAGGAAAGCTGGTAGAATTTGGTGTCAACTTTTCAGCTTAAACTTACATGTGAAACTTCTTTGCACATTTTTCTTTTGAAATTCCATGTTTTGTAATTATCTTAAATATATATGACATAGTTAACCTTTATATAATTATATTTTGTAGAAGGTCAATAAATCTTTCCTTAAGAACAAATTGTTCAGAAAGACTCAAATTCCATTTCTAAATAACTTATTTTTTATCTTTTGACCCAAAAAATGTTGTTCCACCATGATTTTATAGAAGTTATAGACTGTAATTTTTGAAAAATCACGGTAGATCAATGTAACTCTAACACACCAAATGTGATACCAAACATACACATCATATTTTGCAATAGTGATTTTCATTAAAACAAAATCTGAATATCCATCTTTATTCTTTAGACAGCTGCATTACATGAAAATGAACAGTTCCAAATTTCATTGATTGGAATTGGATACTTCAAAGCCAACAAGGTATGACAGAAATACATCAAAGTTGGAGAAAAAAAATATTATATTACAATTCTCTAGCTTCACAAATATGCTGAGAAAGTAAGAATTGCTGTCAAAAAAAAGTGCTAAGAATGTAACAAAATTATGAAATTTAACAGATGCAATAAACAACCAATTACTTTCAATCCTTCAATTCAAAACAGGTTTACTTTCATCCTTGAACACATAAAAGGGCAGCGCAGGGCACTAAAGCTCTCGCATTTGTAGGGTCCAGGACAGCGTCCCACTCAGATATTTTTTATGACAGTGGTGATAGAAATTTATTGTGAGGGCAATTCTTTATTTTCTCAATTTCACCTTGCAGTCTACAAGAAATAGAACATATAATGAAGAAGTCAAACACAATGAGGTCTTAAATTTCAATGAGAATTAATGTATAAGATTAAGGATACCTACTTTATCAACCTTCAATGTGGTGTCATAACTGCTCTTGCCTCAATCCTTTTGACATCTTGTAGTGTCTTTTACAACCTCATTCTCCAAACTTCAACAAAGTGAAACAAGTTGTGCCTACATCAAAAAAAGGAAATATTTATCAATATTTCATGTTAATATAAGATAATGAAAATATATATCATAAGAAATTAATCATTCAGTAATGCAACACAAATGTTTTGAAGGCGCCTTCCCAGCACATATGCTTCAAAACCTGCACAATTTACATTCAACTCACACAATGAACTGTCAATCAAATTTCAAACCACAAAATAACAGAAATTTGATTAAGACGAGCTCAAATGAGAACTAGTATATAATCTCCCTTGAGCCTGTAAAAGAGAACTAGTATCAGTCTCCATAAGATTCTGAAAATTTGCATATGAAGAACCGGAGAGAACCTGAAGAATACAAGAGTACACCACTCTAATACTAGAATATGGACACTTTATGATTACAGAATATAGACGAAAATTCAAGCATCATAGACAAAGGCCAGAATAATAGTAACCTTCTGAGTAAGTTAGAAAGAAACTGAAATTGATTCAAGTCTCATAACCGTGTACACACAGCCAGCTCAAGTCTCAATTCAACAGTCAAGCTACTTTAAATACTGCATTACATTATTACGAGAAACAAAGACTTCCTACAGCGAATGGGGACACATCATGTCCACCAAATCGGCGGTTCATAATAGTTCAAGTTCTGTTATGGATACTCATTAGATAGAAAAAGAAAAGAAAAGAAAAACGATAAAAGGTCTCCTTCAGTTATATGAATCACAATATCTAGTTCGTATCCATGCCGTCTCCAACTTGGCTGCAGATAGGACTGACAGCAGAGAAAGATCTCTCAAAAGGAGAAGGATGGAATTGTGCATCCCGTCTACGCTTACAACCAATGTTGTTATCAACGGGTGAACTCTCTGCTGCGTCGAGCTTCCTTCGAACGCCTCTCACTGCTTGTTCTTCTGTTGGAGTAAGGGGGAAAATTTGACGACTTGCTAGACAAAGGGAGCTATGGTTATCATACAGAATTCTCTGGTTACAGTTTTTATCACAGATGTGTGTCAGCCCTGTCAGCTTGCAGCGAAACATGTTTCCGCAAACACGTTCGTTTTGGCATTTCCAGTCGCATTTGTGAACAAGACTTGGACCATCATGGCCCAAAATACTTGACAGATAAATAACATTTGAAGGAGCTGCAACCATAGATTTTCCATATACCTCCATTTCTTCAGTCCAAAGATAGAAAATTCTTCTAAGATTTCAATCTAATTCCCTCCAACTTTAAGTCCTTCCCTGAATTGTCTGCAGGGCCCACCACAACAACACACAATTCAGTCAAACTCAACACAAACTCATCTGCTTGTCTCATAAACTTAATTTCACTTAAACTTCCTTCTAACCTATGAAGCACAGACACAACATTGACACATCGACACTGATAAAAATTTGAGAAAATAATATAATTCAATGTAATTATAAATGTCGTGTTGGACACCAGAACACACCTAATTCAAGGAGTGTCCGTTCTTCATAGCTTCTAACAATAAACTAATAAACTAATTTCATACTAATCTACAACTAATCATTCCCTTCTAAAACAAGGATCTAACAACACAATTATGTGTAAAATCACAAAATTGCTTCCATAAATTAGATCTTATCAACAAAAGGTACACCTAACACAAATAATTAACATAACAATCTTTTATCAATCACAATTTTTTTTTTTGGAATTTTCAGAACAAAATCTAATTCATAAAGGACATAGTATAAAATATCTGCATGTTTATTATCATTGTGTCTCTCTCGTGCTAATAAGACAAACCATACTCAATTTAGGACAAAACAATTATCCACATGTTGTAGATCTAAAACCAAGGACAATTATATCATTCACAAACAACATAATTAACACAATATATTCCTAACAACCCCCATAACCATACTCATCATCATACACCAAGATCAAATTAAGAAATAATTAAAAAAAATTCTCAATAATAATAATTAATTTTTAACAATAAAATTATAAAAAAAAAATTATTTTCTTAGAATTAGAAGAAGATATCAAATTAGAAAATAGAACAAGAATTGTAACAAAATGAATCAAAATTAACAAAAAAAAAAACTCACATGAATTAATCTTTTACAAAGTCTTCCTCCAAAAAAACACCTACAAAAATGAGGAAAGAGAAATAACCAAAGAAATTAATTATTAAAAAAGAAAAAAACTTGAAGACTCTCTTTCTCTCTCTTTCTGCACCTAAGAAAATTGAAATAGAAATGAGCAAGGAATGAGGAAGAATGGGAAAGAGTATTTATAGAAAGTGATCCACTTACGGTCACTGTGGACTTGTGGGTGGGACCCATATATATCAATATAGGACAAAACTAAATGTGGGTTAAATTTCGGGTAAATTGTGATCCAAATGTAGAAAGGTGGGTTTTGGGTCGGGTTTTGTTAGGTGTCAGTGTTTCCATTAATGTTGGATTAACTATCGGATCCAACTCCAACGTTTTTTTTCTCAACCTGTCACTTTCTTTTTCTTATTATTATTATTATTATTGCTCCCTGTTACTACATTTATTCGTACGTAAATATAAGTCGTTTTGACTATATTATGTAAATTAAAAAATGTAATCATTGTTATATGAAAAAGTCATGAGTTAGTTTACAAAATTGTCTTTTATTAATGGTATGAAAAAGATAAATTGAAGAAGTAAAAATAAAATAGTAATAAATAATTAAGAGTATAGTAAGAAAAAAACCATTAAATGATTCATTAATGACATATAATTTAATACATTTTTTTTAAAATCATTTATATTTTAACACGGAGGGAGTATTTTTTTTACATAATCACACAAATGTGTCTTGCTACTTGAAAATAATATGTGTCTAAGCTATATTTTTTTTTTGACGAAGTCTAAGCTATATTTTGTGTCAAAAGGTAAAAGACACATTTGTTATTTTCAACCTAACAAGTTAGTAATTTTCTCATGTCTAGCCTAACTAAAAAAATAATATATGTATCTTGGAATTTGAAAGGGGCTTATATTTAGTTATAAATCTTTTCTTTGAAATATGCTTATAATTAAGGGTGGGGAGTAAAGTAAAAAAATAAATAATGTTATGCTTGTTTTATCTTATAATATAATACTTGAGTTTTGGTTAATATGTATAAGTGAATTATATTGTGTATGATGTATTAGTCGTTGATTTTATTATTATGAATACGAATTTTATAAAATTTATCATTGGATTGAAAATTTATCTCATTAGAATATTCGTGCAAAATTTTTTAAAAATTGAAAATCATTTGATATGTTATTGTGACTCATCAAGATTAACAACGGTTAATGATTTTTTATTAAATATTGTTAATCTTGAGAGGATGTCAATAACATATCAAATAATTTTTGTTTTTATTTTAAATTTTGTATAAATGATCTATGTGATATAAGTTTTCAATTAAACTATAAATTTGATATAATAAAAATCAACGACATGCACACCATGCATAGTATGATTTACTTGCGTAGGAGCATCGACCCGTTATATATTACATTTATAAAAAAAAAAAACTCAAAAATAGTGAATTGTATTCATTTTTAGAATAAAGTTGTAGATGAAGATTAAAATATTCATATTAACTGAAGTAGTTAAAAATAGTTGTTAGGGTTGAGCAAGAAATATTGATCCAACCAAATCCGATCCAACCAGCAGTCAAAAAAAACATTCGGGTTGGTCTTTTCGGATTGTGAAGTTTGCGGGTGATATATTTTGGTTTAATATGGATTGAATGCGACGGGCGTGAGTTATTTTTAATCCAACGATACCCAACTGATAGATTTACTTTTCTAGTGAGAATGGCGACTCACATGCTTTCTATGCTAGTGTCTGATAACATGCTTTAGGCTTTGAAAAAGCAAGCTTAAGTTTATTGAGACTTACAAAAATACACCTAATTCAACAACCATCGACACTGGCTAATGTCAACAAGCAAACAATGGGGTGGAGCATCTCAGGTTTAAAAGGGAATTGTCTCAGTTTTTATATGCATAAAGCATCAAGTGAAGGATTAACTTGTGGTTCAATCTCAAAGCGACTAAACCGTACCATAAAAAATTGTGAAAAACAAGTGCTTAAGGACCTGTTTGAATTAGTTTTTATAAATTATTTTTTAATTTTTAAAAATGCAAAACTTGTTTGAATGTAAGATTTTTCAATACTGTTTTTAAGAACTGTTTTTAATTTTGCAGTTTTTAAAATAAAAAACAAAAACAGCGAAAAGATGTTTTGCACAAACCCAAAAAAAGCCCTAAGTTACTTGATGTTAATCTATTTAATTTTTGATAGTTCTTTATTGTTTGTTTTCCTTAATTAATATTTAATACAAAAAATAGAGTTCAACGCTCTATCTTTCAAAACATATAGTAAAAATGAATTATTAATATAAAAAAATGAATTATTTAACATATACTCCCTCCGTCCCATTATATAAGCACCCTTTTAACAAAAGTTTAGTCCCATTATATAAGCACCTTTTCAAATTTCTTCTATACAAATTTAAGATTGTTTTCCAAATATACCCCTAAGTATAACAACAAAAAAGAAATTAAAATAAAAAAAATCTTAAGCAATTAAAATAAAAATTATGGATAACAACAAAAATAAAAATTATGCAACTAAATTATGCTAAAAAACATATCTAAAAAAAATATAAAAAAAAATAAAATCTGCTTACGTGGCATTCAATTAGAGCTTCTTGAAGATTTTTTTTTTTAAATCTACTTACGTGGCATTCAAAAAAGGGCAATTTAGTAATCTTTATACATAAAATACACACTTTAATTACACTCCTAATATTTCTTAATAAGCGTGATTTTGGTCAGATGGACTTATATAATGGGACGGAAGGAGTACATATAAATCTTTTTTTTTCTTCTCTTCACTTGTTTATTTCTCTTCTTCCCTTCATCCATGCTTTAGATGATGTTTATTTGTTAACTGTGCAAAATCGACCGACTCACCCACTATCCGACTCAACCGCCAAGTGACTTGACCGACCAAGAAATTGGACGGAAGTGGGTGGCAATATATGCTCTTTAGTTTTGATTAGAATTGAATTTTTCGGCCCGAATCTAAAATCGACCAATACCCACTCTTGGTAGTTGTAATGAAATACTACATTCAATCTAAAACATTAGACTGTTCTATGAGTTTAACTCGGTTGGTAGAGATATCATATTTTATACATAGGGATCAAAGTTCAGACTCCGGATATCCCACTTATTCATCAGTAGAATTTTTAGCCTCTAAACTACTCCCTCCAGTCTCATATATAAGCAACAAAACAAAAAATTGAAAGTCTTAAATATAAGCAAAAGTAACCTCTAATCATTACAATCAATGTCATTTTTCCAAATATATCCATACTATTTTCACATTCACATGTTTAGGGTGCGTTTGATCTGCTAAAAATCAGAGTACTGGACAAGACAACTTTTTGTACCCTGTTTGATGTAAAAACTGGTTATGGGACTGGACAAAATAGGTAGCAAGGGACAGGACAAAATCAAGAATTTTTGTCCTTCACTAAACCATAGGACAACTTTTTGTCCACAATACAACTATAAAAAATACAAAAATACCATTTTTATTTTCATATATGAAAAAATTTATCTCCTTAGCTCTCTTCGATACAATTTTGTCCTGTCCTGTACTATCTTGTTCTGTCCTGTACTGTTCTGTCCTGTACTTACAGTTTTGCGAATCAAACGCACCCTTATAGTTGTTTCCAAGACAAAAAGTAGGGGTAAAAGTAGAAAGTGTATTTGACTTAAATGTTTTAGATATTTTTGTTAAACAAATTGTTTTTTGTAAATTTGCTTATATAAGAGACCGGAGGGATTACATAACAAAAAAAAGAAAACATTAAACATAAATGGTTAATAACAAATTTTCAAAAGAAGTATGATTCAATTTTAAATAGAACATTTTTTAATCCGACTTTGTTTTGGTCAAATAGTCTAGTGGCTAGAAATTCATTCATTAGAGGTGAATAAATTTTTAATCGGACTTGTCCTTATGAGCTTAGCTCAATTGGTAAAGGACATTGCACATTTGTGCAGGGACCGGGATTCGAACCCGATATGTCTACTTATTTACCTGTAAATGGTGAATTTCTAACCGCTAGACTATCTGACTATAAAAAAAAATAATCGGACTTTAGTTACATATTAAAATATCCCTATTTTAAATCTTGATTTTTTTATTCTTTTCAATACTAGTAATTAACAGTAGTTAACTAAAAAAATCTGTCTGGATCTCCTTTTTAATTTGGAGCACGTGTTCCACAACAAATCTCCCACGCTTTCAGCGTATTGATTAAAATATTAAAAATAATTAAATAACCATTTTAATTTTCAATTTTTTTTCTCCAAAAACACCCGGATAAGGTGGAGAGATAAAAAAAAGACCATACCACAAAGACTTTATCATCCTATCATAAATCGACACTTGTAAGAACGAGCTACATTCTTGCCGTACCAACAAAATGCATTGGCCCTAGATCTGAGCTTATCGGCCAAACAGCCCATAACCCGAGATTTACCCTTAATACATTTTTATCTCAAAATAATTATGAGAATATTATTAATATTTATTTTGACCGTATTATTCATTAATGTATAAAGATAATTATTACTAATATTTGATAAAAATAATATAATATCAAAAAAAGATAAATACTATAAATATATAAGATTTTGTTTAATTTTTTTCGATAAATATTTTCACAATATTAAAATTTTACTATTTTCGTTCTAAAATAAGAGCCATACTTACCGAAATTGTTTGTCATGAAATAAATGTCTTATATTATTTATCATTTGATTTTTCCTATTTTACTTCATTAAAACAATCATTAGGTGAGATAAAATAATACTCAAAAATCTACTTTTTAGTACTCTAATGTCTACTACTAATAAAAAGAGAATGCATTATATTCTCTCTCTTTGATTTACACACTGGGGGTTATTGGATTGGGATTTCGAGGGATTATTTTGACAAAAAAGTTTTGAAGATTTTAAAAGACTCCGTGGGATTATATTGATTTTGTGAGATTTTGAGTGACTTTTTTTAAAAGATATTTTACAATCAAGATTCTTTTTTTTTTGTGGCGTGGAAAAAAAATGTCTTGATTAAAAATCTTGATTGGATAACAACATATTTTGTGGTATTAAAAAAAAAAAAAGAAGTTTTGATTAAAAATCTTAATTGAATAACAACAGATTTTGTGGCATTGAAAAAAAAAAAAATCTTGATTAAAAATCTTGATTGAATAACAACGGATTTTGTGGGATTGAAAAAAAACAAAAAAAGTCTTGATTGAATAACACAAAACTTTTAAAATCCATTAAAATCCCACAAAATCCATTAAAATCCTTCAAAATCCTAATTAAAGTGCGTGATTTGGTCAACTGTGACACTTAAACTAGACACATTTATGATTAAAATTATACATTGATTTATATAGTAAGAGGTCTCTCTCCTACTTATCAGATGTCATAAGATCGAAACTAATCTTAAGAATGCAGTCGTATTAAATTCTCTTGAAAAATAATTTTATCACCTTTATTTTCCTACCATATTTAAAGAATTAGTGTCTATGATTTGCGCGAAGACGATATCTAGTTAAAAAAAATAATAATATACTATCTCTGTCTTAAAATGTAAGAAAAAATTGGTCAACAAAAATTGATGTATCTAATTAAGAATTTGGTCCAAATACATTAATTTTTGTTGATCATTTTATTTTTACATTTTAGGACGGATGGGGTATATTGATATGCTCAAGCAAAAATTATTTTGAGACCGAGGTCTTCTAAGTTTTGTTTCTTCAGTATCTATCTGACTATCTGTACCTTAGTCAATCGTGGTCTTAAACTGAAACTTAATATTTACCGTTAGATTGATTTCAATGTACCATACTTACAGTAGATTCTCTACACCCTAATTGTATCTCTCTTCTAGGTTCTGTTTTTCCCTCGCGAGTCGCTACTCGATCGACCCTCCACCGCCTTCCTCCGCCAGTCGAGGTCACAATTCAGCCCATCCTGGTCCGCCTCCTTCAGTGAAAACACAACAACAGCAAGGTAATTTATGATTCTCAGAAATCAAAATCTTAATTCTGTTAGGGTTTTGAAATTTCTGATTTGGGATTATTTATTCATGTTATTTTGTTTGTTCTTCCAAATTTCTTTTGAGAATAATAATATTGCTAAATATATTTAAAATGTTACAAATATCATTAATATTTATAAGCTATATTTATCTTTTGTTAGAGTATTTTTAAGATTACCAAAAATTAGTTGGCCCAGTGGTGGTGATTGGCGCTATACTTAGTAGGAAGACCATAGTTCGATCCCCACAACTGCGCTTGGTAGAGTACTGAAACCACTTGATGCCTAAATTCACCCCGAACTATATTAGTCAGCCTAGTGAGCCAGATACTGGTGGTGAAAACTAAAGAGTATTTTAAAGATTTGTTAGGTTTTTGTTGTTAGTTTTGAAATATGTTTTTGTTTTAGCTCTATACATTAAGCTAAGAATTTTAGAAGGAGATTTCTCCACATAAAAATATCATATAATTTCTCAAACACCTCATCACTTTCTTCTTATTGATACGTTCTCGTGTTTCTTGATTCATTCTTCTCTTTGAAAACTTGAAGGTGATTGACACTTTTGCAGCAAAAACTTTAGTATTTTATGCATCTAAGTAAGAATTCTATGTTGAGTTGCTAGGGTCAGAGATTTGTTGCTTAATGCTGATAAATTTATGTAGAAGATACCAATATCTGCTGCTATGGCTATAAAGGAAGGGAATGTTATGATTTATTTAGGGGAAGGCACTAGAGTATAGACGATAGATTTCCCAACGAGATTCGAACTCTGTCTCTTTAGATTACAAAGTTAGACAGTTACCACTTCACTAGCACAAACGCACAGTTGGGATGTGATCTATTACGTAGAAGCTATGGTAGAATCTAATGAGATTGCAATATCTCGTTCGTGATTTAGAAATGTGTTTGTATATTATCGAACACTTATAGTAGGTGGTCCGGTCCACGACATATTATGCTGTGAAATGATTAATTAATAATATACCCTGATTTGCGTTTTGATAATTTGAAACTTTGATTTTGTGTTCTTGGAAAAAGGCGATGGTGTTCAAAAACAGGTACATGGTGATGGAGGTTTTTATGAATCCTAATAGGGACCAAGCGGCAGGTGATTCTATTATAATTACCCAATATAATGTGTCTAATGCTATAAAAGATAGCATCTTGGTGAACTTTGGGGAGTGTGGTTTGGCTGCATCACTGGGATCATTTCAGGGTGAGTAACAAGTTATCGATAACTTTTCTTGTATTGTTTTCTTTCTGTCTAGTAATTTCCTCAAGTTAAATGCTATTTCTCATAGTTGATAAAATTCTCACTTTTGGGTCTCTGTTTGTGCAGTAAAGTATGTGAATCCAATTACTAATATGTGCATCATTAGAGCTTCAAGGGAGGAGTATGAAAAAGTATGGGCTTCCATTACAATGGTCAGAAGTATTGGACATTACCCGGTGGTGTTTAATTTGCTTGATTTATCTGGTAAGAACGAATACCACATGATTGGGATTCTTTGTTTTTATTTTTGTGTAAATGCCTTTATGACAGTAATAGAATAGCAAACAAGGGATGTGTTAGATAGTATCTTCATCCGGATTTTGTGTTACTATTTCAAATATCAAGTCATGTTATATAGATTTGTAAAAACTGATGATGCTTATTATCACGTCACTTGAATCTATCTTTCAATCTCAACACAACCAAAAGCCTTCATATTTCATAACCAGTATGTTGTCCACTCACCGTGGATTATCGTTTATGATGAAATTTATTTCCAAATAAATGTTATACAAATATATGAAATGATTGACATCACATTAGAGCACCTATAGTGTGAGTAATAGTAAATGTGAGAAACCTGACATAGACAGTACAGAAATATTTGTGCTTTTTGTTTCTTTGTATTAATTGATAACCATTACTAAAAGGACCAATTAAAGTACTAATGTTTATAGGTTACAACTAAGGAAAAACGCATGGCAATTCGATAGAATGACATGACTGTGTTTTTATACGAACTTACTATAAAGAGGGAGATGAAACTTTTGGAAGAAAATTGATTCACAGGAATTTGATATTGTTTGGCATGAACTGTGTTTTTTCTTATTTAGATATAGATTGCATCACTTTTCCTATTTTATGATTAAGAGGAATTTGTTCTATCCCTGATGCATCACCCTTGAGTAAAAATAAATAAATGCGCATCACCCTATCATGTTTATTAGCTTGATTTACAGGACAGTATGAAGCCTCTGGTCTTTTCTCTGCTTTATCAAATTTGATCTTGCCATTAGCCATATTCAATATCATCTTTCTCTGACTTAAATATTTGTACATCATGAACATATATATAAATCCTGATATGAAATTTTACATTTGGTTCAGGAAATTTACAGGCTACTAAAACTGCCGCGTTAAAGTGCGAGGAAGCAAAATTTGAGCAATACAAACTTATGGTTGGTGATAGATTATCAGCTGACGATACACATCGCATGAATAATTATCTTGCAAAGATTGAAGTTTTGGAGCACTGAATACTTGGCTACCATCAAGTGCCTCATAAAGCTTTCTCAGTCTGTGTTCAGACACAAATTTAGCCCACAATTTTGAAGTTGAAATCTCAAATTATAATCATAAGCTTAATTTTATCGATGCTAGTTCAGTGCACACTCTCTTCACAGAAGATGCATTGTAGTTTTCCTAACATGGTATAGTAATATCTCTAGCCATGACTGAATAGGCTCGTGAAAATGTGTAAATTTGCACCTTGTTTAGTTTTAAAATTGCAAATCCGTAGCAGTTACAGGAACATGGTTTGGGAGAGAAACCTTTTTTCATTTGTTTCTTTCATTTTCCTTCACTTCAATTTTCTAGATTTTTAGAAAGTGATACAATGTATTTATTGATTAGCTTTTATATTAATTTCAGTCTTTTCCTTAAATGAAATTAAAGCAAATAATTCTTTTCGTATATATCACTTTACTTATCAAATGAAACTCTTATTTTTCTTTTGCTTATGAGAGACTTGTGAGTATCAATGTCACTTCAGAAATTTACACTTCACAGGTGTGATAAATATGAACAGTTTTATATATATTCTTATCATCTGAATTCTTACACAGTTGAATGATAAAATTTCATTAAATGTTGTTCTTAAGACTCAATTCCTGATGTGACTCAACTGGTCAAGCAACACTAAACTTGTAGGGAAGGACCATGTTCAATCCCCACATAAAACTAAGATCATGCATGGGATTAATACCATGTGGGTTCTATCTTAAGAAACTCATTTTAATAATTGATAAGAGTAGAAAAACAAACACATCAAAGTTAACTTATGTCTGAAGAAGATAACTCTCCGATTTACTATCAATGAAGATACAAAGAGTTAAAAAACCCAACTTCAAGAGTTCTCACAAGAACAAATTTTAATGCACTCCAGCATTGCTAGATATATTGTGTCTGATTGTGTTTTGTGTGCTGTTGTCAATTGTTGCAGCTCAGAGTGAGTTTTCTGCTGCTGCTGTCAAAACATACAGCAACATTTTGGACAATTATTATTATAGTTCAAACTACAAATAAAGTATATTGCAATTTGTCAGTGCAGAATTGCATATTACTGCAGTGAGTTTTTGTATGAGGTTCTGACAATGGTACATGATGCATTTCATGCGGTTGTACTTACTGATATTTTTCAATGGATACGTCATTGTTATTAATATAGGTAATGTATGAATGGTAAAATGATTTGTCTATAAATATAACTAATAAATTGTAAATTATCACCAAGAGGTATCTTATATTATGACTACTTAAATTCTGTTTGAGGTACTCTCTCATTATCTTATATAACTAATAAAATGGCTTTGCCTTTCTTAATTTGATGTGATTGATGCAAGTTCTGTATTTTCCTTTTGTTAACTAACATTCTTGAATTGACACAGGTTTTGTATTAGTTTACCTTTACTTACCTTTTTGGTAATATATGAATGAGATAATACATTTGTTGTGGCTTGTTACAAAATGAAGCTTTTGTAAATGAATATTGGCTAGTTAAAAGGTTGTTCTAAAACTTAGTTGAGTTGAGATGTTGGCTTCAAGTTCAAGACATTGTGCAAATATAGATGTTCAAATGAACTTGCAGTGCGGAAAGAGTATTAGCAAGAGCTCAAACCAACAATGAAGCAAGAACACATCTACTTCTACTTCTATCTATCTACTTATCTACTTATAATATAAGAAAGGAAGAGGTTGCTTAAATGACGTTTCTGCCCTTTAAGTTAAGCAGCTGCCAAGTGTTTTATTTGCTTTCAAATCAATTAACAAGTGTCCTGAATAAATTATGTATTACTTCTATTAAATTTTTTATTTCATAAACCAAAGCTTAAACAACAAACAAGAATTGCAAATAAAAATTGAAAAGAAAAGAATCAAAGAAACACAAAAAGAAACCTATTCCACCCAATAATCAAATACTAGACTTTCCCATAACTTTAATTTTTGTTAGATATTAAATCAAATACTACTAATTACTAGAAATAATTAGAAGCAAGTAGAATTATACATGGCCACTAAGAAATAATTCTATTGGACCTCAAAGAGATTAAGAGGCACCGTTTGGATCTTAGCCATTGTATGCTTAGCTATTAAATTTGCTTAAGTAAGATTATGTGTGATCAAGTTGTAGCATAATTTGTCCTCTATCACCGTTTGCCTCTTCATTAGCTTAATCCATAAGAATTTGATTTTTTTAGTTATTAAGTATCCAAGGCTATAAATAGTTGTGTAGCATCATTGTTGTAAATTATCATTTTGTGAATCAAAACATTAGTGTTGTGAAGTAAATTCTTTTTGTTCTTAGTTTTCTGTTTTTAAGTTTATATGTCCCACTGATATCAATTTTAATAGATTTTTTCTCTGATCCTAACTGCTACAAGAAAATTCAACCCTTCCTCTTCTTCTCAAAGTCGCGCCTCCCTCTTGCTCTTTCAAGACTAATTTTTTATGATTTATTTCTTTCTAAGTATCGGACTAAGATTTAATCTAGGCTTATTTATGCTTAATTCTCACTTATCTTACCTTTGAACTTCTCCTATCCATACCCCCTGCAGGTACAACCCCCCTTCTCTGCTTCATCAAGCTCACGCGACGGAACAAGCGGTGGCCATTTTTTCTGATTAGGTGAGATCAAACATATTAACCCTTAATTACCCCATCAATCAATAATCTTTGATATCAGTGAGACATAAATTAAACAAAAACACACATTGTCACACAACTAAGAAACAGAGGAAGAGAATTATCTTGAACACTATAGTTTCATTCATAAATTGATATGTTACAATGACTATCCATGCCTTCATAGGCTTGGCAAAATAGCAAACCTTCTATACTAAGCAATTGAATAAAACGGTGCCACTACAATGCTACTCCTACTAGCTAAGTAACTTCATCAACTAAATCTAATCTTATTAGCAAAAAAACAAACGGTGAAGCCAAGGTGGGCAGTGCCTCTAGCTCTCTCATGAGGTCCAATGATAAATTTTCTTAGTGGCCAAGTATTGTTCTACTCGCCTCTTCTACTTGATTCTAGTAGCCTTGATTTAATTTCTAACAATCTTGACAATAAAAAATTGAAATTTTCTACTCCCTCCGATCTCAAATATAAGAAAAAGTCACTATAATTATTACATTTGACCTCATTATTCCAATTTTACCCCTCATTTAACTTTTCCAATAAAATTTTTTATTTTTCCATTCCTGGCTAACTACACGCATGCAGAGGAGAGGCAAAGGAGTAGAGTATCAGTAGAATATCAAAAGTTTTCTACTACTCCAACAAGGGATAATGGTCTATAAATGTTTCATTTTTTTTTTCTACCGTGAAAAGTTCACCCACCTTCTTCATCTTCCATTTTGTTACACCCAAAATATTAGAAAACTTCATTTTCATATTCTGAGAAAGTGACGTGTAGTACTACAGTAGTAGGCTATAAAGAAGAATATCAAAGATTGCTGGTTGTTTCTAGATAGGTTCAATTAAAGAGGTGAACATGTAATTAATACTAATAATTTAATTAAAAACAAATGTTAAGGGTAAATTTGGAAATATAATACTTTCTCTTACTCATTTATCCACTTCCTTAATCTGTGTGCTTTTTTTTTGTTTCTTATATTTAAGACCGGAGGGAGTATTGTAGAATGCAAAATCAGTGTCCATGTAACAAGTAACAACCCAATGATGGGTGGGGGAGGGAGTGGGTCCTCTTCTATTACAATGGTCAGAAGTATTAGACATTACCCAATGATGTTTAATTTGCTTGATTTATCTGGTATGGACAAATACTGCATGATTGTGATTCTTTATTTGTTTTTATTTGTTTGTAAATGCCTTTATGACAGTATTAGATTTGCAAACAAGGGGTGTGTTAGATAGTATCTTCATCCGGAGTTTGTTTTACTATTTCTAATATCAAGTCCTATTATATATATTTGTCAAAACAAATGATTCTTATTATCTTGTCACTTGAATCTATTTTTCAATCACAACACAATCGAAAGCTTCATATTTCATAATCAGCATGTTGTCTCCTCATCGTGGATTATTTATAATGAAATTTATTTTCAAGAAAATGTTATACAAATATATGAAATGAAAGACTTCACATTAGAGCACCTTTAGTGTGAGTAATAGTAAATGTGAGAACCCTAATATGGGCAGAAGAGAAATATTTGTGCTTTTTGTTTCTTTGTAATAATTGATAACCATTAGTAAAAGGACCAATTAAAGTACTAATGTTTATAAGTTACAAGTTACTAAGGAAAAACACATGACAATTCGATAAAATGACATAGCTGTTTTTATACGAACATACTATAAAGAGGGAGATGAAAATTTTAGAAGAAAATTGATTAACATGAGTTTCATTCTGTTCGGCATGATATGTGTTTTTTCATATTTAGATATTGATATTGTATCACTTTTCTTATTTTTCTAAATTAAGAGAAATTTGTTCTATCCTTGATGCATCACTCTTGAGTAAAATAACTAAATGCACATCACCCTATCATGTTTATTAGCTTGATTTACATGACAATACGAAACTTCGGTCTTTTCTCTGTTTTATTAATTTGATCTTGCCATTATATTCATGATATCATCTTTTCTTTCACTTAAAGATTCGTACATCATGAATATTGAAATCTTGATATGAAATTCTACATTTGGTTCATGAAATTTGTAAGCTTACTAAAACTGCTGCATTAAAGTGCGAGGAAGCAAAATTTGAGCAGTACAAACTTATGGCCGGTGATAGATGATACACATCGCATGAATAACTTATGGCCGCCATCAAGTGCCTCATTATGCTTTCTCAGTTTTTGTGATTCATCTGTATTCAGCCACAAATTTTGCCACAATTTTGAAGTTGAAATCTCAAATTATAATCATAAGTTTAATTTTATATATGCTAGTTCAGTGCACACTCTCTTAGCCATGAATGAAGAGCCTTGTGAAAATGTGGAAATGTTTAGTTTTAAAATTGCAATTCCATAGTAGTTACAGGGACATGGTTTCAGAGAGAAATTTTTTTCATTTGTTTCTTTCACTTTAATTTTCTAGATTTTTAGAAAGTGATGCAATGTATTTATTTGTTACTGTAGCTTTTATATTTATTTGTTACTGTACCTTTAAAGCAAATTATTCTTATACTAGTACTTTTACCCGTGCGATGCACGGGTATATATTGAAAATTCAATGTATGTGATTATATAATGAAAATTCAATGGGAATGATTAGAGAATGGATTAAAATTATAAAGTATTGAAGATTAATGCGCTTTTTTGAAATTAATTTTTTTATCATTACATTCAAAACATTTATAAAATGCACCAAATAAAGCATAAAAAATGGAATAAACTCAAGAAAAATGATAAACATTGCTCTTAAGGCAATGGTTAAGGAAACAAAAATAGAAAAAACACTTGAAATTTCAAAGGTTATAGTTCGGTACCTTACAAAAAAAATTGTTTCATTTTAGTATATTATATGAATTTTGAACAATTTGTCCCTTAAATTATAAATAAGGTTAAATATATTTAGTTTCTAGAAAATCATAATTATTCAAGTTTAGCTGGTATTAAATTTTAATGATATATTTAGTCTTCTATAATATTGCAATTTAAAAGATTATTCCCTATTTTTAAAAGTTTTATAAAAAATAGATACTCTTGATCCTCCAAACAGTCTCTATAAAATACAAATAATGATTGAAATGAATATTTTTTTAGAAACATTTAGATATTTCGGTTTCTATTAAAAGAGTAAATTGCCAAATTTTGAAACTTAAAAGATCAAAGTGATATGTATTCATCATTTAAGGGACTAAAATGAAACAAAAAAAATAATTTAAAGGATCAAATTGTATAATGTTTATAAGTTAATGGACTAAAATAAATCAAAAAAAATTAAAAAACCAAAATAAAACATAAAATTAATTTAATAAACTAAAAGTGTAATTTAACCTATATTTAAAGGAAGTGCAAAACATAAAAAAAAAATCACAATATGAATAGGATCATTCTATCATAAGTATTCCTTCTCTTACTTTCTCTGTAATTGAATAAAAAATACAGAGTAAATCCATCTTATGACTCAAAAGAAAAAGGCATAAATACTCCTTTTAACAAAATTGAATTGACTACTAAGAATAAAAAAGGACCATAAATTATTGAAACATTTGAAAGTGTTTCAAATGTAACTGTATCAGACATGCACACCATTGCTCTTATCATATTTCAAGTCCTTCAAATAGGCTTCAAAGCTCAATACTAACTTCTAACACAAATCAAATGTTCTAAATTCTAACAAAAACCAAAATTAAAATGGGTTAAATTATAAAGTGAAAAATGGTCCTAAAAAGAACATCATTGTTGACCAAAAAATACACAAAATAATCACATAGAAGATGAGAACCGATGCCTATGTTTCTAATTTTGATTGAATATTATTTTTAGACACAAAATTAAGAGTGCACACAAATAAAAATAATAATAAAAGAAGAAAAAAGACACATTAATTAATATCACTTTAATCTTTTTTTACTTATTATTGTGAGTATGTCTAAAAAATACTCACTTTGCAGTAAATTATAAGTCATTTTATTCATAAAAATTAGTTTTATAATTAATGTTGTATGGAAAAAAATTATGAATTTGTTTACAAAATTATTGTGTACGTAGTATGAAAAAGATAAAATAAAAGGTTAAAAGAAGAAAGAATAATAAATAATTAAATGATAGTTTTATTGGTATTGTAAAATGATTTATAATTTAAAATAATTTATTTTTTTAAAATGTTGATGAAAAAAGTGTTAGAATTATTATTTTGACTTATATTCATATAAATGGAGATATGTGTTATAGAAATTGAAAAGTCTTGTGCCAAGTGAGGAGGAGGGCTACGGTCATAGTGGATATTGAAAGTTGGAATTGAAATTAAGGTAAAAGTGTTTGGATTATAAAAAAAAAATCATGCTAACTAGTGCACTCCATCTATAAGTTAAGTATATAAAATAAGTAAATTTATTGAAAATAGCACTTTTAATATTTTATAAGTGTTGACCGCACAAGTTCCAATATACTTTTTACTATATTAAGTATTTTAACTAGTGCATACGGGTGCACTATTTAGCATTTTCCAAAAAAAGGTAAAAGTGTTTGGGCGGCATGTTTAGGCAATTAGGCGGCAACATGTTTCCTTTCTTAATATATTAAGGATATCACTTTACTTATCAAATGAAACTCTTATTTTTCTTTTACTTTTGATAGACTTATGCATTGTTAGCAAAATCGCGAGTAAAATCGTAAAATTCATGGATTTTGCGATTTTGCTCACTCAAAAGGATTAAAATCCTGAGTAGAATTCTAAACTATGCAAAATCCTAGTAAAATCGCACAGAATCGCAAAATCCCAGTAAAATCTGCGATTTTGAAGGGATTTTACCGATTTTGGCTTGTTTTTTTGGATGATGTTCAACTGGGTCAACATTGACCCGTTTTAATGTTTTGACCCGGTTTAAAAGGTTTTGACCAAGTAAATGGCGCTTTACTAGTGATTTGTAGTAGGATATAGACATTAAGTATTTTTTTACCAAGTAGATGGCGCTTTACTAATGATTTGTATTAGCATATAGGCTATAAATATTTTGTTATCCAAGTAGATGACGCTTTAGTGATTTATATTAGCATATAGGCTTTAAGTATAGTGATTCATCATCTAGGATTTTATTATTTTGAGTACATGATATGCACTATTATAATATATATTTAATATTATATATTTATATGAGTAAATCCATCAATTTTAGTTGCGATTTTCGATTTTGCGATCTTACTATCCTCTTTCGATTTAAAGCAAAATCGCGATTTTGACAACCTTGGACTTACGAGTATCAACGTCACTTCAGAAAACACTTCACTGGTGTGATAAATTTGAACAGTTTTATATTCCTAGCTGAATCCATACAAAGCCTTCACTGGTGTGCTTCACTACAGCTGTCGACGGTGGCATTTGTTGCCGGCAACACCACATTTTAATTAATTTTTCAATTTTTCGCCTACATATAGTCTTTAACCTCAAAACATCACTACGGCCTCCTCCTCAAAACTAACCTACACATGAGATCACCTTCGACAATCATCATGCCATATTTTCATATATGGAGTATCCTATACACCCAACAATACGAGTTGGACACCAAATATTTTGAATAAATCTAACACACGTGGACAAGCACAAAGACACAAAGTACAAATATGTGGTACTTCAAAAGCATACAACATACAATTTATAGGAAGCAAAGTCAAATTTAAAACAACATACAATTCAAAAGAAAATGCCAGTTTTATTTTCCAACAAATTATGATATATCTTGGGATTGTGGTTTTGTATTTTTGAGTAAATGTTTTGTTAATCATAACTTAATTGAAAATTCTCTTCCTCTCAATTACACTGGTTCTAGTAAACTAAGAGGTGATTATAATGTTACTTAAATTAAAAAACTATAATAAAAATTCAGAGTTTGTAACCAAACAATGCAAAATGAGATCTTAAAAAATAAAGCAAAATGACATTATCAGGTGCCATAACACAATGACTTATTTAGTTAAATGACTCTTTGTGAATTGTGTGTTGTGACTAGTGACCTTCTCCTTCTTCTCTCTATTAGTTTGTCTAATTTCTTTCATCTACCCACTAGTTCTTTAATGTAATGGTCCACTAACTTGGTGGAAGTTTTGAATTCAAAACATATTGTTAATTTGTTAGCATTATTCTAAAATAAATTCAAGTAGGTTAATAATCGTAATCATGTTCCAACTTGATCAATTTATTTTTAACTTTTTAAACCTTAACCCTATTATGTTTGTTATATGGCATGTCTAAGAGCAACATTATCGTGAGGTACTTAGCCAATTTAAGTAACTAAGAATCTGTTACTTAAAATTTTCCTGCGCCGGAGTTGAATGAGCTGGCAGTCCTTAGGACTTAAAACTAAGAAGTGGTGCTTGTTTAAGAAATTTTCAACTTTTGATGCTTAGATTATAATAATATATTTTCTCTTTCTTTCCATCACAAAAATCACCGAAAATGAAAGGAAAATTTTAATTGATTCACAAAATTCAGTAGAAAATAAATTCCACAAAAATTAAGTAGAAAATAAATTTTAGAGAAATTCAATAGAAAAAAAGAGATAAAGATGAAAAAAAAAGGGATGAACAGAAAAACACAGATCTGATATGAGAGACAGATCTATTGAGGGAAGAGAAGAGACAAATCTGTTGAGGGAAGAGAAGCTGTGGCACGATGGTAGCTTAGAAGAGGAAGAGAATCTGTGGCGGCGGCGATCTGGAAAGAGGAGGAGAAGCTATGGCGGTGAAGATGAGAACAGGTTATGCTTTGCTTTGGGTCTGTTTGGCAAGCTCTAAAATTAGCTTATGCTTTTAGCTTATAGCTTATAAGCTCGTTTGTAAAAAATTAGCCCTGTTTGGTAAAACAATTTTAACATTAGCTTATAGCTTATTTTACTGACTTTTAGCTTATAGCTTATAGCTTATCATTTTTTTTTACCAATTTTACCCTTTATTATTTCCCTAAATTCCATTTTTATCCTTTTATATATATTTAAAACAAAACATGTACACATATTGTATACACTTGTACCATATTGACCGACGACCATCATTTTTTTCCCTCACTATGGGCTTAGTTTTTTTTTTTTTGTACAGTATCACTATAAGCTTGGTTTTTTTTTTTCATCTATCTTATGACTTTCTTTTGTTACGTCTTGGTATATACATTTTTGTACCCCTGTCATGTACTTATATCATCTTGTTTTTCTAGTTCTTTTTATTTATGATTTTTGTATATGTTATAAAATTGTTATTTATAATAATTTGTTATGTAAAACATTAAAATAAAAATAAAAACAATTTAAACAATATAAAAAATGTATTAAATTAATAAATTTTAAGTACCTTAATTATTAATTTAAATATAAATTTTATAATGATTTTTTAACAAAAAATGTTAAAATTAACAATGTCCTTTTATGTCATTTTATACTTATCAGTCAGTTGAACCGCTAATTTTACCAAACACTTTAATTAGCTTATAAGCTATCAGCTATAAACTATAAGCTATCAGCCATCAGCTATAAACTATAAGCTAGCTTATCAGCTATCCGCTATTTTTGCCAAACAGACTCTTTGTATTTTGCCGTTTTTTATTTTTTCAACTTTTCATCATTTGGCCTAGTTTTACACCCTTTGGCCCAATATGACACGATAGTATTACTCAACTTTTCATTGACATATATTTTCTTTTGTCTTTAAATATTAAATGTTTTATTTTTAACTTACTTGGTTCAATTTTAAATATAGCATTTTTATTTAAATATTAATTATATCATAAAGAAATTAATATTTGAATTTTAATTGAATTAGGTGAAACAAATAATATAAATATATGTAGTATTGTGAGACCTACTGAATAGTGTTAAGTATCTCAAAATAAGAATTTTTGGATAAATCAAAATTTGTCTAAGTTGCTTAATCCTATGTAACATAGTAGAGCCCACGTGAATAGTGTTAAGAACCTTAATTAAAGATTCTAGGGATAAAGATGCGTTAAGTACTAAAGTTATAAGCACTATATTTTATTTTCTTTCTTAGGGCATTACATGCAAGGTAAAGCTTTTTTATGACGGATGAAAGTCATGGCTCCCCAAGTATATGAATAACCCACTACATTCCTATTAGGGTGTTCGTGGGTGGGGTTGGTCAGTTTTAACTTTTTAAACAATCCTTAGCTTATTATTTGACATGATTGAGGTTAATTTAGTTGAGTGTAAAATGCGTATTTTTATTATTATTTTTTTGGGTACAAAATGCGTATTTTTATGTTAGACTGAACCGACTTGTAGTAGTGGTGAGCAAGTTGTTGTGTTGAGCTGGATTGGGTCTAGGAGTCATTATAAATTGACTTTATACAAGGATATGCAAACTCAGTTTATATAGCGTGGATAAACTCAGTTCACGTGTAACTATATATAAATTGAGTTTATGTTTATCCTTTATAATTTGTAACCCAAAGAACTAAAACACAAGAATAACATCATACATTAAATAAATTCTCATACACACATAGAGTGAGTTTGCGTACATAAACTAAATTTATAGTCACTCTGTAGGGGTAACTAATTTTATTTGAGGTGTAACTGGAATTTTTTATTTATATGAATCAAATTACAATGTTTTCTTATTCTTTATTTCTTTGATTAATTTTATGGGCCAAGCCCAACACAGACAACACACTAATCTCTATGAAAATTGTTTTTCGCACCTCCGCCGTTTCTCACGCTCTGCAGGAAATGACGTAAACATCTCCTCATTGTTTAAACAGCGATTCGATGTTCGTTGCTTACAATGCGAATAAAGCGATTACCATGGTAATCGACGAGGGACTTTATGTGGTTAACATGCCAAATTAGGACAGATAAAGTCCTTCGCCGGTTTCCATATCGTTCTAAACCATGATGTCATAAGAATATTGGTAAAAATGATATGAGTAATCGACGATGGACTATGTGAAACTTATAAAAACTAAAACAAACAAAAACAAAAAATGGGAGAGAATGTGGTGAATAAAAATTAACACAAATGTGTGAATTTATAGAATTCTTGATGAATTCTTATTGATTGATGCATAGGCACAGCTGTCACGTGGCAAATCAATTGACCACGTGACATTCAATTTTGACAACATAATAGACTACATTTTTTAACTGCCGACATGTTCGCTGTTTAAAATGCGAACAATATTCACTCTGCAGTCAACAAATTGTTTTTTCTCAATCTTTGATACTTTTCACAAGCGCAGGAGACGCACAAAAATGCTGGGGTGCGAAAAGCAATTTTTAATCTATATATATATTTTTTTATTAATGGTAGTATTTTTTTGATTAATTTTTAATAATCTCTATCTGTACCCTTCCAAGTTTCCAATACCATGCATGTGTTTCATACGGTTGATACTTTGTTTTCACTATAAAAGTCTCTCTCTCTCTCTCTCCCATATTTTGTGCAAATGTGATCACTTTTTTCAGTTACCAAACAAACAAGGTAACACCCGTGTACCATCCGTACACTCTTACATCTCTCCACATAACAACTCAAATTAAATCACATTCATTCATTCAATCAAACAATTCAATTTTCTTCTCTTTTCTTGTTAATACATTGTTAAATATTTCTTTCCATAAAATCAAAAAATGGAAATGAAAATTCTTGATCTTGTATTAGTCCCTATTGCTCTCTTTGTAATGGTCACATATCATTCATGGCTTCTCTATCAAATTATCAAACACCCCACAAAAACTGTCATTGGTGTCAATTCAATCAATCGTCGTTTATGGGTTCAAGCTATGATGGAGGTATAATAATCATATATCTTTGTAATTTTTTTTTTATCATATGAATGATGTTGTTGGAATTCATTATAATTAATTTGAAACTAGAATATGTAGATATTCACTTCAAATATGATTTTTATACTCACCATGTATTTGATAAAAGCTTCTACATGGATGTGGAAAAGTTGTTGTGATTTTGAGCATATACGAAAACCTCGCCGTGTAACCAAATAGACGCTCAAATTTATTGTTTAGTTGTTTTTTGGTCGGATAGTTTATTGGCTAGAATTTCACATTTTAAAGGTGAATAAGTGGGTGTACGGCGAGAATTCAAACTCTGATCCTGTATATGACGTGCAATGTCTCTAGTCTCTACCAGCTTAGCTAAACTCACGGAGACAGTTTATTATTCCGTTTAACATATCCAAACATAAATAAATTTATATTCAATTGATTTTTAACTTAAAAATCACTTCATTCAAAATCAATTTTTATCGGTATTGAAATTGGTTTTTTGTTTCATTTTGTTAGGATGTATCCAAGAATGGAGTTTTGGCAGTGCAATCATTGAGAAACAACATAATGGCATCAACCCTTTTGGCTTCAACTGCAATAATGCTAAGTTCTCTTATTGCTGTGTTAATGAGTAGTAGAAATGAAGGTGTTGTGTCTGTAGTATTTGGTGATAGAACTCAGCTAGTTTTATCAATCAAGTTTTTCTCAATATTGGTTTGTTTCTTATTAGCATTCTTATTGAATGTTCAATCAATAAGATACTATAGTCATGCAAGCATACTCATCAATGTTCCATTCAAGAAACTGTCATCAAACCTTAGACAACAGAAGCTAACAGCTGAGTATGTTGCCAATACAGTTAACCGTGGAAGTTATTTCTGGTCGCTTGGTTTGCGTGCATTTTACTTTTCTTTCCCTCTTTTCATGTGGATATTTGGACCTATTCCTATGTTGGTTTCTTCCATTGCACTTGTTTCCACACTCTATTTCTTGGATGGTACTCTTGAATATGGTTGGGATGCTATTGTTGGAGACCTTGGAGTTGATGATGATGATAATGCTGGCTGTGTTGGAGATGAAGTTCACAAGCAACACCATGTTGACATGGAATTGGCAGATCAAATTAAAAATTAATCGGTTTTTTAGGAGTGCGGCTGCAAAACCGATATACCACAATTCAGACAGCATGATGCAGTTAGGTCTAGATTTTGATATAATGATTTTTTAGAAGCGGTTGCAGAACTGATATACCAAAATTTAGATAGGTCTATATTTTGATATAATGGTTCTGTAACCGTCATATTAGTGTAGTAGTTGTCGTGGAGGATCTGATTTTGCTTTTTAGTGGCTAACTTTTAGCTTAGTAGGTTGTAGGGTAGGCAGAAAATCTACATTCAAGTTCAACTCAAGTTGAATTGTATATCATCTTAATTTGAGACCTTTTAGATGATTAATAATGGAATGAGTGTGTTTTGGTTTGCAATTTATAATTTTGTTTACTATATTATATCAGTTTCACATTTATTTGTATTAAAATTGAACTGTCATGGACAATAGGAATATAATGAATAAAGAGAGATTTGTTTCTTTTCACTTTGCTCTATTTATTTCACTTGCTTTGATTCATATTCTGCATATATTAGTACACTACCAAGTTTCTACAAGTCAAGAGAGGTGATGTGACAGTAAAAACAGTTACTGTTGTTATGTGTAACAATAATTAATCAAACATTTACTAGCTACCAAGTTTTGAATTTATTAGATACAACATCATCAAAAGCTGCTAAAAAAAAATCTGGTTTTGTGACAATTCTGTTCATAGACACTTGTTGTTTATGGCCTAATTGAATAGAGAAAGGATTGAACATTTTTGTCATTCAACAAGCTACTTATATGAATTGGAATTTATGTTGTTATAGCATGACCCTATAACAATTAGAATCGTCTGATCTTAAAATGTATGGCTGGAATTATTTGCAGTGATTTAATAATCAAGTTAATTTGAACCGTCGATATGTAGTTAATGGTCAAGATATAAAACAGTATCAAACTATGTTTTATTACTGCATGCAATTTCAATGTGTATTCTTTTTCTTTTTGTTACCATGATATAAGTACAAAGTTTTCATTGCTGTTAGCAATGTTTAATCTCCGTCTGAAAACCTATGGGACACACAAGGTGTATTCTCCTCTCCCAACTGAATTCATTCCACACGCAGAAACTGAATTTCAATCCATATTTATATACAATTTAGATGCAATGTTGATATTATTTTACATTCTATACTGTTGGAAAATTGTATTGTTTAAATAATTAAGGCTAATCATGGTCACATTTTCACACTCCCTCAACAAAACAGTATGTTTGTATAGTGTAGTGTTCTTATTGGACAATATAACTGTTGTCTTATAATAAACTAATATTTGGTTGAATCTGCGCACACTTGGACAAGCACAAAGACACAAAGTACAAATGTGGTACTTCAAAAGCATATTCAAGTACTTACCACTTTGTTTTGTGTCATACAGTATTCCATATGAGGCAAAGTCAAAAAAATATACAATTCAAAAGAAAAATGCCAGTTTTTCAACAAATTATGATCTTATGTTCCTTGCAATTGGTTGGTTTTACTGCTGATTTGTAAATGCTTTATTAATCATAACTTAAGGGGAAACCATTTTTCTCTTCCTCTCTCAATTAGACGCAGTTTTAGATCTCGGCGATCCATTTCAAATTGATCGGCTCATACGTACCGTACCAAAATTACTACAAAACAATTTTCACCATTAATTTTAGATCAGACGAACTAAATCCATTACAACGGCACGCTGTAACTGCGTGCAATCCAATTCCGACTCAGTTAAATGACTCTTTGTGGCCTTTTCCTTCTCTCTATTAGTTGGCTTTCTTTCTTTCATCTACCCACTAGTGCTTTAACAGTAATGGTGTCCACCAACTTGGTGGAAGTTTTGAATTCAACAGACATTGTTAATTTTGTTAGCATTATTCTATAATAAATTCAAGTAGGTAATCATGTTCCAACTTGATCAATTTATTCTTAACTTTTTTAACCTTAACCCCATTATGCTTGTTATATGGCAGGCCTAAGTAATAAAGTTATAAACACTATTTTCTTTCTAGGCATTACAGAGGTAGAGATTCTTTATGACAGGTGAAAGTCATGGCCTCCAAGTATGACATTTACAATACAAATATTATTTTGCACGTGCCGTGTCTCGATATCTATTTATGAAAGAAGAAAAATCACAAAACTTCGTTTGTTAACAAATCACAATCAGTCATATACGTAATTTTAAAAGTAGATATGATTAATGTCAATCATTTTCTAACGATCTGACAATTAAGACTGGTTGACAATGTAAATTACTTTTACACCGACGATGGCTATGACACCTAAAAGTAAAAAGATCTTAAGCAATTGATGGAAGTCCACTAGTGATTTCTTGAAGAGGGTGAAGAGATATTCTAGATGCAAGCATGCTATAATCTTAAGTAAACAATACAAACAAAATAGTGCAGTTGAGTATTAGTATGATCATTAGTGGGCTAAAAATGAAGGGCACCTAAGAAAGTGTTAAAGGAGGGTTCAGGTCTCAATAAAGTGAAAGGAAACTGCTATGCTATGATTCTAAATTATGCAGGAAAATGAGTAGAACTGTACTACTGTGTTAGTATTAAATTATCAATAGAAAATATCAACTTCCTTCCAGCTAAGGCAGCTAGTGTTATTTTTGTGTGTGGAAGGATTAGTACAATGATGGAATTGAAGCCAAGTACAATGAGAATGACATAAGAAAGAGATATCAGAGAGGAAAGTACTGACATCATACATTCCATACACATTCCCATCACCATGACATTCCCTATTTCCCACCCTCTCTTATAGGGTATCTAAATTTGCGTTGTAACAACAATACACATTTTCTCGTAGTGGATGTTGATTTAAGATCGGACGGTCTAGATTATACATCCGTTTTAACATTGTTCATTGATCTCAGCCGTTGATCAAAATCGGATGGTTGACAGAAGCAAATGTGTCACGCAGTTACTGCGGCAAATCCAATCCCCTATTATAGTCGAATTGGATTTCTTGTTGTTACAGCATGACATTGTAACAAATCTAAGCCGTCCGATCTCAAATAGTAGTCTAGATCATTGCATTTGAGGTTTGTTTGAGTTAGCAACTTAGTTAAGCATTTATTCAAATTAAAAAAAAACCCTTTCAAAGTGTATAGAGGGAATGGAAGGGTATGTGGAAAGGGCCATGTATAATTAGAAGCATAATACAATGCACTGATTTCTAAAAAACAAATTAAAAAACTCTACTGTATAATTTTTCATGGTTCACAATTTCTATGGTCATTGTGTTGCTATAATCTATTGCATATTGAAAACACTTACTCATTTATGATTATGGCCACAACTTGAACTATAATTTCTACAATCTTTGAATGTCAGTTACTTTTAGTTTCAATTTCATGATTCCGGCTTGAACTAAAATTTCTCCTTTGGATGAATCCACTTCTAAAACGGTCACCTTTTTCCCAAGGGAAGAGACATGTACTGAGTCGCCAACCTTCGGTACTGCAGACCTATCTGCAAGATTAAAAGATGAATGAGAACTTCATACATATTCTCACGGTATAATTTGTAACTATAAAACAAGAACAGCACAATCACCATGTGAAAAGTAACTAGGGCTGCACACTTAATTTTATGCACAAGATCCAACATGGAAGCATGTTATTATTATCACACAATAAGAGCTTAATAAATATGTAAATCAGATAGTGTTAAAATGTTTTATACAGACGTCCAATCATATTTTACCGTTTTTTGTGCGATAATAGTATTTCATATAATACTTGCACATATATCTACATAGTGTCAAATCCCCTCAGGAACAGTTGTAAAATAGTCATTAGTGTTATTTCACCTATCTAAATGGTTAAATATAGTTGAATATTTGTTTACACTGTAAAATAGCAATTAAAATTCTCACAGTAATTTAGTTTCCCATTATTTTCATCATTATTTAGCAATATACTTTAGTTTCCCATATTTCCTTCTTATATCATTATCTTGCATTATACCTTTTGATGATTTGCCAATTTTTTTAACATCAGATGGACTTCTATCTGTAAGAGTAGGGTTTTTGTTATCCGCTGCAGTATGGACGTTGTTTGTTGTTGATACATGAGAGCTCTTAATGACTTTACTGTACTGTGAGGTTTTCTTAGCTGATGCATCCAGTTCCCTGACCTTCTTGTGAATAATGGATCTTGCCATCGCTGCGGCCTCGGATACATCTCTCACTTTCTTAAATCTTAGACGTGTACTATGTTCCGTGATCTTCCTTCTGGTGTTCAATAGACTACTGTGAAGTTCTCTGGATTGCCTACAATTACAAACATAAAAAACTAAAAATTTACAAATTTCGAAAACGCATGGTAGAGTTTGTTAATAATCATATTTATATGCAAGCAAGCGTTGATTATTAACAGCCAAAAAAGAGGATAAACTGCAGTATCTGAATCCATTTAATACGATCGTGTTTCAGAATGAAATTTTAGGAATGGATTAACATGAGTAGTTTGAAGTACAGACTATATTATGTGTTACTAATCATTACTTGGTCACGATATATTCTGTTGTCTCAATGCTCTCAAAAATGAACCTTCCCTAATTAAAAATGGTATTCGCTGCAAAGAAAGGAACGATGCTAAACAAAAACTAGATCAACTAGAAAAAAATTAAAGAAAAATGCAGATATGATTGCACGATCCATTTTGACTTGAATACATTAGCAATTGAATGAGCTTACTTCATTCTCTGTTAAATATAGAAATAAGTGCCTGTGTCATCAAGAGACGAGTAATTCAATAAATTTGATTTTGAAAAAGCAAGGAGTCTCACTTCAGATAATAATCTGCTTCAGTTAATCGCTCGTGGTACTCTTGCTTTAACTTCTCCATATCAGTAATTACCTACATTGAAAGTAAACAACATCAAAGGCTGCTGAAAAATTTGTTATGTACTGAAAATGCATATTTAAATAGTTTTGCTTGGGGGAAATGAAAGGAAGAAGAGGGGGTTATTTAAAATCATTCTCGATAGCAAAATCCATCATTGCTCAATATTGTCTCCTCTCTAATATTAATTGGGGGATTTTAAAGGGGAGATGGATAGTTTTAAAACAGTTTAACTGATTTGATTAAAAATATCATTATATAAATTATAAAAGGTTATATACAAAGTTATACTTTTTGTTTTTTTGAAGCAACAAAGTTATACTTATAAAGGATATAAAAAGTAAGTTAGTCGTTCTTCTCATTAAACCTCCTCTAAAGTGACCAATTCACTTATAAGGTAAAGTAAAAGTAATCTCAACCATGATAAGAAAATCAATAATTGATATTCGAAATATCTATTATTTTGTATACATTTGCATGTAACAGTGACCACTGATTTACTCATCAACGATTACTTTATTACCTTGTAAAGAACTGCTTATTTTAGTGGAGCCAAATATAAAGCAAAAATGCCATAAATTGATCTGATGTTAAGAGGGTATCATGCCGAACTGTTAACGAATAATAAATAGAAGTATGATATATTAAACATACCTCATCAATCTCCGCACTAGAAGAACCATATAACTTCCGAGCTGTATCTATAACAACAGAGGGTAGTCCCAGCCTCTCGGCTATATTGATTGCATTTGAGCGGCCTACAATAAAAATCTTATGATTTATGTCCATTATGTAGTATGTATTATATGTGATTATCAAACAAGTTATCCATGAAACAAACATTTTCCTATTAAGGCCACAAAATTATAAAAAAGGATCAGATTCGACGACAAAAAAGTTCCCTTCAGGGCAGCGCTATATGTGATTATTGCCCATGTTTCTTTAACTGGAAATAATATTGATTATCATTATTCCTCTTCGATGTGGGGAACTTGATTGGTATCTGTCTTGTTTTCTATTGGATTAAATGTAACTCTAATGGTGTTGCGGGAGGCTCTCCTGGCTTTATTGTCTGTGACGGTATTTTCAGAGATTCGGGTGAGGCAACCCTAGTTTGTTTTGAGGCAAAAATTGGCATTACATTATCCCTAAATGCTCTACTAAATTGGGCTTACAAAAATGGTTGGCACAAGCTCTCGTTGGATTGTGGTTCTTAATTAGTTATCTTAGCTTTCAACTTGTTTAGAGTCATTCCTTGGCAATTAAGAAAATAGATGGAATGATTATAGAACTTTTCTCTCATTACTATATTCACGAGTTAGAGTGCTTACCAGGTATGCCCCAGAGAACCTTGTAAGTTGGCTTTAAATTGACTTCGTCAAATTCCATACATGCATTTTCAAAGGCCTCATTACTGCTCATGAAATGAAACCAATGAAAGCAAAACTTGAGACAACAACAGAAAATGATAACTTATAAATTCAAGGCTTTCAAGGAAAATAAAGGAAAGAAAAGTTACACAGAAAACACATATCAGAGCAATGAATTTAAATACTGATTCATAGATATTATAAAAAGTGTTACGTTATATGGTGTCACCTATTTATAAAAAGAAAATACCTCTATTACAAGTTGATTTTTATTTATTTTTTTGTTAATTTAACGACATGAAACTATTTCCTTTAGTGTAAAAGTTCTGTAGTGACATGGCAAACCATTACTTTCGTAAATGTTGTCTTCACCATTTGTATTGACTACCTGTATTTCAGGGTTTTCAGTTCACCATGATGAGTCGTTGCTATAGTCAATAAACAACCGTCTTTGGCAAATGATTCCAATAATGACATTCCTAGTGCTGCTCCTTCGAGGGGGTTTGTTCCTGCACCAACCTAACAATTGAAACATCGCTCTATCTGTCACACACTTACATGAAATAACATTTGAAATTTGAAATACATAAACTCACACAATACATACCTCATCTAGTAACACCAGTGACTGCCTTGTTGATTGTAATTTAATATTCTGCAAGATAAAATTATAAGCAAAAAACAAAATATTAAGAATTGCAAACAAAGAAAAAAACTGAAAAAGAAAGGGTCCTTGAGCCAAACAATGACAACATATTTTACTTACACTTATCTGTTTCAAGTGGCCAGAGAACGTAGACAGAGACTGTGACAAGGACTGCTCATCACCAATGTCGGCAAAAACATAATCAAACCAAGGGATTTGAACAGATTCAGAAGCAAGAACATAGAGACCTGCGTCATGACATGTTCAGATCATAAAAATCCTATGAGTTTTTAAACACAAGTAAGCAGGAAAAAAATGCTGCATAAGTTTGGCAACATAGATTATTCATGAGTGACAATGGTGGATGATACGCAGAAGCAAGCACCACACTCAATTTTCAATGAGCTTCTGCATTTGGTGTTGCAGTATGGTCTTCTTCTGCACTACGGATTAACCGCAAAAGCAACATGATTAAAAACATAGATTACAACTACTTTGACCATATCTGTAGTCAATCTCAAAAGCCCTTTTGCGCCCAACCCAATGAAAGTGCTAGAGGATGCATTGAAGGAAGCCCAATGTAGTTGCAATGAAGACGGAAAATATTTCTAACACCCCTCACACCCAATACTAGATATATGGATCATGGATCAGTTCAGTAAAAAGATATTCAATCCACATCTCAATTCTCATAGGTTAAATATTAAGAGTCTCGTCGTGATAGTAAATTAAACTACATGAACTTTTACTTGAGACAATACAACATTGATTCTATATTTTAGCATGTAATAATGGGGGAGAGAGAGTGAGGAAACATTGAACACCTGATTTTGCCATCATAGCAGCCAATCCTACAGTCTTCAAACATATCGTTTTACCACCAGTATTAGGGCCAGTTATTACTATAACACGAGTTTTGTTCGATACCAAAAAGTCAACCGGTACTGGCTGTGGTTGGCCTTTGTCCAGTGCAGCAACCTGCCTAACAAAAGCACTTCATCATGAGTTTAAAATGATCATCAGAATCAGATGCAAGATAAGCTGTAGACAGCTTCAAAGTCACTGATAATATCAAATATAAAAAAAATAAAAACATTTTCCAATATTCGCTGGTTTCAATATTAGATCCCTAACACTCTACCTAACCCCCAAAGTTAAGTCTCCCCTCTTGAAGAAACACTCTTGTCATTCAGTTATTTCCTGATGTTTTCCCAAGTGAATAATAAAGAGCGAGAAAAAAGGGGAGTAAAGAAGAAACAGTAGTCTTGCATTATCTGTGACTTAACTGAAGCAGCGGCATCGTCTTTAACTTTCTGTGAACTTGCCCTGTAGCTATGGAGCAATAAAGGATGATAAGCTTTGGGAAGATGCAATATCCATTCCTTGATGTTGGGTAACGGTCCATTGGAATCATCATTCCTTTGTAAGAAGGATTCAGCAGTAGAGGTATTTATATCAGGCAGAAATATATGGGGATTTGATCCTCCGAATGAAATACCATACGTAGCACGGGCACTAATCTGCATAATATGAACATTACTGATTATCTTTCACACTGAAAGCACGTGCTTACAATTTTGTCGAAAATATACACTGCTAATTGGGTCATCTTCAAAAGCAAGTGCAGCAATTTCTTTTACTTGTAGCAAATAAGTGGGTCATTGCAGGGGCACTAAATCAAAAGTTTACACCGATACTATGAGTATGAGCTATGCTTTACATGGCAGAAAAAGTTCATTTTAAGGATAATTATTATGTTTATAGTCAACTCCAACTAAGCTCTTTTAATGCCCGATTCAGTAAAATTGGGCTAGAATCTGGTTCAAAATTTGTCTTATTCATTCAAATGATTTCATGTAAAGTAAAGCCAAGCAAGGAACTCAAAAACAGCCACCCAGAAACTTGCGGGAGACTCTGGCCTTGACTTATATTGCCATGACTAAATGTGGTTCGTGTGTTCAAATCAACCCCATATTTCAACATCAAAGAGCTAATGCTTACAAGCGGATTTGGCTTACAATCTAAAAGAAAGTTCTCTTAAAGTAATGACACAAAAACTAAAGGGTATTTACCACATCTAGTTGAATCAAACTGTTAAGTATATTTTCAATATCATCAACGTCCAGCTGAATCTGCACACAAAGTATGACAACATAAGACAAAGTAAGAGAACTTGGACAGAACAAGATTCACAGAATAAGCTCGACCATTGATGTATGATATGAAAGAAAAATACTACTTTGTAAATTCAGAAAGAAAAACTTGTCCGATTCTGCTTGTATGTTGTAACCTTTTTGGTTAATGTCAAGAGCACATCTGCTTCAGCCTTTGCAACCAAAACCCTTGCTCGCTGCAACTCGTCATTTAAGGGAACAGCGGAAAGTGGTTCTATAGTACTTCCTGCTCCAGAACTACTGCCAAAAAGTACTATATTAAAGCGATGGATTCTACGTCATCAATGAATAATTGAAGCTATGTTGAAAAATTTATAAACCTGGACAACAATAGACCCTTAAAACTTGTTTTCTGTTCAGAATCCACTCTTATGCACCACCTGCCATCAATGTTGTTCACTTCCTGTTTGAATTCTCAAAAATTCAATAGGGAAAGAAAGAAATATCGAGGAAGAAAATAAGTGCTTGTTCAATAAAGTGTATCTTACAAGAATTGATGTTTCACTCCTTTCACTTCTGATTAAGTTTTCCATTAATTGCTGTACCTGAACAAAGGAAACAAATAATATAAAATCAATCATGTGTTTTTGCCTAAAAGCCTAATGTTTTCGTATGAGGTGGCATCATAGTAAGTGGTCTAGAGGTTGACCCTTGCTACTATCAATAATAAAGTTTCGAATTGTAGCGAAAGATTAATTCAGTCATTGTATTGTCCATGGTCAATGTTCAAGCCCAAACGGTTCTATAGCCTAGGAAACGTGTTAAAGATATAATATAAAACCATTTGTGTGTTTCCACCTAAAAGGTGAAGCTTATTCGATAGTTGATTTGTAATAAACTCAAAAATTAAAATTACAACTTAAATAATGTGTCTGATCATCACAACGCATCTGTAGAAACCACATTATAAATTTTCCAGAAACTATATAAAAAATTATGGTAAAGTAAATAGGAACTACCTTTCTCTCAAGCACTTGAACTTGTTGACGTGCCTTTCTAAGCTCTGAACTCTACAACAAGGACATAAGTTTTAGTTATACAAGTGTTTGCAATAAAAGAAGCCATTGACAGTAAGATAGCTCATAGTTGTATGGCATCACGGCAACAAAGGATTGATGCATCTTTGAAGTATTTTCTCTTAGCAAATACTATGTAATGAAGAATGTCAAAAAAGTCAATATGCAACAAATGCCATGCCATCTCAATCGGTGAAAATGAGTAGGTAGCAGCTACCACAACATGTAGGATTATATAAAGGAAACTTGTACGAGATACAGAACATACTGCAGAGTCCTTGATAGAGCCATCGTCATCAATAACTTGTTCTATCACTTTAATTAAAGACCGATTGATGACAAATTCCATTATCTGCAAACATGTTTATAAGGAGAAAGAAAGTCTCAGACATGGTAAAAAAATTGGATCAGTTTGTTGTTTTTTTCTTTTTCATACAAACTCCATCACCAATCATATGTCATTCAAAATCTCATTTCACTATTTACCACTTCTGTAAGAGGCATGAAACGACTGTACCAATCTTTGTCTTGCTTAATTGTAGCTTTTAAATCACCCTGCAAGGTGTCAGCACTCTGAAGAAGCGTAAAAACAGCCCTTGCCTCATAGCCGGTTACTGGTATGGTTCTCCGTGCATTTTGAATTGCAGTTTTCACCTACATAAACCTTAAATCAACAACTTGGCATCAAAGCAAACAGGAACAATATCTAATATCATATAAAAAGAACCCATTTTTATACACTAGTTACCGACCAGCATAGCATCAATGTGACCAAACTGCAACCTGCAAGAGCCATGCTTGTGCATTTCAACTGCAGCATTGGTTTCTTCAAGAAGTTTGAGACTTTCTTCGTATGTTCGATTCTGGGACCATAGTTGATCCTGTTCCATGAACATCCACAAATTAAACTCTTAATTCAGTCTATCAAGTATCAATTTCTCTTCTTTTTTTTGTGCCAGGCAATTGCTATAGTGCAAGGCAAAAGTGACGCGTAAAAGACCTAATAGCAAGCTATTGTAGTCGACTCTCCCCCTCAAGAAATAAATTTAATATCGTGTGACCCAATGAGCCACATATCAGATATTAAACTGAGTAGGTAGTAGCTAACACTAATATAAAAATAATATTCTTACGAGTCTGTTTAAATTGACTTATTTGAACTTTTGACTTATTGAACTTTATCTACTGACATAGTCAATCATGTATTCCGTCACATCACTCCACTTTTTTATATGACATGGAACTTTAAATCGCTCCCATTGAATGTCACTGTAAAATTATCCTATAAAGTTTAAACTCATGGAAATAACTTAAACATGAGCACTGACATGATAATTGTCTAAGTTATAAACTCATAATTAATCTTCAAAATAGTATATGAAAATTGGTATGATTGGTTCTAACATGATATGATCAAGAGAGAGAGAGAGAGAGAGAGAGAGAGAGAGAGACCTTGAGGGCATGACGACCCAAAGAAGTGGTGGCAAAGGAAGAGACCAAATCGGAGAGTTTGTCCCATTCGAGGACTCTGAGGCTGTCGTGATGAATGGAAGCTGATACCACCAAGGTTTGTTGTCTCTGTTTGTTATGCTTCAACTTGAACTTGTTGTTAATTGGGAAAGAGAATATGATTGTATTGCAATTGCAAGATAACATGTTGTTCTCGAAATTGCACAAAATAATGGTATGGTTTGATATATATTATCAGGAAATGAGTGGTTAATTAACAGTAGCAGCTTCACCCAATTTTCACACTTCAGTTTCAGTTAAAATAGTTTACTAATTCCGCTTAGGAATGGCCAAAAACTCAAACCCGTGGACCCCACCCGAATTTAAGTTAACTGATAAAAATTCGAGTTGATTGAGTTCGGGTGACACCTGATATTTTGGGTTCATCTTTTGGTCTCTTATATTAGCATGTTGTAGACTATTTTAATGTTGTTAATTATTTTTCATCTCTATTTGAATGTTGAAGACATTATTAACATGTTGTAGACCGTAATTTCGTTGAATTTGCCGTATTTTTTTTTTACTTTTGTTAATGTGAGTTCAGCTGAACCCAACGGATTCGGGGGATATTTTGGTACCCGATTGTCATTTGGGCTTGAGTTCGGGTTTGAATAGTGTCAAAATCGCGTCTGACCCTACCCGTTGTCATCCATAACTCCGCCTTACAATAAATATTTCTTTTGAGTTTTTTCTTGTCTCAAATTATTTGTGCCTTTACGATATCAAATTTGCAATTATTACTCTTTTTCCAATAAATTACTCTTATTTATTACTTTTTATTTATTTATTTTTTTGTTAAAATTGTTTATTACTTTTTAGTTCACTAAACTACTCCACTAAATTAACCACAATAATTAGACTATCAATTTTTCTTAATTAACTAAAATACCCTTAAGTATGAATTTAGTATACGTACGCAAAATCACTTTATCTATGCTTACGTGAATTCATTTCACGCATAATGTCATTCTTCTGTTTTGATTGTTTGCCTTACAAGAGTAAAAGTAAACTCAGTATAAATACACTTGAACTTAGTTTATGTACACTTCGTACATTCTATGTAAACTCGGTAATTAGCATATGGGCACCACAACTGAGTTTATATACATATACTGTTTTATTTTTTTGGTATAACTTACTATGTGAATTTAATTTAAACAACATATAGAAAGGCAGGTATAATGAATAAATTTTAGTTATATTTGAGTGTAACTAGAAAAGAAAATCAAAGAATAATTATAATTTATTTTTTTATGAAAAAAATTTCTTTTTTTCTAGTTAAAAGTGTTTTATGAGTATATATATATACATAGTTGACATACACCCCATTTGGCAACTAGAGATCAGCAAACTCATGTTGTGCTCAATGATGTTGAAAATTGCTCTTCCCACCCCTTAATATGCTCCCACACCCCTTAAACTGACTAAAATACCCTTTCACATCCTAAAATACGAACTGGAATTTCTTTCGTATTATAAAAAACGAACGATTTGTAACATACAAACATATACACCTTGAACAAACGAAGTGTTTATTTGTTAGGCTATGTTGTATGAGTTCGCATTTTAAAATGCGAACTTGACACATTTCGTATTTTAACATACGAAATCAAAATCCAGTTCGCATTTTAAAATGCGAACTCATACAACATAGCCTAACAAATAAACACTTTGTTTGTTCAAGGTGTATATGTTTGTATGTTACAAACCGTTCGTTTTTTATAATACGAAACAAATTCTAATTCGTATTTTAGGATGCGAACTCGCTCAATTTCGTACCGTAAAATGCGAACACCTCTGTTATATGACAGTTGCAGAACTGACATGTTCATTGTTCACTCAAACACTCAACCTCACACCATTGCTCGAATTTGCGATTTTTGGAGCGATTTTTGCGTGTTCAAGCTTGGATTCAACCATTCTTCACTCATTTGGATGATCTTGCACCTATTTTGAGTCATAGAACAGGTAGTGTGTGCTTTAACCATATATTTTTTGATTTTATATGAAGAAATATGCATACCCATGATTGTTGATGGAGGCTGAGATGCATAGTAGGTTTGAAATATGCATAACCATATATTTTCGTCCACATTATCTCATTGTAATTGTTTGTTTTGGTTGATATAGGAATGACTGAACCTTCGGCAAATATACCTGACTCAGGTGGTTCAGAAAATGTTATTGATGTTGTTCAACCCATCGAACAAGTTAGCTATAACACGGGAAGTTCGTTTTTTACAAATGTGAAGTATAAGGTTCGAGATGATTTAATCAACTGGTGTCGTGTCGAGGCTGCCAAAGTTGGTTTTACTATTGTTATACAAAAATCTGACAATGGTTCTGAGAGAAGCAAACAATATTTCATATTGGGTTGTGAAAGAGGCGGCGTTTACAAGGAAACAAAGAAAGAGTTAAAGAAGAAAGACACAGCGACGAGAAAATGTGAGTGTCCATTCAGAGTTCGCGGTTACTTTTTGGCATCGCAAGAATGGAGTCTTAGTGTTGTGTGTGGTGATCACAATCATAAGCTTGATGAGAAACTAGAAGGTCATATTCTTGCTGGACGCTTACGAATGGAAGATAAGTTGTTTGTGCACGAGATGACAAGAAATTTGGTTCAACCAAAAAATATTCTGTCTACATTGAAGGATCGTGATAGCTCCAACAAGACTGGAATTAAGCAAGTATACAATGCACGACAAAGATTCAAACAAACAGTTAGAGGTGAAAATAATGAAATGCAACATCTTCTGAAATGCCTTGAAGATCACAAATATTTTTACAAGTCTAGAACTGTTGGTAGTGGTTCAACTACTATACAAGATATTTTCTGGGCACATCCAGAGAGTGTGAAATTGTTTAACACATTTCCAACTGTTTTGTTGATGGATTCGACATACAAAACCAACAGGTACAAAATGCCTTTGTTTGAGATAGTCGGCGTAACTTCGACTCAAAAGTCTTATTCTGTTGGTTTTGCGTTTATCACCAATGAAAAAGAAGATAATTTTGTTTGGGCTCTTACGACCTGTAAGAATCTTTTGAAGTGTGGCGACTCATTTCCGAAGGTTATTGTGACTGACAGGGATACATCACTCATGAATGTTGTTGCTAGAGTGTTTCCATCATCATCTGCGTTATTGTGTACCTTCCATATTTTCAAAAATGTTAATGCTAAGTTGAAGAAAGTGAGCAATTTGGAAGGACAAGAGCTGACAGATTTACTTGCAACCCTCAAGTGTACTTGGGAAAATATTGTGGACTCTCCTTCCGAAGAAATGTATGCAGAAGCGGTTGTACAGTTTAGGAAAGAGTTTGAGAATTATCCAAGCTTTGTGAAATATGTTGAAGAAACAGTTTTAGGTCAGGTGAAGGAAAAATTTGTCAGGGCTTGGACTAACAGGGTAATGCATATTGGCAACACCATCACAAACAGGGTTGAGTGTCAACATGGTGTTTTAAAATCATATTTGTTGAATAGTAAGGGTGATTTGGTAAGGGGTTGGGAAGGAATGGATAGAATGTTGACAGTTCAACATACTGGGATTTAAGAGACATTTGGAAAGAGTAATACAAGTGTGGAACATCATTTTAAAAACCACTTCTTGTACAAGAATTTAATCTACAACATTTCTAGGGATTGCTTGAGGTTTATTCGAGGTGAAGAGGAAAGATCAAAGAAATGTGGTAGGAATCGAAGACTTTGTGGTTGTGCGATAAAGATTACTTATGGGTTGCCATGTGCTTGCTTAATTGCTTTGAAGATCGAGCAAAAACTTCCGATTAGATTGGATGAGATAAACTCTCATTGGAAGAGGTTACGGTTTGAAGGTGATGTGGTTAATAAAGATGGTAAAGAGGATGTTACATGAGCATAGGCCGGTAAAACAAATTCAGCATCCATTGCATTCTTATTCATTTCAGGCTGAATTTGATCATCATTTTGAAGCACCGGCTCAGGCTGAACTTCTTCATCATTCCGATCAACTCTTCTTCGCCTACCACGACGAGGATTGTAAGGATTGGCAGCTGCACGCTCTCTACGCACATAACCGTGTGCTCCACTTTCTTTTCCTAACTGTCGTCTTCCAACATTGTCGGCCATTCCTATCACCACAAAAAATTCAAAAAACTCAAACATAAATAATTTAACATAACCGGTCACTAACAAAATAGACCAAGCACATAACCAATAATCATTGCGATAAAACAGATAATTCAAGCATATCTTTGTCAAACACATTATATTAACAATGAAGGTATGAGTATGATTATATTAAATGCGTAAAAACCATTCCATAATCTCAGTTCAATCTCATTCCAATCTTTATTTTCCCAAAACTCACATACACAATCTCAATCCAATCTTTACCGTACCAAAATCATTTCATAAAAAAAGAAAAAATGCATTTGTTCTAGTATATTCCACTGTGTATGGTGTGTTATGCATTTTCACTCAAAATCTCTTGAAAGAAAGAGAAATGCATTGCTTTCTCTAGTATTCCACTGCATTTTCAAGTTTCTACTTGTTTAGAAAGAAAACCCAACACAATGAATCCTTCAAGTTCAACTTCAACAAAGAAGACGAACAAGAAAATTAGTCACTATCATGATCAAAAATTCGTTAACACCTTTTTTTCTTGGTCTAGTCAAGACATTTTCAACCAAGATCTTTACAAAAATAAGGTGGAATATATTGATTTATATTTCAAATCTATTGATCAATATTTTAAGTCATTTGTTAAACCTATCAATGTTTACAAAAAGAGTGGGAATTCTAACAGTAGCTTATAAGGTCATTTTCCATATCAGAGTGATAATTATCAATGTTAAACCTATGATTAACTATACTAATGAAAGGTCATTTTCCATAACATAATACTAAGAACCCTAATGCACTATCACACACTACATTTCTACTTGTACTGATACAGAATTAAAGATTAAATGCTACTTTGAAGCTTCTTGTTCTTTAGCACTATGTCATGGACGGATCCACGTACCATGAACTTAGTCACCACACATAACCATACAGAATTGGGTTCCCATGTTCTTTTCATTAACCATTCTCATTGGTTACTGCTAAGCTTAAAAAATGTATTAAATTTGTTTCGAGAAAAATAACAAACAAAATATAGGTATTGCAATTCTGCAGTGGTTGAGTTATTTACCATTGATTTAGAACCCTAATTTGATTTAAAACGGTAAAATTATCAAATTTCATAAAACCCCTAAATTGATTTAGAACCTTAAAACTATCAATTTCCATAAAACCCCTAATTTTGAACCTTAAATCGCATAATCCTTCCAAATCATTGAGTAGAAATCACACTTACTTGTGGAGTAGAAATTGTTGTTGTGAAGTTTGATGCAAATAAATCGTTGAATCTTCCTTTGTTGTGACTGATTCTGGGTTCAAAATCGCATGACCTTCTCTCTGCCCCCTCCGTATTGCATATCGCGTAATGATACTGGATTTCGTTTATATGAGACTCGTTCGTATGTTACGATACGAAACGAGGCGCGTTCGCATGCTATAATGCGAACCAAAAACCAGTTTGTATTTTAAAATACTATTGCTACGCAGGTCAAATTTTGAGGGTATTTTAGGATTATTGGGGGGTGTGGGAGCATATTGAGGGCGGGAAGAGCAATTTTCAATGATGTTGGACCAGTTAGCACTAAGCCCAAACGTATCTCCAAACCACTTCTGAAGCTCAACAATTTCTGTATTTTGATGTTCCATTTAAACCCAAAAAATATAGTACATCTAGATTAAGCGCCTGTTTGACTTTATTTTAACTTTAGTTTTACTTCTCCTGAAATCATAATAAGTAGGATTAAATATATATTTTATGATCCTCTTATTATAAAAAGTGATTTAATACTAATGAAGAAAATATAGAGAAAACATAAGCCATAAAAATGAACTTTTGGCAAGCTTATCGCACCATAAAAAATATTTGTCTCGGCCAAAAAAATAAAATAAAATAAATCAAAACACACTATGTAAAAGAAAGATAAGTACAAAGTACAAACTACATCAAAATATTTTAGTTTAAAATATAATGTAATATCATTCTCCTTTCTTCATTGGAGAGGGATGATTTTAGGTCATTTTTAACATAGAATCACCCATGTACATTTTGTTTCCTCTTTTAATATAAATAAGTGATTTTCACATATATAAATAAGTTATTCTCCTTTGAAAGTGTGCTATATATGGGCGTGGCCTTTTCTGTACATTGGTTTTAGATAAATAATCTACCAACTAACTACACATTCTGAATCTTTGTAATCGAACAAAAAAAGAAACACATATCAAGCAATAAAGCATGCTACTAATCTCATATACTGGGTTTGGTTGTTTATTGGGTTGAACCGGTTCGGCTTAAGGAATTAAATTATAAAAAAATAGCCAGTTATAACATAAAAATTGTATATAGAATCGTTTAGGTGAATATATATACAAATTGTTTACTCTTAAGTGGATACAATATAATTTTCTCTCACAAAGTTCTCTTTCTCTCACTTTTTTCTCTCTAGAGGAAGTCTCTCATGTGCAAAATTATGCTTCTTGTTATTTTTGTTATATATTATTGTGTTTGTCCAAGATTCTATTTATAAGAGAAGAGCATTACATGTAACATGTCACTTGTCATCTGCATTTCATGCAATACACCAAGTTTTAATATTTCACTTACATTTCATGCAACATGCCACTTGTCATTTGCATTTCATATGCAATACACCAAGTGTCCATATATTTCACTTGCATTTCATGCAACATGCCGCTTGTCATTTACATGCATTTTGCCTCTTTAAATTTCATCGATGCAACATGTCATGTGTAGATAAATTAGGAGTGAATCAAGACTTCTTTGCAAATCATTTTCCTCTAATTGTCCCTTCTAAATATATGAAGCCTTGATTCACTCCTAATTTATCTACACATGACTTGTTGCATCGCATGAAATATAAAGAGGTAAAATGTATGTAAATGACAAGTGGCATGTTGTATGAAATGCAAGTGAAATATATGGACACTTGGTGTATTGCATATGAAATGCAAATGACAAGTGGTATGTTGCATGAAATGTAAAATATCAAACACTTGGTGTATTGCATGAAATGCAGATGACAAGTGACATGTTACATGTAATGCTCTTCTCTTATAAATAGAATCTTGGAAAAACACAACAATATATAACAAAAATAACAAAGAAACATAATCTTGCACATGAGAGACTCCCCCTAGAGAAAAAAAAAGTGAGAGAAAGAGAACTTTATCAAAGTTACCCGTATATTAATAAGTAAATAGATTTGTAATATAGAGATTATATGTGTTTGAAAAATAATATGAATGAAAATGAAAGAATGAATTTTTGGAGTAGGTTTTTGAGTGGATTTAAGTTTGTAAATGAATGAATGAATTGAAAGAATGTGAATGGTATTTATATAGGAGAAGGATATGATGATTGAATTTAAATGAATGAATTCGAACGTTGCCAACGGAAATTTCGTGATCAGCTCTCTCCAAGCATTTGCGACGAAATTTAAAAAAGTTTCCTCACAAATGTCATGGATAAATGCGTAGTTAGGATTTGGTCAACATATTCACCTGCAACAAGTCAAACGTGTCAGAAATTGGTCAAAATTTTATATTTTCGACGAAACTTTATCCATATTTCCTTTCAAATGCATTGTGATTCTGAATTTGTCACTAACGGTCATATTTTTGCATTTGCAATTAATGAAAATTTCCAAAACATTTTCTAGGAATTTAATTTCCTCATAAATGTTAGTTGTAAATGCAAAAATTTCTTGTAGTGATAGGGGGTAATTTGGGGAATTTGTTGTTGGCTTAATTTTCTAGTATTAACCCTTATTTATAATAAAGAGATGCGGAATTTCTTTTCAATTTGGGTAATTTGTTGTTGGCTTATTTGGAAAGAACGGAACAAAAGAAATTATCGATTGATTTACTTCTTGATATAATGAAGACTCTTGTTTGATGGTGATTGAAAATTATAAAGGTAAAAATTATCTACGATTTAATTATGTGATGATTTAACCCGCTTCTTTGTTTAGAAGTTGGAATCACTTGATTTTTGGTTATTTTTTAAGTTTTAAACTCTGTAGGTAATTGTTTTTACATGGGGGCATTTTTTAGCCTCCTTAATTATTGTTAGATAATAAGTTACGCTATTGGGTTTATGTATTTAATTTTTTAATAATCTAAATCTTTTAAATTTTGCTATATATTTTATTTGATTTTCTCCGTTTTAAAATAATTGTCTCTTTAGAATTTTTTATTTGTCATAAAATAATTGTCACTTTAAAATATCAATGTAATATTTATTACTTTTTTATTATTATTATACCCTTATTTATTGAATTTCATCTACTTAATACAATTAATCATTTTCTTAGAAATTGTGTAAAAATCTTAAGGGCCCGTTTGGTGCGCTTGATAGATAAAGACAAGATATGATAAGAAACTGAATAATAATACGATATGATAGTGGCAAGATTATTAGCACATATCATGTCATGTGTTTGGTGCACACATGATAAGAAAAATAAAAAAGAGTAATTGGATAACTCAGCCGAAAATAAGGATTAAAATAACAAGAGTAATTGGATAGATTTAATGGTAAGGTAAATTTATCATTTTCTTTTGGTGCACCAAACAACGGATTAAAACAAGATTGAAAAACTTTAACATATCTTGTTTCTCTAACTTACGCACCAAACGAACCTTAAAAGACTATTATTTTGAGACGGAGGAGGTAATTTTTATTCTTATTAAGTTAAGCTATTGATATTATTGAAAATTCTTGCCACCGGTCGTCCTTTGTTCTTTCATATGCTTACATTGTTAACACTTATGACTCTTGTTTTTTCCTAACAAAAATATATCATGTACTCTCTGTCCTAAAATATGTGTTACAGTTGACCGATTTATGTTTGTCAATGTACAACTTTAATCGTTAATATCTTTAATATCTATCTTTAAAAATTATAAAAATTGTATATTTTAAAAATATTCTTCGAGACAAATCAAACATCTTTCATATTAATATTTACATTTAGATATTATTAAAAAAATATAGTCAAAATAGATTATATGAATAATGCAAAATAATCAACTGTAACACTTATTTTAAAACAGAGAGAATACATAATCAAAATTATTTTCTATTATTAATATATTATTTTATGAAGAAATCAAAAATAATATATTAAAGTCAAATTTGCATCACCGATAAAAATTGAGTCAGAATAGACTAAACTCTTGTTGTAAATTGTAACATTACGAATCAAATTAAATATATTTTAATATTTGGATCATCCTAAATAAGAATTCTAAATCTACATAAAAAAGTCGTGTTCACAGCTGTGTACATCACTTGAATATTTTATATTTTAAAAGCATGATAAACTTAGAACGTGGACCACATGAACCCCACTCCATCCTTACATCATATATTTTATTTTCTTGTTAGACTTTATAGTCTTTATATCATCTCTTTTATTATATTTCAAATTTTCTAACTTTCACATTTCCACTAGATTAAAGTTTGAATTGAAGAGTGAAGACTATAAATAAGAATGAAAGTAGTATTATATAATTTTGGGATGTATTTGTTAATTTGAAAAATTGAAGGATTGACTAATTCTAACTACAACTTTGATGATTAGATTGTCTATACTCTCTCAAATTTATTTAGTTCATTAAATATTTTTAACGACTTAAGAATAAAAATATTAATAATTTTTATAGTTAAATCAATTTATTAAATACTTCATTAAATAGTTTGTTGTTATAATTAATAATAATACTATTGAGGGCAATTGTTGGTATGTTTCGTTGTGTTCAGGACCATTAATTAGTAAGTATATTTATTTTATTTAATGCTTTTGGGTGGATGTTATTGTTAGTAGTAGTTTCAACTTGTGCATGTTGAGTAAAAGAACAAGAGTGGAAGAAAACTTGTGCATCTCAAATTCTTGGATCATACAAATATATTTTGGTAGTTAGTACAGTAAGACAAAAAATAAGTAAGGAAGAAGAAGAGTGTAGGATTTCTATTTGTGTTTAATGGCATGCATATTCACACTGCAAAATAATTTTATATAATTATCCAATAAAAAGTCATCAATTTGTTATCTCATTCAACTAATTTTAAAATAATTTATGATTTGACAGAATACATGATTCTCATTGAATGTCATATCAATATGTATATATATTCTATCTTCTTTGTTTCTTGTTTGTGTGTTTATAAATTAATTTGTTTTTTTTATATAATGTGTAAATATTAATTTCAATGATAGTAAAGTTCTATTGAAAAACATGAGGACGAGATGTTTTTCCTCTCTTTTTTTTTTTTAAGCAGTTTTTCCTCTCTTATTTTGACTAAAATTTGTGGTTATGGTACAGTGCCTTTGAGTCTTAGCCAAATAATTTATATGACATGTTTTGAAATAAGTGTTACAATATAATTAAGCACACTATTTACATATATATTTTGATATTATTTTTTATTAATATATAAAGATAAATTTTAGCGTATAGAATATAGATATTGTTCAATTTGTTTAGATAAATATTTTCAAAACATCAATATTTAATAATTTTTAATAATAGACAACTAAAACTATGAATGGTCAAGTTGAGAAGAAAATACACCAAAAATTGAGAAATCGTGGACATTTGAATACAAACGATTCTTTTTTACCGTTATGCACTATTATATAATTTACTTTGACCATATTTTTTGACTAATATGTAAATATAAATATATACATATAAGATGTTGTTTGATTGTCTCGATGAATATTTTTAAGATATAAAATTTTAATCATTTTTAAAGATGGATAATTGAAGATATTAACGATCAAAATTGTGCATTAGCAAACATGAACTGGTTAACTGTGATAGTTATTTTGGGATGGACGAAGTATAAAATGATTTAAAATTTTCATAAAAACTTGTCTAGTTGATCTATTCAATAAGATTTTTTTTGACGCATTCAATAAATTTTTTTAATTGAACAGTTAATTTGATGAAATTAATCGTAAATAATGAAATATTAAACGGAATAACGAGTTATTTCCGAAGTCAACAAATCTCTTCGATAAAGTTTGTTTGAAAAAATTATATAAAGTTTGTTAACAAGTGTTTGTAGAAAATTTCATGTATGATCAAAGGAGTTTAGTCACGGGGGGATGGATAGCTCAATTGGTTAAACTGACCAGTTGAGTTAAGGGTTAAAGAGCTGGTGGAGGTCTAGAGTTCGAATCTTGACAAAGGAGTGTATAATATACTAACAACTGACATTTGCTTATAAAAAAAAGAGTTTAGTCACAACATTTAATTGTGTGCACACAAAAGAAATTAGATGAAGAAATAATAAAGTTATATTTTTTTTTGATTAAAAACAACGATATTCATTCAAATTTGTAAAGTACATCAATCGACATCATTACATATTTAAATTCGCTAAAAACTAAAAAGGATAAATCGGCCAACAAGCTCACTGCATCCGAGTTAATAGCATAAAACGGTCAAATGATAAAGCCTACAATTGATATGATAAAATATAAATGTTCGGAGTAGTCATGCTTCCGAATCTGCAACGTTGAAGACGCTAAAGTCATTGAATCTGCTCTGAAGTTGGATTGAAGCAAATCTGCAAACCTGAAACAAAACAAACACCGTACAAAGACGGGAAAACCAAACACCGCACAAGCACAATGCCGCACAAGACGGGAAAGCAAAACAACGTCGCACCAAGACGACGAACAACAAAACGTCGCACTATAAGACGACGAAATCACAAAGAAAAATATTAAATACTATGTGAAATTCACTTATTTTAATGAAAAGAAAGGGAAAGAACAAATTAGAGGGTGATTTTAGATCAATTTTTGATCTAAAATCACCCCCTTTTGGTGTATGAAGAGAAGAAGAAAAAATAGGGTAGAAAAAGAGGAGCGGCGGTTGAAGGTAAAATTAAAATTATATCTTTTATAAAACCATTAAATGATTTCTACTTTTGTCTTGAAATAAATATCACAGTTGAATATCTATTTTGACCATATTTTTTTATTAATATATAAAGATAAATATTAATATATAAAAATTTATTTAATTTGTTTCCATAAATATTTTCTTAATATTAAAATTCTATAATAATCAACTAAAAATGTTAATAATTAAAAGTATATATTAGTAGTTGTGTGGGCCACTTATTTTGAGACAAAAAGGAATATCTTTTTTATATGTGTGACCAAATATTATAACTAAACTTTTTTTTTTGTTGCTACATGACTAAACTATTCTAACCATACAAGAGTTACTCCTTCCCATGACACATCTTAATATTTTCTTAAAAAAAATAATCATCAAATCTTGTCATTATAAAACCCATGTGTTACTTCTAAAAAAAGTTATGTGCCCCATGTCACTCATTTTTCTATAGTTTAGGTAAGGCTACATTAAATGCAAAATCTACAAAACCAAACATCAAACAACATTAAAATTTTCCACCCAACATTGTCTATACTCATCCCATAACATAAAAACCCAATCTTGTCATACATAGTTTTATTTGTCTTTGTCCTTTGTGTGGAGCCAGACATGGAGCAAGAAAACTCACATCAAATCATGATTGTGCATGATAACATTGAACAAGAAGTTGATGATTTTGCTTTGAAAAGAACTCTTCCACATGTGGTTGTGTCATCCTCTTCTAGTTCTTCTTCTGATAGCATCAACAATGGTGGAAGTCATTATAAAAATGGGACTTCAACAATTGTCTCTGACCCAGATGAATCTTGTTTGCAGAAAGAGGAAGAAGATGAAGAGAAAGGTAATGTTGGTGAATGTAACAGTGATTTTGGTGATGATAAAGAGGAAGACTGTGTACCTGTTGGAGTTGGACTAGTAGCTGAATTTGTAGAAGAAGAAGAAGAAGCAACAAAAGAAGAAGTCATAACTGATTCTACTTTTGATTCTGAATCTTCTGATATATTGCAGAACAAGAACAGTAGTGTTGTTTACTTTGACAAACAAGAAGGTACACCCTACACCACTATCTCATGTTTTTGATGAAGCACGGACACTCTTCAGATTAGTCGTGTCCCGGCATCGTGTCATCTGACACCGACACTTTTAATTACATTGAATTATATTATTTTCTCAAATTTTTATTCGTCTTGATTACATTGAATTATATTATTTTCTCAAATTTTTGTCATCTGATTACATTGAATTATACCATTTTCTCAAATTTTATATCATTACCAATACTTCTCTTCAATTTTAAGTTCTCAGGTTTAGTGTTAATTGTTTGTGTAATTGTGACATGCATGTATTAGTACTATTTAATATGTGGTTAAAATATTACTAGATCCATAATGGTGTTATGAATGAAAATAATTTTTAAGGTAAGTAAATTAATTGGAACTAACCCAAAAATAAATTACAGCTTATCTGTTTTTGACATCTATAGTAGACTGAAATTTTCATGGTTAATAAAAATTATGGAAACTAGTTTTTCTTCTCTGATTTTTGGTACATATGTCATCACTTTTTATGGATGAAGGAGTGTGGAAATGTCGCCATTGCACATGGTCGACCAAGCGATTTGACAGTCCTTCGACTGTGTTCAATTGGAATCTTAAGGGGTACCGTGAAATGCCGATGAATGTCAATACTTTGATTCAACACAGACCTTGTTTTGTTTGGGAAACTAAAGGTCAGTAGTAGTTGCCAAGATTTCTGAAGCACACAGTTGCAGTTCTGGTCGCGCATAGTTGATCAGTCTTTCGATGGATGGATTCTGAAGTTACTTCTGTTGTTCAATTTGTTGGATGATATTATGATAGTTAATTTGGACACTCAATTTGGATATCAATGATTAAGAAATTATAGATTTTTATGTCCATGAACAATCTTATGTGGAAAAATTGACCTGAAACTGAAATTTGTTTCATGTTTGCAGGCAATGATGTTAACGAACTTAATAGAGATCAAAATGACGATGCTACCAATCATGAGAAGAGTAAATTTGATGAACAAGTGGAAAATTCAATTATTCAAAATAGTTTAAGCAGCGAAGTCGACAACCAACGTATGAGAATCATCAATGACAAAATTCCTTCCGATTCAGAACTATCCGCATCACATGATTCATCTGACAAACAAGATACTATACCAGCTCCAAATTCTCGCGAAGAAACTAAAAAGGAAAGGATCTCGATAAATGAAATTGACCAACAAGAGAAAGAGTTTGATGTTGAATTAGTAATTGAAAAACAAGAGACACATGATTTGTATTGTCCTAATTGCAAATCTTGTATTACTAAAAGGGTTATCCTCAAGAAAAGAAAAAGGAACAATCATGTATTAGACAATAAAGGCAAACCCAATAGGCTGGACCCTGTAGTCGACGATAATGTGGCTATTATTACTACTGCACATGAAGTCAACCAAGGTGATTATGCAAATGTAATATCTGAAATTACTAGTGTAGAGCCACCCGCTGTCGCTGCTGCTGCTGCTGTTGATGATGATGATCATCCCGAGAAAGAAGTAGAAGTATTCAGATGTTTATCATGCTTCAGCATCTTTATTCCTAGTGGTAAGAGGTTTATTTTTCCTATGATGTAAAACATTATGCAGTCTTTAATTTTATGTTTTGTTCATTTTTATTTGGCTAGAGGAATAGTGACTAAACGGAAATGTGAACTTCCTAAGGTTTGGTGACTTAGAAAAGAAATTTCAAGCAAAAATATCCCATTTAAAGAGATTTGATTATGATTTTAAGACTATGAAAACACAAGCATTTCTTCTTTTTGAGGTGTTGGACATGTTTTCGACACGACCATCTTTACGGACATGTCCCTACTGCCTACGCTCTTATCATTATCATATGTCCTATTGAAGGATTATTTTGATGGATGTAGGCCATACACCAGACAATGGATGAAATTCATGTAGGCTCAGCTCCATAGTTGGTGGGACCCTGTTCCAAATTAGTGGGACCCACATGAATTTTACTCGGTGATTGTATACGGAAAAGAGTGTGTTCTAAAGAGTCTATTGCAGGCATTTCTCTTTCAAATTATGCACTCACTTTGTGTGTGCATGTGTTTTGGCTCAGTATCCTATTATAAACATTGTTCATGTTAGTCCATATTGTTAAGCGTTAATGTCTGTGTCCGTGCTTCGTGGTGAAGGCTTAGGATTGGTCTGCTATCTCTAACAATTATCATCTTTAAATTACTTTTGTACATACTAAGAGTTTTCCTATGATATGTCTTGACTGATCTATGGTGATTATGTGCTTATCTTATACATGTGCGTATGAGCGTACTAATCTCGTTAATTTCAACAGGAAAAGGTTTCAATCTGTTCCGTAATTTTGGTGGCGCCAGCAAGCAAGAAAGTTCACAAAATCCTTCAAGTATAACTGAAAGCAGTATGCAAAATCCTTCAAGTATACCAAGCTCCAATCAAAATTGGTTCATCTCTCTATTTACTTCAGCTAAAGGGAAAACAGCTACTGAGCAAGGTTTTTCGTTGTTCTTTTAATTATTATTACATCGGTACTTCTAACTAAATTCACATGATGCATTTCAAATTGTGTTTACAGTTTCTTCAGTGATTGAACCATATGTGAACTGATAAATATTAAAAAAGCATTGCACTTAAAACATTTTTTTATAGCTTGAAGTCAATTTCACTCTAGACTAATATATTTATAATGAAATATTTGTATCCCTAATTTAGTTACCTATGTTTTCTATATAGCAGGTGATACTTCCCGTGAACCTTCTAGAACCGGTCCTGCTGACCAGCATCCAGCAATAACTACTTCAACTATACCATCCTCCTCTGATATCATTCATCCAGAAGGTCCACTCACTGATGCAGCTCCAATTAAGAATCCAAAACCGACGTCAGATGTTAATCACGGACATGGAACAATGAATTCTACAATCAACTCAAATGGAGTGCAGAGTGTTGTGCCGGACTTTATAGATTTTTCAGAAAAAGAGCAGTTGCTAACCAGAAAACCGAGGACTGATAACGCAGAGAAAAATAAGACTTCAGTGGATACAATAAAAACAAGTATGCTTGAGATTTAAAGATAATAAGTTCTTTTGTTTTAATATAAGTTATTTATAAAAAGCGAATCTAGAAAAATCATATCGATGCTAAATTGAACATTAGAATTCTAAAACCTGCATAATTGTCTCTCAGTTTCTCATTGAATTATTCATGTCTACCTTTAAACACATGTTGTATATAAAACTTTTGTGCACTTATGCATATGTATATTTTCATATTAACCTATATTATTCAGTCAATTGATTCATTTTGTTTAATGTGACGGTTCTGACTTCACCATATCACTCGCAGATACTGTTGAAGTAACGTCCTCAATGAACTATTCTAATGGGACGGTATCGGAGTACAAGAGTGTTAACTCAGTGACTACTACTTCCAGTGAAACGTTTAGTAGTTCAAGAGAAACCACAAAAGACGGCGTTGTGAATCATTATCAAGAGAAACGTGAGTTTATTATTCCTACAAGTGTAACTGTAGGGTCTCTAATCGTTGAGAATTCACCGAATGATGCGAACAAAACGCCTGCAATTGTTAAGAATAATGATTCCTCTTTGAAACAAGGCAGAGATCAACCACCAGTTCAGTCATTTGACAGCACAAGCTCCGCAATAGATGCTATTTTTCCATCAAAAACAGATATTTCACTGATTGAGAAAATGCAACAGGATATCGATAAGACAAACCCTTCTGTTAGAAAAGAAAATAGAGGTATGTGTATGAAATTATTTTCTTCATTTAGTAATCAATATACAAATATTCTTTGTGTAATAACCTTAGTTATTGTGATCCAGGTGATGTGATTGTTGTTGTTGATCGAGAAGCGATTGAATCCGCAACGTCGCAAAGAGATGATAATGTTCCGGTGGATGGTGCCAATGTGATAGATTCACAAACTCAAGTAGGTGTTGTTGAACAACCAAGAAATGAAACTGGTGAACCAAAAAAATGGGAAATAGTTAAAAGCATTGTGTACGGTGGTTTAGTTGAGTCAATCACAAGTCTTGGAATTGTGTCATCTGCAGCTAGTTCTGGTGCTACCCCATGTAAGTGTCCTCTCTCTTTTGATTTCTAATTTAAAAGCTAAAATTTGGTTAGTGACATTCAATTAGTTCCTATGTAAGGGGTAGCGGCCCGTTTACCTTCCGTTCCTATTTTCTCTGATCTTGTGTTTATTGCAGTGAACATTATTGCATTAGGATTTGCAAATCTGATTGGAGGACTTTTCGTCCTTGGTCATAATGTGAGTGAGTTCATAATTATGAGTTGTGTTATAATGTCTCTCTGGCAAACTTTATTCATAACATTTTTATGATTATCATGTTGAGTAAAAAAAATACGATTATCGTGTTCAGTAACGAATAGAAGTAAGAATTTCAATAATGACTATTTACCTTGATTGATTTCATTTCCTTCTCTCCAGCTTAAAGAGTTGAAAGATAGCCACACTCGAGGGCAACAAACGAACGTGCAAAATCGGTATCAAGAACTACTAGGAAACAGATCGAACTTCGTGTTTCACGCTGTTATAGCTGTTCTGTCATTCCTAATATTTGGTTCTGTCCCTCTTGTTATCTACGGTGTCTTGATCAATAAGAATTACTATGATGAAGTTAAACTTGCAATAGTAGCAGCATCTTCTGTTGCATGCATCATTCTGCTTACTGTTGGGAAAGTTTACACTAAAAGACCACCTAAATCTTACATCAAAACTGTGTTATACTATGTCACAATGGCACTTGGAGTTTCAGGATTATCTTACATTGCAGGAAAATTAATCAAGGATCTTATAGATAAATTCAGCCAATCAGAGTCAAGTTTTTCTATAACCATGCCTATATCAGACACAAATATGGAAACAGCATGGATGTCTTACTGAAATAGTTCAGAGAGTAGGAACTTCAGAAAGAGTTTGAGCTTCTTAGAGTTACAGGGATCTTCAAAGGGAGTCCCTAGACGAACGTCGTTAGAATAAATATATATTCTCCTTCAATCTTAAATATAAATAAAAAGTCAAATGTATTTGATTCAAATTTAATGGTTGTGGTAGGAGGGAATACTTTTGACTTTTTACTTGTATTTAAGATAGGAGGGAATACTTGTCGTAGTAACGAGTAACATTTTTCATTTGATGGTTCGTCTTAAGTTTTTTTTTATTGGACTTTTGTAAGTTGGAATAAAAATAAGAAAATAATCGGTTCGGTTATTTTGAGAAAATGTTTTACATTTTACAGATAATTACAAAATCTTACATTATTTTCATTTTGTTCTTAAATGTTTAGACAGAAAATGGTGGGAAAATTGTTTCCATGTCCTGTGTAAATATTTGAAAACAAGAAATAGAAAAACATGGTATTTTATGCTGGTGATGATGATGACGGACAAGAAGGAATTATAATGGTAAGTTTAATAGAAATGGAAGGGTGAGGGAAAGAAAAAGGGTTCAAATATCTGAGGTAGAAAAGCATGCTAATCTATTTTACTAAAAAGAGAATGTGACTCATAAATCATCCATGTGCAAGAGCATGTGAGCATGTGACTCATGCTATCATGCACATAACTTCTGCATGCTGAGTAATACAGTAATTGTTTTCTTAAAACATTTTTAAAAAAATATTCTGTTATGAAACTTTTCAATTTACAAAAAAGAAAGTACATACATAATGTTGGCAAAAAAAGCTCATGTGGTAATCACTACTTTATCAATTATGCCTTTTGCAAAAACTTAAATCTTGATCTAAACTAATAATGCACTCTAAAGTAAATCAAACTTTGAAATATTCATTTTAGAACAGTGCACCTTTCTCTTATTAAGGCTTGGCAACTGACAGAAATGAAGGATTAGAAAAAAATTGTACCGGCATAGGAAAATCGTAAAGCTCATCACACTACTGATTCGCGACTAGTTTTGTTCCTTTAGCCCAAACATTTGTCACTGCTGCACTAGCAATCAATTTGAAAGCACAAACAGATCACTCTACTGTATGCTACCAAAAGATAACACATCAAAGAAACAATCAGGTAGCGAACAATACTCCCTTATCTCATATATATTGTACAACATAAACATGCATAAGTTACCGGCATATAGTATCGCTTAATACACATTTGTTGCCACCTGCAGAATAAACATGCCTAAGACGCAGGTGACACCGAAAAAAATAATATGATACAAGATCACATAATGGTTACAGTTCCTCCAGAAGTCCTCACAGCAGGTGAGGACAGGATTATCACCACAGTCAAGGAGACAACACAATAAAAAATCACAAGGTCAGAATATATTCAACAATACACTAGTTAGACCAGACATGAACCAGACCATGCCTGTTGCCTGTATAGATCTCATTGCGGTCTTCGTCATAGAAAAGAGCAGTGATGTCTTCCAACGCTTCTGTAACTGTGCTCCTTATTCTGGAAGCCTGTTTTCGCTTCCTTGAATTACAACCGCCACTTGAACAATCGTCACCGCAGTTGCATTCCTTTGATATGGGAGAGCTATTACTTGCTCTTATCTTTGCAAGACACTTGCCAGTTAAAATGTTGCTGACATTGATGGATCCCGCTGCATTAAAAATGCAGAAATTGTTAGTAATTTGATACAAATTGATCACAAACACATTGAAAAATTATATATGATTTGCTACCCTGATTTTTACACTTTATCTCCCCGGGACAAGTTGTCGAACACTTAGCTAAATCAACTTTCCAGTTCAATAGATAGAATATTGAAAATATCTTGTATATCTCACAGTATCTTAGAACATACGGTAATAAACTAATTCTGAGATAAACTGCAATACTCTTAAGATATTTTCATAGATTCTAACAAATGCCTTCCACAAAGTACATAAAAAATGGAAGAAGAAACAAAGCAAAAGTGGCGCAGCAGTGCAGAGGGTTACAAATGAAAAGTACCATTTCCTTCGGACACTGACTCGTCAGAATCAGCCTTGCAGTATGATATGATGAGATCCTGGTCACTGGTTATATATATGTTGTTTGTATTGCAGTCAGGGTGCCACAGAAGATGATCCTCAAAAGAAGTTACAAGTTCTCCACGGAAGTTCCACACAGCCACAGTTCTATTTCGAAACGTCAGGAATAATTGGTTCTCGTATAAGAATATAAATGCAGATGGCGTCATAAATTCCGTTTTGCTAACTTCTGTAAGCTCAAAAGTCCGTACCTAAAGGTAATTAAACGTAAGATATATGGATGTGGAAAAAATGTAAGTTATACCCATGTATAAATGAAAAAATAACTTACATCAAGGATTTGGAGGTTCTCATTTTCTTGCTTAACAAGAAGCTTTTCGTTGAACTGTTCAATAAAGTCCACCTTACTATTGCGATGAATAAGATGGTTGAATGACTTCAAAACAGTACCATCTTCTATTGAGAGGATTTTCAGTGGGACATGGCTGCTTGTTTTAGAATAAATCAACAACATGATCCCTGGACTGATAAGAAAAATCACAAGAAAAGAGCAAAGTTGTGTAAGGCCACAAAAAAAGAAATATCAAGCACTTAAAACATGATGCGATATTCTTTAAAAATTCGTGAATTACCATAAACCACAAATACCATAAACCACAAATATACATGGTAGTGGCTTTTATGTTGGAAAGTAAAATTAACAAACATGAATGAAATTACCTGATCTTAATCTCTTGTACATTTTTATCGGCAACGGAGTATAACAGTGTATAGTTTTTCAGGTCAAACACCTTGTATACGCTAGAGTAAAAGAAAAACAGAATATGTCAGTGTATCACCATAAAAAATTGAAATACAACATAATTAAGTCAACATACAAAAGCATCAGAACACTAAAATATTTACCTATCCTGTGCAGAGTATGTTAGTACTTTTCCATTTACATCATCAAACTCTACAAAACCTGGCCATTTCAAAGACTCAGATTCGAAAAGAGCAAATCCCGCATCTGGTTGAACCCTCCTTATATATCTGGAATAAGATGAGATATCTTAGCATAGAACACAATAGCACAAGATTGGACAGGTCTCTGTGTCCTGTGTCTTTTGTTGAGCATGGAAAACAACTAGAGAATTAAAACAGAATAGAGGTATACTTACTCAATCCTGGTGCTTCTGCATTTCAAAGAACTGTAACTGTCCGAAGCATAGACAGAAACTGTGATAAGTGAGTCGTTATTTTTATTATAAAACAGACTTCTTATAACTTCATCGGGACTGACATTCAAGAAGCATATTCTTTCATTGGTCTCTGCAGCAAACAATGGAAACATGAAGCATACATCATGTATCTACTTTCATGTCAAGAAGAATAGGATTGAACACAATATTCTGATAAAACATCATAATCATAATTCATTACAAAAGAAATATAAAATGCCGATAACAGGGTTTTGTAATACCTCGGTTAAATGCTGCACACACACCCGATTGTGCAAGGGCAAAAACAATGTCCTGAGCCGCTACAATTTCGATAATCTTTGACCTCTTTCTCAAAAACGGCAATGAGACGGAAGCAGGACCTTTTGGATCATAAGTATCGTATTCTTCCTATAAATAGATCCATCAGAAATAAGTGGGGGAAATGAGCACAGTAAAGCAAAATACATAACTCACAATAGCACAACTTCAAATGCCATATTACACCTATGAGGATTATATGAAGCCCGGATACTTAATACAGATAGTCAGATACGACACAATTTCATATTCATTTTTTATTCTAAAAATTAAGTTTTTTGGAGTTTGCCGTATCCCGTGCAGTATGCCGTATCGGCGCCATTCAACCGTATCACATGCCATATCGGTTTCATTCAGCCATATCCCGTGTCATATTGATGCCATTCAGCCGTATCCTGAGCCGTATTGGTGTCATTCAACCGTATCCCAAACATATTGACCATGCTATATTTTTAAAAATTAAAATTTAATTGGAGGATACTTTCCCAAGACATACCGGGCCATATCAGACACGCTTCGGTGTCGGATACGTGTCAGACACCTATACTATGGACATTTTGGAGTATTGTGGCTTTATTAATATGCTACAAAAAACATAACAACCAATGAATGATTCTACGGGTGTTGGTGTTTACGTGTCAGACACACCTCTAAAACCAGTAGCGTTGACATTTCATATTCAAAATGCCTCTTTACAAAAACAGATTTTATCAATTAAATATTTTTAACTTTTTCCGTCTTCCCATCATTACAGAAACCCCCGCCCATAATTTGCCTATTCCGTACACTAATTATAGAATTTGTCGTTTCCTCTTCCCCTCTTCAATAACGGACCCTTATCCTATTCCCATCTCCCCGCTAAAACCCTTCCGTGGGAACAGAATATCTCACCCTCCCTTTTTTCGTTCAAAGCCTCAACAAGAGTTACCCACCAAACTAAGATACACAGATACCGCAATCAAATTCGCAATTAGGTTCAACCGAAATCAGTAACACTGATTAACACCTAAGCAATCGCAGATCCACATTAAACAAGCTTCCTATTACCAACATCTCACATGGAATTCCTAGCGTTTTATTCAAATTGCAGTCGCATTGCAATTAAATCTACGTAATAAAATGCAAGCAATTAACACATATACCTCAAAATTTATTACAAACCGTAATTTAAAACCACGTGCTGAAGTATAATCAAGCCATAAGCATGTGTATATTAGCATAATCAGATTAGTCCTTTAACATATACAAAATCATCATATACAACAATTAATCTAAAAACCAATAACATTACCCTAATTTACCCATATAATCTAAACACAAAAAACCCTTTACAAGCAAGTATTCATAATTTTCCAAAAATTCAAATTTCTACTAGGGCAACCCAAAACTATCAAACCCTAACCAAAAATTACAAACAAAAAAAAAACATAATTTTCCATTTAATCACAATACCAACAACAATTACAACAACATATTAATCTAAATTCCACTTATTTGCTACTTTACTCATAAAACCCAAAAAAAAAAAAACCGAATTTTGAAAATAAAATTCAAAAAATTGAATCAAAAAAATTGAACCTGCAAACGAATATTGCGAAAACGTTCTTGAGCATCAGTGATACTAAAACCACGAATACTTTTGGTACAAATTTCACGTCTTTGAAGCTTTCTAACACTGTTAATAAACCCATCACCGAAACCACCATGAAGAAGCTGTTTCTTTCTCGCCACAACACGACGACCAGTTCTCGGACTTGCACTAATTTTCCTCCCACCGCTTTCCATTTTCTCCGGCTAACTCCTTCCACGGCGAAGGAGTCACCGTTCAATTTTCACCGAACAAAAACCCTAGAAAATTTTCGAATTTGGATCTAGTTTTGTTTTTGAAATTTTTGGTGGGAGAAAAATTAGAATTAGAAAATGAAAAAGAAAAATAGAAAATGGAAAATCAAAGAGGAGAAAAAATAGATAGATAGAAAATGAAATGAAAATTATGAAATGGGAAAAATGTGTGTAGTGAAAGAGAGAATGAAATGTTTTGAAAATGTTTAATCGAGACACTGTTTCAATGTGTTTGTGACATGTTGACGTCATTTTTACATGTGTTTTTGGGATTGGGCCCCACATGTTTTATGTTTATCTTAAACGTGTTTTGAGTAAAAAATCATTTTAATTTTTGAAATTGTCACTCGTTATCGTAATAATATTTCAATCAACATAAATTTTTTAAAGTTCTTAGTAGTAATTGTTAATTTCATTAGTCAAATAAATTGAAAATGTTAAATTTAAGTTAACTACTTAACTGCCATGATGTACTCCTTATTTTCATTTTCAATTGTATCACATGTGTGTTGATTTGACTGAAATTTCTCTACTTGTAGGATTTAAGGACATCGAGTTTCAGTGTTGGACAGACAGCCCTCAAAGCCGCTTCAAGCAAAGTGACAAAACATGAAAAAAAGCGTGTTATGACAATCAACATGTTTTTATACCATTTAGTTTTTACACTTTTGATTTTTTGGCATCAGATACTTTAATCTTCTCAATAGAGTTCAAAAAATCATGCATAACAATATTGTGTCTCCCAAATCTATAAATGTGGTCTTTAAGCGAATTAGTTTTGCGATTCAAAAAGAAATAACGGGCTTATTGCCCGTTTATTTTTGACACACACACACACATATATATATATATATATATATATATATATATATAATCCTCAACTGTAAAAAAAAAAATTGTAACACAAGATATATCCATTTGACTTTGTTTGGATAGAATTATTATGGATCTAGATAATTAGAACAAAGTTTATTGATTTGATTGATTGATGATTTGATTCAATTTCAAGTTAAGAATATATGAGTGTAGTGTTTATTTGTTGGTGTGGTTTGTTGATTTTAGGAGAGGTTTTTATGTTTTCAATTGAAGTTATTATTTTTATTTTTATATCGTTGGTTGGTTTTAAATTTAGATTATCTTTAAAACGGAAGTGTAGGTAATGTTAAATACTCTTTCATTTTAGTCTTTATTATAAGTAGATTTTTTAAATTTATAAAATGTTTGATATATTTAGTTTATAATATATTTAAATATATAAATATTTTATAAATTTAAAATACAATTTTTTTTCTTATAACAAAAACTGGAAAAAGTAAGAAAAAACATATCAAAATTTGAAGAAATAAAATAACAATCACGATAGATAATTATCTATTTTTACATTAATTAATCAAATACATTAGGTCAACATGTTATGAAAAGACTAAAGTCATTGCTCCATATCTACACAAAAAATCCTTCACATCAAATTCAATTATTAGAGTATCTCTATTAGTGAACTCTATCAACGGTATTTTGTGGGTCCCATATAAGTCATATCATCTTGAAATAACTTAATTATTTTTCACTCCAACAGTGTAACTCTAAAAAATTCATATTGAGTCCCAAAATTTTACATCACATATTAATATTTTATTCATATTAAATTTTATTAAAACTTAAAATTTTAATTATATACAAATTTATTGTATTTTATTAGATGGGACCACAAAATAACCACAAAGAACCATTACTTTGTGAAGCAATGGTTCGCCATGTCGGCACACTTCTTTACTCTCCCATCAGTGAATTGAAGCATATCTTTAATTTCTCAACCCTCCGACTGGTGAACACGGCATGAAGAACTAGGCGATGGAGATGCTCTTAGTATCTTAAATTCAATTATGTTATAGAAGTAAAAAATCAACATCAATTTTATCAAGGATAGAATATGGAAGAAGATTAATTCGTGGAGCGGTAAATGTTAGTCGAAGGCAAGACGAAAGGTACTTATAAAATTTGTCTTTCAATCTATCCCGACTTATTTTATGAGCATTTTTACCCTTCCTTCTCTATGTGTGATGAAATTGAAAAGATGTTGAATGCCTTTTGGTGGGGCCACTCGGGAGCTCGTAACAAAGATATTCATTGACTTGTTTGGGAGAAATTGTCTATGCATAAAATTGATGGTGGTATGGTTTTAAAGATCTCTCGACATTAAAGTTGGCTATGCTATATAAACAGGGATGGCGGATCTTGATGAATCCTAATTCTCTTATTGCCAAGTTATATAAGGCAAAATATTTTCATAATTGTGGGTTTCTTGAAGCTAGACTCGGTCACAATCTCAATTTTGTCTGGAGGAGCATTTGTAACTCTAAATTTCTCCTGAAAGCAGGGTGTAGATGGAGAATTGGCAACGGTGAAAAAATTCCTTTGTGGAATGAGAATTGGCTTGCTGATGCCACATCTCTTGCTTTGACTAATAGTGTCAATCCATTATATGTTGATTTTGTGTTTTTGATATTATGGAGAATGATGTCAAAGACTTGAATGTAAGTTGTATCTTGACTATGTTTAATCACAATGAAGTGAATAAAATTCTTTCTACTCCTCTCTACCCCTTGGTCGAGGATGATAGAAGAATTTGACGTGGCCAAGGTAATGGTGATTATTCTGTCGAAAGTGTCTATAGACTTTGTGTACAAGAGATTCTTGATACATCTCATTTTTGTATTAATGGTCGGTGGAATCTCCTGCGGGCAATCCAAGTTCCACCAAAAGTTAAAAATTTTATTTGGTAGATTTGTTGACGGTGTGTTCCGACTCGGGTCCGACTACGGAATAAAGGAATGGAATGTCCACGAGAATGTGTGTTGTGAAATGGGGCTAAAGAGGATAGCATGCATGTTCTTTAATTGTCCTAGTAGTAAAATTGTTTGGCGTATGTCTTGTTTTTTCAGGAAATTTCTACTGCTCTTCAAAGCAATAATGACGTGGTTGCTGTCATTTTTCAAGTGTTGCAGCAGTTTTTGATGGATAATGCAACCACTTTTGCTTGTATTTTGTGGAGTATTTGGAAGCAATGCAACAACCAAATTTGGAATAATGTCACAGATGCTCAAAGCTTTGTTTACTCTTGTGTTATTAACATGTTGCAAGAAAGGAATACAATACGTAATGTTACTTGTAGTACAGGGATAGTCACTCTGCAAATTGCATGCATTGTTTGGTGCAAACCAAGGGCTGGTAAGGTTAAATGCAACATTGACGCCTCCTTTCCGCCTAACTCTAATCGAGTAGGCATTGGTATATGCATTCACGATGATCAAGGTGTGTTTGTTCTAGCTAAGACTGAATGGTTTACTCCAAGATGTGAGATACATATTGGTGAAGCACTTGGACTCTTGTCCGCTCTCAATTGGGTTCATGAACTTAATTTAGGACCAGTGGAATTTGAGTTGGATTCGAAGAGGGTGGTTGACAACTTTCACTCTATACAACCAAATCTTATTGAGTTTGGTGTTATTTTGGATCGCTATAAAATTATTTTCTCTACTTACTAAACTCTAGTGTCGAGTTTTTGCAGAGACAAGCAAATGAGGTTGCCCATAATCTAGCTAAGGCGGCCACATTGTCAACTAGTTTCCAGTTATTGGTCGATGTACCAAATTGTGTTGAAAACATTTTAGTTAATGAAATGCTATAAGCACATTTATGTCAAAAATAAATAAATTCAACTGAATATTTATTTATTTTTACAAACATAATATTAGAAAGTGCTTTTGTATTTTTTTTGTTATTGATACAAAATATATTTTTTATTTTTAAAAAATGAAAGATAGATAGTATTTATATTTTTTTTTGAAAAAAGTAAGAAAAAACAAGATATAAGTATCGTACTTTTAATTAAAAAATATATGAGAGTGGTTATGCTGCATAAGTTTTTTTCTTATGTACTCCCTCCGTCTCGAAATATAAGGGAAAAAAACCACTTTTTTTTTGTCCCAAAATATAAGGGAAAAAAATCAATTTCAAGAATGTTTTTTCTTATTCTCATGAAATTAAATATAAATTGCATTTAATTTTCTCTCTCTCAACTTTTCTCTATAAACAACAACCAATCAAAATTGATTTTACATCTTTCCATGCACTTATTCTAAAAAAAATCCCACAAAACTATATTTCTAATTCTCATGTTTATGTTTTCTTAATAAGTGTTTTTTTTTTATTTTTTTTTATATTTCGGGACGGTGGGAGTACCATACATAAATAATGAAAATTACTTAGTGCACCCCCTAAATTTCTAGCACACCCCCAAATTTGGGGGGTGTGTTAGAAATTCAGGAGGTGCTCTAGAAATTTAGGAGGTGCACTAAGTAATTCGGTTGGGGGTGCACTAAAAATTTGGGAGGTGCACTAAACAATATGGGCTATTTATGCACGGTGCATAAGCATGACTTATGCACCATAACTTGTGCCGTTTTGTTAGTGTGGAGCTCTGTGAATACTGTGGGACTCTGTGGGGATGGCCGAATGGGAAAATTTTCCTCCACGGCGGGGATCGGGAATGTGGGATAGGGAGAAGTTTGTGGGGCAAGGCGGGGAACGGGAAAACTACCTCTGCACATTCTCTGTCCTGTTGACATCTCTACTAAAAACTCCACCTTAAGATTGATAAGTAAGATGATCGGGATTCGAACCCCCATCCCCTACATATATAATGTAATGTCTTATGAACTGAGCTAAGTTCATAAAACTTTTTAACCGCTAATTTAATTGACAAAAAAATTATGTAGCATATGAAAGAATAATAGCAGCAGCAAACTAAAGTCATTGTTGTAACATAAAAAAAGGGCAAATTATAGTGACCTCCCCTTAGGTTTCACTAAATAACACAAACACCCCCTCTATTTTTGAAAAAACACTCACCTCCCCTCAAACTAACACCGTTAGAGAATAGTTAATGAGGAAACAACATTTGCCTACTGACCTTCTCTTTTCTTCTTCTGTATGTTTCATCTTTTCCCACATCTTTATTCGATGTGTATTAAACTTCAAAGCGTTTAACACTAATGTTTTCAAAAATCTTGACATCAATTTTGCACAAAAAGACGTTATTGTTTATTTGTTGTGAATCTTTCATGATTGTATCACTTAATGTTTAGTGGCATTAACATAGATGTTGCCAACTTATTAGGAAAAAAGAAACAGAGGTGCTGCCATTTTTTGCACCACTCTGTCGGTTTTTGTGTGCTTGTGGGCTGTGGCCAAGATATAGGATGTAATCAACAGAATTTGTGCAGATGAATACAAATTTCATATTGAATATTTATCCAATTCGTAAAACAGAAAAATAAAAGGGAGTAATAATTAGGGGAAATGGAAGGGAACTTAGTGGGTCGAAGATATGAAAAGAAACAACTGGTACTGATTGTTTTGGAGATGGAGAATGTCATGATTTACTATGAATTGGTCAATTGGCTAAATAATTTGTGTTTTAACGGAGCCAAACACTATTAAGTTAGAAGGGAGGTGTTTTGCACATTGAAAATTAAGTAGGGGAGGTTTGTGTTTAGTTTAAAAATAGATGGGGTGTGAGTGACATTTTAACATACTTCAGGGGAGGTTAGTGTAATTTGCTCTAAAAAAAAAATACTAAAGCCATTATTTCCCTCTTTATTAAAAAAAAAGTACAGAAGGATTATGGTTCGATCCCCCACAACTGCAATCGAGAGAGAGCTTAAATCATCAGAACTGACACTCGAACCAGATTAAACTGATGGAGAGAACAACAAAAAGTACCTTACCATAAAAGGTGTACATGGTCAAAAAGAAATAAAATCAGAATAAATCAATTAATGAAAAAAAATAGTTGAGTATATCAAAATCAGTCTATATATTTATTTCACAGATATAGATATAGATATATTGATAAACATTAAGAAAAATATTGGTAAGAAAATTATGTAGCCTAAGAGTAAATTTATAACCACTAATTTAATTGACAAAAAAAAAATATGCAGTTTATAAAAAAAATCATTATTGTAACATATAACAAAAAAATAATTATTGTAAAAAAAAATATACTAAAGCCATTATTTTCCTTTTTATTAAAAAAAGATGGTCAAAAAGAAAAAATATCAGAATAAATCAATTAATGAAAAAAATAAATAGTTGAATATGTCCGAATCAGTCTATATCTATATCGTTTTACTAATCAAAACAATATCTATATCTTTTTACTACCTTTTTTTCTTACAAGATCTTTTTTACTACTATAAATCCCTTCTTAGCATTATTACAATTCAACACACAACTAGAATATTTATTTGGAACAACAAACACACCAAATACTGATCTTCACATCAATTTTTCCAAATCTACACACAAAATAACAAACATGTTTATGTTTATATTTAACGACTTCAAGTCACAGGTTGAGAAGTGGAGCTATTCTTATGAAAATCCAAAGGCCAAAACTGAAGCAACCTCCTCGTCAAAAACAAAAACCACGGTGAAAGATCGAAAAACATCTTCACTACCCGGTGGAGACAAAGAAAAGTCCGTGACATGTTCAAGAATAAGGTTTGCGCCGGAGTTTGACGGTTTACACTGCTTTGAATGCATTATATCTTCCAAGTGATGGATTGAATTCAACTTTAATTTCAATTTATTTTGTTAGGTTCACTATATACTAGTAGTATCTTTTTTTTTTTTTTTTGAAACATATATACTAGTAGTATCTTAAATTCAGTTATATATGTTATGTATTGTTCGTATCAATAGAATTTCAATCATATTTATCACTAAATAGTAACATCTAAACTGGAAATTGATTTGAAATAATATATATCTTCTTTTTGTTAATTATCGTGCTTGTAGCTCTACTTACTTATATTTTTGTAAGTTACGTCGATGAATTATGCAAATGAATCAATTCAAATCAATTCAATAAAATTCAAATGTTGAATAAGCGTAAGCATATCATATTTGATGGCAAATAATCGAAACATTGGATCTTCCCACTCAACTCAATAAAAACATATAAATATCTATTTTCAGATGAATAATAAGTATATAAGTGGATTTGTTGTTTTTTGTAAAAGAAAATTCTTACCAAAAATAGGTGAACAAATTTATATCCTCGTCAAAAAAAAAAAAAAAAATCTGTAATTTGTATTAAATTATTTTAGTATAAGTATTTCTATAATGTGTGTTTTTTATCTAAAAAATAAACTATTGACTTTTTTTAAAAATATTTATTATATGGAACTTTTTTATAACACGCTTAAGTTCCCCTTATTTTATATTATACAAATTAGACATGTTTTAAATAATATTTGATCTCATGTAATTATCAAAAAATATTATCATGTGTGGACAACTAATAGATCATTTGTAGTTGTCGGTATATTACATGATTAATAACAATTGAGTAATTTTTTTTTAAATAAATAGATTTTTAGTTTTTTCTTTTAAAAGGAAGTAGATTTTTAGTTGTTGTGTGAGAATCTAACAAATTTTATATTCAATAAAAAATTAAAATCTATCTTAAAATATGAATCGTCAAACATTAATCAAGAGAATTTAAAGGTGACGATTGTCCTGACTATACGAGTCACTCACTACTCCAAAAATCAAAAGACACTCTCCTATAATGTTTTTTTTGGTCGAGATTCAGTTTATTCATCGCCGAATATTGTAATTATTCTTTTCTTAGCTTAGATTGCAGACAATTCAAAATGTAAGATAACTGAGTTAGAAATTTAAAATTACTCTATATTTAAGATGATAATCAAACTCTCGATCATTAGTTAAAAGATGATGAAGCTGAAATGCTCGACCAATCTATTCCTCCAACAATGAATTTATTTCCTCATGACCAAGTGTAAAGTACTTCACTTTTTCTCTTTTCTCATCACAAGCACAACCTCTTTACCTTCAAACATTCTATGACGAAAATCTGGGTTGAAATATGCTTAATATCAGCTCGAGGAGTGCGACCTTCACATTCACTATGGAAACGTCAATGGTATGCTATTGGTTGGGTTGATCCAAGCAACAAATACATAACCAAAGTTGATGCTTCTACCAACACAAATCCACTTTGGAGAACAAAGTTTACTATTCAAGTTGATAACTCTGATCCAACTTTTCAAGATCTTGTATTGAATGTTGAAGTTCATAGTAGAGACCCTTTTTTCTTTACTGACAAACTTCATGGTTCAGCTACTGTTCTTCTCAAAGAGTTTCTTGCAAAACAGATGCAAAATGGTGAGAGTTTAAGGCAAGGGAATGAAGATGTTGGAAGCTATCAATTGAGAAAGAAGAAATCGAATAAACCATGTGGGTTTGTTGATGTTTCAGTTCGTGTTTGTGAAGAGAATGATGAACCAAATTCACACTCAGGTATAGTTAATGGTTTATTCATAAACTTCAAATAATTTTTGTTTGTTTGTGATTTCACCACCAATATCGGGTTCGACTTACTAGGCCGACTAATCTGGTTCACTTGAGTTATGACAATATGACATCAAGTACCGAAGGTAGTTGCGGGGGACCCAACTGTAGCATCAATTATTGGACCAACTGACGTTTGGTTGATTTTTGTTTCTCTTATGTTAGTTGTATTTTAATTCAATTTACTCTAATGGGTTTATTCCTTTAGTGGTAAAGTTTAAAATTTTGATTGCAAGTTTAGAGATTCTTTAGATTGAATTATTTGAATTTATCTATTAACTATTAAGTGAACATTTTGTGAGATTGTTTGAGATAATTTATGGAAAACTTAAAACATGTTCATAAGTTTTATTTAACTTATTTTCATAAGTTCTCTAGAAAATCTTACAAAACAAGTTATGGCTTATATGAAAATAGTTTACCCAAAAGTACTTGGATGCCTGTTTAACATGAGTACCTGAGTTTGAATCCAATCCTGAGAATGCAACAATGTTAAATTCTCGAGGGAGAGTTGTCTCGAGGGATTAGTCTCAGTAGTTGTGCACCTATGATATCCGATACCAAAAAATTAGTTTGAATTTATTTTATCTTTTGTCATAGAAATAGCTTATACATAAGTTATCTTGGAGAATTTTTTTTGTTTGAAATAGAGCTATCTTAAGTGTGATTTAGTAATTAAACTTATGGACAAAACAAAAAAGCTTATGAAGATATGTTGAAAATAACTTATGGCCTTGTCATAAGTTGTTTCCATAAGCTTTTCTGAACAATCTCATAAGTGTTCATATCAATAGATAAGTTCAATAGGCTCATATCATACACACTTGTATGCCAAACCCTTATGCTATAAAAACTTAATTAAACTCCTCCAAAATAGAGCATAAGTTTTTATCTTTGAAATACTTATGTTATAAGCACTTAATTTGAGGCAATATATACGTTTGTGATGCAGGTAATGGGGGAGGAATAGAGCTCTTAGATAAAAGTAATAAGGGTGGGATTGGACAAAGCTATCACCAGCAAATGGATCCACCTTCATTCAATGGACAACATAAACAACCACAAACTAATGTACCCTACTCAAATCCAATGCCATTTTCTCAAAACTATTCTAACCCTTATGTTGGGGGACCAACCTACCCTTCAGCTGCTGGACCGAGTTATCGACCAAGCTATCCTGCAGCTGCTGGACCAAGTTATCAAGCACAAAGAACTCCGGCGCAGCCGCCACCACCACCTTCAAATGTTGGCTATGTTCCAAATTATCATCAAAGTAATGATGGGTTGGAACCAAGTTATTTCAATATGGCATCATCATCAGGGACAGCTCCTAGGCAGAGAGGACCTTCAGGATTAGCAATGGGAGCAGGTGCTGGAGCATTAGCAGCTGGTGGTGTAATGTTTGGTGATAACTTCATGTCAGGATTTGATTTTCCTTCAGGTTTTGGACTTGGAGATCCTACTCTTACCATTGCAACTGATCCTCTATTCTAAACAATCATTTAAACAGTTTTAACATTCCTGCTGCTGCATGCTGCCTAGGCAGCTACTAGTAAACCATATATATGACTGGATTCAGATTCAACACAGTAACTGATTTTAGTTGTTCAAGAATCAATGGTGAAAATAATTTCATGATGATTTAGTGATAATTAATGTGAGCCGACCGATCTGAAACCAATATTAACTAATGTGTCATGTTTGTAAGTGCGTGTTTTTTCCTACTGTTGTGGACCGGGATCCGCTATGCCTATGATGTAAGAGTTTAAAGTTGTAAGAAAATGTCTTATGCCTTCTACCCAGTAGTTTTTTGTTGTTGATGGTGATGTGTTTGGGTCAAAAGAAAAAGGGTTTTTAAAAGGTGACAATTTTACAAAAGAAAATGATAGAAATGCATTAACTGCAGAAGGATTAAGTTAAGCATGAGATTTTTTTTGAAAACGGCCAATGGTAGTATTTAGTTGTTCATGTTATTATATTGTTTCTCCTTCATCAAGATTCAAACATTGATCATTCAACTTCTTTAACCTGTAGTTGAAATCAGTTGAGTTATCCAACTCCCGGCCCGCATGTAATATGTTTCTATTACGAACGTCATGATAGGAGTGTTTTTATTACAAACATTGTTCCTTTGTAAGTGTGTATTGTTGAAGACCAGATATAACTAACAAATGATTAGCCAAGGAAGCTTTGAATGTCGTGTATTTTTCATATCGCCTATTTTTATTTTTGAGTGTAAATCATATATTCTCTATGCGTAGTTGCATAGACTAACTCATAGTCCTTGCATTAGGTAGAACAACAATGAGAGACAAAATTCTCGCTTAAAAAGTTTAACACTGCTGCATTATTAGGACCGAGTTTAAACCAAAAGCCTTTGATTAAGCTGAAAGTGAAAGACGGTTCTTACAACCTGATCAAGGTGTTATTGGGTCAATATTACCTATATTTGCTTGCACACGTGAAGAATTCTTGTGCAATGTTTTGAATATTATTTCTGAACATTGTTTTTAACAATCTACTACTCATTGATAAGACCATCTCCAATGAAGAACTGCATTTTTAAGTATTTGGTCCCACTAATACACATTATTTATTTATAATTTTTTTAATAAAAGTACCTAATAAGCACTCAATCTCTCCAATTCAGCATATCTTAAAAAAGTTTTTAATAGGTCCCGCCAATAACTCTACACATTTAATTTAATAATAAATTATTACTACTATATCATATAAGAAGTGGGACCAACCCAAGAGGTATGGTTGAACGTTTGAGGTTCATCATCCCTTAACTATTAAGGGTCGAGGGTTCGATCCTCACCTTGGGTATGGAGCAACTTTAAATCCTTGGACCAGCTATCCCACCCATCGAGGTGCCTCCAATCTAGCGAGGGAATAGTCACTGCGTTCGGCGGTGGATACCCCGATCTCGACAAAAAAAAAAAAGTGGGACCCGTTAAAAATAATATATAAAATATGTGAGACCCGATAAAAACTAAGAGAGAAAAAAAAATTATTTAAGAAGTGATACCTAATAGGTACTCAAATGTGTGATATCTAATAGATACTACATTGGAGATGGTCTTAGAATCCATCATAGGACACACACATTAATCACTTACACAATGCAATTTCAATTCTCAAAAAATTGACATTTCATTGCTCTCAGCCAATAACTTATATGCAACAATGAAAAATGCACATCAGCCCTACGGATTCCACAATATGTAAAAATCAACAATGAATGAGCTATCTTAAGTCTGATTTAGTAATTAAACTTAAGGATTTTGATTAAGAAACTTAAGGATTTTGATTAAAGCAAACACCCACAACATTGATTTAATTTGATCTACTATTGAAGTGACCGGAATTATATTTATTTTATTTCATTACTCAAGCAAAACACATTGATAATTTGATATATCTCCATTTGCTTACTGGAAATCACTAGTATCTTGGAAATTGGAAACGTTGGTAATTGGTGCATAGAAATGAGAGTGTACTTTCACTTCTTTTAAGTTGGCTACATGAAAATATGCATATATGTTCCCAACGACATGTCATGTATAATGTTTCTGAATTATATAGTATTGATTATTACTGTAACTGGATTTGGCATGTTATTATGTAGTGGCATGGTCACTTAATTTGGCATAGAGTACCATATTGTTCTTAAATATAAACTCATATTTGAAAACAATTTATGCTCAACACTAATTTTTCATAAGAATATTCTAACTATAATTTACTATTGACCATATTTATAAACAAAAATGTGATTTTGAAGTTCATTGAGTGTAATATAGTATATGATCAATATTATAAATTTAAATACATGATCAATTCATTGAATCTTTTATATATATATATGTATGTATCCGGTCGAACCCCAATTTCTACACATGACGTATAATATCTCTACCAATTAATCTAAGCTTACAAGGTTATTAATTAATATGGTTAAAGACATTAATTGTATAAAATATGTATATGTTTTATGTATACAGCAGTCGAATAACGTTCGTGTACTAATTAATACCCTTTTTATTTACGACATACATGTACATAATCATACTCTTTTTTATTGGTTACAGTACTAATACTCATATTATTAATTCACAAATTGTAAAATATGCATGCATCTGATTATATGTCAATATATTTGAAGAGGTATCTTTGGACTCCTCGTTCCTTTTTAACTGTCACAATTGACTACTGCATATATGATATATGCCAAGTATATATTTGATCACCAATATCTTTAATTATATATTAAAAAAAACGATAATATTTAGTTTTATAATATATATATATATATAGTCAAAATAAGTTGTATAAATAGTGCGCATGATTCTCAAACGACAGTTGAAAAACAGGGAGTGTACGTAATAAATATTCTATACCACCCCTCATCAAGATTCTGTTATTTACCCATGTCATAGACAATTTGGGGAATATGTTCCTAGCTACTACGAGGGGGTAAATTATCGATATAATCTTCACATTATGAGAGTAGTGGTATATACACTTATTAATAAGCATGTCATGTTGGCAAAACTAAAGATTTTAAGTCCTGATAATATCTGCAGGGTAAACGGTGGAATCTTCACATTACAATGAGATAATATTTAAAAATTACTGAGAGTAAACCGAAATTCGATCACATTACTGATAATAAACACTTATTAATCCATATATTTATTATTTACCTTTAAAAAAACAGTGAATATACTTTGTACCTATATATAACATATAATGGTAAAAATTAAAATAAAAAATTGACATTATAGTATAATTTCATTAGGTATGTCTTACAAAAAGTCTTACACTTGTGAATTATAGAGCAATTAACATATATAAACCCTAATCTCATGAATGCTATGAATTGTAATATATAAGCCCTTCTATAGGTGAAATATGTCATTTTTACATCTTTAGAAGAAAAAAGATAGCTGTCTTACACTAGTGAATTCTACACACATACTGATACCAGTGGCGAAACCAGAAAATTTATAAAGCTCGGGCAAAATATCAACTTTAAACAAAAAAATTAGTTCTGCAATGAAAATTTTCAGTTTTGAAAACAAAATCTCAGTTTTACCCTAAATTAATCCTTAACAATTTCAATTTTACTCTAAACTAACCCTTAAAAACCAAAAATTTTGTTTGACAATGAAAAATCTCAATTTTAAACAACTTTTTTTTAATATTGCCATAAATTAATCTATAAAAATATTATTTTTACCCTTAATTAACCTCTAAAATACCAAAAAATTCCGACCGAGCCCGACCCTGACAGCCCTTATGGTGAATCCGTACGACTCATGTTTTTGTATGTGTATTATAACTTATAAGAATAAGAATTATTATAAATTCATTTACTTATCCCTAATGGAAAATTTTAAATATATAGTACTAATTAAAATCCTGCCAATTAAGTAAAAAAAAAAGTACCAAAGTGGGTGAAGAAAGTATTAAATTCATATGAAACTGTTCAGATGTATATATGTTTCCTGAATGTTGTGCAGCATTAGTAGTAAAAAGAGTTAATACTTACAAAGAGCTAGAAGACGATATGTTATGTAAACATCAGCTACAGTACTACTTGTACTGTCTTTACCTTTTTATGCTAAAATAAAGCATAGCCATAGATTGATGATTAAGGCATTATTAAGCTGAGTGAGACATGCATAAAGCCATTTGATATACAATTGGGGAGGCAACAGAAAGGAAGAAAGAAGGAGCTCCCTTCAGTCCAACCATCACAGAGAAAAATATCAGGATGCAAACATTATCTTCACCTTTATTCATATAACAATGTACTAGTACTATAGCAAATTATCTTCACATTCATTCACATAAATTGACTTATCTGTGTTTATCTACAGACTACAAACATAAACATTTGTGATACTAGGTACTTCCACTATTATAAGTAAATTTGAATTTTTTAAATATTGAATAAATGATATATCTGATCTATATAATAAATTAAAAGGAGTTTTAATTTATATATAATAGATAATTATTCAGTATACCAAAAATTTTCAAATTTATTTATAATAGTGATCAGAAGATGTACTGTTTAAAAAAAGCTTACAGAAAAACAATGTTTTCCAACTTATTTAGATAATTAAACTGCAAAAAAAGTTATAAAAACAATTTATAAATTATGGTGTGTTTAATATGGACCTCACAAAAATAGTTTAAAATCTAGTTAACTTTTACTATTATTAATAAAAATAAATTTAATAATATTAAAAATAAACTATAAAATAAAAAAAATATTTTATGATAAATAGTAGAATTCATACTTATGCATAAGTACTTATATGACAAATGCTTATGCTAAAAATTTATTATAGACAACCCTACAAATTATATGAAAATAAATTATTTTAGACATGGAAGAGTTTGAACCTCTGTCGTGAACATCGGGTCTAGCAATTTTAGTTTTTTTTGCCAGTTAAAAATAATTTTACTTATACTTATTAATAGAGATAATTTATACATAAAATATTTATATGACATATGCTTATGCTATAAAAAGGTTTAATTAATTTGTTTATCCGAATAAGGTCTAAGTACTTAATTATAATGAATCAAAAGTTAATTTAGCAACCTTTCTTAATATTTCTCATATACCCATGGTTGGGCTGTAGGAAGCTCCTTCACTCTTTTTCCCTGCCATATTATGATTAAGCTTTGTAGAATCAAACCACCATGCATATTTGTGCATAAATTATTTCTCCTTCCTGAAAAGCAGAGAAAACATTGAATGAGTAGAAGAAGAAACTATTATTATAATTATTATTATTATTATTATTATTATTATTATTATTATCGAAGCTCCATATATGATTGCAGTCAATTTAGATTTTAGATACTAAAATTAACAATATATTTTCTCTCCTTTTGCCTTAAAATTTTAAAATGATTAAGATTTAATAAAACTCTATGAATTAAGATAGGAAAATATAACATTAACTCAAATCTGATGTTATTGCAAAGCAAACTAATTAACTATAACTACTTTTTTTTTTTGACAAACTATAACTACTCACAACTAGTGCAAAAATAAAAGCTAATTATAAAGAAGAAAAAAAAAATCTGATTATCAAAAAAAAAAACCTGTCTTGGCACAAACTTTCACAAGGTAAACTTCAAAGTTGAAATGAAAGAAAAACTTTAAACAAGAAAAGAAGATGACATACTTGAATGGGGGAAAGAGGGAGGGAAAAAATTATCATAGCACTAAGGATATTACCATGCAAATTTATAAATAGATCATGTAAATAAATAAATACATAAATAAATTAATTACCAATTTTCATCACTTTGAAAGTTATTGAAAAAACATACACATCTTCATAAAAATGTATACATATAGTTTTTTTTTTTTTTGTAACAATTTATACATATAGTTATAGGCTACTATATACTATAATTAATCTAATCTAATGGCTATAAAAATTAAAATAAATAGCTAGCTGCACAGATCACTAAGAAAAGGAAACCCTACATTTGAAAATTAAACTAGAGGGCCAATTATTGGAGGGGATGAACAAAATTAAACAGACAAATCCAAAAGATAAAATTAAGATCTATATATGGATATATAATATATATGAGAAAAAAAGAACATTCCTAAATTATTAGAGAAAAGGATCTTGAATTTGAGCTAATAGGAAAACTAACCTTATTAGCTTAGACCTAGCTAATGCTCAAAGTAGATGTTGCAAGAAACCCTAAATCTGGTATGTTTTTATTGATACCTGAGCTTAGCAGAAGGAAGACAATGAGAGTTATAAAGAAAGAATTAGTGGATACTGTAAAAGACTAAAAAGGACTTGCAGTTGGCCAAGAAAGAGAGAGAGAGTCAAGAGATTCTTAATTAATTATAGAGCGAAAATTTATTCTAAAAGTAAATTTCAAGATGATATATATTATTTTAAAAGGTGTATCTAGACGAGCTTTACCATGTTAGTGTTGACTGTTTGGAGGCGGACTGTGAGCTGAGACTACCGTTGTCTCATCAACTTTTGATTTACGGAGCTATTGTTTTGATTCTGATAGACCGGTCACTTTTGATTTAAGACCGGGAGTTAGCGTCTAGTGATATTTTTTTGGGTCGAGTTGATGTATTCTCTGGTGGTATGGAAGTTGAGGAGTGTCTTTCTATGTTTGGGATTAGAACCTTCTAAGAATTGGATTAGAAGTGGACTTCTATTAGGTGGTATCTATCTCAGTTATTCTCATTGGTGTTCCACATATAAACGGCACTTTTATTTTGTAGTTCGTTTTTTATCGATCTCTATTTGTCTTGTACATAGATCTTATCATTAATAATATTATATTTAATTTGCTGTAAAAAAAAAATTTAAAAGGGAAAGATTAAGTCTAGACAATAATTAAGAAATGATTTGCTCAAAACAATAATTAAGAAATGATATATATATTGGATTATCATGAACATAATTTAGTTGATATGTTATATTTCCCTTTTGACTAAATGAGTTGTTCTTTGGATTCTTGTGGGCCGATTAATTTTGATTCGAGATCGGAAGTTAGTGTTTAGTGACATCTCTTTAAGACGGGTTGAAGACTCTCTGGTGGATTGGAAGTTGATATGTGTCTTCTAAGAATGGGATTAGAAGTATACCGTCTTTTAGGTAGTGTAGGTATTGGTATTGTATTGGTGTTTCGCTTATATATGACACCATTATTTTGTAGCTCCTCTTTTACCTCTCTCGGTTCGTCTTGTGCTGAAACTTGGTCTTTTTAATAAAATTATTTGCTGTTCAAAAAAAAAGTATCGGAGCTACTGGAATTTGAACTCGAAAATTTTCACTTATTTACTTTAAGATATGAATTTCTAATTACCATATTACTTGACAAAAAATAAATAAAATAATAAATTGGTATGTTCTATATATGAAATATTCTTAAACAACATTTTCTCCAATTCAATCACCAACTTTTTTTTTTCAATTCTTTATTATTCAAAGATTGGTATACTCATTTAATTCTTAAATTAGTATGCTCTATTAATTGTTGTTGTTATGATGTCCACTTCTTATATTTGTTAAGATTTCCGCATTGGATGAAAGATAATTTAAAAATATGTTTATAAATGGGACTGTGGGGGAGGCCATGGGGCAATACTCACCTTATAAAAATCCAACATGGTATTGACTAGTACCTTGGGCAGTCACCTTTTATCAGATTTTTGCTATTGGACCATTTATATTTACGCACCAAATCTAACAGTGTTTGTGTATAGAAACGTGTTAAAAGTTTCATATTAAATAAAAGATGACTTGGAGTACACCTTTTTTTTTATCTTTGTGTTTTTGCTTATTTTTTTATGGGTTTTTGCAGGTTTATTTATTTATCTTTAGGTGGTTGAAGTTTATGATTCGTGGGTATTTATCATACTCATTTTAATTTTGGACTATTGTCCATTTATCGTCATTTCATTAAATTATATTTGTCATTCATAAAGAAATAGATAAAAGATACTTGAAAATTTGTTTACAAGTGAAGAATCCTCATCCTACATGTTGATTTTATAAATATGTGTTAGACCAAATATATAAAATCTAATAGTAATATTGTGTTTTGGATTTTTTATTTTTTGATAATTTTTTTTTGTTTGATAAAATGTGTTTTGATTTTTTTTTGATAATATGTTTTGATATTTTTAAGAATAACATATTTGTCATTAAGAAAAACAGTTAACTAATGTTCACTCCTAATCTTTTAAGATGATGGGTCATTGTCTTCATGAGTGTCACACACATAGGAAAATGAATCCAATATATGTAAAGATCGAGATATTCTAATGAATGAAAATGGGCTGGAGAGCGACATGTGAAGGTCACCAAATTTTAATGAACCATCATGTGTTACTACAAATTTTGCAAAAATTATAGAGTATGTTTAATACGTATGAACTTCTAAAAAATAATTTAAAGGTAGATATTTATTATTTTTAACAAAACAAATTTTTTATAAGAGGAGTATTATCAATACTCTTTATTTGAAAACATTTTTTAACATTTAATTTATTCTCTAACCAACTAACCAAGGGAAGCTCACTTAGATGTCACTATTTTATATGAGACTTATTACCAAAATGAGAGACTTCCATTGATTTTAACTAATTAGAGAATAAATGTTAAGGAGGGGAAACTCATGTAGGTATCATTACTTTATATGTGTAGGTCTCTTTTATAGTTTAGTTCTTTATTTTTTTTAACGTTATTTTAGTCTTTTTTTGTCAATCATCTATATTTATATATGATTTTTCAAATTCCAAATCTATAATTTTTTGTACGGCATAAAATATATTTATATTTGAAAGCGAACAAAGAAAAAAAATTATAAGTTTGAAGTTTGAAAATTATAAATTTTTTGACATTATATGATTTCAATCTTCTACTAAATTCAGCTTCAATTAATTCTCAAAAAAAAAATTCAGCTTCAATTATCGTTGGACCAACCAACGTTTGGTAGTGCCAATGTAACTTTGCCGTTAAAAAAATAATACAAAAGCATCCACAGTTATTATTAAAATTTATGAGTCTCAAAATCAACTTTTAGCGCATAATGAAATTAATGTTTTGTCACCAAACCTCCAAGATTTGCACTAATCTTTATATTTGATTAGTGTTATTAGTGTTAATAAAATAATAAATGGTAAAATTACACCATTGATTTTTTATCTTTTTCATTTGTAATAAATTGATCTTTTATCTTTTGCTTATAACAAATTGCTCATTTGTTTTTAGTTTGTAACAAATTGATCATTTATCATTTTTATTTGTAATAAATTGGACTTATATCTTTACTAACATTTTACACCATAGTACATCTTATTTGTAACAAGTAATATAAGATAAATGACCAATGATGCAGATGTTAGTAAAGATAAAAGATCAATTTGTTACAAAAAAATATAAATGACAAATTTATTATAAATGAAAGATAAAAGACTAATTTATTATTTATTAGAAATAAAAAAGATATAAGACTAATAGTATAATTTTACCATAATAAATTAATTATTTATGCACATTGTTTTTGCTGATAGTTATAAGGATAGCATTTGAGCCTGCAGCGAGTCAACAAGTTAACATGCGACAAGATAAACATCATTATCGAAACTACTGTTCAAACGTGAGCTGCTCTCAACAACTTCTAACCACAAATCTAATTTTGAAATCCCTTCCAAACAATCACAATAATTGAGGATTCACAACAAAGGTAAGAAGTAGTCACATGTGTAATGTGTTGTGCTAAATATCAGGAATGAAAATATATTTGCTTGCTAGAATACTACTAATAAGCAAGCAAACAATCAAGAAAAACATAGAAGCTACTGAAATAAGTCAAATATTGTTAGCTATAGATAGATTAGATATATTTTGGTATTAACTAATTTGTATAGCTGTAAAAAAAATTATTTATTTTTTTACAAAAAAAATCATGTTAAAGTCAGAGTATTAGGAGTTATGAAGCCCAGATACTTGATACGATACGGATACGGTGATACGAGAAAATTTTAAAATTTAAGATACACTACAGTTAGAATGCTTTAATAAAAAGTTAAATATATAAATATAAAATATATAAACATAACTAAAATTGGTAATAAAGAAATATTTATGTTATTAAAATTATCAAAACAAGTTAATTACATATATTAAGTACTATCCAAAAAGTTATTCATGCATATCTCTAATGTCCTTTAATATTGTCGCTCATTTCTAATATTGTTCATTTTTCTTTGACAAAAGTAGAAAATTCGTAGCATTTAAACCAAATTTTTAGACCTATTTGGATTCATTTTATTTTATTTTAAAAAATAGATAAAATATAAATACCGGATATTTCTATAATACATATTGACAATTATCAGATAAGTATCGCAGTGTCGATATTTTTTTATTTAAAAAATAAAATTTAAACATTGGTACTTCCCCGATACATATCAGGAAGTATTTGGTGCGTATCCGTATTAGATACGGTATTTGACACGATACTTAATCAATTTTGGAATATCGGAGCTTCATAGATTAGGAGAGATAGTGGGATTACAATATTTTTTTATCAAATAAATTGGTGAAAATTTCACTCTTTAAAGATGAATAAATGGACGCATCATATACAATTCAAACTCTAATCTTACATATAATATTCCTATCAACTAAACTAAACTTACTGGAACATAGAGTACACATATTTTACTTTGACTTTTATATTAAATGTTTGTTATATTTCTATTTATATTTGTAAAGAGGTAGAGAGAATTTGCATGAAATGTATTTGGGAATCAACATTAGAGCAAATGAAAAAGTCATCTTAATTCATGAAATAAGATATCTTAATGTACTTTGTATTTAAAAAAAATGTTATATGATGAGACATTAAATGTGGGGGTTTTATTTTTGTGACGGAAACAAAAAAATGTGGAGTTTTCTGATATGAAGTTGTCAATTTTTTTTTTCTTCTTGAAATTTATAAGTAGATTATTACGAAATAAGTTGAAACAATGTGAGATTCAGTTAAATAAATTTATAGTAAACATAAGAAGATCATTGAATGTGGAAATTTTTTTACGAAAAAATGTGAGAGTTTTGTGATATGCATGATTGTTTATTTCTTTGTATTTTTTTATTTAAATTTACATATGAATTATTACGAAACAAGTTGAAACAATATGATCGAGAAAATAATGAGAAAATATATCTTAATTTATAATGTATTTTTAAAAAATAGTGGTTTCATGAAATTCAGTTGAATAAATCTACAATAAATTTAAGAAGGTCAATGAATGTGGAATTTTTTTTACGAAAAAGTGTGAGAGTTTTGTGATTTGCAATATTAATGTTGTCTATTTTTTTTTTTATTATTGAAATTTATATGGGAATTACTACGAAACAAATCGAAACAAGAAAGTGAGAGAAGAATGAGCAAAAATATAGTATTAATTTACAATGTATTTTAAAAAAAAATCATGTAATATGATAAAATTCAGTTGAATAAATCTACAACAAACTTAAAAAGATTATTAAATGTGAGAGTTTTTTTTTGACGAAAATGAAAAATTGTGAGTTTTCTTATATGCAAATTTGTTTATTTCTTTGTATTTAATTATTTTTATTCTTGAAATTTACATGTGATTACTACGAAACAATTTGATCCACAAAATTAATTTGAAACAAGGTGAGAGAATAATGTAAAAAGATATCTTAATTTACATTGTATTTAAAAAATAATTATATAGTTTCATGAGATTCAGTTGAATAAATTTATAATAAATATAGGGAGAGACAAGATCCTTACTAAAAAAAAAGATAGGGAGAGACAAGATATTTACATGTGTAATGTTGAGATACAGTGATGATCCCACCACTAACACCGGAGAGATTATGCGTTGTGAAGGAGAACCAATTTGTCGAGGAAGATCAAGATTGTTTTCTTTTCTAAAATGAATTTATGTTTCAATAATATCATTCATACGACGATTCAAAATATATTTACTTCAATTTATATCAAAAAAAGTTTTTACTTCAATATATTTAACCAATTTATAAGATATAATATTTTAAATTTACTTTTGAATATTAAAATAAATTACTCAAATAATAATTTATAATAAACTAATAAATAACATTAAAAATGAAAATAATCTCGTGTTTGGCGTGGCTAACATACTATAAAGTAGAATTATCCAAATATAATATATCATATAAAATAAATATATGAAAAATACTCCACTTCTTGTTTTTCATTATGGTCATATGACTATATATATAGCTACAAATAAAACAAATTTTTAAATCTTATCTTCTAAAAATAACAAATTAATCCTATAAATTCTAATTAGGATATTATTGGAATATTAGAATAATATTAAGGATATTTTTGTCTGAAATTTTTTGACAATTGTTTTCTCTCTCCTCTAAAAAAAATCTATAAAAATAAGCTACTAATATCAGCTTCAGATTTTAAGCAGTTTTTAAATTATTTTCAGATTTCGATTATTTTTAAAAGCAATAACAAACGGATGTTATTTTCTTAAAAGTGATTATTTTTTAAAAATAAGTCATTATTTTCTAAAAAAAACTATAACAAACGGGCACTATAAATCATAATAATCACTTAATAAAAATTGAGAACCAGCATGGAGCTGACACGTGTCATAAACCTTCTTTTTTTGTTATGAAAAAACTTTACTTTTTTTTCGTTAGACACGGACTATTATTAGAAATTATAAAAATATATACTTTTAATTATGTTTTTTTTTCGATACCAAAAGAATGAGTTTTTTTTTACGTAAAAAAAAATTAGTTTTTTATTTTATAAGATAAGATGACTATAAGTCTATTAAACTAAGAAATTATAGTGACTAAAGCGATGAAAGTGTACAAAGATCAATAAGAAAGAAAAAAAAGCTGAAGATCAATAAGCGATTAACTATGTTTATGTTTTTGTTCAGTGACTTCGAGTCACACGGCAGGAGATATTCTCATGAAAATTTAAAGGTCGAAACTGAAACAACTTCCTCATCAAAAGCAAAAACCACGGTGAAAGATCCGAAAAAATCATCATCACTACCCATGGAAACAAAGAAAAATCGGTGACTTGTCGAACAAGGTTTGCGCGCTGAAGTTTGATGGTCTACACTACTTTGAATGCATTATACTTTTCAAGTGATGGATTCTATTCAACTCTAATTTCAATCTATTTCGTTATGTTCAATTCGATTCATTTATTTTTATTGTGTAGCATCTTAAATTCAATCTAATCATGTTTTTTTTTTATGTAAAATTCAATCATGTTTACAAATAAATAGTTTCTTTTCGAAAGTTGAGATTTGAAATAATATATAGCTTCTTTTTGTTAACTATCGTGTTTGTAGCTTTACTTCTATTTTTATGAGCCAATTTTATCGTGATTCATGATCTACCATTGAATATAGTAAGTTCTATCGATGAATTATGCAAACGAATCAATTCAAATCAATTGAAAATTCATTAGTGTCATTATTATTCAAATTGAAAATAAAGATTAGTTTTACATGCAAAAGATGAGAGGAGTTTGTTTTTAAATTGAGTTTAATTATTATACATCGTCAATATAAAGTTCTTTTACACATACTTCCAATAATGTGTTATCATTTAATGAATGTGATAAATTATGTGTTTTTAAATAGTACTATACTACCAAGATTATTTAAGTGATGATTAGATATGAAATGTATGTGTGTGGAAATAAAGATTTTTAAAAAAGAGAGTCCGTGTTTTGTATACACATCCAAATGTTACAAATAATGCAAGGCCATCCGATATGTGCTTCCTAACATTTTTACATGCAGAGTAGCCTAACAATTAAAATTGTGAATAAGTAGACGAAATTTAAATATCGCCTGTTGCATATATATAATAATGTCTTTAACAATTGAGGTAAAGGTACGGAAACACTATTTGAAAATTTTAATTAGACTATTCTATTATTGAGATAGTCCTTATTTTATTTTTTTGTTATTGTATTGAGATAGAGTCCTTAAGCAAAACAAAAAATAATTCGTAAACAATTATATGTTTTTTACTAAGATAGAGATTCAATATCCGCTTGATTTTTTTATCAAAATAAAGAAAAAAAATATCTCACTTGTGTTGAAAAAATATTTCACCACGTGTAGAAATAAAATTCAGAAGCAAGTTAGTAATTAAATTTTACTAACTTGTTGCCCGAGTACCTTCTATTCATATATAATTAAATTTTATATTTTATATATATAGATCTTAATAGAAATTAAAATAAAAAATTAGTACTTTTATTATTTAGTTTATTATGAATATCTTAACAATTTATTTTCTATCTTTAAAATTATTTTAATTATTAATTATTTGTTATCTTTAAAATTATTTTAATTATTACAGTAATAGATTTAAGTCAGTTGTTATCTCAACAATTTTGTTTCTTTTTTTTGTTATCTCAACAATTTTACTTTTACAGATTATCTTTTAAACAAATTTACTATTTGTTATTTAATTTTGCCAAAATATCCACTATATAACCCTCGTCATGTTGTACAATCTAACACACAAATATAACATATATCCGGAACACAACAACTATAATCCTTCCCATCAATTTTCTCAAATCTACACACACAACATAACAAACAAACATGTTTATGTCTATGTTCAGCCACTTTGAGATCTCCCAGGCCAAGAAGGGAAGCTTTTTTTTATGGTAATCAAAAGGCTAAAACGGAAGCAACTTCCTCGTCAAAAATAAAAATCACGGTGAAAAATCAAAAAACACCATCACTAACGAGTGAAGACAAAGAAAAGCCAGCCACACGTTCAAGAACAAGGTTTGCGCCGGAGTTTGATGTTCTTCACTACTACGAATCTATTATACCATATTTTTAATTCAATTCAACTCAACTCTATATAGAAAATACGGTAGTAAAAAAACGTTCAATTTATTTTTTAGTGAATAGCATCTCAAATTTAATTAAGTTATATATTGTACCGTATCATAGACTTCTTATCATGTTTACCAATAAATAGTAACATGTAAATTGAAACTTGAGATTTGAAATAATATATAGCTTCTTGTTAATGATCGTAGTTGTAGCTGTACTTTTGTATTTGTGCGCCAATGTTATCGTGATTCATGATCTACCATTAAATATACTAGTAAGTTATGTTGATGAATTATGCAACCAAATCAATTCAAATTCCATTCAAAATTCAAATGTTGAAAAAGTGCAATCACATACTCCCTCCGGTCACTATTATAAGCAAAAAAACTACTTACACAGTGTTTAAGGGGTTCATTAATGTATGACAGTCCTAAATGATGGTCAGAATTCAAACGGTTCGCTCTTCGTAAAACATGTGAAAGCAATTTGGGTTGTACTTGTCTCTGGTAATCAAACATTTTCGACTGAAGAGAGAATTATCCATTCTCTTTCGGTCTTTCCAGTCGAAATTGTCTCCTTACCAAAGATATTATCCCATGCAATTTGGGATAGAAGTTTCACTAGCTGAGCAAAAAGCAAAAGATAAAAAGAACAATCAACAAAAGCATACAAATTTCTTATAACATATGGCAATTTCAGCACTTCGAAGTGCAACAAAGTATTTGACATATTTCATATTTGAATAAAGCTTGTGCAACAGCATATACAAACTTTAAAGAAAATGGGATTAATGTTGTCAAAATAGTGTAACATTATGAACAAATTTGTGTTCAACAACTTAGTATATGAGGAATATATCAGGTTAGCAGGTTCCCGCGACCGAGTATCTGGCAATTGAGCAAAGCCCTTAATTTGTACATCCGACATCGTTGCAACTGAACGCGAACTATTAATCCATAACCATGCCTTTGATGATTCCCAACAATGTTATCTTTAGGAATCATTTTGATGAAAAATCTTACCAAATAAGTGTAAGAATAAAAACATGATACTGTTTAAGTAGAGGTTGGTTTAAAACTATGATCCAACCCAAAGATCATGAGTTTATTAAAACAACTGGAAAAACAAACTTGTTGATCCATCTCCAAAGGTCCGAAGATCAGCTGCTTTAACCAATGCTCTGCATAGAGGGCAAGTCCTTTCTCTCTCAAACCTGAAAAGAGAAGTGCATTTGTTTGTTACAACTTACAAGAGAAGTCATTAATAAGAGAAAATCATAATACAATCTAACTGTCTTTTAAGACGCATCTGTTACACCGAAAAAAATAGACTTAATTGCATGATTAATCCCTCACGTTTTAGGTTTCAATTTGGTCCCTTACGTTTAAAAAGTTTCAAGTAAGTCCTTTTAGTCAAATTTCTGTTTAAATTGTCCATGTGGCTAGCAGATTTGCATATGGAGACAACTTAGGAAGGTATGGAAGTTTTAAACAAAATTAACTCAAAATTAGTAACATAAGGGACCAACTTGAAACCTAAAATAACCATAACGGACCAAATATCCAATTAAGCCTTTGTTTAATGTATTTATAGAAAGCGATTTGACATTGTATACTTGGATTCATAGTATAAACAAAGGCAGCATTTTTCTTTGGAACATCTTCATGTTTAGTAAACACTTCACAGAAAATTCTACTTCCCTGTTGTATTAGTTAGAAGGATTATTTTAAGTATCCATGGATTTTTTGCGAGAATCCTAGATAGCCATTGTTTGTATGCACTTTTAAAAATATTCACAAGATATTCTTGCAGGTGCCTTCAACATTGTCTGGCATTTAAGAATACCTTAGGCTATGTTTGGATATATCATAAAAATATTCGCAAGATATTCTTGCAGGGGCCTTAAACATTGTCTGGCACTTAATATGAAGCACGGACACTCCTAGGATTAGGCGTGTCTCACACCGACACTTACATTTACATTGAATTATATCATTTTCTCAAATTTTTATATCATTTTCTCAAATTCTTAAGTTAATTGTGTGAAATCACGTGAATCATTCTTTTAGCTGAATAATAGAGAATTAATTGTGTGAAATTTTTATTCGTTTCTCAAATTTTTATATCATTTTCTAGAGAATTAATTGTGTGAAATCACGTGAATCATTCTTTTAGCTGAATACTACCATACCCTAAACAGTCATTTAAAGGCTCTCAGAAAAGACCTGCCTATACATTTCTCTTAATATATCGGGAGCATTCAACATTGAAATTAAAGCTGTAAATGAGGAATGAAGATATGGACTTACCACTCAGATACACAATCTTCGCAGAAAATGTGTTTGCAACGTAGCAAGATGGGGGAATGCATCTTCTCCTGGCATATTGCACATAGATCACCAGCAGCTGTTACCTGTGATTCAAATGCATATAATTTAGAATCATATTGATAAAAACATAAAATTGTACAGTAAAACTCTTCAATAACATGGTATTTTTGTAGATTTTCGTCCTTATAAATAAAGAAATGCTGTTAGAAAGGAATAGATGAAAAATAAAAAGACAGACAACAATATCCAATAACAAAATTCCTAAAGAAAATCTAACACAGAAGAAATCCATGTATATGTATAAAATCTCTACAGCACCCTGCATAACACATAATGAATCTCCCAACAAAGTAGCCATCAACCAAACACTATCTACTAATAAATTTAAAACACAGATATTTATCAGTCAAATTTCAACATTTCTCCATTCAAAGATTCAATAAAACTGCAACAAAAATTGACACAACACATCCCACAACAAATCAAATAAAAATATCTCAAAGGAAAAAATTTGTTCGCGAAAATTTAACACTTCCATGCTGTTAGATACAATAAAACTGCAATATGGCAAATTGCCATATAGCTTATCTGTGCATACTCCTATGAAAACCCCAAAAAGATGGCTGAATTCGCTTCAATTTAGACCAAGATTCTCGAAAGCAATAAAAAATCATATGCTTTTGTGGCCCAAAAATAACGGCTATATATATAGAGTAAAGGAAATTCTATAAACAAATAAGTGAGCATTAACAAAAATCTTATGTTCCTCATTTCCTAGCAAATTTTGAAGATAGTATTGTCTGAAACTTTCAAGGAATAAAAGAGGAGCGAGACAAATATAACAAGCTACCATAGCTTTTTCCCAAAGATTCCTCTTCACTTCATCCATAAACAAATGTACACAACAACCGTGTGCAAGTTTACAAATAAATAAATCATAGGAGATACTTGAGCACAAATCACATTATTTTGATCAATGCCATAAGTTAATTGATACATGGAAGCTAACATTTACAAGTCATTATCCATGACTTCTAGAGTAGAAATCATTTTGAAGTAATTTGATAGAAAACAGATGCATTTACATAGCTTTATTCTCAGAATGATGAAACATATTACTTGGAGGAGAATATATGTTTTATAGATAAGAAAACTACAAGTTCCCAAAAACACTGAATCAGAACCTTGTAACAAATGAATGAGATTAAACAGATTTAACAGTAAAAATCGCATACAACAGCACAGGTCTGCACAAAAAGTTTGGCTGGAAATGGAGGGTCTAGATATCTGTCATATGCATGTCATTGGAGGGCCATTTTTTTATATTATAGTTATAGTCTTATAGAATAGATACAATGTTAATAATTTTTTAAACTAAAACAGCATTATTACCTGTTCTGCTGTGGCATAGACTCCATAATGAACTTCCTTTCTTGATAAAGCTTTCAAGGCAGAAACGAAGCATTGGACCTAAAAAGCACAAAGATGATAATTCAGGATTTGTACATAAATACCTTAAAAATAAAATATAGATCTACACACTAATAATGTTAAACAAATGAAAACAAACCTTCTCAACAACGGATGTTAACTTGAAAGTTAAATACAATCCTGTGGTCAGTGACGAAAAGAGACTTCCATATTCTCTATTCAAGAAAAACCGATACCAAACTGGTGTTGGCAACAAGGCACGATACAACAGCAGCGTGTACTCAACAAGAGTTAACATTTGAGCCTAGAAAAGTTAGACAATGTCAGTCGTTGCAGTAGTAAACTACACATGAAAATTGCATACTTTTGCATGGAATGTATTAATCACCTGCCGACGGAAGTTATGACCTTTCCCCTTTTTGTAATATATAAGCAGGATACACTTAAAAGCCATTGCAACTTGTCGCATCAATATATCTGAGAGTCAATATAATGGTCATCATTAATAACAACAACAATTAGAATGGCTAAAGGCCACAAATACAACCCAAAGGGATAGATGACACACCAAAACAACCAAGATAAAAACACCGGTACAGTATATTAATAAAACTAAATGAGATCCACAAAGACATTGCTCATTATCATATGTGCATTTGGTTTGTGTTTTTTTTGTGTATATGTTTTCATGTATATTAAAATGATTTAGAGGACAATGGTTTTGCTATATACATGACTTATGATAGACATTAATGGTACCATTTGTTCCACGTATACGTAACCAACCTCAGTCACCCAACCTAATGGGAAACTATAAAATTGTACTGAAGCTAAAAAATTCCTTGTATATATATGTCATATATTCACGTTTCACCTGGAGTCTGTAATATTTGTAAGGAGCTCACTTGCGTCAGTAATTATGTGCAAGGAGCTTACTTTATACTAAGGGGCTGCCTGGATTATCTTATCTACTGGCATAAGCACTTGTGTAAGACTATTTGAGATAGCTTATGAAAGCAGCCATGTTATAAGTTGTTTCCATAAACTCTGCTTATAAAATTTTTTATAGCTTATATGAAAACAGTTTGAATTTATTTACCTTTTTTCATAAAAATAGCTTATACATCAGCACTTATATCAATAAGCGCTTATGCTATAAGCCCGTGATAAGTTGTTTATCGAAATAGAGCCAAAATCATTGGCATAAATTTATGTCACCGTGTAAAGTAGAAGAAATATTGCATGAATGTAACACAGAGCATTGCATGAATAAGTCCATACCATTAACCAAGATGGTGAATATTGCATGCCAGAAAGGTGTTGGATTTGGAGGTAACATGACCAGTGGATATAAAATATCATCATTTCGATACCACCAATAAATGCATATCACATGAAGAATGAAAACAATAGAGATACCAGCAAGCAAAGAGACTTTCCTATCTCCCTGCAAAATAAAATTTATTCCACTCAATGTTATTGTACGAGGGTGAGGAGTTGAGTGAATAGAAACTTGGTGTTAAAGGATTGGCAAAGATATAATAAAGTACCTTCAAAGCTGTCTGTTTCTTAACAATTTCATTTGACTTGAACATCACAGCTGATATCCAAATTGTGACAAAGAAACCTGAAAGTTCTCAGAAATGTGGAAAAAAATAATAAGTATAAATTAAGAGGAGAGGAGATGCATGCTATAAGTGTGAAGCAATGAATCGCGTGTCTATCCTGAGAAAGAGATTGTAAATAAGAAATGACACAATCGAAACTCACAAGAAAATAGAAATGTAGAAAGAAAATCACATACTGATCTTATATAAGTAAAGCTTTGGTATTATTAACAGATCACTACAGAAAAACGGGGCAAAAATATCATTGCTTAGTTACCTCCACAAGATTCTTTTTTAACTTTACAATTAGTGAAGTTGCAATTTTCTTACTAAGGTTATACCACCAAGAGGGGAACCAGTATATAAAACAAAGATGCGATCCTCAAAAAAACTTCTCACATTATATTTTCTTTTTCTCTAAGCCCTTAAACCGGAAACAACGGGAAGTATTGTATGCTGCCCCAACATTTTTCAGTTTGATTTGGGATCAATAGGAAACATTTAGCAACGTGGCAAAAGTGAAAGACCAAACACAATTAAACATGATGAGAAATAAAGATGTTACTCCCTCCATTCCCTATTATAAGCAAAAATTCACTTTTTATGTTCATTGAATACTTGATGTATCTGGTTCAATTAACTTAAAAGGTGAATTTTCGCTTATAATAGGGAAGGGAAGAAGTAAGTAATACTACTTTCATAATTTTCATCAAATAATTCCAAAATGCAGACAATTGTCTGTCTAACCACTATTCTACCAAGCACATTACCTCGGAACAAGCAAGCCAATGCGCTTAACACAACAAGTAGCCAAATTATCAGAAACAACTTATTTTCCCAATATTTGTGAAATGGTTGAACTACTAACAATGGAAAAGTAAATACATGGAAATTCAAAATTTTCATCGATGATTATATTGAAGAAACGCAAATTTGAAGCCAAAATTGACATTACAAACATCATATCACGTAACCATTAACCAATGAATTAGAACAAAGCTAGTTATACCTTGCAAATGTTGTCGGATGAAAACAACCAATAACAAGAGTGAAAAAGGAAGAATCTGCTCAATCCACTTCGCAACGAGCTGAATATCATATCTCTGGTAAGAAGACGAATCCCTGCTATTATTTTCTGTTCCATTCCCAGCAGTATCACCGTCAACCAGTCCACTACCAGCCAATGACGATGATGAAGACGAAGACACAAGAGGAACCCCCTCACTAGCCTCAATCCCACCACGACCCTCAGCAACACCGTCATTCGATGCAGGAATTCCACTTCTCTCACTAATCAGATCCTCACCACAATCATCATAACCCACTTCCCCAACCTGATTTTGAATATGCTCTCCAGCTCCAATAATCCTAATTGCAACTTCCCCAGCACTGCTCTCACTAACACCAGCAGCAGAACCAGAATCAACCCCAACCCGAGACCGTATTTCAGAACCAGAAACTCCATTATTCACAATCATATCCTCAGAATCATTCGTTGATCGTAAAATTCCAGAATAATCCAATAAAAACGAAAGCGGCGACAAAAAAGGATTAACAGAAGGTAACCTCATCCCATACCAAGTTACACTACCATTATCATCACCACTATTAACCCCTCCAAAAGACGATGACGACGACGATGACGATAATGACGGTGAATTAGATGAAACATTAGCATATTGGTCTGAAACTGAATTACCACCATCCAAAGTTTCCATCTTTAACGCAAAATTAAAAAAACCCTAATCTTAAATTCTTCACTATGCCTCTAAATGTTTGATCTTTAACCTAAATCAACTATTTCCTAATTTGGGGTCAATTCAAAATATTAAAAAAAATTAAAAAAAAATCAATTTTTTGGGGTTTTTATCTCTACCCTGAAAATGAAATAAACATAATCATTAGGAAATATACAAAAAAATGAAAAGGGGTTAAAATTAAAGACAATACAAAACTAAAAATTGAAGAAAGTGATTAACTTTATAAGTTACCTGAGAGCTTATGGATTAAGCGGCAATTAAGAAAGGAAAATTGTGATTTGTGATTTGGGAAAAAGGGTTTGAAAAATGAAGTGAATTAAGAATGGTGATTGAAGAAGAAGATGAAAATGAAGATGAAATAAGGAGAAAAGTCAGAGTCAGGAAGCTGAAATCTTCGTTTTCGTTTTGAGAGTGTTGAGCGTGTGAATGCGATAAAGAACAATGTAACACAAATTGTTTTTTATTTATATTTATATTTATATTTATATTTATATTTATATAATGAAAATATCTAATTTTGTCTGAAGTATCTTAGGGAATTTTTTTATCTTAGCTTTATTTTTTGAGTTTTTGTCTTTTTGACTTAATTAATTATCTTGAGTTACATTGATCCAATCCAAATAAAAATTGCTGATTACATAAATTGAATATCACACAAATTGTGATTTTTTTTTTTTAAATCAAATCAACTCCATATATAAATTTTAATACTTATATTTTTTTATTAAAAAAATACCTATTTATTTTTTTTTGAAACTACCTATTTATTTTTTTTATAAGCATTTTTTGTGTTACATGAGAAGAAGGAAAAGTTAAAGAAAAAAAAACTTGCTCCCCAAGAAAATAGATGTCTAGATCATTTGTTAATAGGAACCAAACTTTTAATTACTACCTCCGTCATTAATTATGAGATCTTTCTAAAAAAAATTGTCTTTTTTTTTTGTTGAGCTCTTTGGTCCTTCTTTCTAAATAACTTAAACAGTTCAGGTAATAACTCAAGTAATAAGAGCTAAAAAATATATGAATTGATTAAATGATCAAAACAAAATAAAAGAATAAATTAAAAGACAAAAGTAATTACACCTAAATAGAAATAAATATCTTTACACCAGATACACCAAGTCGCCAACCATAATAAACAAGAGAAGAGAGAGTAGGTAACGGGAAGATAAGCGTGATAGTTTTGGGAGTTAAACAACGTTTAATTATCATCATGGTATCAAATGTCAATTATAAATTGTGATAACTTAACTAAAATAATTGATGTTAGAGATGTTGGAAAAAGAAACACGTTTTAGCAGACACTTTTAGATTCCTTTCTTCCATTTGCCATTTCAAGTTTCAACCAACCAAAGATATCAGCCACCGTCTTTTCTCTTTAGCTTTTTTTCTTTTAATTATTCTATATCACATTTGATTAAGGGTGCGTTTGATCCGTTAATAAATAAGGGACTGGACAGGACAACTTCTGTTGTACTGTGTTTGATTTTAAAACTGTTACTGGTACTGGACAAACTAGGGGTCAAGGGACGGGACAAAATCAGATATTCTTGTCCCCCACAGAATCATGGGACAACTTTTTGTCCTCAGCTCAACTTATCTAAATCAGCAAAATAACATTTTCTCCATCAAGTATCATACAAAACAAAATTTGTTCAATACCGTAAATATTTGTCATGTGCTGTTCTACCTTGTACTGTCCTGTACTGTTCTGTCATGTAATTTCATTTTGCAGATCAAACGCACCTTTAAAAGTTTATAATGTAAGTAATTCACTTGATATGCATCCCACAAATATTGAAATTGTTAAAATTGGAGACCATGTATATCAAAGTTCAAACTCAAGTTCTCAAAATTCATAAAATGTGGTCGAGTAATTGAGACTCATTTTCTTTTAACTAAGAGTCGAAGATTCGATCATCGCTTTAGCCTTTAAGTATAAAGTAGCTTTAAATTTTTAGGTCAATTATCTCATACTTTAAAATACTACCTCTATCCCAAATTATAAGACCCATTTTGACCACTGCACGTTCGCCAATGCACAATTTTGATCACTAATATCTTTAATTGTGCATTAGTAAAAATTATAAAAATTTGATATCTTGAAAATATTCATCAAGACGAATCAAACAAGATTTTATATGATAATATTTACATCTATAAATTATGAAAAAAATGCAGTCAAAGCAAAATACATGAATAGTGTCATTTAGTCAAAAAAAGGTCTTATATATTAGGACGGAGGTAATACCTCCAATCCAACGAGGGGAATAGTCACTATGTTCAGTTGGGAATATCCGGTCTCGACACAAAAAAAAAAAAAAAACTCATTACTCATCCATGTGAGGAGTCCATAGTACATGAAGAGTTATAACATCTAAGTGGTTCGAGTCCCTCTTCAAACATAATATTTATAAAAAAATTTAATTTGTATTAGAATGAAGATTTCTCGTAATAAATTCCATAAATTTATTTTTGAACATATTTTTGAGGTTGTAAACCTAAAAATATTTGTTAATTTTCTACGATATCTTATGATTGAAATGTCAAATACCTCTTAAAATTTGAAAATAGACAAATACTCTCTGAAATTGTAAAACGTCGATTAAATTATTTTTCTTTGTTTACTCTGTTTATTTTGATGACATGGTCTTTAACTGCATACGTGACACTTGCTAAAGTGGCGCCACATCACATGAGGAATGGATAATTGATCAGGATACATGTCACATGAGAGATAATTGACTAAAATTTACAAAATTAGATGTTAAATTTAACGGTATCCTAGTCAATTAAGCCAATAATTTTGCAAATTTAGTCCAAATACATACATTAATTTTCGTGTTTCTATTTCTCTCTTTTCTCCAACCAAACAACTCTATAGTGCCACGTTGACAGATATCATATAAGCAGTTAACAATTATATCATCAAAATAATAGACGAAATAAACAATAAAAAAGGACAATTTTTTTTGGTCAAGTATATAAAGACAATTTGATTTATGTTTTACAATTTCAAAAAAATATTTATTTATTTACAAATTTCGAAAAAATATTCGATAAATTTTTAAAATTGAAGAGAAATTTAGTATTTCACTCATATCTTATTGAACTTTGACCATCCTTTGCAAGAAAAAAAAATTGTGATAAACAAACCTGTATTAAAAAGTATTTATCGATACTTTCGAAGTGTAGCACCAACCTCACATTCTTTCTGGGCGAAGAGAAATCCAAAAATGAAAATCTACCACGTTCCTTGTCTCGAAGATAATTATTCATACTTGTAACTAACTCATTTCTTATTCTGATTACGCTTTTCTGTTTACTCTTTCCGTTCTGTGCCAATCTGACTATGAATGATTTTCAGGATCGTCGACGAGAGTACCAAAGAAGCTGCAGCGGTGGATCCTGTTGAACCCGAGAAGGTTCTAGAAGCTTCCAATTCACTTGGTCTTACTCTCAAATTCGTCCTCACTACTCATCATCACTGGTTCGTTATAACAACTTATAACAACTACTCTCTCGTCCCGTCAGCTTAGCTCAGTTAGCAGTGACATGTTCAAACGTCAGACGCCCCACTTATTTAGCAGAATTCTTAGCCATCAGACTACTTGACAAAAAAATAAATAAGAACTACACACCCTTCTCTCATTTATAAGCAAGTGTTGTCTTTTTAAGTTCATTGAAATAACTTATGTATCTAGTCTATAATAAATTATAGATTAGATATATCAGTTATTCAATGAACCTAATATCTGAATTGTTGCTTATATATGAATAAAGTAGTGTCTATTTGGAAAATCAATTTAATTAAGAACTTATTGAACAAATGTTTATTATATAAAGCACTTATATATAGGTTATTTAGGGTATGTTTTGATTGACTTATTAGCGTTTATCTATTGGCATAAGCGAGACTGTTTGATAGAACTTATGGAAACAACTTATGCCATGTCGTCCATTAGTTGTTTTTAGCTTTACTTCCATAAAAATTTTAGGATATTTAGCTTAGATGGAAACTGTCAAATGACCGATTATCCCAAAAGTTTAAGCTATTAGGAAAGCCCACATCAATAGTTTTATATTATTTCTAACAGAAACAATATGACTTTATTTTATCTTTTGATATAAAAATAACTTATGCATAAGGATATACTGTATTTGATAAGTGTTTTATTAAGTTGTTTATTGAAACATAGCTTTCTATAATCCAAGAGAGAACTTGGTTAAACAATTTTCATGAGTTGTAAGTTGATTTTGTAAACTATCTTGGACAGCTTATTGTAATAAGTTGAAAACAGACTATGCGCCTGTGATAAACTATTTCTATAAGCTTTCTGAAACACTTAAATAAATGTTTGTCATAAGATAAACTCAAGTAAACTATAAGTTTTTCAAGTACAGTCGAAATGGAATACACTGAAGTTATCGTTTGTTCCTTTTTTTATTAATTTTGTTGAGTAAATGTCTAAATCTAACTTGTAAAGCATTTTCTTGGTTATTTTGTTCGGTGTTACTGTTAGTTTTTTTTTTTTTTTTGAGTTTTGAAGAGTGAAAAGAAAATATTGTAACTTTAGTGTGATTATGTGGCAGGGATCATGCTGGTGGAAATGAGAAGATAAAGGAATTGGTGCCCGGAATCAAGGTCTACGGTGGTTCAATTGATAATGTCAAAGGTTGCACTGATGCAGTTGAAAATGGTGATAAGCTACATCTTGGAGCTGATATTAGTGTTTTGGCTCTTCACACACCTTGGTATGGTAACTCAACTTGCCAATTAATGACAGTAAAAATGTGTTTGTCCAACTGATCTATTGTGAATTTTAGGAAACAAAACCGGATTTTTTTTAAAGTTTTGTAAAGGCCAACAAGTCCTTTTCACCATTTCAAAAAATGGCACTGTAAATGGTAACATGTATGTGGTGATGGAAAGAAAAATGTGCATCTGGTGGATTGGTGGCATTGGCAATGACAAGAAAGTTGCTGTTACTCTCATAAAACCAAAAATGAAAATTGGAAAAAATTTCACAAAGTAAAGAGGACCTGAGATTTTTGTTGGATCCCTTTCCCGAAGAGTGGAGGGTTCATAACTAGTGCACTGTTAAACTAGGACTTGATTATTGTCTATGTCTTTGTTTTCATTTCAAATGAAATAACTAAATATTCTAATCTCCATGATAAAGAATAACAAAAGAAAGAAATAGTCTAGCTCACGTTTGTATATCATTGATAGTGAAATGGTGAGAAATTTTAAAAGGTTGTCAGCATGCTAAGTGCTAACTGCGACGCATAATATATAAATGTCAATATTGTAGGTAATTAGGTTAGGTAAATATTATGTAATTCTCTTGCAAGGGAAGCTATAACTTCTGTATTGTGTTTCTCTTGTCAATTAAGCTTTGTGCGAAAGAATTAATTATGTACTGCTTGATGAATTTGTTGCGCGGTTGCGCCAATTGTTCTCATCATCTATTTGTATGTTTAAACCTGCATTGTTTGCTTCATTGGCCTTGTCTGTTATTGCTTATAACTTTGTTTGGTGCATTATTAGTTGTTTATAATTATCATTCCTCTGTTATTGCTTGACATTGTTTCTTTTATGTAGTGTTTCAACCTAAGTTTCAGTATCACCTTTTATTCGGACCCTTTTACATCTCTTGTTAACATAAACCATTTGTTTGACTTTCATAGCCACACCAAAGGTCACATAAGTTATTATGTTACTGGCAAAGAGGATGAAGACCCAGCTGTTTTTACAGGAGATACACTGGTAAGTTTATCGATATTTTTCATTTTAATAAGTTGTTTTGAAACATATCTGGAAAAAGAAGTTCTTTCAAATGCATGTAATAACAAACTTAAAGATGGGATAAGTGCTTGAAGACAAGGTATATAAATTTTAATTATGGCTCATATTCTTTATGTATGAAAGTTTTCATGTTTATGAATTTTGAAGAACTATAATTTTAATTTTTAAATCTCATTTATTTATTCTGTTTTTTCCTTACAGTTTATTGCTGGTTGTGGGAAATTTTTTGAAGGAACCGCAGAACAAATGTATCAGTCACTTTCTGTAACATTAGCTTCGTTACCAAAGCCAACTCGAGTTTACTGTGGTCATGAGGTAAATCATACTCAAGTCATCATCATTCAAATGAAAAATATTATAGGGAATGTATTGACGATTGATCTTAAAAATGGGCTTCATGCTTGATATGAATATAACATGGAAGTTGGTACGTTGAAACTCATTTCCTGTAACAAATTGAGTGCCAATTTCAGATCCATTTATATGTTCATGAATACAAGTTAAATTTGTGGCTAAGAACTGGGATTTTGTTACAGCAAATTCTGATCAAGAAATTCTCAAATTCATCATTTTTATAGGCTAAAATACACCTTTTGGACCCTCAAATTTCTTGTCTGCTTTTGATCTCTCTTTTTCTGAAAATGATTACAATTGGTCCATCTCAGATTCTCATTTATAAAAGAAGGAACAAAAGCTGACCAAAAGAGTATGGAGAGGATAGAAACCAATTGTGTGATCATTTAATACAAGAGGGACCAAAAGCTGACAATATTTTTGCGAGGGACTAAAACCATGTTACTCTGCTTTTAGGGACTGAAAACATATTTACGTCTTCTTTATAATACATTTCTTTGGTTTGCTGGAAAAAATATGTATATTTTGTCTTGAGATATTTAAGAGCTACTACCATTTTCCAGATGCAAATTTCTTATTTGGAAGAAGTATACTGCAATAGGTACTGTGGTTTGTTCACAAGAAGCTCATTTATGAAAAACTGGTTGTACATTTATGCTTACAATACAAACATTTATCACTTAGACTAAATCTATAGTTCAACTTTAAGGAAAGGGGAAATTCTATATTGTCGTTCTATCGTTTTACTCTTTGCTATAAAGGCTTATATTCATAAGAGACTTGCATTTTATGCTGTTGCCCACTTATATCATCAAGCACATAAGAGTTTAAGTTTTTTTCCTGCAGTATTCTGTGAAGAACTTGCAGTTTGCTGTGACGGTTGAGCCAGACAATTTGAGGATACAGCAAAAATTAGTCTGGGCTAAGAATCAGCGGCAAGCTGGCCAGCCGACAATTCCCTCAACTATTGAGGAAGAGCTGGAAACCAATCCCTTTATGAGGGCTGATCTACCAGTTATCCAGGTTTGTCACCTTTTCAACTCCTCTTCTAAGTGTGATACAAATAGATGATTCCTTCTTGATGGGAAGGGGGAAAGAAATATATCCTTACGCCTTAGCAATTCCCTCTGGGGGTATACTAGAGTTGTGTATCATCAAAATTCTAACATATTTGTGATATTAAGCTGCAATATAAATTTATGAAAGTTTTTCATTTCCAAAGATGGTAATTTTCACTTTTAGTCCCCAAAAAATTACATGATTTTGATACTTCATTTAAATATGGCGATTTTGGTTTACAGAGCTAACTTTTTGGTCCTTCATTTTAGACAGACGGAGTAAGCTGCAGCGGCTGAAATTGACACGCTGTAAAAAATGAGAGATCAAAATGAGGGAACAAAAGTAAAAATTACCTTTTTTTTTGAGTCATAACATTTTACCCATTTAACTCGATATGAAATTAAACAATGCCTAATGTGATATAGGGCCTCTTTGGTTTGGCTAATTTGAACTTATTTATTCACATAAAACACTTGTGAGACTGTTTGGGAGAGCATATGAAAACAACTTATGACATGTCCGAAAGTTTTGTTTTCTTCTTATTTCCATAAGCTCTCCAAGATAACTTATGAAAACAACTTATAGGTTGTATACTTATATAAAAATAATTTGACTTCATTTTCTCTTTTGTTATAGATATAGTTTATACATTAACATAAACACTTATGTTATAGTAAGCAATTAATTAAGTTGTTTATCTAAATAGAGACCTATATAATGTAAATTCGAACATTTGCAGGAGAAGGTGGGGTTCAATTCACCTGTTGAAGCTTTAGGTGAATTACGGAAAAGGAAAGACAATTGGAGAGGCTAATGAAACTACCCTTTAATTCACTACTATTTCATTTTCCTTTTTTGTTGCATACATATATTAATAAAGCTTATATGTATATACTGTAACAGTTTGGTTTGGTTGAAATTAAAATGGCAGTGTTAGATGTCATTTGTTAGGAACATGGATTGTGATTAGCAATGTGACATTGTCGCTTATATGTATGTTAATGTTGGTTTGTCCAAATACTAAGATGTTCCATTTCATTCATGTCATTTACTTTTGAACTTAAAAATCAATTATTTTCACTTTTCTATTTATGTTTGGAAAGTAACTTTCTCACTCAAAATATGACCAAAAATATATGTGAAAATAAGAGATTTCATTGATATTTTGTGGAATGATATTGATTTTGATAACTCCTCTTTCATTGAGGTGAATGAAATTAAGCCTAATGTACAATAATCACGCGCACAAAGGGGAAATAAAAGGAAATAAAAGTATACACATGATTTTAAAACTTAGATAATAAGAGTGAATTAAATAAATGTTAGTGTCGCAATCTCTTATACACCACTTTAACACACTCCAATTGTAGTCACGCCTCTTTAGCCTCTTTAACACACTTCGATTATAGTAAGTTACATCACTCACTTTTTTTATTCTATTTTGACGGGTTCAGATTTTCAACCTCTATTTTAAAACTCGGAATTTCAGCCTCTTATTTTAGATTTTTCAAAAAAAAGTTCATCTCATTCACATTTGGCTTATTTTTGCTTATGTGGCAATGGTGATGTGTATATTACTTTTTTTTGACACATGTGTATTATCTATCTTTATCCACCTAATTATTTTCTTTAAAAATTACTAAAAAATTCTAAAAAAAAATGCCGGAAAATTAGAGAAAATATTATAAAATAAATAAAAATCTATAAATAAATTATTATAAAAAGTCAAGAAGAATACCAGAAAAACAAGAAAAAATACCATAAAAACAATTTTGTTTATCATGTGACACCTTCACACCCCATTTTTCAATGGCTAAAGCAATCAACCCATTCACTTTCATGTCATGAGTATGTCGGAGTGTATTTATAAATATTTTAGCAAAAAAAATTGTACAATATTTTTTGATATATTTAAATGTCTCTTTAATGGGGTTTTATGGTGTTTTTCTAGTATTTTTATTGATTTTTTATTATTTTTTATAGTAACTTATTTATAGATTTTAATTTATTTATTTTTGTAATTTTCCCCTAATTTTATGGTATTTTATAGGATTTTCTAGTAATTTTTAAAGAAAACAATTAGGTGGATAAAGATAGATAATACACTTGTGTCACAAAAAATTAATATACACATCACCATTGCCATTGCCACATAAGCAAAATGAAGTCAAATGTGATTGGAGTGATTTTTTTTTTTGAAAAATCTAAAATAGGGGGTTAAATTCCGAATTTGAAAATAGAGGGTGGAAAATTTGAATAAGTCAAAATAAGATAGCTAAAATTACATTTTAAACCTTGTAAGTATGAAGGAATGACTTTAAGTTTTTCAACTTGTACAAATTAAAATTCCACTTCATTAACTTTATATATTCAAGTAGTGTTTATAAAGTTAACAGACACTATAGATCCATTGACTAAGGAGCAGTGGGACAATATATATAGTTATATACCCTTAACATTAATCTAGTTGATTGATGATAATAATAATGGGAACATAATTTTTATAAAGAAACAAAATATGAACATTCCAAAAAGGTTTCCAAAAAGGTTGCGGGGACAACTAGAGAACACAATTGTTTCCTAGAAGAATTTAAACATTTGGAGAACTAAATTGGGGATAGATAGCAGCATCTAAGGGTGTTGTACTATGAAGGTGGTCCATGTCCGAAAATAAACTTTTATAAAATTGATATAGTCGTGTTAAGTTTTTTAAACTTGAAGCAGCTAGAGGACTCCCGCTCAAAACCTATCAAACAACATGATTGGTATCTAGGGGTGGCAAAACGAGCATGCTTACCCTGTTTAGGCCGCCTAGCTCAAACCCACTTAAAAATGAGATGAGACGAGTCGAGTCAATTTAGATGGCCAAATCTAAAATTTAAACCCGCGCCCGTTTATTGGCGGACATGCGAGTTAGCGGGCTGGCCCGTGACCCGCCATGTTTTTTTTGCGGTGTTTATATTACAAAAATTATATTAAATATTGATGTTTTTTTATTTTTTAAGAAACAATTAAATTTGTGAGAAACTCAAACTTCAAAGACAAATAAGTTATTAACAAATATAGCAACATAATTAACAAATTTGACATAATTAATATAAAAAATGATATAGAGCGGCGGCGAAAACAATCTTAAAGTTGGATCAGATCAAGCCACTTATAGAGCGGTGGTGAAAACAATCTTTGTGTGAAAAAGAAGAAAAACCTAATCAAGCCACTTATATTTTTAATGAATTTTATGTAAATGTTAAAATAAAATATAAAACGAGTTAAACAGACAGGCCCGAACCCGCCTCGCCCCGGCCCATTTTTTGGCGAGCCGAGCGGGGCAGATCTCATAGAAAAACTGAGTTCAAAATTTTGACTCAGTCCGCCAAACTGAGCGGGGCAGATCAGGCCCGTTTTGCCATCCCTATTGGTATCGATTGGTGGTGGATGATGACATGCTTTCAGAGACTATTCTAAATTGATTATAAAAAATACATAAAGTTGTTTATCAATTTTTTTGATTAAATACCTTAAAATAGTATTTTTGAATATTCTAAATTAATTATATACTTTAAATTTAATTGTAAAAAAAACTTTAAATTTAATTAAATAGCTTAAAAAATTATAATAGGTAAATGAGTATTTATGACCAACCAAACAAAAATATGAGTATTTTAGAAAGTTATTTCTTTTTCTATTATTTAAAAAAAGTATAATAAATAATTGTTGGTTACCAAAAACTATTTTAGACTAAAATTTTATTTTTCTTAAGAATTTATTATTCAGTACATATTGAATTTTTTTTAGTGAAAATATGTAGAAAATTACCATAATATTTAAAAACAATGAATAAAATAGTCGGCAAATACTTTTTTTTATTTATAAAAATGTTGATTTTTGTAAGATCTAAGTGTATTAATTTAACTAACTCTCAAATGTCTCATGTTCAAGTCCCTTCGTACAAAACTTATGTGCATTTCTTTAAGTATTTTTCATATGATTCTTAATATAACAAAGTAAATTTTTTCAAATTCATGATTGTTGTACCCCAATTTTGGACCTAAAATCCATTGTCCTTTTTTTCGTTATAAAATATCAAAAACATTCATCGCATAATAAAAGTGTCATCACATCCATTCTTTTTTTTTTTCGTCGTTTTGTTTATGTTCGTTTTTATCACTTTTTATCGTCATCTTTCTTCTTTTATCTTTTATCATTATTTTCATAAAAAATGAAAAAACATATAATAGAATAAAAATGAAAAAACAGTGTTAAGTCAACTTTTATTCTTTCTTCTTTCTCTTTTTCGGTCACTTATTATTATAACTATTATTATTTACCATTATCATTTATCATTACTACCACTCATTCTTACTATCTCTTTTTTTGGTTATCACCATTATTACTATTATTATCATTATTATAAAAAAATCCTTAAAAAAAAAAGAGAGAGCTTTTCCTCTACTTATTTATTTATTTATTTATTTATTTATCTTCTTTTCTACTTTTATTATTATTATTATTATTATTATTATTAGTCAAAAAATTCAAAAAAATACAGTTTTTTCTCTTTTCTTCGGTCTCGTTTTTTTTTTTTTTTTTTTTTTTTTACTGGTGTTTTTACTTCTTTCACAAATACACACAAACAGAACCTAAATCAAAAATTGAAATGGACATCTCAACCTTTTTTTTTTCTGAATCGCAATACCAATAACAATGACACTTATTTGTCATTTTTCCCTTTTCAATCCTTTTTTCAAACCAACCTCTGATTACCACAAAGCTACTCTGCTCCATTTCCTTCTATGATCTAAAAAACCCTAAATCCCATCTATATAACAGAACCAAATTCACAGAACAAAGGGAGGGGATTTTGGAGAGAAAAAAAAGCCTAATCTGAAGCTTACAAACACAAAAGCTTACACAACCGAAAAAAAATATCACAACACCAGGAGAAAAAAAAAACAGAAACGGCAGCAGCAAAGAGAGAACAGAACAAAATCTAAAAAAAAATACAAACAAACCAAACCAAACACCAAAAATCACTAACAATACGAATCCTAACCTAACCGAACCGAAAACCAACAAATCCAGAAGAACAATGAACTTCTTCACATACTGTGAAGAGATTATTCAATATCAACTTCTATATTTTTGATCTCTAGCCTCCATATTGTCACCACCACCTTCCACTTCCATGAACCAAAACCGAGCTCTCACCTAGCGACAAAAAGGGGAACGAATCAAAGGAAGGAGAGGAGTAATAGATCAAAACCGAAAAGACAAAAAGCTTAAGGGAAGAATACTTACACTGCAAAATCGGTATTTTATCCTTTCTTTCTCTTCACATAACATATCAAATATGATAACCTGAAAAAATGCATGATGTTTGAAAACCATAGTGGTTAGGGTTTCGGATTTGTTTGTTTCGTATGTTTTTGTATGTGTTAGAAACTGTTTCGTTTACATTTTGAAGCATGTTTGTATGATTGGGAAACGGATTTGAAAATTAGGGTTTGAATTTGGGGATTTAGGTTTTCGGTTACTCCCCGATCCGGCCAAGTGGTTGGGTTTTTGTTGATTTTGACCCCGGATCTGCGCTTAGGAAGGTTTTTTAGGTGGGGTTAGTTCAGAATTTTTTTTTTTATTGGGGTTGTTTCCGGCGGCGGCGCCGCCACCTTGTTGGCCGGCCGCCGCGCCGGAATCTAGTTTTGACGGAGTTCCGGTTGATACTCAACCGGAAAACTCAAGTGTTCTTGAGTTCATGAAGAACATTCATATGTTCTTGAGCCTTTTTTCCAGAAATTTTGAGAGAAAATAAGAGAGAATAGAGAGAGAGGGCGGGTAGAGAGAGAAAGAAAGATGAGAAAATGAGAAAAAATTCTGAAAACAACTACATATACTCCCTCCTGATACCATGCGTGCACGCGCATGATAAGCTGCGTGCACCCCTTCCCAATGGATGTTGATCTTTGATCGTGCAACTCTGCACTCCTAATCCCCTGCCTGCGCGCGCACCATAGGCAGCGTGCACCTCCCCCCAATTGTCGCTGATCTCTGATCAGGCGACTTATATTCCCTCTGTTCCAGTGCGCGCGCACGCGCGCAGCTTACCATGCTCCCTCGCTCTTATCAACCTCTGATTCACCATCAGATGGCCTAGATTAACCCCTTGAGTCTATGTTTTTGTTGTCTACACCTCCCTTCTTTGATGTTTGCACCATCCTTTGTTTTTTTTTTTAAAAAAAATTCTTTTTAACTACTTTATTGTCAAAAAATAAATAGTGTTTGTTTTGTTATGACTTTTTTTATTTAGTTATTTAGTATGCAAAAAAAATAACAAAAATATTAGAGAAATTTAAATATGCTATGTTTGAATTTTTTCTTTTGATGATTGATGACTTGATTATATTTATTTATTTAATCTCATTTTATAAAAATATATAATATGCTTTTATTAGAAATTTTCATGCATACATGCATTTAAAATCTTACATTTTTGCATTACATCACATTATGCATTTTTTAGACACATAACCCTTTTTTACAAAGTTTCTACATCACATTACATTTTATATCACATGTTCACTACACATTTTCATGCATACATGCATTTAAAAATCCTACATTTTTTTACTACATCACAATCTACACTTTTTGCATTTTTACATGACATTGACACAAGTTTTTTTACATCACACTACAATTTCACATTACAACTTCATTTTACATTTTTCTACATGCATACATGCATTGCATTTAGATTAGGATAATGCATCATTTTAAAAATGCATGTTAGAGACAACATTTTAATTAATAAAATCATTGAGCTCTAACATTAGCATTAATAGTTAAGGACCTTTTTTGGTCTAAATTCATTCTCATCAAAAATAAAATAAAAATTTTTCTTTTGTTAAATAAAATTATATTTTTGCTTGTGTGTTTAGGTTAAAATTATTTGTTGTTGTGAGTGGCCTCCAAAAAATGTATTATCATGTCTTTGCCTCCGACACATTTCTTTCACACACTCCACTGTTAATTAGGATGTTATTTTGCGATGTTTCCTTTTCCTTTCGTATGTGCATTGCATTATCATATTTATTTCTCCGCACTTGCATTTTTATTTTTATATGCATCGCCCTTTTATTTTATTTATTGCTTATTATTATTTATTTATTTGATTCGATATGGTTGTAAATATTAATTATTCAATTGGGTTGTAATAGCGTAGGACTTTATTTATCGCTTTTATTGCTTTCCTAGCTCACACATCACACACAACGCCAAAAATTTATTTCCAAAGGAGAGGACTCGTAATTGATTTTAAATTGATTACGAGACTTTTTGAAACAAAAAATTCTTTTTCAAAACAAACATGCGATCCTTTTACAAAACAAACGCAAGCTCACCTTTACAATCACCTTTAATATGATATTACTTACAATTAATTTGTTTTTCTTTACAATACCTTTTTTTCAAACACACAAAAGAAACGAATACACTTTTGTTTTCAAACATTTAACTTCTTTTTTTACATAACAATACTTATACTTTCTTACAACTTTTTCTTTCTCTTAACAATATTTTCTTTACAATACAACAATTATTACTCTCAAGAAAACTTTTTTGTACAAACAAAAAATAAATTTACATTTCTTTCCTTTTATTCACCTTACGGAAATTTCTTTTAACCTTTTTTACCTTTTATTTACACATAACCTTTTATAACAAAATTTACACTTTCTTACCATCTATTTTCTTTTAAACATTTCCACTATAATACAATAATTACTTTACTCTCAAAAATCTTTTTTTTCCACAAAGAAAAAATATGTATATTTATACTTCTTTTCTTTTATTTATTTTATGAAAGAAATTTTTTCTCAATTTTTACTCTTTTTCTTTCTTCTATACAATTTCTCCCTCCATTCTTAAAAGCATATGTAAAAAAGCACAAAAACATATAAGAGGCTACCATGGAGTACCATGGGCGCTTGAGGTGCTAACACCTTCCTCAAGTGCAACTAACCCCCGTACCTTAGAATCTCTTTCTTTTAAAAGGTTTTCAATTTTTCCCCTCCTTTGGAAATAAAAAATAAAACTGTAGTGGGGTATGTCTCAAAAATCCCGCAACAATGATTTTCTTAAAGTTTGTTATAACCACATAAAATGAATTTATATTAAAAACCATGCGAAAAGTACGTATCTGAAAAATTGCATCTAAATTTTTTCCTTTCAAAATACCTAAGGTATAATTTCCTTTTTTTAGTCTGTCATAGTCCACATGCATGCCACCTCTAGCTATGCCACTGAGTTATGTCAGTTGAATTATAGTTTCTAGACATATTTATACAATATTAACTATAACAATATAAGATATACATTAATTTAGACAACACAACATAATTAATATAATGAGGGTGGCGACTGCCCCTTGATAACACTACCTTGGTCCGCCCCTGCCACCGGTATTATAAACTTCACTTATTTAGAGACTCTTTTATCACTATATTGTACCTTATTCAAATGTTAGTCAAATTTTTTTGTTATGTCTTAATGAACAGTTTCCTTTTCACCTTATTCAAAATTTCACTTTGAGAATAAAAAACAAAGATGTAACCAACAATCTTCTATTCACCTTATTCAAAACGAAACACAAACATAAACACAAAGGTGTAATCAATAATTTCCTTTTAAATTACATATATCAAAATAATCATTGATTTTCATCTTTTTTATTTAAATTTTGAATTAGTCTTAGACTTTATTTTAATTAATTTTCTGAATTTTATTCTAAGTTTAATCACTTTAAAGTATAAATCATCTCCATTTAATAGCTAGAGAACATAGTTTGATTTGTGTTGATTTTTCCCTACCCAAGACAATTCTCGATGTTAACAATTTACACCGAGTTTTTAAAATAAAACAATGTCTTAAGGAGTTTTGAAAAGTCAACCATAAAAAAGAGTTCAATTCTATCAATTTTTTCCCAGGCGTTAAAATATACGCCCATGCGCCTTCACCATTAGCCTACTTGATTGGCTTCTGCCCTTTTACACCTAACAACAATAAACTAAAAACTAAATGAATGAAAGTTGGAACTTAAAACCGTGCATTTCTCATTAACGGCGCCAAAAACTTGTTAGGCTTGATTAACGTGTGCATGTATACATAGTCAAAAGTAACAAATAATAAATAAAGAGTGTATCGATCCTAAATAGAATGGCCTAAGGGATATAAGTTCCAAGTTCATAAATAAAGTGATTAGTTCATTGTAAAGGTAACAAAACATATTTGGTTTTTAACACAATAAATAAAATAGCAAATAGTAATAGTGATGGTTGAAAATAAAATTAAAAAACTAGTTGAAATCATGATCCATTTAACACATGGACGATGCATAGTGATTGATAACTATTATCTTGTCATCTGTGGGCAAGTTTGGCTTGTGGTGTATGTCTACAACGTTGGATATTAGAGGGATGAGTTGATCCTATGTCTAGGTCATGCTTAATCTCATTAGAGTTCAGAAAAACACTTGCTTGTTTAGTTTCTTACTAAGGCCCTAAACTTATCCATAATAATAGGTAGAGAATATATGTCTATACCTCACTTAACCTTACTAACTTTATATTTTTCATTAGTATGCTAGATGTATCTACACATGTAACTTTTATTCAAATCTAAGTTGATCAATCCTAGATCTAAACGTATTTTCATAAAAGCGTAAAGTTAAAGATGACAAACCAATAATCATTCATTCACATAAAAGCACCATTCATTATATTAAACTTCACATAATCTCAACTACAAGAGTTTAACTTAGAGTGAGCATAGAAACAACAACAATAACAAGTAAAGTAGAAATATCCATTACATGGTGTTGTTTCTACTCTACTCTACTTTCCCTTCTTCCTAAGTGATACCCCTACAGACAGTGTCGTGCCTCCCATTATCAATTGTTGCCTTCTGCAACTGAGTAGCTAATAGGTCCCCAAGTGCACAGAAATATCAGTTATAGTATAAAAAATTATTGTTCCCACAGAGACCAATGTCAAGTACCGTATTCTGTTGAAGGCGAAAAAAAATGTTATGATTGCAGAAATAAGAAAATAATTTGATTTTAAATTAATTTTAAAGACAAGAGACTGGAATATAATTCGCATCAACCTTTGGTATCCGATAAGTTTTATTTTGTGATTATAACACGACAATGTTTTCTCGTTCAAAAAGATTAAGTTAAAGAAGTCGTCTGCTTTTCACGTGCACGACTTCGAATTCTGACTTTATAATCTATTCGACCGCTTTCGCGCGTACGCCTTACAGTTTCAAAATTCTATAATCAATTCTTACTTAAAAAGTTATTTTTAGTAGAAATTTAATTTAAAGATTCATTTTCTTTCACATAACGAAAACCAGATTTTAAACTCACAGACAAGCGTTGTCACAGTTCACGAATCAGTTTTACATGTTTAAAATATCGTTTTTGAAACTTAATAATTTCTAAATTAATTGAAAAAGCGCTGTCGCTGTTTTTTTAAATTAATTTTTGAGTTGTCTATAGTCAAATTCAAATTTCCTCTTTCCAGACAAAATTAGTATCTCGGTATTTGAGCTTTCGCTGTAAAAATTCTTAGTTGATAATATTAGAAAATTTTCAATTAAATTAAAAATAAAGTAATTTATGCATTATACCTCAATTTTTTTTTGTTATAACCTCAATTTTTGAGAACTATTTTTTTTTGTTATAATCCTAAAAGAAGTGTGCAAATAACTTTCTAAAGATATTGAGAATTAAAAATCCAACTTAAAAATATTATTGTAAAGCATGTTGTAAGAATTAATTCCAACGGAGTAAATTTAGATTGACACATAATTATATTTTAAAAATCATTTCCAACATTTAGTCAAAAAATAAAAAAATCAATTCCAACATGCGAGAATGTTTTGTGCAGCTGTGCTACATGATTTGTTGGTTGAATATGGAAATAACTAGTGTGAGAGCCCGTGCGATGCACGGGAAATAAAAACGATTGTAAAAAGTAAAAAGAAATAACTACTTAGTTGAAGATTTATTTTGATTTTAATTTAAAAAATAACCGTATTTTTGGATAGATTGATTTTCTAATATAATTTAGGCTAAATTGCAGTTTTGGTCCTCTAAGTTTACTAATTGTGCAATTTTTACTATGGATCCTGTTTGAAATGAGCGATTTTAGTACCCGAAATTTCTAATTGTTCGATTACAGCCCCATATATTTCACTTGAGCAATTTTGCCTCCACGTTTGCTCCATTTTGCATTTCATGACCCTTGACTGTTTTGACTAAATTTTGCCGATATGAAATTTTTTAACACATTTTCAGCTCTTTTTTTGGAGGAAATTTTTATGATGTTCTCAATAAACTTGCAAAAAAATCATTTAAAAATACATGTTGATTTAAACGTAAAGACCAAAAATGAGTGCATGATAATTTTTCATGGATTAAAATTCAGAACTAAACTTTGAAGGTAAAAACATATTTAATCCAAAAAGATATCATATTTTTTAACTGTTATTTGTTTAGGTTTTCACTATAAAATAAAATCTACATGTTGAATTGTACCAAAAAAAAAATCTACATGTTGAACATGTAAAATTGGAATAAGTTATGTATAAATTATATAATCTATATAAAATTATTGAAACATTTATCCATATTAGTCGGTTCATATTAAAATGTTAATAATAAAGAGAAATCTAACATGTGCTCTACTCTAAAGACATGTTAAAAAACTCAATATAAAAATATTGTCTTAAAAATAGTGCATTTAATCTTTTAGAAGTTGCATAAAAAAAAAAACTTTTAAAAGTCAAAATATAATTTTTTTTTCAATTAACTCATCAAATTATTGTTTGTATGAAGCAAACAACATGACAATTCTATGAATTGTGGAAGAAGTGGATATTTATGAAAATTTCTCATCCCATCTTCCATCATTCTCTTTAATTTCTTTCCCTAACTACCGTTTTTACTTTTAGAGGTTTATAAAAAAAATTCTGAACATAGATCCCGAACTAAGGTTCGGGTTTTAGAACCCGAAGTGTGTGCAGAATTTTGGGAGATATAAGCACCACTTCGGAATCTATAACCTAAAGTGGTGCAATTTGGGAATCTACGTCCCAAATCTTAGTTCGAAATCTACGTCCCGAATAAAAAGACAAATTATAACTCATCAAACTACTCGTACACAATCCGGTTTTCCTTTTATATATTCATTCATGAAAAGAAAAGGCAAAATTTTATGTATAACTTTATAGACTTGCCACGTGAGCAATTTTCTTTGAAAAATTGTCCACATTTTAATACTACAGTACATAGATATAAATATAATATAGATCGATTACTACAATTTTGTTTGTTTACATATTTTACATTCTTGGTCTAGTATATGCATTTTAAATTGTTTTACATTTTGTTTCCAAAAATAAGAATTTTCAGTTATGTTATTTTGAAATGACGTGATTTTTTTAAAGGATCTTATATTGTAAAAGTAAATTTTTTGTGATGTCTTTTTTATCATATATTTGGTTCAACTTATTGTCCCATAGAAGCGTATTTTTGTGAACCAAACTTGATTTAACCATGCAATAAAATTATTTGGATGTTTACCGTGGAATCAATTTTTCAACTACAATTGTGTTTACCGAAAGCAAGAAATATAGTAGCTTCTACGGTGTTAAGAATCGATTGCATAAATTGCATGTCAATTAACAATGCACCCCCCACTTATTGCATTTTTTAGTTGTTTTAACGCCAATAATTACAATGTGTTTTTTTTTTGTTGGAAAAAATACATTCAAAAAACAATTTTACACAAAATTACTGTATCGAAACAATAAGAATTGATAAAACTACGTTTACAGTTTACTTACATATATTCAAACGTAAATTATTTTAGATTTAATTAAAAAAATTCTATTAAAAATTTCTATTAGAATTTAGAATCAACTATAGTTACCGCAGAACCAATCATTCACAATATTTTAATTTATTAGAGGAGCAAAGATCAATGTACCAAAAAAGACAAAAAAGGAGCAAAGATCCATTTTATTTCATCACAAATTTTTTAAAAAACAAATAAGTCTATAATATATTAAGTGCTTGTTTGGTTAAACCCAAATTTTTCAAAATTTAGTAACAAAATTCTTTTGTAGGGTTTTAGAATGTTAACAGTAAGCAATTTTTTTGAGGGCTAATGAGAGAGTTGAGATTGAAGCTTAATTATATCATATAAATAGATAGATTATCTTTCTACACTACAACCACATACTAATATGTCTATCTCTCACCGCAATATTTTTTAGATCAAACAAACTTGAAAGAAATAACGAAGGTCAAATCAACAACAAAAAACATAGATAAAATTCTTCAAGAAAAAACATTAGATAGAATTATAGGACAATCACAATGAGAACCAACATCCTATTATAGGACAATCACAATCAAATTATAGTTCATTATCTATTTTTTAAAAAATAAAATTAGTTCTCCACATCCTCTCTTCAATATCACAATGAGAACCAACATTATATAGTTAGCACAATAAAACAAAACATTAAGAATTTGAAGGGGTGATTTCGGATCAAGAATTGATCCTAAATCACACCTCTTTAGTGGATGAAAAAGAAGAAAAAAAAGAAAAAAAGGGTTAGTTGAGAGTGGCGGCTGGAGAAGGAGACTTAAACAATGTAAGTTATCAAAGTAGATACTTATATCAAACTTGAAGTATCATATTTATAAAACTGCACCTAAATTTATATATCCTAAAAAAACAAAAACCAAAATGTCAGTTGATCATGCTTTTTGATCAAATTCTAGATCAAGTGAAAAACATAAAAGATAAAGAAGAATAATCATAATTTTTGGAAGAAATATCGGAATGGTGAGAGAAATGATCAAAATTTGATGCAATATTTATAGCAAAAAAACAAAATCAAAATATATCAAATAATATTTTTTTGACAGAACCATATCAAATAATTATTAATTTATATTCAATGCATTTATTTCTTACTAATTTTAGAATCACAAAATATTGAGAGGCCTATTCTACTCCGTTCAATTCAAAATCATGAAATCAAACATTTTTACGTGTAATTCATATTATTAATAGTATATTCGACCTAGCTAAAAGAACATTATTATTGACGGGTAATTAATATTTAATAACATTATTATAAAAATAAACTTTTTGGTAGGTTATTAGTGCAAATATTTTGAATTTACAAAAATAAAATAAAATTTGTAATTATTGACTTTTATTATTGGTGAACTTATTGACTTTCTTAATTGCGCTCAAACTAATTATTATGAATATCAATTTAAATTTATATTTTAAGTCAAAAAAAATTTTAAATTTATATTTTTTAAATTCAAGTAAATTGCACTATAAAAGAAAATAGACGTTTGTTAAAAAAAAATATTACATTATTCTTTTACATTGAAAATTAAATAATTTCTGCATTAGATTTTTTTATTTAAAGAAATGAATTCAAATAAATGAAATTATAAATTAAGAATAAAAAAAATGATGATAAAAATAATTGTGTTTGTCTTGTATAGATTAAAAAAAATGATGGCTATGATGTACGTAAAAATATGATAATAATATCACAAAAAATTGGAATAGAAAAATTGGAATTGAATATACATTTTCAAAGGAAAAAATAACGATATTTTTTTCCTATATATATAGATTGAACTAGTATGTTAGCCCGTGCATGCACAGGATTATTTTCTTTTTTAATATTATTTTTAATTTATTTTAAATTATTATTTGATTACTTCATTTTATTAATCAATAATAATTTGATATATTATATCTTATGAGTTGTTTAAATATAAATTGTTGGAGTAAATATATTTTTTTACAGATATTTTTTTAAATCACAAAACTCTCACATTTTTTTGCCAAAAAAAAACTCACATTCAGCGAATTTTAACGTTTATTATAGATTTATTCAACTTAATTTCATTAAACAACATTTTTTTAAATACAAAGTAAAATAAAATATATTTTTCATCATCTTTTCACCTTGTCTCGTAGTAATTCATATATAAATTTTTAAAAAAATACATAGAAATATTTTCCCATCATTCTCTAACTTTGTTTCAACTTGGTTAGTAGTAATCTAGATATAAATTTTTAGAACAAAAAAATTCAAATAAATAGACAACCTTGCATATCATAAAACTCACACATTTTTTCATTTCTAATCCTTATTGAAATTACAAAAAAATATAGTGTAAATTATAAAATCAAAAGATACTCTTATTAGTAGGAGTGTTAATATAAGTCATATTATAAAAAATAGGTTTTCCGTATTAATATGTGTATAAATATTTAAGTTCCTATTAAAAAAAGTCTTTCTTCTCGTATTAATAAATCTCTCATTAAAACATTCGTAGAAATATAATTCTGTAAAAACTAAAAAAAAAACGTCCATGAGTATAAATATAGCTCTTGTAGAAATTACAACAAAAAAATAGTCCTCTTATTAATATATGGGTAGAAATATAAATCCTCATAGAAATATACGTTCTCGTAAAATTACAAAAAACAAAATCTCTAGAGAGTGATCTCCCACGTTCTCGTATAAATATATGGTTTTTATTTTTAAATTACGTAGACGTTCATTTTATATTGATTTTATTTAAATATGAAAAATAATACCCTAGAGAGTGATCTCTCACTTTCCGTTCTCAACAATATGATATTTTCTCTCCCGTCATCGTAGAAATTATTAAAAGAAATATAAACCTTGTGTGATATATGAATATAAATATAAATCACGTGTAAATTAAAAAAAAAAATAGGCACTTGTATTATTATATTAGTATAAATATTTATGCCGTGTAAATTACAAAAAAAAAATTATATTAATATAAGTGTAAATATTTTTCATAAGCAATAAAATAAAATATCATAAAATTGCTTCAAAAAAAATCATAAAAATATAGTTTTAGTTGGTGGAATCGAACTGTGAGAGAGACATAGATGACACACATAAACTTTGATTCATTAGAGATTGTTTCGTAAAATTTTGTTCATGAGAGAGACCTCTGTAAATATAAATCATAGATGACATCCAACATTCTTTCATCTTATTTCAACATATTTCGCAGAAATTCACATGTAAATTTGAAGAACAACAAAAAAAATACAAAGAAATAGAAATTCATGCATATTACAGAACTTTCACATTTTATTGTAAAAAAAAAAAATCTCACATTCAATCATCTTCCTTCATTTATTGTAGATTTATTCAACTAAATCTCATCAAACTACATTTGTTTTTTAAAAATATAGTGTAAATTAAGATGTATTCTCACACTGTTTTTCTATCTTGTTTCATAGTAATCCATATGTAAATTTCAAAAAAAATACAAATAAACAGACAATCTTGCATATCACAAAATCCCCATATTTTTTTCTTCGGAAAATAACTCTTTCACATTCAGTGATATACATTTATTGTATATTTATTCAAGTTAATCAAATCAAACTATATTTTTTAAATACAATGTAAATTAAGATATTTTTTTCATCGTTATCTCACCTTCTTTTTTCAATATGTTTCGTAATATTCTACATATAAATTTCCATAAAAAAGTATAAATAAACAGACAACTTTACATATCACAAAACTCCTACATTTTTTTGTTAAAAAAAAATTCACATTTAGTTATCTTCCTGGATTTATTATAGATTTATTCATCTAAATATGATCAAACTACTTTTTTGTTAAATTTAAGATATCTCTTTTCCCATCATTCTCTCACCTTATTTCAACTTGTTTCATAGTAATATATATATATATATATATATATATATATATATATATGGGGGCTGCTAACATCCTCCATGTGGGAGGAAGTTAACAAGCATCCTCCCACTACAAATTGACTATAAAACCCCCATAATTACTATGCGCCCCCATATTTACTTTTCGCCCCCCCCACACACCCCTTACTCACGCGCCCCCCCCCCCCCCCAATTACTTTGCGCCCCCCACCCCCCCTCCCCCACCCCGCCCCCAACCATCGCCGTCCCCAACCGTCCCCGTCCCCGCCACCCCCCGCCCCCGCCCCAAATCGTCCCCGTCCCCCGCCCCCATTCCACTCCCATAATTTTTTTTTATATTTTTATTTATTAAATGAATTTTAGCACCGCCCCCACTCCACCTCCAGGACTTTTTTAAATTTTTTTAGAGTTTTTTTTATTAAATGAATTTTAATTTATTGATTAACAATAAATTACAGAATATTATATATGATTAAAGTAAAATTATGCCAAAACAATTTATTGATTAAACTAAAATTATGTATAAATAAAAAATACTCTTTTACTACAAAAAAAAAAGTAAAAAAAAAGAAAACAATTAAACAAAAATGGGGGAGGGGGCGGTGCGGGGGCGTTGGGGGAGAGGGAGGCGGAGCGGGGTCGAGTGGGGGCGAGCGGGGACGGTGGGGGGCGAGCGGGGGCGGGTTGGAGGCGTGCGAGCAATGGGGGTGGGGGGCGCGTGAGAAATAGGGGGTGGGTGGAGGGGGCGCGAGAAAAAGAGTGGGGGTGTGTGAGTAAAAAAGTGGGAGGAGGTTTGCTAACTAGCAAACCCCTATATATATATATATATATATATATATATATATATATTTCTAAAACAAAATAAAAAAATAGACAACCTTGAATAGTACAAAACACTTTTTTTTGTTGTCAATTTTTTTTTCATATTCAGTAATGTTCCTACGTTTATTATAGATTTATTCAACTGAATCTCATAAGACTACATATTTTTATTTATCGATAAGTTTGGTGTATCACTTGTGTTTCAATAAACTAATTCGCCACTGTTTCTTTTGTTAGAATTAACTGTCAAAAATCGTTCTTTGATATTGTATAACTATTTCATATAATTTTTTTTGCGATTTAAAACAATTTTCTTTAATAGAGCGTTTATGTTAAAGTTTTTGATTTGAACTACCTTTATAATAGATTTTTAAAAAAAATATTTATTCTAGATTTATTCAACTGAATCTCATCTAACTATATTTTTTTTTATAAATGTTTATTGTATATTTATTCAAATAAATCTCATCAAACTACATATTTTTTTTAAATACAGTATATATTTAAGTATATTTCTCCATCGTTCTCTCACCGTCTCAATTCAACCTATTTCGTACTAATCTACATGTAAATTTCAAATAACAAAAAAAAAAGTACAATTCCTTGATAACCTTGTATATCAAAAAATCCTCACTATTTTTTTTGTTATAAATTAAGTGTTAAAATCGTCTCTTAATATTTTAGAAATTTTTGATATGAAAAAAATTTGTGATTGAAGATAATTACTTTTTGTTACAGATTAAAAAATAAGTGATTTTGACATTAAATAATTTAAAGATTATCATTTAGAGATTTTACAAAAATATAGAATCTATTTTGTGTTTGTTTACCTTTATAAAAATTACTTTTTATAAAAAAAATCTTTAACTTGTTTGAATGCAAACATATAAAAGCTAATAATATATGCCAACAAAATTTTTAAATTTTTTGTATGAAAATTTTTGACACTTATTTTCTCTTTCCTCTAAAAAATCTATACAAAAAGCTAATAATACCACGTTCAGATTTTTAGCAATTTTTAGATTATTTTTAGATCTGATTATTTTTAAAAGTTATAACAAACATATGTTATTTTATAAAAGGTTATATTTTTTAAAAAAATAAGTAATTATTTAAAAAAAAATAACAAACGGTCACTATATGTCTCTTAATTCTTACAAAAAAAAATATGTCTCTTAATTGATATTCCTCCGATCCTTTTTATTTGTCATTAAAGAAAGAAAAAAGATCAAATTAGGAAGGTGTATTTTTGCACCTTATTTGCCTATTATACCCTTCTTTTTAGAATATATATCCTAATTTTAATCCACCAATAAATTCCTATTTTTTTTGCACACACACTTTCTCTTTCCTTTTTTTTGGTAAATCGAAAGATACGCATTTTCTCTTTCAAAAAAACTAAAACCACCAAATAAAAAATTGTAACAAACTTTTATTTTTTGGTGCAAAAATTATAACAAACTTTGTTACAAAAAATTAGAAAGAAAGGTATAATAGGTAAAATATAACCTAATTAGAAACAAATATTTTTTTAAAAACGACAAATAAAAAGGAATAGAGAGAGTATTAAAGCACATTTGAAAATAATCAAAATGTATTACCGAAAACAATATATGTCACCAAACAAATTTATGATTAATTCTATCAATGTGAGTAATAATGCATAATAATCAATGAGTGAAAACATCGGTCTATTAAACTAAATGACAAAATTGAATAAAATTGTCAATAAAAAAGTGCATAATAATACATTAAAATTAAACAATGAAAATCTGTTGTTTGACAATCATAAATTTGTCTAATCTTTCTTAATTTTTATATTGATCTTATATATTTGGTTGTGGATAAATCAGCTTTATCAGGGTAAGTTCTCTTAACTGATATACCATCAACTTGTCTACGACATCTAAAGCAGTTCTATCTTTGACCTTCTCCTCTATTGTTTCATCAAACTTTGTTATAAGATCTTGTGAATCGCACTGATAAAATATTAGAACATATAAAGTATGAATTGCACAGATAAAAATTAGAAAAATATAAAGTAAGAATTACAATGATAAAAAATTAGAAAATTTAAAGTAAAAACTTATTAGTACACAAAATTATTAATGCATCATAGTAATAAGTCAAGAAGAAAAAGTTAATTTATATATTTAATAAGTTAAGATGAAATAGTTAATCTATGAAAATTAGTTTTTTAAATGAAAGTCTTAGGTGCTTACCGTGGAACTACTTTTGATGTATGTCTTTGACTCTGCTTGCATTAGTACTCTGTGCCATGATCTTCTTATATATTATGTTTTTGACACGACTGATACCACCAAACACCATCATCAATATATTTGATTTCAACCATGATTATAAACATTGATTCATACAATTTATTCACAGTGATATTTGTCAAAGTGTTTTAGTAAAAGAAATAATAATAATAATAATAATAATAATAATAAAATACCTATAAATTGTAAAAGAAAATTGTCTTACTTGTTGACATTCAAGAAGTGTCTCAATATTTATCATAGGTGTGATTTTAAGTAGATCGTGATGAAAAACCTTGGAGATGAATTGAAACTTGTATAAGAGAATCATTCTTTTCATAAGTTCTAAAAAAAATTGAAAGGAAAAATTAATAGACAATTACATATATGCATAACTACAAATTTCTTAAATGTAATTTATAATCGATATAATAATAGAATCATACATCAATTTTAACGTCGCAGCTTCGGGAATATCTGAATTAAACATGAGCCACGAACAGTCTAAACTGATGTTTAAATTCTCTGACCATGAATGTCATGTGTTTCTCACTATGAATGTGTTTTCTATATATAGTTAAATTATATTCGAGTTGTTATACTAGAGTGGAAACAAATTAAGTTGTTGTTATCCGTAAAATATTATTTTTTGTTGTTATCCATAATTTTTATTTTAATTTCTTAAGTTAATTAAAAAAATCTTTGCAAAAAAAAAAATTAGTGAAGCTCTAATTGAATAACACCTAAGCAAATTTTTCTAAGAATGCAACTAAATTATGCTAAAAAAAATATCTAAAAAAAAATAGAAAAAAAATCTTAAAGAAGTTCTAATTGAATGTCACATAAGCAAATTTTTTTGAGAATGCACGAGAGAGCTCCGTGAACCTATCGTAATGTATATAATAGAGATAGAGATGTAGAATGAATAACAATAATAATAATAATAATGAATCATGCTAATATGCTGTCAAAAAAAAATGAATCATGCTAATAAATGTGGCTATGAAATAATACTATATATAATGCTCATGGTAATAAATGTGATTCATTGTGAGAATAAGACTATTGTGAGGATGCCACGTATAATTTAATTGTGAATGCAAGAAACCATTTTAAAGTGCCACATGTAAAATTTTCATGAATTTTTGTTTCTTTTATGAAATCAGTGCAAATTAATAATAGTATAGATTCAGGTCAATGGGTTTGCTCTAACAAAAGTAAACTTTTAGGAGGATCTATTACTACTGCTCGGTTACATTCTCTTGCACATGTCCTTGGCTTTTCTACTAGTATGGTGCCCTTTGATTACCTGGGGGTTCTTATTTTCAAATGGAAACTGAGGAAAATTCACCTGCAAGCCGTTGCGGATAAGGTTAAATCGAAACAGGCCTCTTGGAAGGGGCATTATTTATCTCTAATGGGTCGTGTCCAAATGGTTCAATCTGTGATTCACGGCATGCTTCTCTATAGTATTCGGATCTATTCCTGGCCTCGCAACTTGCTTAAATACCTAGACGGTTGCATTCGGAACTTATGTTTGATCTGGCAGTGTTGATACAAAGAAATTAGTTACTTTATCTTGGGACAAGGTTTGTACTCCGGATTCTTCCGGTGGTCTAGGATTATGTCGCCTTAAAGATATGAACAAAGCAGGTTGTCTTAAACTCTATTGGGAGTTGATTAAATTTGACAAGCAATGGGCTACTACTCTTCGTAGCAGATTCTTCTATTTTTTTTTATAAGCTAGCAGATTCTTCTGTAATTCTAATCCCATTACTCATATAGTTTCCTCCTCTATTTGGACTAGCTTGAAGCAGTATTTCCCTTTGCTTCAGGTTCATAGCATTTGGCGTGTGGGTAAAGACAATGATATTTCTTTTTGGGATGATAATTGGCTGGGATATAAGTTGAAAGACTCTAGTGAAGTTCAAAAATCAAATAAGACAAATTCAAATACGCTTCAACGCAAGCAACTAGTGTAGTAGTAGTGAGAAATGCTTAATAAAAATAAAACAATATACAAATAGACTTTTAAATTCACTAAACCAATCAACAAAACATTTAGAAGACCTCACCAATACAGATAATGGATACTTTACATATACGACCACAAAATAGGAAAATAGAATGAAAAATGCAGAATAAACTTGTTCTACACATCAACTATGTAACAAAGAAAATACACCTTCCTGCTTTAGAAAAGAGAGCATTATAAACAACACTTCATTGAAGAAACAAATAAGAAAGATACATCTCCCTATTTTGACTGTGACATCTATGAATCCCTCTTAATCTTCTTCTTCTTCTTCTGGTGGTTCAATGATGACTTGTTTGATATGTGAAATCTTGTGCCAATCCTTTCCAAATTCTTGATGGTATCTTCTGCATAATTCATCACAACCTCCAATTTTCAAATATTCAAGGTTTCTGAGTTGATGCATGTCATCAGGAAGTGAGTGCAATTTTGGACAAGCTAAAATTAAAAGTGTTTTGAGATAAATTAAAGTTGACAGCCACTCAGGAAGCTCCTCAAGATTGTCACAGCCTCCAAGTGTCAATGATTGTAATGTGGTCGCACATCCTTGCAACCACGGAGGACACTTCACTAGTTGAGGCAAAGATATAAGACTTACCGACTTCAATTTTAAATTGGAGATGTCATTGCCATGGTCCATTGACAATTTAATCGTATGACAATCTGCGATGATCAAAGTCTCTATGTTTGGAACAACATGAAGTGGCAGAGATTTAAGATTCCCGCATTGACCAATTTCCAACGCTTTAAGATTAGAAAGTTGTATGTTTTCAAACAATACCTCTAAATTGTCACAAGACACGAAAGATACACTTTCTAAAGAAGTCAATTTTGCAATCTCTTCATCTAGAAAATTAGACTGCTTTGTGGTTATACTTAGTTCTCGAAGGCTGATCAAGTTTCCTATTCCATTAGGTAATTTCTCAAGATTTGTGCATCTGTGGAATTGCAAAGTTTGCAGATTCTGAAGTTTGCAAATTGAATTAGGGAGGCTCTTCAATTTTTCATTATCATCAAGATTAAGAAACCTTAAATGCTTTAATTTGCCAATAGATGGAGGCAAACTCTCATATGTAGAATTATTTATTTGCAAAATCCGCAAGAATCTACACCTTGATACCAAAGTATACAAGAAAGCTTCATTGTTGGCTCCTACGGGAAATAATATGGTTCTTAATCCAATGGGAACAGATTTTTGGCCAAGAAAATCATTTCTAACGAATGACAAATGAAGGACATTCTCAAAAATGTTTTCATTATCAAATTTCACCAATTGAAACTCATTTTTTGCAACATATAGTGCAAGATCATGTACCAAATCATGCAAGTTAAAAAAGCAAGCACTACCCAAGTCAACAAAATTTTGAAGAAAAGATCTTGACAGTAGATCATGCAAAAGTTGATTGCCAATGTCATCTATTGTTTGACCCTTTTTTGGTGAAGGAAGAAAACCAAGTGCCTCCCATAACTTAGTCGCATCAAAATTAGAAAATTGAAAATCCTTTTCAAATAGGGAGAAACAAGCAAAACATGATTTTAAATAAGAAGGTAATTGATCATAACTTAATTTGATTGCAGGCAAAATGTCATCCTCCTTTTGTGGTAAGTTCCAAATCTCATTGTCCCTAACAAACGTCCAATCTTTTATGTCAAATTTTAAAAACAGTGAACTCCCCAAAGTTCTTAAGGCCAAAGGAAGCCCTCCACATTTTTGCACAATTTCTTTTCCAATCTCCATTAATTCTGGATAATTTTTTACTTCTCCTTCTTTGAAAGCCCATTTGACAAATACAGATAAAGAATCCACTCTAGAAAGCCCTCGCAAAATGTGAGAAGAGGAAGTGCTCATCATGTTAGCTACTGTATGGCTGCGTGTAGTCACTAGTACTTTACTTCCTTGCACATCTATGTCTTCTTGTAATATATCTTTCAAATCTTCCCATTTGACACGATCCTCGTTCCATACATCATCTAAGACAAGCAAGAACTTTTGACCAGCAAGTATGTTTCTTAGATGATTTTGTAGTTGCTCGACATCAAAATTCTTAAAGTTCTCTTGGTAAGTTGGGTTGGGATTAGAAGCACTAGCAACATTGAGAATTTTAATGAGCACATTATTAAGTTCAAAATCATCAGAGACACATACCCACATCTTCAATGGAAAAGACTCACCTATAGTCTTATCATTGTATACACATTTTGCAAGAGTAGTCTTTCCCAAGCCTCCAATTCCAACAATAGGAATAACAAAGAGACTTTTATCAGGACCATCATCCCGCAATATGAGATCAATGATTTTTTGTTTGTCATTTTCCCTTCCTATCACAAGAGACTCGTTTACATGGGAATGAGTCATTTCGCGTCTTTGCACAACGCGATTATCACTTTCATTGATTTGAAGGCCAAAATTAAGCCTATCAGCAGCAACCTTTTTGAATCTCTCTTTTATATGTTTGATTTGATGAGCCATTTTAATGCGATAAACAAGAGGACTAGAACTTGAGCAATAACGACGTACCTTCCGTCTGAAGCTACCTGAAGTGTTGACAACATGCTGTCTTAATGCCTCGCACTCAAAAATCGTCAATTATGTCTTCTGCATCGGTGAAAACACGCTTGGTTTGTCCCAACCATTCACGGAGTTGATGATTCTGCCGCTGCTTTTGTTCAGCATCCAGGAGGACCGCTTTGATGAGAGACACAGTGTTTTTGATATCTTGCAGATCGTCGTAGACGCCAAGGGCAAGAGATGCCTCTTCAACAGCACGAGAAGCAACCTTACTGATGAATGACCCAGCAAGACCGAAGAGGAGTGATTCAGCCATGTTAATTTGTTTCGGCTACGAATTTGAAGAAACAGAACCGTGAATGAAAACAATGAATTAAACTTATGAATTTTGACAATGTAATGGAACACGAGTTAGTTCTCTTCTTTCAGCATTAAAGAAATAGCAACTACCAAGATTTATTTAAGAGAAATATTCATTCATACAAGTCAAGATCTGACGTTCATAAATGCCAGAATGGCTACCATGTTTTAAATTAATTAATGTTGTTTGCAATTTAGTATGCGACGGAACCCACAAAGTAGATTTAAATAAGGGTTAGGTTAAATAGTGCACTCCATGAGATTTTATATTGAAAACAATATTTTTTAACTTTTGCAAACATTGATTACACAAGTTTCAATATAATAATACTTCCTCCGTGTCATTATATAAGCCCCTCTGACCAAAATCACGCTTATTAAGAAATATTGGTAGTGTAATTAAAGTGAGTATTTTATGTATAAAGATTACTAAATTGCTCTTTGTAATTTTTAAAAGTTTCAACATAATTATTGTGGACGTACATGTGGCTGCACAAATGCCTAGATACTCTATCTTTAGCTAATTGGTTTAACCTTACAATTCTACTGCTACTCCTATCACCTAAAAAAAACAATCCAATAACACCACACAAAAAACAAACCTGACCGCGGGCGCGAGACCAGATTTTTTGTTTGGCAGTTTTTGGTCAGATTTGTTCCAGATTAAAATAGATTTGTTCTTATTTTAAAGGTATATTTTACTCTATATAAAGGGAGGTTTAGAAACAAGGAGAACAACCAAGAAAGAGAGTAAACAAGAATTCAAGGGTTTTGAAGCCAACAAGCAAGCTAGTGATTAAAGAGTTTTCTTTGCTCTTGGTAATATTACTAGGGTTGGAGTTTATTCTTAATTCTTGGGAAACACTGTATTCAAGTTTCTTGGTCATGGGAAGAATACAACAAAATTATGGATAACAACAATTTTTTTTTTCTTTTCTAGCAACTAAATTATGCTAAAAAATATATCTAAAAAAAATATAAAAAAAAATCTTTAAGAAGCTCTAATTGAATGTCACATAAGCAAATTTTCTTAAGAATGTTTTTTATATTTTTTTTAATGCCACGTAAGCAGATTTTTTTTTTTTTTATATTTTTTTTAGATATGTTTTTTAGCATAATTTAGTTGCATAGTTTTTATTTTTGTTGTTATCCATAACTTTTATTTTAATTGCTTAAGATTTTTTTTTATTTTAATTTCTTTTTTGTTGTTATACTTAGGGGTATATTTGGAAAACAATCTTAAATTTGTATAGAAATTTGAAAAAGTGCTTATAAAATGGGACTATTTTATTCAATTTATATATATAATTTAAATAAAAATAAATTAAATGTGCACACGCATTGTGGGATTGATACGAATTCAATGATGTATCCATTAGATATAAATAAAGAGAAAAATGAATCAACAAAATCGTCTTATTTTTCTTTGAAATAGACAAGACAATAAAATTCTTTATTTTGCTAATCCATAAATATAGTTTTTGTATATCTATTTAAATTACATTTCTTATATATATTTCTTATATATAGTTAATAGAATAATGAATTTGATTTGAAAAAAAAAAAAAAGAAATTAAGAATTGTTAAGTAAGACTTTTTATTAAAAGGGTGCTTATATAATGAGACGGAGGGAGTACTATATTGAGGTTCCTTAACTAGTACATGGGGTGCACTAGTTAGCTTTTTCTTTAAATTAATTCACATATTCCGTCCTAATTATAAGTCCTTTTTTTTATAAAAAAAAGAAGTCTAATCCTTATTATTAGGTGCATTTATACCTCCGTACTAAAATATATGTCATTTTGACCAGATCACACAAATTAAAAAATATAATTATTGTTGAATGAAAAAGATAAATTATGAGTTAGTTTACGAAATTATCCTTCATTAATGATATGTGAAAGATAAATTATAGAATTGAAAGAAGAAAGAGAAATAATTAATTAAGGGTATAAGAGAAAAAAGATCATTAAATACTTCATTGGTAATATAAAACGACATATATTGTGGTACAAATTTTTTTCTCAAAATGACATATATTTTGGTACGGAGGAAGTATAATCCTAATTATTTCTACTAACCATTAAAATACGAAAAGTTAAATTTTATATATAAACAAAAGATAATTTAATAAAATTTATACACTACTAAACACAATAATTATATTACCAACTTTTTTAATATATGTGAAAATAAGTTATATTTAAGAACAGAAGTACATGTGAAGATGACTTTAGAAAATGCCAAAAGCCACACTAGCCCACTACTTACCAGTTACCAAGTTTTAAATTAATTAAATCCCGCAATTTAAGGTACTCTCTCCGTCCCATTTTAAGTGTCACAGTTGACCAAATCACACACTTTAAGAAAAATGTGTAAATAAAAGAGAGAGAATATGACTTTTACTAAAATACCCTCTTTTTTTATTGGTACTAGACATTGAAATACTAAAAAGTAGATCTTTCAGTGTATTTTTTCTCTTACCTAATGATTGCTTTAAGGAATAAAATAGTAAAAACCAATGTTATAAATAGTATATGACACTTATTTTGAGACAAACAATTTTGGCAAGTATGACACTTATTTTGGGACAGAGGGAGTATCATACACCCCACGATGTCATATGCAACGAGAGTATGAGCTGGAAAAAAATTGATATTTGCCCCAACATGTTATTTGACTTTTTGTAGGTAAAATTAATTAATAATTGGTCTTAATATGAATTAAATTAAATCCCGCGATTTAAGGTATCATACCCCACTATGTCATATGCAATGAGAGTATGAGCTGGAAAAAAATTGATATTTGTCCCAACATGTTATTTGACTTTTTGTAGGTAAATTTAATTAATAATTGGTCTTAATATGAATTAAACTAGACCTTCTACTCGTGTTATAAGCTATTATATCTAACAATAAAATAAAATGTATCATAAATTTAAGTGAAATGAAATGACACTTGATATTAAAAAATCAGATTAGATTGAATCTGCACGAACATCTGTAATACCCTAATTTTGCGCTTTTTAAAATAAATATTTTATTTAAAAATTATTTCTCATTTTTATGAGAAATACCAAAAAATAGTTTTTTCGATAATTTTGTTTTACAATTTATTCATTTTTCTTTATTTCTTTTAAGTTGTCGCAATTTATCTTTTTATACGAAAAATAGAAAAATAATCAAAAATAGTTTTTATCTCTTTATATTTCATTTTTATATTTTTCTACATTTTTTTCTTATTGATTTTTTTACATTTTTACCATTTTATAAAAATTCTTTGTTTTTCAACCCATCACATTGCGACACATCATCCTCTTACACTTCATAATCTTTTTCATTATAATTTTACCATTAATTATCCCTTAACCTCAAAATAATACCAATATCACGAAAATGTCATTTGCCCTAATATTCCTCTCTATATATATATATATATATATATATATATTAAAATAATCAGATCAATCATAAGGCACATATCCCAAAAAAACCCTAAAAAAATCTCTTCTCTCCCTCCTCACCGGAACCCGCCGCCGGCCACCTCTCCACCACTCCGGCCGCCACCACAACATCCCCCAAATCGAACAATCAAACACCTATTTCCTATAGTTTAGACCCTCCTAAGTCCGATTCTGCAGTCCGTTTTGTCAACAAACCGCCATAACTCCATTAAAGCAGCGACCGAAAACACGGCCAAGTAAAATCACTCCGATTCGGACGATTCGAGCACAATCAAAGGTTATGCGTTGATGATTAATGATAATAGAAGTACTCTGAATATGTTTCAATAACTCTTTTCGTTCGAATCATGCCGGAAAACTTGTTTTGAGCTTTGAGATTTCGTTTATCTTTGCGTCCGATTTGCATGATTGGTTGATTGTATGTTGATTTTGAACTTAGATTCGTGATTTACATCTGAAAACGATTTGAATGATATATTTACATGTTATTTTTGGTGACCGGTAGTGTGTTTCGTAGCGTCGCCGGCGCCACCCTTCCCTCCGTTCAAGTCCTCTGTTTCCGTTCTGTTTGGTGAGGAAGAAGACAGATCTGGACACGTGGTGCGCGGTGAGTGGCTGAAGCCATTTCTCCGCGCGCCCCCCTCTTTCTCACCGCACCCCCTCCGTTTTTTTGTTTGGATTGCTGGGTTTGTGACCGGGCGGGTTTGACCCATGGGTCGCCCGACCCGGTCCGTTTTCTTTGTAATTGGACTTGGGCTTGACTTGTGTTGGGCCTTGTTTCAGTTTTTTATTTCTGTTTATTTTGTGATTTTTGCTGCTGCACCCCTTAATCTGTTTTGTAACTCCCCGCTGAGATTAATTAATTATGATGTTAATAAATAAAAAAAATGCTATTCCATTTATGTTCGAAAACTCATATTCGGAATAAAAATAAATCGGACTCTGACGTACGTCTCGTGTCCTCGATTTATTTTTATTTCGAGTATTTTAAACAATTTAATTAATGTAGAGATAAAAGGGCTTGACTTACGACTTGTCTCTGTTTATCCTATTTTAATTAATTTCGTTTAAACGACTTTTTTCGTTACTTCGCCTGATCACTTGTAACGTCATAATTATTTAATATCTCAGTTGTCCGTTAGATTTGATTTTGAGTGAAATAAAGATAAATTGGGCCCTGTCTTACGACTCACGCTTTGAATTTATTTCTTATTTCATTCAAAATGTGGTTTGATGTTCTGAACGTAAAATAAGCGAGAGCCTGACGTACGACTCGTCTTGAGCTTATCTTACGCTTGCTTGCTAAAATGTTCGTCAATTTGCCTCTCTGTTTGCCAGTTTCATTTTTATGGCTGATTATCTGATTACTCATTTATTTATGTGTCCGCATATTTATTTCGAGTATTATTTAACTATCACATTATTACACTGTCATTATCATACATGGTGCATTTGCATTCGTCGCTCTTCTACCCTTTTCTTTTCTTTTCTTTACTGATCTGAAAATCTGTTGTGAGCTTATCTTTGAATATGGAATGTGAATAAATCAGTCTCTGTCGTACGACTCCGGCTTCGAATTATTCGCATGCCATTTAAAACGGAACACTCTTTAATTAAATGGAATGGGAAGGAGCCTGACTTACGACTCGCCTTCGGCTCGTTTCACTTTAATTAAGAGTGATCATTTAATAAACTGAATGAAAAGAGGGAGACTGTCGTACGACTCGGTTCTGCTCGGGTGATCCGGTCCCTGACTTACGACTCGTGATTTAGGATCATTCTCATTCTCAAAACAACTTTCTAAAACTCATAAAAGACACTCAACCCACTCAGCTGTTTTTCCTGCCCTTGTGCAGTCAACTCTTTTTCAACTTTCAAACTCTTTTTATCTGTTTTCTTAAACGGATGACGCTTTATCCATTCCCCTGCTACAGACAAACGCTTAAGCCTCCGAAGCGAGCACACAAGCATATTGTTGTATCAGTGGAATGCGACCTAAGCATCGTTCACTAAAAACAACCAACAAACAAAAATCTTTCTTTTCAGGAAGAACTACGTGAGCTTTGAATTCCTCATTGTACTCGGGGGATACGTAGGAGCGAGAGCCTCTCTCGTCAAGCCAAATAATAAAAAACTCTTTTTTCCCTTTTTTGTTCAATATGTGGTAATCTTTCTTTTTATGCGGTTATCTCTGTTTATGCAAACCAAAATTCCTCAAATAGTTCCTGTTGAGTACAACGGATATGAGGGGGTGTTAATGTCTTCCCCTCATATAACCAACTCCCGAACCCGATCTTTTTAAGGTTTTATCATTATTTTCTTTTCCCCTCACGGGATAAATAAAGTATGGTGGCGGCTTCATTGTTTACATTTGTGCATTGCATTTCATCATTGCATATCTGTATATTTTTTACGCCGGGTACTACAACATCCAATTTTTATATTTTTATATATACACACACGTGTCACATAGGTGAAGATATTAAACAGTTGTACTTCGCTCTTCTAAATTAATTAAAATTACTTCAATGTCTCAATCATCTACCAAAAGATCTTTTTTTGTTGTTCAAACTTTATAAGGAAATATTTTCAATCTTCAATAGTGCACATTTATATAAAGATAGCTTTCTATGGACCAAATTCGTTTTCAACTTCCGCACGGGTTTTATAAGCTTTTAAGTATAACAATAAAGTACATTTTGTCAATTATATTTATCAAATAATCTATATAGCTAGAATTTTACCTTTTTAAAACTGTAAGCGAATATACCAAAGTTCAAACTTTAATATCATTATTTTATAATACTCAACATCACTGTCATTAGAAAAAAAATTGTACGATCAATTCAAAATGCTTTTAAGTTGCCTTGATCAATGATCTATAATTTTTTAGCGAATTTTGTTTTGCCTAAGACACTACAAACATCTACTCTGTGTACAACATTTTTTTAGTCAATGGTAATCTTTATGCTTCATTGTTATAACAAAAAGAGATCTAAAAATAAAGTTGAAGACAAAGGTGGACGGCCATAGAAGAAGAGGAAAGAGGCAGCAGCCATGAATCTTAGAGGAAGAAGGAGAAACTAAACATTATTTTTGGATCCGGCAAGCTTGAGAATAGGAAAGGTTGAATTGGGTTAACTTGTGAAAATATTGAATTACTAAAGATTTTTTTTTTACTGAGTATAAAGAATCAGTTTAACTTTTCCAATAAAAACAATTAATTAAGGATAAGAATAAGGAAAATGTTAAATAGTGCACCTCATGCACTAGTTAAAGATACTTAATATAGCAAAAAATATATTGGAATTTGTGCGGTCAACACTTATAAAATATTAAAAGTGTTGTTTTTAATACAAAACTTACTTATTTTGTATGTTTAACTAGTGCATCTCATGCACTAATTAACATGACCCTAAGAATAAATATAGACTTTAACCAAAAATAATAAATATAGTCTGTATTGGGAGATGAAAAAGTATGTTTTTACTATTTAAATGAAAATTATGAAAAATCAGCCACTTAAATTAAGAAGTGATTAAGTGGGTTTTAAGAGGGAAAAAAATAGGGTTAATTGTGGTTAATCTAACAATATTTAAAGATAAGAGATATATCAAAGATAAGTCTAAAAATTCTAATTCAATTAGTAAAAAATGTTAAAATTACTATATAACATCTATAATTGGAGTTTAAACTATAATTCTCTATTTTATATTGTACGTGTGTGTATGTTTTCAATATCATAGTAACAAAAAAAACAAAAAATATTATCATAAAAGTTGCAACTTATCTCTATTATATACATTACGATAGTTCTACGGAGCTCTCTCGTGCATTCTCAAGAAAATTCTAACATATTTGCTTAGATATTAAGCTGCAATATTAATTTATGAAAGTTTTATCATTTCCAAAGATCGTAATTTTCACTTAAATATGGCGATTTTGGTTTACGGATCTAACTTTTTGGTCCTTCATTTTAGACAGACGGAGTTAGCTGCAGTGGCTGAAATTGACACACTTAACTCGATATGAAATTAAACAATGCCTAATGTGAATTGTGAAGGGTTTTCTTAAACGGTATATAGGGCCTCTTTGGTTTGGCTAATTTGAACTTATTTATTCACATAAAACACTTATGAGACTGTTTGGGAGAGCGTATGAAAACAATTTATGACATGTCCGAAAATTTTGTTTTCTACTTTATTTCCATAAGCTCTACTTATATAAAAATAATTTGACTTCATTTTCTCTTTTGTTATAGATATAGTTTATACATAAACATAAACATAAACATAAACAGTAATGTAAATTTGAACATTTGCAGGAGAAGGTGGGGTTCAATTCACCTGTTGAAGCTTTAGGTGAATTACGGAAGTGGAAAGACAATTGGAGAGGCTAATTAAACTACCCTTTTCATTCACTACTATTTCATTTTCCTTTTTTGTTGCATACATATGATATTAATAAAGCTTATATGTATATACTGTAACAGTTTGGTTTTGCTGAAATTAAAATGGCAGGGTCAGATGTCATTTGGTAGGAACATGGATTGTGATTAGCAATGTGACATTGCCACTTGTATGTTAATGTTGGTTTGTCCAAATACTAAGATGTTCCATTTCATTCATGTCATTTACTTTTGAACTTAAAAATCAATTTTCTCCTTTCTATTTATGTTTGGAAAGTAACTTTCTCGCTCAAAATATGACCAAAAATATATGTGAAAAATAAGAGATTTCATTGATGCTTTGGAATGATATCGATTCTGATAATTCCTCTTTCATTGAGGTGAATGAAATTAAGCGTAATGTACAATAATCACGCGCACAAAGGGAAAATAAAAGTATACACATGATTTTAAAACTTAGATAATAGGAGTGAATTAGATAAATGCCAATGTCATACTTTCTAATACACCACTTTAACACACTCCAATTATAAGAAGTCACACCTCTTTAACACACTTTAACACACTCCAATTGTAAGTCACGCATTTTTAACACACTCTAATTGTAAGAAGTCACGCCTCTTTAACACACTTCCATTATAATAAGCCACATCACTCACTTTTCTTATTCTTTTGACTAGAACATATTTTATAGAGATTGTAATTATTCAGATTAAGGAAGCAAATATAATATGATAATGAAGTGTGTGTAATTAACTTCTTAAAAGTCTAAAAAGTATTATTTTTAATTTATTTTTTTTTTATTTTCTTAATCAGTGCCAACGACACCAGTTATAATCTTTTGCTATATATACCATTATGTTAGATTTAAATTTATTCCTTGGTTTTCAATTAGTTTTGTAATATTGTGTAAAAATAGTATATTTTTCTATATATACAATTAATAAGTAGATTTTTTCATACTTTTGAGTTGTGTTCAATCATTTTTGACAAATGTAGTATTTTGAAAACGGGTTATGTTTGATGTGTTTCGATTTTAGACTGCATTAATATTGTTGATAGCCTCCTATGTAATTTTCTTACACAATTTAAATTAATCTTTTCATTGTGTCAAAATAAAATTCCTTTTATATCTGCTTCAAAAAAATATTCTTTTTTTTTTGACAAAAAAAAATAAAATTACATAATATTTTCATCAAATAGTGCCATTCTTTTTCATAAATGCATATTCCTGATTCCAATTGATTAGGGCCTCTCTATTTGTGCACATTGTTAATTAACTTGTATAAAAGAGCAGAATAATGGTATGAAAATCAAACTAATGTATGAAAGTTGATCATAACTTGATATTGTAAGAAAGCTGATAGTATTCCATTATAATATTGAAGAATATAATTATCTTTCAATTCTAAAATAAAAGGATTTGGCTATAAATTATGGTTCTCTCTTCATCCCTTAGTCTAATAGTTTTCTGTTTGGCTTGATGTTTAGTTGTAACTTGTAAGTATATCTTTACTGTTAAATACATATATTTTTTTTTCATGGGCAGGTTTAGTTATTCTTTCTTTAAGTGTATACCTTATTAGTTTTTGGGATTTTCCAATATGCTCTTATTTTTGGCAGCACTGGACTACAAAGTATGATTTGTTTAGTGAGGTTTTTGTTATAACTCAAGGTCGTAACCTCCCTCATTTTCACCCCCATATTTTAGATTTTTCAAAAAAAAAAGTTCACCTCAATCACATTCGGTTTATTTTTGCTTATGTGGCAATAGTGATGTGTATATTAATTTTTCTTGACACATGTGTATTATCTATCTTTATCCACCTAATTATTTTCTTTAAAAATTACTAAAAAATTCTAAAAAATGCCATAAATTAGAGAAAATATTATTAAAAAAATAAATAAATTACTATAAAAAGTCAAGAAAAATACTAGAAAGACAAGAAAAATATCATAATAACAATTTTGTTCATCATGTGACAGCTTCACACCCCATTCTTCAATGGTTAAAGCAATCAACCCATTCACTTTCATTTCATGAGTATGTCAGAGTGTATTCACAAATGTTTTAGCAAAAAAATTTGTACAAATTTTTTGATATATTTAAATGTCTCTTTAATGGGTTTTTATGGTGTTTTTCTAGTATTTTTCTTGATTTTTTTTATATTTAACTTATTTATAGTTTTGAATTTATTTATAATTTTCCCTAATTTTATGATATTTTATAGAATTTTCTAGTAATTTTTAACGAAAATAATTAGGTGGATAAAAATAATATACATGTGTTAAAAAAAAAATTAATATACACATCACCATTGTCACATAAGCAAAAATAAGCCAAATTGAATTAGGGTGACTTTTTTTAAAACAAATCTAAAACAAAGCGATGAAATTCCGAGTTTTAAAATATGAGGATTAAAAATTTAAATCTGTCAAAATAGGATGACTAAAATTACATTTAAACCTTATAAGTTTTAAGAGGTGAAGTGGGACAATATATATACCATTAAGCTAGTTGATTGATGATAATAATAATGGGAAATTTGGTATTTTAAAAGGTGTCATTAATTAATTTATTTTTGCTTATAAATATACAGATCATTTATTAATTATTTTTACAAATAATAAAAAAATTCATTCGTGGGTTTTCTAGGAGCTTTCTTTTTGATACCAAGAACACAACAAGATGCTTCTTTCCGATGCCAAGACTGAAGAATTAGGTAAATTTTGATCTTTCTAATATTTAGGTTTTCTAATTTTGATTTGAAATTGTTTAGAATTAGCATTAGTTTTTGTTCATGCTTTTCAAGAATAACTCAATGCTACTTCCTAAAAATGCTTGGAAATTCACTACCATATCAAATTCAAGCATTTTTTCTACTTAAAGACATTGAGAAGGCAAAAAAGGGGGATCTTTGACCCCTTCTTGAGGAAAATCTTTATTAATATCTTAATTGATGATAGTAAAGAACTTCAGTTTGTCAGCTAGAACTGAAAATATGAACATTCCAAAAGGTTGCGGAGATAACCGGAGAACACAATTGTTTTCTCGAAGAATTTAAACATTTGGAGAACTAAATTAGAGAGAGATGGCAGCCATTTAAAGGTGTTGTACTACGAAGGTGGTCCAGGTCCGAAAATAAATTTTCATACAGCTGATATAGTCGTGTTAAGTTGCCTAAACCTGAAGCAGCTATAGGACCCCCACTCAAAATCTATCAAACAACATGATTGATACCGTTCGGCGTTGTGGATGATGACATGCTTTCAGAGATGATTCTAATTAAATTGATTATAAAAAAATACATAAAGTTGATTATCAATTTTTTTTGGTAGTATTTTTGAATATTTTAAATTAATTATATACTTTAAATTTAATTGTCAAAAAAACATTAAATTTAATTAAATAGCTTAAAAAATTATAATAGGTGACGAGTATTTTTGACCAACCAAACAAAAATATGAGTATTTTTGAAAAGTTATTTCCATTTCTATTATTTAGAAAAGTATAATAAATAAATGTTGGTTACCTAAAACTATTTTAGACTAAAATTTTATTTTTCTTAAGAAATTTTATTTTTTGGTGAAATTAAGAATTTATTATTTAGTACATATTGAATTTTTTTTAGTGAAAATATGTATGAAATTACCATAATATTTAAAAATAATGAAATAAAATAGTTGCTAAATACTTTTTTTGATTTATATAAATGTTGATTTTTGTAAGACCTAAGTGTATTAATTTAACATAATTGTGCAAAACTTATGTGCATTTCTTTAGGTATTTTTTTGTATGGTTTTTAATATAACAAACTATAATTTTTCAAATTCATGATTTTTTTAAAGTTTGTTATAACCACAAAAAATGAATTTATGTTAGAAACCATGCAAAAAGTACGTATCTAAAAAATTGCATCTAAAATTTTTCTTTTCAAAACACCTAAGTATATTAATAATTTCCTTTTTTTTTTGAGTGGGTCATAGCCCAACCATGCATGCCACCTCTGGCTCCGCCACTCATCAAACCCATCTCATGGACATTCGGTCTATCAATTTCGACATTTTATGTCAGTTAAATTATGATTTTTAGGTATATTTATACAATACTAACTATACTATAATAACATGAGACGTACATTAATTTAGACAACAATTCATAATTAATATAATGAGGGTGGCGACCACACCTTTATGACACTACCTAAGTCCGCCGCCCCTGCCACCGGTATTATAACCTTCACTTATTTAGAGACTCTTTAATCACTATATTGTACCTTATTCAAATGTTTGTCAAATTTTTCTGTTACATCTCAATGAACAGTTTCCTTTTCATTTTATTCAAATTTTAACTTTGATAATAAAATACAAAGATGTAACAAACAATCTTCTATTCACCTTATTTAAAACGAAACACAAACATAAACACAAAGGTGTAATCAACAATTTTCTTTTAAATTACATATATCAAAATAATCATTGATTTTCATCATTTTTATTTAAATATAATTTTGAATTAGTCTTAGACTTTATTTTAATTAATTTTCTTAGTTATATTCTAATTTTAATCACTTGTTTGGTAAGAAAATATGATAAGAAAATGAATAAGTATATAATAGAATAAGAACATAATAAATATTATCTTATATTTGTTTGGTGTACACATGATAAGATATATATTATATGTGTTATTAAAAAAAAGGTTAAATATGTTTTTAGTCTCTATGAATATAACAAATTTAATTTTACTTTTAGTCCCTCTAAAATTTTCCTTCGACTTTTAGTCTCTATAAAATTTTCAATCACCATTTTTAGTCCCAATTTTTAATTCAACTCATGTGCAAGCCTTTGTATTTTTTAATGAAATTAGCAATGTGCTACGGTCGCTTACATGTATGTTAATGTTGGTTTGTCCAAATACTAAGATGTTTCATTTCATTCATGTCATTTACTTTTGAACTTAAAAATCAATTATTTTCTCCTTTCTATTTATGTTTGGAAACTAACTTTCTCACTCAAAATATGACCAAAAATATATGTGAAAATAAGAGATTTCATTGATGCTTTGGAATGTTATCGATTCTGATAATTCCTCTTTCATTTAGGTGAATGAAATTAAGCGTAATGTACCAATAATCACGCGCACAAAGGGGAAATAAAAGTATACACATGATTTTAAAACTTAGATAATAAGAGTGAATTAGATAAATGCTAGTGTCACACTCTCTAATACACACACCACTTTAACACTCACCAATTGTAAGAAGTCACGCCTCTTTAACACACTTCGATTTTTATTATAAGCTACATCACCCACTTTCCTTATTCTTTTAACTAGAACCGATTTTATAGAGATTGTTATTGTTCAGATTAAGGAAGCAAATATAGGGAGTAATATGATAATATAGCGTGTGTAATTAAGTCTTAGCGTGTGTAATTAATATGATTATTTTTTATTTCCTTAATCAGTGCCAACAACACCAGTTAGCATAAGTGCATGACTCTAATTTATTTTTAATTACTCGTTATTTAACTTTTCATCTTCTCCACCGTTATCTCTTCATGTTCTGGTGTTTGAAACAGAAAAATATATCCATATTCAAAGAAGTAAGAACTTCTACTTTGTTCAAGTTAGTCTTTTACCTAGATTATTGAACACTATTTACAAACTTGTGCAGTTTTGCACACAAAAAATTAGAAAAACAATGTCACTTACAATTGAGTGGAATATCTTTCTCAAATTCTCATTGAAATCAAAGCAATCCACCGAAGTAATGTTACATTCTAATTACAACATAGAGGAAAATACCACAGGCGATGATGTTATGCTATAAAATCTGGAATCGGACAAAAAAGCATAAGACACGAACCTATATGTTTCATATATTAATAAAACAAAGCAATTTATGAGCACAAAATTTTTGATGGTTTGCGTTTAATAGAATAAAATTCACTAGAAGTAGTTAACAGAAAACAATTATATGCAATATTAAATTATTTAAATTCGCTATGTTCTATAATATAACGTTATTCTTCAACATAACGAAGTCTCAAAATAAATTAGATTAAAAAAAATCTAAATTTTAATATTTTTCTCCATTTTTTCTATATCAAGTTCTACAAAATAAAACAAAAACTATTGTTTAAATGCCCGCGGGCAACCTACCCCGTCCGACTACATTTTAATAATGAAGAATGAAGAATATAATTATCTTTCAATTCGATCTAAATAAAAGGATTTGGCTATAAATTATGGTTCTCTCTTCATAGTTTTCTGTTTGGCTTGATCTTTAGTTGTAACTTGTAACTTATATAAGTTGTAAGTATATATTTACTGTTAAATACATATATTTTTTTTCATGGGCAGGTTTAGTTATTCTTTCTTTAAGTGTATACCTTATTAGGTTTTGGGATTTTCCAATATGCTCTTATTTTTTTGGCAGCACATGGACTACAAAGTATGCTTTGTTTAGTGAGGTTTTTGTTACAACTCAAGGTTGTAACCTTCCTCATTTTCTTGGGTCATAGAAGATTATATTGCTCTACCATGGCCATGCCAAGACCATTAAACCTGACAAACGCAAACTTGTTCTCTTTGATAACACTAGTATCAGGTATGCTCACTCTCTCCAACTTCTTCTTAGTCCATTTATAGTGACACTTTACTACACTAAAAAAATTGAAGAATTTTGGGGAATATTTAATATTAATTTTAGTGAAGGTGACTGTGTTGCATATTGCATAGACATCTTTATAAGTTGGTTTAAATATAGTTTTAGTCGTCTTACTTTGACATATTTGGATTTTCAATCCCCCTATTTTAAACCTCGGAATTTCACCGCCCCTATTTTAGATTTTTCAAAAAAATATTCACCCCAATCACATTTGGTTTATTTTTGCTTATGTGGCAATGGTGATATATATATTAATTTTTCTTGACACATGTGTATTATCTATCTTTATCTACCTAATTATTTTCTTTAAAAATTACTAAAAAATTCTATAAAAAATGCCATAAAATTAGAGAAAATATTATAAAAAAATAAATAAAAAACTATAATAAATTACTATAAAAAGTCAAGAAAAATACTAGAAAAACAAGAAAAATACCATAAAAACAATTTTGTTTATCAAGTGACAGTTTCACACCCCATTCTTCAATGGCTACAACAATATAATCAACCTATTCACTTTCATTTCATGAGTATGTCGGAGTGTATTCACAAATATTTTAGGAAGAAAATTTGTACAATTTTTTTGATATATTTAAATGTCTCTTTAATGGGTTTTATGGTGATTTTTTTAGTATTTTTCTTGATTTTTTTATTATTTTTTATAGTAACTTATTTATAGATTTTAATTTAGTTTTTTTTATAATTTTTCCCTAATTTTATGGTATTTAATAGAATTTTCTAATAATTTTTAAAGAAAATAATTAGGTGGATATAAAGATAATACACATGTGTCAAAAAAATTAATATACAAATCACCATTGTCACATAAGCAAAAATAAGTCAAATGTGGTTGGGTGAATTTTTTTTTGAAAATATCTAAAATAAAGAGGGTGAAATTCTGAGTTTTAAAATAGAGAGTTGAAAATCTAAATTCGTCAAAATAGAATGGCTAAAATTGCATTTAAATCTTATAAGTTTTAAGAAATGACTTTAAATTTTTCAACTTGTACAAATTAAAATCCCACATCGTTAACTTTATATATTCAGGTAGTGTTTATAAAGTTAACAGACACTATAGAGCTATTGACTAAGGAGCAGTGGGACAATATATATAATATATATACCATTAATCTAGTAGGTCGATAAGACGATAAGAATAATGGGAAATTTGATATTTTAAAAGCTTTATTAATTTATTTATTTATTCTTATAAATTTACAGATCATTTATTAATTATTTTTACAAATTCATACAACTAATATAGTCGTTAAGTTGCCTAAATCCAAAGCAGCTAGAGGACCCCCGCTCAAAATCTATCAAACAACATGATTGGTACCGATTGATGAAGGATGATGAAATTAGACTTGACGGCGGGGCGGGGCGGGGCGGGGCGGGTTTAAGCAATATTGTCCCATATCGTCCCCAAACCAATTCGGGATGATATCTGAACACCCACCCCCAACATAGAACGGGGTTCCCCGTCCCCACCGGCAAAAATTACAATTATTATATATTTTTTATTTTTGCAAAATATTATGTTTCAAAACAAATTTCAAAAGAAAATGAATAAACTAACACATTTCAGATTCGATTTTGCATAGTAGTATTTTAGAGAGACTATATAGTATCTCTAGATCAATTTAAATAACATAGTTTTTAAAATATCTAAAATTATTTGTTTTGTCAAATATATTCAAATTCAAATAAATAACTTAATAGTTTATCATTATTTTCAAGATCTTTTTTTATGTACTTAAGGTTATTATCTTAAGAAGGATAAATATGTAATAATGTTGTTAAATATTATAAAAATATTGTAATTTAAATTGGAAAAAACGGGGGCGGGTGGAAGGTCATACCACACCCGCCCCCACCACCGTATTTAAAATTCGGGTTTTCTCCACACCCGACCCCACACCTAATTGAAACGGTTTTCCCCCACTAAATTTGGGGCGGGGGCGGGTGGGTCTTGGTCATGTTACCATGCCTAGATGACATGCTTTCAGAGACTATTCTAAATTGGTTATAAAAAATACATAAAGTTAATTTGATGAAATACCTTAAAATAATATTTTTGAATATTCTAAATAAATTATATACTTTAAATTTAATTGTAAAAGAAAAAAATTTAATTTAATTAAATAGCTTAAAAATTATAATAGGTAAATGAGTTTTTTTGACCAACCAAAGAAAAATATGAGTATTTTTGAAAATTATTTCCTTTTCTATTATTTAAAAAAGTATAATAAATAAATGTTGGTTACCAAAAACTATTTTAGACTAAAATTTTATTTTTCTTAAGAATTTATTATTCAGTACATATTAAAATTTTTTTAGTGAAAATATGTAGGAAATTACCATAATATTTTAAAACAATGAAATAAAATAGTTGGCAATCTTTTTTTTGATGTGTAGAAATGTTGATTTGTGTAAGATCTAAGTGTATTAATTTAGCTAACTCTCAAAGGACTCAAGTTCAAGTCCCTTTGCGCAAAACTTATGTGCATTTGTTTTGGTATTGTTCATATGATTCTTAATATAACAAACTATAAATTTTCAAATTCATGATTTTCTTAAAGTTTGTTATAACCACAAAAAATAAATTTATGTTAAAAACCATGCGAAAAGTATGTATCTAAAAAATTACATCTAAATTTTTTCCTTTCAAAACACCTAAGGTATATTAATAATTTCCTTTTTTTTTGAGTGGATCATAGCCCAACCATGCATGCCACCTCTGGCTCCGCCACTGATCAAACTCCGCTCATGGACATTCGGCCTACCAATTTCGATATTTTCTATCAGTTGAATTATGACTTCTAGACATATTTATATAATACTAACTAGGGTGATGTACATTAATTTAGACTATAACAATATGAGATGTACATTAATTTAGACAATACTCCGTAATTAATATAATGAGGGTGATGACCACCCTTTTATGACACTATCTAGGTCCGCCCCTGTCACCGGTATTATAACCTTCACTTATTTAGAGACTCTTTTATCACTATATCGTACCTTATTTAAATGTTTGTCAAATTTTTTTGTTACATCTTAATGAACAATTTCCTTTTCACCTTATTCAAAATTTCACTTTGAAAATAAAACATAAAGATGTAAGAATGTAACCAACAATCTTATATTCACCTTATTCAAAACGAAACACAAACATAAACACAAAGGTGTAATCCATAATTTTCTTTTAAATTACATACTAGTGTGTATACCCGTGCATGGCACGGGGAAAAAACTTCCTTTTAAATTAAATTTAAATTTTTACATAAAGTTTATTAATATATTATAATTGTAGAAAAAGAACATGTAAATAAAACAATTTTATGACCATGCCATATATAAAAAAATTCAATAGTGATAGTATAAGGTGTTCAAATAAAAACAATAATATCAAAGAGTCAATCCAAATGATTTAGTTTAACGTCACTACACAATTATCCAAGAAACTAAAACACTTCAATCAAGTTGAAAAAATCAATAATGATATCACTTCTTTTTAAATGATAGACATTTACATTTAACAATTTAAAACACAAATCCACCAAGAACCTAATAATACACAAAAAAAATACAACAACAAAAAAGAGGAGGTGAATATGTTGTGAATAGGTAGAACATTTAAGAATATTTCACTTAAAAAATTATGAAGAAGATTAAACAAATACAAATAAACAAAACTGCGTCAAAAATTATATCTAGAAGAAGCTAACTCACAACCTCTTTGTGTAGCCTACATAATTATGCAGGGGCCAACAAAATCCAAAAACATGCATAACTATTCAAAACGAAACCACATTAGGCATCCTTTTTTCTATATAACCTTCTGTATGCACTATCAACAAACATCCAAAAAAAAGAAGAAAAAGATGCAAATAATGGCACACTACATATTATAGTGATTATACAATCATTACATACCCTATTCAATATATCAACAAAGGATCATAGGGATTATCACCCATTACACACCGTATTAATGAATTCAATATAGTTAGATATGCTCATTACAATCAAGTGATCAACAAAATAAAATTGCACTATTACACAGCCAACAACATTTATATTTGACTTATAGTGTCACTTCATAGGTCATAGTACATATTAATGTACCAAAGTTGTATACTCTTTCTCAAATTACTATCCAAAAAACATTATTATAGTTAGAAATGGAACTAAATTTGAAAGGAATTAGTGAAGGAAAAGATGAAGCAAAGAAAACATTAGTGAATTCAGCGTAGAAAGAAATGAGAAAGTGAGAAGATAAAAAAATTTGAAAGTAGCCAATGCTTCATTTGAGCCTGAAGAGATGAGAAAGAGGGGTGTAGATTGTATTGGGATAGAGATCAATATTTGAAGAAATTAAAGTTGAATTTGTATTGGGAGCAAAAAGGAAAAGATAGGAGGAAGATTCAAAGATGCAAATGGAAGATGTGAAAATTTTAGTTCCGAGAAAAACATAAGGTGGTTGATGCATGGGAAAGTAATTAAAGAGGCAAAATTTAGAGTTCCTATAAGTTGGTGTTAGGTATGGCAATGGGGTGGGGGCGAATTTTGCTCTCCCCAATCTCATAAAGTTTGGGTATTCCCATATCCGTTCCTTTTCGTATCGGGGATAAAAATTGAAACCCCAAACCTATATTCAACAGGGTTCGGGTAACCCTAACGGGTTTCGGGTATCTCCGTTTCGTTTCACTTCTATTTAAAATTGTGTTGTATTTCGTTTTTTTAATTAAAAAAAGTCAACAATGTAAAATTAAGTTTTTAATCAAAGAATAAAATAGATAAAATAACTATTTTAATACTAAAGTTATATATAAAAATAAACATACGAATGAAATTTAAAAATTTATATAAAAATTTCTAATTTAATAGAGGTAAAATATAATTTTAATATAAGCGGGGCGGGTTCAGGGTGAGTATCAATGTTCCCATTATCCACCCCATACCCGTCTTTTAAAATTGGGGAAAACTCAAACCCGACTCAAATCCAGTCAACTCGAATTTTCCCTGTCAAAATTGGGGCAGGGAATTCGAGTACCCACAAGTTTAAGTTTTATTGCCATGTCTAGTTGGCATTCCAATGTTAACTTGCATGATTTAATTCTTTGAAGTAGATTGAAATAGAGTGAATTAACTTTGTTTCTCTCAAAATGATCATTAAATATTTAATTTAGTAATTAAAATATAGAGAATATTAACAATCAAATTATTAAAAATATGTCTGCAAAAAATGTTTCGAGGAATTTTGCCAATGATAATTTCCGTGTGAATTAAATAGGTAGTGCTTAAGTTTAAGAAGAAAATCAATGATTGTTTTGGAAAATTGAAAAAAATTTCCCTTGTTTTTGTTTTGTGCTAATTGAATTTTTCATTGCCATTTTGTATAGATTGCTTATACATTGAACCGTGTATATCCCAAGAATTCCATTTAATATTTAATTTAATTAATAATTAAAAAAATAAGGACAATATTTAATTTAATAATTGCCAAATTAAATAATTAAATAAATGATGAATAAGTAAATATTACTATTATTAACAACTTTTAAAATAGAAAAGACTCTCATTAGTTGACAAATGACAAACTTGCCAAATAACTAATCTTGCTTTATTATATTCTATGATATCAAAATAACCATTGATTTTCATCTTTTTTTTTTTTTTTTTTTTTTTTAAATTTTGTATTAGTCTTACACTTTATTTTAATTAATTTTCTTAGTTTTCTTCTAATTTTAATCACTTTAGAGAATAAATCATCTCCATTTAATTAGGGATGTCAAAATAGGCCCGGTTGAATGGGCCGATTTCCCCGGGTTCGGGCTTTAAAAATCTAGCCCGAATTGATATCCGAGTTTTTTAGTCCGATCCGATAAAGCCAGCAAAAAATATGGGCCGCCCCGAATGGGCCACGGGCCGCCCGCGAGTCTGAATAAATTATAATAAATTTTTATAAAAAAAATATGAGTAAATAAGGAAAGATGTTTATAACATTTTCACTTGAGCCACTAATCCAAAAGCACACACAAACATAACAAGTTAGCAACACAGCAGCAACACAACACACACGTCACACTCACACGCACCTTTCAATTACATCAAACGCCCATTTCAGAGAATAAATATGCAAACTAGTAACGCAAATTATATACATACACTATTAACGCAAATTATATACGTAAGGAAATGAAAATAAGCTAAAAATAGAAATAGCTTATCGTGTCATTAAAATAAACAAATAAGCTAAAAATACAAAACCACTGTCGTGAATTATTATTATTATTTTTTTTTTGACAATCGTGAATTATTATTTCTCTATGTAATTACTTGTAAATTGTAACTAGCTTAAATAACTTTACATTAATTCTAACGAATTTCAAACTATTTGTAATTAATTAATTAATTAATGTTGTAATCTCTCTGTAATTTGATGCATAACAAGTCTCATAGACTCGTCAAATTTATTGGGTACTTGAATTTCTTCTTTTTTCATTATCCTTCCTCTATTTAATTTTGCTTTTAAAAAAATCAATTTTTTATATAAAAAAAAAGGCCCGCCCCAAAAGCCTGAGAGCCCTTTATCGGGCCGAATTTGGGCTTACTTCTGACAGTCCATTTTTTATCCTGAATTTTAGTCCGGTCCGACAAAGCTTGAAGCTCGACCGGACCAATCCGAAACGGGTCGGGCTGCCCTTTTTGACAGCTCTACATTTAATAGCTAGAGAACATAGTTTGATTTGTGTTGATTTTTCTCTACCCAAGACAATTCTCGGTGTTAACAGTTTACACCGAGTTTTTAAGTAAAACAATGTCTAAGGAGTTTTGAAAAGTCAATCATGAAAAAGAGTTCAATTTTGTCAATTTTTGCCCAGACATTAGGCGCCTTCACCATTAGTCTACTTGTTTGGCTTCTGCCCTTTTACACCTAACAACAATAAACTAAAAACTAAATAAATGAAAGTTGGAACTTAAATCCTGCATTCCCCGACAACGGCGCCGAAAACTTGTTAGACTTGATTAACGTGTGCAAGTATATAAGTACCTAGCAAATGTTGATCTGTGCAATATTGAGGATTAAAGTTGTTAGAAACTTGTTACTTATATCTCGTCGGTCCCGTCTCTTAGAATCTTCAATTTAGTGAATTACTGGTTGATCTGTGCAAGCTAATGTTGAAATATACAAAAAATATTTTTTGTATAAATAAATGCAGCATGCATGCTCTTCAAGTTTTGATCCAATAGTCAAAATGTGTGACTTATGTTGTGATTCAGAATCTTCCCTTCTTGTAATAAAAAAAAAAATTAATACTCTCACTTCTTTGTGTAGTATTCATTCCAGCAAAAAATGTTCTATCATAAATTGGACAAAATATTATTATTCCTTTTTTTTTTTGCAAGGGATCAAGTTGGATTCCAAAACTTTTGTTAGGAATCATTCAGAGTCTTCACTTTTACAAATAAAAAACAAATTTTTTTATGTCCTCTTAAAACATATGGTTTATCGGAATCACATTTCTACTAACATATTTAGACAGATTTGAGCATAGAAGAAGTAAATTGAGAAATCGTATAAGAGGCTATTTAAATCGATTTATTTGAATTTATCTATTCCCATAAGTTTTCTAAGATTATTTAATAGAAATTATAAAAACAACTTAGACAAAAAAAAAAAAAAAGAAATTATAGAAACAACTTAGACAATTTTCATAAGTTTTCTTATTTGATTTTTTTTTGGGTAGAAGTCTTATTTGAATTTATTTTCGTAAGTTCTCTTAAACATAACTTATAAAAACAAGTTACAATATAGACAAAAACAATTAAATTTATTCTATCTTTTTTTACATAAAAAGAGATTATATTACCTTATCTTATACATAAATTCTAAACATAATAAGTAGAGCTGGATATATAAGTTGAGGTTCGTGGGCCAACCCGTTTAACTCGCAATCTGTATGGATTTAAGATCAATTTTTTTTGGTCCGTTTATATTTTAGCTCGTGTGGGTTGAACTGTTAAAACCGCGGGTTATGCTGGTTAAATTCGTAGTTTCGCGGGTTGACCCGTTTTACCCGCCTTATTTTTAAAATTAGTTAATCATATAAGATATATTAGTACTATTTTATTTTTGAATGAGTTGATATAGAATATTTTGTTATACTTTTAATATTGGTTGGGACTATTTATTAATTATTTTAACAAAACTATTGAAGTTCTTATTAAATATCATTTATGTTTATCTTATGGACTTGAAAACTATGGTGTTGGAGAAAGAATGACAATGCAAACTTGATGAATTTGATTTTGGTTGCATTACATACATAAAGAAAATAAATGAATTAAAAAATGTCACAATTTTTTTTTATAATATCAAATATTTTAGTTTATTTTAAAAAAAGTGATTTTTTTAAACAATGTAATAACCTGCGGGTTAACCGTTTAACCCACAAGTTTATGCGGACCGTATTCACCCAACAATCATAACTCGTTTACATGTGGTGACAGACTTCTTTGCGCCCTTATTGAGAGTAGAGATGTCAAATAAGCCCTAAATTAGAGGGCTTCAAATAAAGCCCACTATTAGGGCCTAACATTGTTGGCCCTCTCATTAATTAATTTAGGTTGGGCCCGACCCTCTTTTTTATGTTTTATTCTTGGCCCCTCCATGGGGCTTAGAATTGGCCAACACAAATCTAAAAACTAAAACAACAAACGCGTGAAACGAACAAAATAAATATTTTACATTAATGGAAATATTCGTGAAACAAATAAATGAATATTCCGCGAACTTTTTTTCCGAATTAAAAAAAATGCCAAAATTGAAAAGAAACGCTGAAAACTTTTTTACGCGAAATCAAAAAAATTTCAGCGATTTTTTTTTACGAAATTGGAAAAACACTGATAACTTTTTTTCTCGATATCGAAAAAATTCCGACGACTTTTTTCTTGAAATCGAAAAAATGAAGAAATTTTTTTTTCCCGAAAACTTTTTTCTCCAAATCGAAAAAAAATGTACAAAAAATTTCTTCATCAAAAAAAATCGAATTTTTTTTTCTCTAAATCAAAAAAGAAACACCGAAAACATTTTTTCTCAAAATCGCCCTCTCTATATAAGGGTCAGGCTCAAATTGATAAAGCCTTACATTTACATTTTGACTGACGGCTCTAATCTAGACATACCAAAACAAGAAAAGAAGTTTTCTAGCATTAAAACTTTTTTTTTTTTTTTTTTTGAGAATTTTCTAGCATTAAAACTTAACAGTATGTAATAAGTACCAAAAAACTTAAGCCCAAAAGAAATTCAGTAGATGGTGGAAAAAACAAACACGTAAGCCCTAATAACTATATATTGATAAAATTTCAGCGCAGCCACAAATCTTGAGAGAAGAGAATAAACCGCGTTGCCGCCATGGGAAGAAGTAAGCACTATTCACCTTCCCATTTTTTCCATTTCAATTTCATTTCTGCAATTTTTAGTTGAAGCTGTTTCTTAACAAAAATGAGTTAATGTGTTTTATTTTAGTTGGGAAATTTGGTTATAGGTTATGTTAGAAAGAAATTTGATTTAATTTTGCTGGAAATTGAATCTGATTAATGGTTGGGATTTGAGTATGAGGATATTAGAATGAATGATTTATTTTGAATTTATGTTGGATTCAGTCACTTTATGTATTAAGTTCATTTTTTCTAATGTTTGATTATTTGATGAAATATATAATTGCTTACTCAATTGGATCCTCTTTGGTTTTCTCTCTGATTTTGGGAGAGATATAGAGACAAATAATTGTTAACTCAATTTTGTTTTAGTGTATACGGTTCATCGAAATTGTTTTTGTTTCACACTCATTACATGAAGCTGAAATGGATAGAGGAATAGTAGAGGATCTAAGTCCTAATTGAAATGTTTTTTTTAATGTTTTTGTGGTTAACTTTAGGATTATACTTTAATTTTTTGGTTATACTCATTGTTAGTTAGTTCATTTGTACTAGGAATATTGGAATTTTGTGGGAGGATTGTAGTTTTATTAAGTAATTGTCTGAGTGGATTGTAAGGGGTTATTGATGCATTTAGAAATTTTACCAATGTTCATGCAATCATTCCTTTATGTGTTTTAATTGATGAATTTAGGAACTTAATCGTGCTTCATACCTTCATGTAAATTTCAAAACCCTTTCTAGTGGTAGCGGTTGCCTTTTGTTCATCAATACTTTTATGAGCCATTGTGTGTCATTCTTTGTGTGTTCTTATACTCGATGATACATTATGTATTGTGGCATGCATTATGTGAAGTTTTATGTGTGAACTTTCTAGTATTCATATACATTTTGGAGTCTAGTTTAAATGTCTTTTATTCTGTCTGAAATTAAAATCTCCTGTTTTGTTTCTGGTTGTAGTTATTGAATGAAGTGATTCAGTAGGTGAGTTAGTTTAGCTTCTTCAAAAAAAAATAAAAATGAAGTGATTCAGTTTTTGCTGCCTATTGTATTATTTTAGTGATTGTAATTGTGTTTGGTGTTTAATTTAGGACCTGCTAGGTGTTACCGGCAAATTAAAAACAAACCATACCCAAAATCCCGTTTCTGTCGTGGTGTTCCTGATCCCAAGATCAGAATTTACGATGTTGGCATGAAGAAGAAGGGTGTTGATGAGTTTCCTTTCTGTGTTCATTTGGTCAGTTGGGAGAAAGAAAATGTTTCAAGTGAAGCACTTGAAGCTGCTAGGATTGCTTGCAACAAGTACATGGCAAAATTTGCAGGAAAGGATGCTTTCCATTTGAGAGTCAGAGTTCATCCATTCCATGTTCTTAGGATTAACAAGATGCTTTCATGCGCTGGAGCTGATAGGCTTCAGACTGGTATGAGAGGTGCTTTTGGAAAGCCTCAAGGAGTTTGCGCTAGAGTGGCTATTGGACAAGTCCTTCTTTCAGTCCGCTGCAAGGACAGCAACAGCCATCACGCACAAGAGGCCCTTCGTCGTGCTAAGTTTAAGTTCCCTGGCCGTCAAAAGATCATTGTTAGTAGGAAGTGGTAAGTATATCTGTTCTATACTTTCTATTGACAGCTACCTCGACACCCTTATCTGACTAGTTACTTCAGCATAACCCAATTTGAATAATGAATTATTGCAATATATCCTTTATAGATTTGTAGTATAGTATGTGATTACTTTGACATTTTTACTTCAATGTGTGATTTAGCCCTTAATTATTGTTGTTTTAAATGTTTGTTCAGGGGTTTCACCAAGTTTGACAGAAATGATTATCTCAAGTTAAAGTCAGAGAACAGAATTTTGGCCGATGGTGTGAATGCTAAGGTAACATGAAGCTGCTAAGGCCTAATGAAATATATTTTTTGTTAAGTTGGATCATGCTAGTTTGGGATATGTTAGGGCATAATTCTGATTTGTGAATAAGCTCTGTTTTGTGTACTCAATTATTACTTCAGTTATTTTCATGTTAGCAATTGACTTTCCATCTTACAAGTTATTTGTGTGGTTTTGCAGCTCCTTGGATGCCACGGACCATTGTCTAACCGTCAACCAGGAAGAGCGTTTTTGAATGCCAGCTGTAATGAAGTAGAAGCTTAGGTTTGTCTGTTACTTTGAAATATTAGAGTTTGGATCACATTGATTTTGCAAGAGTGTATTTGAATCTGTTGTTTTGTCTGCACATTAGATAAAACTGAGTTCTGTTAATTTCTGTTTTGAAGACAACCTTGAATTGATAGTTAATGTTATATTTTATGTTATACTCTGTCATGCTCTACACTTCTACTTGTTATAAGTTTTAGCATTTAATATTTTTGAAGGCTTTGGCTAAAATGAAAGATTTACCACTTGCGGATAACACCAACGAAAACTGATTTTTACAAAATTTATTGTTAGATTGAAAGCTTATATCATATAAATCATCTATATAAATTTTTAAAGAAATTAAAAATAATTTGATATGTTATTTAGACCTATCAAAATTAATTTTTTTCCATTGAATTTTATTCATTAATTTTTTTGCATGATTAAAAATAAACGAATGACATGCATAAAATCAGCGCTTTATTTTCCATGGATGAAATTGACACGGGAGACAGTCCATACCATTCTTTTGCTTCAATCTATCTATTAAGATTTGAAGCCTGAATCAACACTCAGCAACCATCTGTTACGGTAATAGCGACTAAGGAGATGCCACTTGCCACCGGTCATGCCATTTTTAATACGTCTTCTTTCAAAACCTTCAATCGATCTTTTTGGATGTTTCTTGTGATTTTATTTTGATCTATTGACCAAAACAAATTCATTGACTCAATGAATTTCATTTTAAAGAAGCTTATGCACTTTTGATTTTTTCTTTGAGCTAGTCTAGTGTTTATAATTTCACCTCTTAAAAGTGAATACTACAAACTTTGATGTATGCATATTACGTGTAATATATCTATCAATTGAAGTACTGAACTAAGTTTAAGATGAATTTTCTTTTATAATTATTATGTAGTATTTCTTGTGAAAATATTATACTTAAGGGTAAGAGTAAAATAGGTTCACTAATCTCATAATTACAATTTAGTTGGTAGTTGCAAAAACGTTGAGATATAATGGTAGAAATTCAAACTTTGAACTTGTGATTCCACACTTCTTCATATTTAAAAACGCTAGTCTGGCCACCTTCACAATTGGCCTATGATTGACATGTTTAAAAAAATCATTAGAAAATTCTAATGATGATCGACAATACTCTTCAAAAGTAACAATTCATGACTTTGACGATGACACGGCCGATGTTAGTTCAATGTGAGTGAAATATTTATTTTTGATTTTCGCAGTTTTAATCAAACTTGTATCAGTTATAGTCATTATCTCAATACCGAGCATTAACCTCTATTTTTAAAAGACAATGTCGGTCGTCATTAGAGTTTTTAACATTTTTAAGTATTAAAGCCGGCCCTAGAAAAGTTTTCTCCTCTTCCTTTTTCTCCTTTGTTCATCCTTTGTTCATTGTTGAAGAGGGGTGATTTTAGGTCATTTTTGGCCTAAAATCACCCTTTTACATTTGTTTGTATTTTCTTTTAGTATAGAGATAATTACACTAACCTCCCTTGAGCTATGTTTAAATATAACTCACACCCCCCCTCTATTTATTAAATGAACACAAACCTCCCTTAAGTTTACAATAAATTATATCATTTACCCCCTAACTCTAAACTCCCTTTAACGGCGTCAATCTAATTTTGCAACTATACCATCATCTTCTACTTAGATGAACACAAGATTTTCACCTTTCCACCGCTTCATTTCTATGTTCAATTACTTTGTCTCTAAATTTCACCAACGTAACACTCCTCTTTTCTAATAACTCTGCTTTGTTTTAAGAATTTAAGAGAGCTTCGAGCCTCCCCTTCTATGCATACCCAGTCACATTTTTTATACATGTGTAGTGACTCCCTGCTTGAATGTTAAACTTTATTTGCAGGTTTTGTTTTCTTCAATTATCGGTTGTCTTAAAAGCAAAAAGGTTTATGTTAATGGATTTTAAGATCGGCCCCAAACATAACTTTCTTCATAGTTTGAGAATGGATCAACTTGGGTATTTTATTCTTAATTGAAAAAATGAACTTTATTAAGTGGAAATATAGCCATGAAAGCAAATGGTGAGAGAGAATTTTTTCAGATATCAAAAAACATGAAGAAGGTGCATCTAGGATATTAGAGCAAATCAAAGTTTAATTTATTTGAACGGTAGTTAAACGGTGTTAGTTTATATTATAAGGGAGGTAAATGCTTTTTGTAAACTAGAGGGTGTGTGTGTGACTTTTAGAGAGACTTGAGGGGAGGTCAGTGTAATTATCTCTTTAGTATAAATAAGTAGTTTTCACATATAGCATGTTTTTCTTGTGTTTTTTTGTTGATTTCGTCGTCTAAGTGTTGCGTTGTGTTATTCGTCATTTTGTGCGGCGCTGTTTGATTTTCCGTATTGTTGCAGTGTTCATTTGATTCTCTTTGGAAGATCGACATCACTCAATTACAGATTCAACCAATAATTTAAGCATCAACTTGCAGATCCAGAGATGTGGATATTCCGGTAGTTATATCATAGTAGGCATTTTGCCGTTGTATACTATTAACTTGAATGCTGTGAATTTGTTTGCAGATTCATCCGTTACATTTTTAGTGATGTTTAATGTGATTGTATTTGATGTATTCTATCAATTTGAATGAATATCATTTTATTTTTATGAAAAAAGCATTAGTCCACCGTGTACCATGTTCCATCTCGGAACTTGCCTGAAGTTTGGTTATTATAAAGATACAAAAAACAACACCAGTCATTTAATTTTCATTCTAAGAGCATAATCATACAATGAAATTTATAATTGTTTGTAGTTTCCTCTTTATCATAACCACATTCCTATGCTATGAAACCATTGCTCAACCAAGCTTTACTCCATCATGTGAAAATGGTAAAGGCAACTACAAAACAAACAGCACATATCAACACAATCTCAACACACTTTTAACAGCTCTAACTTCCAACACAAAAATCACCTATGGTTTCTACAACTTCACTTATGGCAAAGACGACAACAAAGTATATGCCATAGGATTATGCAGAGGTGATATTAATCCACAAAACTGTCGTAAATGTCTCAACAATTCAAGACATCTTCTAACAGAACAGTGTCCAAACCAAAAAGAAGAAATTGGTTGGATCGACTATTGCATGTTGCGTTACTCAAATCGATCGATATTTGGACTAATGGAAACAACACCTGGAATGTCTATGTGGAGTCCATTTAATGCAACAGATGTGGGAGAATATAATAAAGTGTTGGGAAAATTGTTGTATGATTTGAAAAATGAAGCTTCATCTGGTGATTCTATGAAAAAATTTGCCACGGCGAATGTTACTGGTCCGAATTTTCAGGATATATATAGTCTTATGCAGTGTACACCTGATATAAGTTCTATGGATTGTAATCAATGTTTGGCTGAAGCTATTGCTCGACTTCCATCTTGTTGTGAAGATAAGATTGGTGCTAGAGTTATTAGAGCAAGTTGTAATCTTAGATATGAAAGATATATGTTCTATGAACTTACTGTTCGGCCGCAACAGACGCCGCCACCACAAACACTACCTAGTTCACCATCCACCAATCACACTTCCTCTCAAGGTATATATGTAATCTTTCAATTTTCATCATTATTATCTTTTCTGCTTCACAAAAGCAAGTTGTTGGGTTACCAAACGTTAGTTGATCAAGTGGTGATTGACGCTTGACTTGGTAGGTAGAACCACAGTTTGATCGCCCGCAACTGCGCTTGGGAGGGGACTGAAACCACTTCATGTCAGAACTTGCCCTGGACCAGATTAATTGGCCCAGTGGGCTGGATACTAGTGGTGAAAAAAAGAGAGCAAATGGTTGGGTTCAAATACGAGTAATTAGTCCTACATCGACTATGAAGTAGTGTCTCTCTTTTGTGATTAGGAATCGTTATCCTATTGGTCTTCATTGTCAGAGTGGCTGTCTGACTTTTATCCGATGATTTAGGGTTGTAATGTAAAGTACAAAGCATTACTTAACAATTATGGTTTAGTTTACCAGTTAACTGTTGGCACATCGAGGGGGCAGTCAGGGGATTATCCACATTGGGTCTATAACAACGATACAAGAGTCGGACACCACACTCTTACCCAAAACCTTAAGGCAATAGGTTTAGTTTACCAGTTAACTGTTGGCACATCGAGGGGGCAGCCAGGGGATTATCCACATTGGGTCTATAACAACGATACAAGAGTCGGACACCACACTCTTACCCAAAACCTTAAGGCAATAGGTTTATGGGTCTTTCTACTTATAAAGTGTTCAACCTCCACTTTTCTAAGCAATGTGGGACTTACTCACACTTGCCACAACATTAATCCCTTAACGCGCGGGCTTTGTATCCCACTTCACTCGCTACACTTGAGCGTCTGTCCACTTATTAAGGTTTAGTTTACAAGCTTACCCCTTTAACAATAATACAGGGCTTTGGTCCCGCTTCACTCGCTAGGCACGGGTGTTTATACACTTATTATTAATGAAAATATGATGATTAACTTTAAAGATTCCAACATATTCTGAAGAAGATTTGTTTCCATTTGTAAGAACAAATCAAACTTCAAACTTAGTAAGTCACATATACTTTAGAATATATCTCTGCAGCAATGATTATACTTTTCATTTTCTTTTGTTGATGCAGCATTATAGCAAGTTTAAACAAGAAATGCTCATTGAAAAATTTATTCAACTCTATCTCTTACTAATTTGGTTTTTACATTGATATTTTATTAATCTTAGCAAGGATGTTCTGATTTCTGTAGGAAAGGCTCACACATTAAGAACTCTCATCATTATAGCAATCCCAGTTGCTATTGTTGTTTTGGTTCTCTTTTTCATCTGCATCTATTTACGGCTACGAGTGAAGAAACTGAGTAAAACTAGTAAAAGTAAGTTTAAGGTGGATTTATAATCACTTTTTTGAACATGATATATTTTCACCTAACTTTTATTTTTACAAATTATGGCTATATGTCAGTTCCTTCAGAAGATGAGGATGAAATTACAACCTTTGAGTCATTACAATTCGACTTTGAAACCGTAAGAGTTGCCACAAATGACTTCTGTGATACTAATAAACTTGGAGAAGGCGGATTTGGAGCTGTTTATCAGGTAAGATAACATAGTTGCGTTTGGAAAATTATAAAAGCAAAATTTTAGATATGATAATACGAAATTCATCTCTAATTTCATTACTAAATTCGACTAATGGAAAACTAGTCGCGTTTTTTCAGGGCCGGCTCCCTAATGGACAAGTGATTGCTGTCAAAAGGTTGTCCATGAATTCTGTCCAAGGAGATCTAGAATTTAAGAATGAAGTGCTTTTAATGGCGAAACTTCAACACCGAAATTTAGTTAGACTACTTGGTTTTACTATTCAAGGGAGAGAAAGACTACTTATCTATGAGTTTGTTCCCAATAAAAGCCTTGATTACTTCATATTTGGTATAATTATAATATAATCATAATTAAATTGTTGATCTATTTAATTATTACCTCAATCATGTTTCAAGATAAAGACTAACTTTCGAGATAGCTAAAATGTGCGTGACTTTGTTGTATATGTAGATCGAATAAAGAAAACACAATTAGATTGGGAAAAGCGTTACAAAATCATTCAAGGTATTGCTCGAGGCATTCTTTATCTTCATGAGGACTCTCGACTACGTATTATACATCGCGATCTTAAAGCAAGCAACATTCTCTTAGATGGAGACATGAGCCCTAAGATATCCGATTTTGGCATGGCAAGACTAATTCTTGTGGATCAAACACAAGCACATACAAGTAGAATTGTTGGAACTTAGTAAGTATAAGATTTACTTTTGAGTTTAATGATTATCGTAAGAGCTTAACTAATTAGGTGTGTTTGTATTTGGCCTGTAGTGGATATATGGCACCTGAGTATGTAATGCACGGACAATTTTCAGTAAAATCTGATGTCTTTAGTTTCGGTGTACTAGTTCTTGAGATTATAAGTGGCCAAAAGAATAGTGGTATTCGTCACAGGGATGATTCGTTGGATCTATTGAGCTTTGTAAGTCTTCCTTTTCTCATCATTGTTTCTTATAAGTTCTTCATTCAAAAGTAAAGAAAATTGCATTCATATCCTCTTAGATATATATTTAAGTAACACGCAAGCGCGCGCACATACACATATATGATACATACCTTCTAAAGTTTAAATATATACTTGCAGGCATGGAAAAGTTGGAAGGAAGGAACACCTGGAAGTATTATAGATCCATCACTATACAACAGTTCAAGAAATGAAATCATGAGATGCATTCATATTGGTTTACTTTGTGTTCAAGACAATGTAGCGAAAAGACCAACCATGGCTACAATTGTACTCATGTTAAGTAGCTATTCTCTCAGTCTCTCTATTCCTTCAGAACCTGCATTTTTTATGGACAGTAGAACTAGAAGACTTTCAGAAATGAGACAGTGGGAAGAGAACTCAGGGACAACAAGATCAACTCAGTCCACAACTAAATCAGCTCGAGAATCTGTAAACGAGGCATCAATTACTGAGCCGTATCCTCGTTAGAATATAGCCATGAGTTTGAATTAATTAGTGCCATCAATGTTTGTAACAAAATACATGTCTTGGAACTTATAACTTTTTCCTGCAAAGTCTTGATTCAACAGACTACATAGCATATCCTATTTGTATTATCATTGTTATATTTGTCTTAAAGATTAAGGATTAGCTTTCGCACCACGGCGATTATGCAACTAGTGTTTTTTTTTCTTGTCTTAACCCTCATTTCTTAGGGCAACGGGTCTCTCAGTTGCTGCAAAAGTTAACAATCGAAACTTCATGTCATGGTGTTTATACATTAGATTAAGACTCAGAAGATATACTTTTCTTCAACTCAGGTAGCCTAATTTCCACTATGTTTCTAACAACTTCATCCATTGTTGGCCTATTATCTACAACATTTGACACACAAGCCAATGCAATCTCAAGCATCTTCACCATCTCCTCTTCAACATATTCTCCACCTCTAATCATCTCCTTATCGAAAACTTCAGCCATCCATTCCTCACGGACCACTGACCTAACCCACCTTGGAAGATCAACCATGTCATGATCATATCCCGAATATCCAAGAGGAATCTTCCCTGTAACCATTTCAAGAAGGAGTACACCAAAGCTGTAAACATCAGTCTTCTGAGTAGCAATCTTCCTTGACTCGGCTGCCAATTCTGGAGCGCCGTAGCCGTTGGATCTTGACACGGTTGAACTTGATGAGGTGGTCATTAGGGGTGTGAGTCCAACATCAGTGATGCAACCATCATGTTCTTGTGTTATGAGTACATTGGTTGATTTTATGTTTCCATGTATAAATTTTGAACCTCCTTCTTTGTGGATGGAAGCAATTCCTTTTGCAGCTCCTAGTGCAATCTTCATTCTTGAATCCCAGTTTAATGGAGTTCTTCCTACACCCTTGTTTCCTATGTTGTTTAAAAGTTGAAGATATATTAGAATATTAGAACAATAGGCCTTAAAAGTAATATGCACCATGGTTTTAAATTCAGATTCTGATCGTGTCATGATCATGTCGCAATCCTTGATATAGAGAAAAAAACTGCTATCGAATATCTAAATGCAGCCAAAATTGTTGTCGTAATGCAATCATACAAACATTGAGTGCTTATGTATAAGCTATCCTAGAGAGCTTAATAGCTTATGGAAATAAGGTGAAAACAATTTATGAACATGTCATAAGCTATTTCCATAAGCTCTCTCAGATAGTCTCACAAGTGCTGATGTATGTCAGTTGACAAACTCAAATTAGTCGATCCAAAAAACTTAAAAACCGACAATGTATGAATAGAAAACATACCATGAAGTGAGCAAAACAAGCTTCCTCCATGCATGTAATCATAAACAATAAGTTTCTCATCTTTTGAATAGTAATAAGCTCTAAGTGGTATGACATTGAAATGTCTTCCAATTCTTCCAACAACCTCCATCTGTTGCTCAAACTCCTTCTTTCCAACCTCACTTTCTCTCAACCTTTTAACCACAACTATTATTCCTTCCTCCAATGCAGCTTTATATGTTGTTCCATAGCTTCCTTTTCCAAGTACTTCAGCTGAAGCCTTCAACAAATCTTCAAGATCAAAGCTATAAGAACAACCTTCAAAGAAAAACAGTTTGTTACTTTCAACTTCCATCACACCACTTCCAAAACTCTTTGAAATCGAATCCTCAGTCTCCGCCTTTTCTTTCGGTATATCATGACTTCTTTTACTCTTTCTCCTCTTCAAAAAGCACACATAAATCACCAAAACTATTACACAAACAAAAGCACTTCCTCCAATTGCTAAAGCAAGTATAGAAGCTACTCCGAATTCGAAGATTTTCTTCGAAGTTGTTTGATTTTGAGTAGTGGACGCCAAAGGAGACGGAGACGGAGAAGGAGAGATTGTTGAACAATGATTGAGAGGTTTACCACATAAGAGAGAGTTTCCAACAAAAGAAGTGTAAGGGAATTGATTTATAGAAAATGGAATAGAACCATTCAAGTTATTATAGCTCAAATTCAAGTATTTGAGCATTGGAAGATTGAAAACAGGAATAGCTCCAAAGAAAGAGTTAAAGGAAAGATCCAATGCAATGAGTTTTGGAGACATAAAAGAAGGGATTAAGCCTGTGAAGTTATTGTGTTGAAGGTTAACATATTGGAGTGAAGGAATAGATAGAATGTTAGAAGGTAGATATCCACTAAGTTCATTGGAATGAAGGCTTAGGATTTTAAGGGAATCAAGTTTTCTTAGGCTACTATTGTTTGGAATGGTGCCCTTTAATCCAATTCCTGGAAGATGGATGTTAATGACATTTGTTTCATTTTTGTTGCATGTTATTCCAATCCATGAAGTGCAAATTGAAGTTGAGCTGTTCCAATTTAATCTTGAGGTATGTGGGAGTGGGAGAGAAGAAGAGAATTCAAGGAGAGCTTTTATGTCTGAGTTTAAGTCAGCTAGAGTTAAGTTGAAGAGAGATGATATGAAGGTTAGAAGAAGAAATGGAACAATGAAGAATTGAAATTTCATGGATGATGCTTGTTTGGTGATAAATGTTGTGTTGATCTTCATTTCCTGGTTTGGTTTTGAAAAATCATGAAAAGTTGTTAGTTTATCATATAGATATATGATCAGTAATGTGGCATAAACATGAAATAAATTTATTGATATATGAAGCACCGACACATACACCAGACACGTCACTTATGACACTGACACTTACATGCCTGTAATAAATTGAAAAAATGAAAGAAATTGAACGTAACTCCATCCATCAGTGTCGGGGGCAGAAACTGGCATGTGTCAGACATCAAAAACACTTAAAATTTGAAGTGTTAGTGTTGTATATGATTGAAGCACCGACACTGACACATACACCAGACACATCACTAACGTATGACGCTGACATTTACACTTCTGTAATAAATTGAGAAAATGAAAGTAATTGAATGTAACTCCATTCGTCAGTGTCGTGTTGGAGTGGGAAACTGACTTATATCAGATATCAAATACACTTTAAATTTGAAGTGTCAATGCTGTATATGATTGATTTACAAACTTGTTTTAGAAAATGTGCAAAAATCAATTTAAATAATTTAAAGTATTTAGTCTTTTCACCTGCACTTCAAAATTTAAAACTTAGTGTGTGAATGATATTTTGTTGAAGCTGAAAACATCACTATTGCAGCTTTACATGAAACAAGAAAAAAAAAACACACATGTTTACCATGTAGCAGTTCTTGAAGTTAGGAAATTCTTTGATATGGATCATTGAGGCAAGTTAGTACTTTAAAATTTGAATACTTGAGGTGTTATTTCAAATTCTTTCAACTAAAAGTAAAAGGTAAAGTGCTCTTTTTACCAAGTATAAAGAAGTTCCAACATAAAATTTGTTCTTATATATTTAAAAAACAAGTGAGTAGGGGTAAAAAAAAGCATATGGTGATGATTGAGAATCACAGAATCCAATAAGAACACAGCCCAAAAAAGAGAAAAAGCAAAAGTTTGAATACCTTTGGTACTTAAGAAATAAATCTTTGCAAAAAATAGGTTGCATTCTCTCTTTCTTTTTTCTTAATATACTTTTTTTAAGAAAAATATACTCTACTATTCTAACTTTTAATTAGTTAAAGTTCGAATTCAAATACTCCCAATTGATTTCACATTAATTGAAGTTCATTAACTATTTGAATCAAGATGGAACTTAGCATGGTGCCTCAATAGATTATGATCATGACCATATGGTGGTGCCATTAATTGTTTCTCGTTATTTTTTTATGGAATTAAAAATGTTCTCTTTATTTTTCATACAAAAAATACGTTATGTTTAATATATAGCTGTTTCTTTGTAATAAAAAATAATTCAAATTTAGATACTTAGCTATAACAATTTTTAGTTAGACTTTATCTTTCTGTGAATCTTCAGATTATCTGGTCCTTTGTCCTAGAAAAGGTGGGTTAAGACAATAACAACAACAAAAAAACAACAGTTACATACTAGCTAAGGTTTAAAAGCCAAATTAACCTTACACTCTAAGAGAGATTGAACATGATATCATAAATTGGATATGTTAAGAAACAAGCTTTGCAGGAACAAAGTAAGAGTAACATTAAAGTCATGGCTAGAATCTAACGAAGATAAGGATCACTAAATGAAGCATCATCCCTACAATATTTATTGTCTCTAACGACATTTGAAAAGTGTTGCTAGAATTGTGAAAAATGTTGCCAAAAAGATTAGGGGATGTTTTTCAAGTGTCTTTATCTGAGCGTTGTCTATTGTCTGAGGCGACACTTTCGGCAACTTTCTGGACACACTTTTCTAAAGCGTCGCCTAAACTATAGGTAAAAGGGACGTTTTTCGTATCTTAGGCGAAGTTTTCCACATGTTGTCTTAGCTTGCAACAATCACAAAACGTTCCCTAAAATCCAGTACAGTGAAAACACTCTTAAGCAACAATCTATCTATTTTATGGGTGCGTTTGATCTGCTAAAAAAATAAGGGATTGAACAGGACAACTTTAGCGGTACTGTGTTTGATTTGAAACTGTTCCTGGGACTGAACAAACTGGGGCTCAAGGGACTGAACAAAAACAGATTTTCTTATACCCCATTGAACCACGGGACAACTTTTTGTCCTCAGCACAAGTTGTCTAAAACATAAAATAACATTTTTTTCACCAAACATCATACAAGACAAAATTTGTTCAATATCATAAATGTTTGTCCTGTGTTGTTTTGTCTTGTACTGTTCTGTCTAGTATTTAAATTTTACAGATCAAACAGACCTATATATTAAAATAGAGGTTCAAGTTATTTTGTTGAAATTTCATCATATTTTTGCCAAATAATGTCATTTTTGTCACATCATTCATTTTTCCTATGTGACATTCATATTAGTCTCTACTACTCTCATATTCTTTTTTATTGTGTAACAATTTATATGATTTTAAAATTCATAGGCTACTATGTTCATAGTTTCTCCATTATTATTTTTAGCGACAAAGTGATAGAAATGGTTGTTGGGTAAAAATGGGAATTCTTCGTGTTTATATTACGAATGGTGTGTAGAACTATTTGATTGTATCCTTAGATAGTCCTCTTGTGTGGATATAATGTCGAGTCATTTTTAGTTTTTTGGGTAGAGTACTACCTATACTTATCCTCCATATGTGGATAAAGTACTTCTTGTACTTTATATATATATATATATATATATATATATATATATATATATATATATATATATATATATATATATATTATCGTTTATATATATATTATCGTTTGCCGTTAAAAAAAAATAGTTGCTCCATTATTATTGTTATCATTTTTCATAACTCTCCATTTCCCTTCATTATGGAGGTATAGAAAGATCACTTATTCATTTCTCTCTATCTACTCCACATTAATCATACAAACCATCTAATTATATTTCACAACATCTTTTTCCATAGATTAAAAGACAATTAACAAACATATATCCCATATTCCCAATTTAAAACATCATATCAAGTAATTTAGTTTCTAGATCTTCCTCATGACCATACCAACAAACTTTCTACTTTATTGAAGGTTGATGCATACATCCAATTCTCCTATTTCTTCATTATTTTCTCCTTTTTTTTTTAACTTAGTTTTATATATTTTCATTTTCAGGGAATCACGATCTTTACCGACACCGTATGTATGTACCAAAGTATCAACCTTTTACATTGGCTTTATTATTATGTAAGTATAGATCAAATATATAGATTATGCTATTATTGGTCTATGTTATGAAGCCTTGGACATCCAATTCTATATTTCTTTGGAGAAAAAAGTCCAATGCTATTGTTATTATTAAATTTATGAGTTTATAAAAAGTTTGTGTCTTGAAAATTATGGAGTGCATGTTTGTTTTGCACTATACATATATCGGTTCAATTAGTGAAGTCTAAATTGTACATGTTACAACATTGAGATGAACTTCTCATTCAATGAAGCTAAAACTAACAGATACTCTCTGATCTTAAACATAAAAAAAAATGTTTGGTTACAAATAAAAGTCTTAGCTTCATATTTCTGTCTCTTAACATATATAAATCATTTTGCATATTTTATAACATCATTTAGTTGAAATTTGGTTATATTTTTATTTATTGTTAAAAAAATTATATTTTTGATTTTCGTTAAGCTTCCCTCAAACTCAAAGCTATTGCTAATTACATTTATTATAATTATTATTATTTTTTCATAATAACAATATTGGTTATTTTTATTTTTATTTGAAAAAATGTGCATGTAATTTTATAATGTAAAGATTTACCATAAACAAAATATATATTTGCTACTCTAAATGGTAAATTAGAGGTCTGTTACATATTAAATTCTAACAATTTTAACCATTGTTTGATTCCATATCATCAATTCTTTTATGTTATATAATTTCAGTTATAAATTTTTGTTATTAATAACACACTATTAATTATTCATACTATTTTTTGAAAGATTTTAAATACATATTTATCAGTCCCGTTACTACAACATTTTAGACCTACCGCAACGCGTAAATTTTAAAAGGTAAGAAAACCGTTCTCGTAGAATGTCAAAAGCAACAGTTTTCATAATCCGTTGCGGTAATGCATAAATTTTTTGTAAATATTCTACAACGGCTCTAAAGCGTTCTCATATATCCAATAAAAACGGTTTTTTATTTGTTGATTTTGATAACACCTAGAAACCGTTTTGGTATAAACTCATTTATTCCTTAAAAAAAAGAGACATAAAACCGTTCTCATTCCTAATTCCTTATTTTATAATTTTATAATAAAATAAAAGATTATTACTGTCCCTTATTTCGTTTGTGAGGTATTTCAACATAGGAGCTATATATTCCCCCAAATTTCAATTCTCAAAATTTTTCTTCTCTAATCCAATCATAAATTCAATTCATCCCTTCTTCCATCGAATTTCAACCTCCAATCGATCTTACCCCTCGTCGATTAATCACGACCTCTAATCAATCATGCTCAAAACTTCCAATTTATCAATCCTGTGCAAATCCATTGCGATCTGCTTCTCTCATGAATCTCATCGACCCCTTAAAATCGTCTCTCATGAGCAAGAATATTGTTTCCAAAAATATACCAATATTAATTATGGAAATACACCAAGGCAAGACAGCCTTTTACAGCTCATTAAACATGTGCGTCTTGATCAGCACGCTAGATCAAACATAAAACTTCATAGAATCTTCAGAAGATCTTGCACATAAATATAGCGCGAGTTGGCGCACAACAAACAAATCACACAATGCTGTTCCACATGCTACAACATTTGTCTCAGCATTTGGCTAGTAGTTGTTTTTGCAAAATGTAGCCAACATACAAAAACCCAACAAATGTAACTTTGCATATTTCCAATGTATCACACAACAAATTTGACCAATAGAAAAAAATAATTGATTTTCATATTTTCAATGTATTGTCATTTCGTTTTCAAATGTTATTTCTGATGTAATAATATTAATATATATTCCACTTTACAATGTAACTCTGCATATATCTCTCTACAATAATACATTAATTGATTTCAATATTTTCAATGCACCGTTATTTATTCAATCATCACAATAATTATTTTAATCAATTGAATCCTTTATGCAATCTCATTTACTAATAATTTGTTTTATTTATTGATTCTATAATATTGAGTAGTCATTCCGTTTCAAAATATAAATAATAATATATATGTTAATGAAGGTTGATTTATTTTGACCGAATTTTACATTAAAGACATCAACTTTCGTTGATCTATTTTTGCTTATATTTTAAAATGGAGGGAGTATATATATTGAAATTCGAGTTCCCCTGTGCGAAAGATGTTACACAAGATGTCTCGACAACTTGCTTAGCTTTATGGCGCAACAATAAACAATAATAGTAATGTGCAAAAACGATAAAAGACACAAATAATTATTTACCCATTTCAGTGTCAAATCATCTAATTTGAGAGATACCAATTCAGGAGAATTACCTTTAATATTTCGTAGTTCCTAGTCTCTAAGTCTTATTTGATTAGCCCCTAATCAAAGTCTCTCACTTAAACTACTCCAATGAAATTATTTAGGACTACTCCTAAATATGTGACTTTCCCTATAGTATTAATCAAGTTGGAGGAACAAGATTAACTCTGTGCAAGCCTATCAAGACTTCAAGCTAGAGCTTGCACAACAATTATGAACATTGAACAAAAACAAAGACTTATAAAATGGGATACTGGTGCCCAGGCGTGTGAACTGGTTTCTGTCTGTTTGCGCCCAACCTGATGTATATATATGGCCTATAATATAGGCCAAATACGTCTGTATTATCAAATATATTAAAAATCCTAGTTTTTTTTATAACAGTAATCGGATGAAGTGATTTTTTTACCCATTATCATATTTATTTGCAACAATATTCAAGATTAATTGATAACTTATTTCTAACAATTTAACATCATCTAATAACTATCTCTCATCAAACATATCATCCTGATTAAACAAAGAAACAAATATAATCGACAATTATTAGTTCATTATTAAATAGTTATCCCTAGTCAACAAAACATTTTTTTTTTAACTTTGTCTAGGATTCTTTTATTAAAAGAGAACTAATAAACTTAGTGTACCCCTTTAAACATGCATGGCTTTTGCATGGTCACAAACTTAATATAATTGATAAGTCTCTAGTGGTAACCTTGGCTTTGCCACTGCCATAAGTGGCGTAGCTCTGGTGGTTCCTCCATGAGATTCAGTGAGATCAATGCTAGATTGGCCGGGTGGCACGCTCCAAGTAAAGCCATGGATCAATCTTGCAAATAACATAATAGTCATTGAAGAACCAAGCATTATTCCTGAACAACCGCGTCTTCCTGTGCCAAATGTTATTAATTCTAAATTTGAATCTGCCAAACTTAAATTAGATCCATCTATCTTAAGATGTCGTTCTGGATTGAACTTGAGTGGTTCTTTCCATACTTTAGGATTTAGGCCAAGTCCTTGTCTCCTTAAATAGACATGGCTACCTTTCGGTATAAAATAGTTAGCAACAACTGTGTCTTTCATCGCGACATGAGGAAGGTTGAAATCACAAATTGGATGACGGCGAAAAGCTTCTCTTGCACAAGCTTTCACATAGTTGAGTTTGGGAAAATCATATTCTTGCACTAATCTTTCTTTCCCAACTACACTGTCTAATTCTTCGGTAGCTTTTTTAAGATGTTCAGGTTGATTTATCATTTCACTAAGTCCCCATTCAACTGCATTTGCTGGATTATCAACAGCTGCAAGCGTCAATTCTTGTCAAATTTATGTATACAATCATTTTCAAGGAAATAATACAAATGAAAATTATTAATAGCTTAATTTGTCAATTATGACAATTTTTTAAATGCCAGCTTTTTGGAAATACAATAACAATATTTTACTATTCCAAAATTATAAATTGAAAAAAACACTCATATCTTACTCAAATGAGGTAATAATAATGACAAAATTCAATTTTTTTGGTCAAGTAGTCTAGTGACTAGAACTTCACCCCTAAATGTGAATAGTTGGGCGTACCAGGGTTCAAACTCCGGTATGTGCAACTTACATGCAAATGTCCAACCAACTGAGCTATGCTCGCGGGACAATGATAAAATTTATTTAATCAAAACATTAACTACTTCACGGGATAAAAATAAAAGATTTAATTTGTATTAAACATTTTTGGACATGCATCCAATTGAAGCATTTGATAGTATCATTTTTTGTAGAGTAATTTTTAAAATGTCGCCACAAATATCTATGTAACGTGATTTGATTAGATGTACGCGTGATTTTTTTTTTTACCGTTAGTGCATAGAATTTAAACTCACAAACTTCCGAAATAGCTTAAATAAAAGAAGAATGTAAGATATTTACCAAAACATTTGATTTAATCTCTTGCTCAGTCAGAAGATCATTGTTGCGGGCATCTTTGAGTGAGATGAGAACATCAAGTAAGTCTTCTTTACATGTCTTTTCCCCATTTTTCCATGCCTGAATTCTATCCTCAATTACCGGATCATGATGTTTTCTCATGATCTTACAAGCCTTCTTCAGAATCTTCTCATGCCCATCCAAATCAAGACCCCTCAAACATGGCATGAAATCAGAAACAGAGAAAGCAAAAAAATATTGCAAAATCGTAAAAGCAGCTTCAACATATTCTACTTCCTCAAATCCAGGTCCAAAATCTTCACTACCATTTCCAAAGTACCTTTTATTCAAAAGCAACCTCCTAATAACATTCCCCGTATAATGTTGTGCACTAAGACTCACATTCACAATTCCATCACCACCAAGTTTAGTGCATTGCCTGTAAACATATCTTACAATGTTATCAGCTTCTTCCACCCTTTTATCATGAAGCCATTGATGTCTAAGAGGTGAAATTAATTCATTGCTAATTAATTTCTTAACTTTTTTCCATTGTTCTCCAAATGGCGTGAGTGCTGTGGTTAAATAACCAGCACTAATATATTCACTAGACCAACTAGTTGGTCTTGAAGCAAAGAGTGAATCTTGTTTTATACTGTTTCACGTGCAATTTCAGGATCACTCACTGTAATTACGTGAACATTACCTAAACGAATGCAAGCAATTTGTGTGTTCATGTCATTCATCATTTTTTGTATCCATCTAAATGTTGGCCTATTTGCAAGCATTTCAGGGAGGTTGCCTAATATAGGCCAAGGTGTAGGACCAGGAGGGAGTTTGGGTTTTTTGGAATTTTGGATACGATGCTTTTGTTTTTGTATAAAGAGGAGTGTATAAACAAGAAATAGGAGTATGGGACACCATATTGATGGTGAGAATTGATTAGAGACCATCAAAGATTGCATGACACTTTAAAATTTTGTTGAAGCTTGATTAATTTTGTAATGTTTGTCAGGTAGGTATATTGATCAATGTAATTTTTAGTTTAATATATATAGTACTACCTCCATTTTCCAGTTTCTAAATTCATTAAAAATAGATGTATCTTGATTCATTATTAGACCAGATTCATGATGATAAGATTAGTCAAAATAAGTCACATATGAATAAATTTAGTCAAAATAATTCATGTGTGAATGAATTTAATTTATTTTGGCTAACTCAAAAGATAAGATTTCTAAATGAAAATCAAATACATTGTATTTTTTACACGTTGAATCAAATAGGATTAAGTTCATTTTGTAAAGGTTAAATTTTATTTAGATGTATATACATTGAATTGAATAAATAAAAGCTTTAGATTAATTGATAGATTTGTGTGCAACGACAATTTGGCTAGAACGTAGAGATTGAAAATTACATAAAATAACTTTTTTTTTATTGGTATTTTCTCATGAACTAAAATTGAGTAGAGTGAATAAATGTGATTGAGTAATTTTTTTGTATCCTAATTTACGTAATGTTGAATATTGATACTCTTTGTATATGCAAATTCATTTTAAGAATGAATTTTTAAATATAAATAAATTAATATTAAAGTATGACATAATATAACATGACATTGAACATTAGCTATGAAAATCAGCGTGTTCACATATATATATTTGAATATTTGGTGAAAATCAGTCATGAACAATAAAATAAATTATGTAGGTAAAAAAAAAATAGAAATAAACAAATTATGTGACTTTTTTAAAGCTTTCGTTTTTTTTGTTTGTCTTAAATTAATTTTTGTTTTTTTTTGACAAAAAATTATTTTTTGTTTAATATTATAAATTTTTTATTTTTATTTATATTAGTGATATATGTTTAGCTTTACCATTCATTGTCGATTGTCGGTCTTAAGCTGGAGAAAAGGAAATGATTGTTAAGTTTTGACGGCAAATGTAAAACTTTGTCCAATCTCTATTAGTTGATGATCCTATTTATTGAGATAAGACTTTATTTATTGAGTTTATAGGTATATACACCCCTGTAAAATACAAGATTTTTGCAATACCCCCCTTTAAAATAATTTTTTGAGAATACCCCCTGTAATATTTGAATTTTTACAATACCCCCCTGGACTTTTTCAACCATTTTATTTTGTGGGTTTTTTTTTATTTTGCGGCGGTTTAAAACCCTCGCTAAAATTAACCCACGCAAAATAAATGATTTTTATCGGGGGTTTTAAACTGTCGCAAAATAAAAAACCCCCCAAAATATAATTTAAGCGAGGGTTTTAAACCGCCGCAAAAATAAACCCCCGCAAAATATAATGGTTGAAAAAGTCCAGGGGGTATTGTAAAAATTCAAATATTTCAGGGTGGTATTCTCAAATATTTTTTTTTACAGGGGGGTATTGTAAAAATCATGTACTTTACAGGGGGGTATATACCTATTAACCCTTATTTATTTTTGTTGTTTTTTTGGTAAGGGTTTATTGTTGTTGTTGTTGTTAATTTCTTTTTTATCATTTTTAATGAGAAAAAAAGAATTCGCCGATACAATGTAAAATAAATTTATACATTTCTTGCACTCATACATACTACAAAGTAGAAACTCATACTTTAAAATCATATCAAAATTGATTCAAATCTTTTTAGAAGTTGAGAAACATTTTCAAAAAGGGTCACAATTCTAAACCCTTTTCTTGCAACTATTATCCCTTTATTTTTACTTCAATAAAAAGTATATAGATAATATTCTCACAAGCAAACAATATTACAATTGTGAACATATAAATGTATATTTGCAAACAATATTTCATTACTTTCAAAATAAGTCATATGTAAATAATACATTGAGTAATTTCAAAATATTACAATTGTGAACATATAAATCTATATTTGCAAACAATATTTCATTACTTTCAAAATACATTGATCAATATAACCACCTGACAAAACATTACAAAAATAATCAAGCTTCAACAAAATTTTAAAGTGTCATGCAATCTTTGATCGTCTCTAATCATATGTCACTAAAAGAAAATTGTCATATGCCGAACGGATACTCTTTGTTAACAGTAGATAGATAACAGTAGTTAGTTATTAATATCAATTGAACAATCTAGATAAGGCTTGTGGTTGATACTCGACACATTAAGAATACCAATGAAAAACTATAATCTTCTCATATCTATTGCTCTCCACCTATATAATCCGTATATTGTTAAGTTATATAGTCACAGACATAGTTGAAATTTTATATGATAACATATTGATCGTTATATATAGCCCACGTCCTATTTGATCTTTGAGAGTGTTCTTTGTGAATCACCAACCAATTCATAGTGACCATATGTTCTTATTTATTTTTATGACATATCTAAATAGTAGTCTAATTTGTCAATTTTGTTCTTCTTAATTTTGAAACTTAAAAAAACTCTATGAAAATTAAAGTGAATCATTAAACATAAGGAAATAGAGAAATTACGAACAAATACTTGGCTATGCTTTTGGATTCCATTATGCATACTAATTTAGTCAAAATAATTCATGTGTGAAAGAATTTAATTTATTTTGAATAACTCAAAAGATAAGATTTCTAAATGGAAATCAAATACATCGTTATTTATTCAATCGTCACAATAATTATTTAAATCAATTGAATCCTTTATGCAATCTCATTTACTAATAATTTGTTTTATTTATTGATTCTATAATATTGAGTAGTCATTCCGTTTCAAAATATAAACAATAATATATATGTTAATGAAGGTTGATTTATTTTGACCAAATTTTACATTAAAGACATCAACTTTCGTTGATCTATTTTTGCTTATATTTTAAAATGGAGGGAGTATATATATTGAAATTCTAGTTCCCCTGTGCGAAAGATGTTACACAAGATGTCTCGACAACTTGCTTAGCTTTATGGCGCAACAGTAAACAATAATAGTAATGTGCAAAAACGATAAAAGACACAAATAATTATTTACCCATTTCAGTGTCAAATCATCTAATTTGAGAGATACCAATTCAGGATAATTACCTTTAATAATTCGTAGTTCCTAGTCTCTAAGTCTTATTTGATTAGCCCCTAATCAAAGTCTCTCACTTAAACTACTCCAATGAACTTATTTAGGACTCCTCCTAAATATGTGACTTTCCCTATGGTATTAATCAAGTTGGAGGAACGAGATTAACTCTCTGCAAGTCTATCAAGACTTCAAGCTAGAGCTTGCACAACAATTATGAACATTGAACAAAAACAAAGACTTATAAAATGGGATACTGGTGCCCAGGCGTGTGAACTGATTTTTGTCTGTTTGCGCCCAACCTGATGTATATATATGGCCTATAGTATAGACCAAATACGTCTGTATTATCAAATATATTAAAAAGCCCAATTTTTTTATAATAGTAATCGGATGAAGTGATTTTTTCACCCATTATCATATTTATATGCAACAATATTCAAGATTAATTGATAATTTATTTCTAACAATTTAACATCATCTAATAACTATCTCTCATCAAACATATCATCCTGATTAAACAAAGAAACAAATATAATCGACAATTATTAGTTCATTATTAAATAGTTATCCCTAGTCAACAAAACATTTTTTTTTTAACTTTGTCTAGGATTCTTTTATTAAAAGAGAACTAATAAACTTAGTGTACCCCTTTAAACATGCATGGCTTTTGCAAGGTCACAAACTTAATATAATTGATAAGTCTCTAGTGGTAACCTTGGCTTTGCCACTGCCATAAGTGGCGTAGATCTTGTGGTTCCTCCATGAGATTCAGTGAGATCAATGCTAGATTGGCCGGGTGGCACGCTCCAAGTAAAGCCATGGATCAATCTTGCAAATAACATAATAGTCATTGAAGAACCAAGCATTATTCCTGAACAACCGCGTCTTCCTGTGCCAAATGTTATTAATTCTAAATTTGAATCTGCCAAACTTAAATTAGATCCATCTATCTTAAGATGTCGTTCTGGATTGAACTTGAGTGGTTCTTTCCATACTTTAGGATTTAGGCCAAGTCCTTGTCTCCTTAAATAGACATGGCTACCTTTCGGTATAAAATAGTTAGCAACAACTGTGTCTTTCATCGCGACATGAGGAAGGTTGAAATCACAAATTGGATGACGGCGAAAAGCTTCTCTTGCACAAGCTTTCACATAGTTGAGTTTGGGAAAATCATATTCTTGCACTAATCTTTCTTTCCCAACTACACTGTCTAATTCTTCGGTAGCTTTTTTAAGTAGTTCAGGTTGATTTATCATTTCACTAAGTCCCCATTCAACTGCATTTGCTGGATTATCAACAGCTGCAAGCGTCAATTCTTGTCAAATTTATGTATACAATCATTTTCAAGGAAATAATACAAATGAAAATTATTAATAGCTTAATTTGTCAATTATGACAATTTTTTAAATGCCAGCTTTTTTGAAATACAATAACAATATTTTACTATTCCAAAATTATAAATTGAAAAAAACACTCATATCTTACTCAAATGAGGTAATAATAATGACAAAATTCAATTTTTTTGGTCAAGTAGTCTAGTGACTAGAACTTCACCCCTAAATGTGAATAGTTGGGCGTACCAGGGTTCAAACTCCGGTATGTGCAACTTACATGGAAATGTCCAACCAACTGAGCTAAGCTCGCGGGACAATGATAAAATTTATTTAATCAAAACATTAACTACTTCACGGGATAAAAATAAAAGATTTAATTTGTATTAAACATTTTTGGACATGCATCCAATTGAAGCATTTGATAGTATCATTTTTTGTAGAGTAATTTTTAAAATGTTGCCACAAATATCTATGTAACGTGATTTGATTAGATGTACGCGTGATTTTTTTTTTTTACCGTTAGTGCATAGAATTTAAACTCACAAACTTCCTAAATAGCTTAAATAAAAGAAGAATGTAAGATATTTACCAAAACATTTGATTTCATCTCTTGCTCAGTCAGAAGATCATTGTTGCGGGCATCTTTGAGTGAGATGAGAACATCAAGTAAGTCTTCTTTACATGTCTTTTCCCCATTTTTCCATGCCTGAATTCTATCCTCAATTACCGGATCATGATGTTTTCTCATGATCTTACAAGCCTTCTTCAGAATCTTCTCATGCCCATCCAAATCAAGACCCCTCAAACATGGCATGAAATCAGAAACAGAGAAAGCAAAAAAATATTGCAAAATCGTAAAAGCTGCTTCAACATATTCTACTTCCTCAAATCCAGGTCCAAAATCTTCACTACCATTTCCAAAGTACCTTTTATTCAAAAGCAACCTCCTAATAACATTCCCCGTATAATGTTGTGCACTAAAACTCACATTCACAATTCCATCACCACCAAGTTTAGTGCATTGCCTGTAAACATATCTTACAATGTTATCAGCTTCTTCCACCCTTTTATCATGAAGCCATTGATGTCTAAGAGGTGAAATTAATTCATTGCTAATTAATTTCTTAACTTTTTTCCATTGTTCTCCAAATGGCGTGAGTGCTGTGGTTAAATAACCAGCACTAATATATTCACTAGACCAACTAGTTGGTCTTGAAGCAAAGAGTGAATCTTGTTTTATACTGTTTCACGTGCAATTTCAGGATCACTCACTGTAATTACGTGAACATTACCTAAACGAATGCAAGCAATTTGTGTGTTCATGTCATTCATCATTTTTTGTATCCATCTAAATGTTGGCCTATTTGCAAGCATTTCAGGGAGGTTGCCTAATATAGGCCAAGGTGTAGGACCAGGAGGGAGTTTGGGTTTTTTGGAATTTTGGATACGATGCTTTTGTTTTTGTATAAAGAGGAGTGTATAAACAAGAAATAGGAGTATGGGACACCATATTGATGGTGAGAATTGATTAGAGACCATCAAAGATTGCATGACACTTTAAAATTTTGTTGAAGCTTGATTAATTTTGTAATGTTTGTCAGGTAGGTATATTGATCAATGTAATTTTTAGTTTAATATATATAGTACTACCTCCATTTTCCAGTTTCTAAATTCATTAAAAATAGATGTATCTTGATTCATTATTAGACCAGATTCATGATGATAAGATTAGTCAAAATAAGTCACATATGAATAAATTTAGTCAAAATAATTCATGTGTGAATGAATTTAATTTATTTTGGCTAACTCAAAAGATAAGATTTCTAAATGAAAATCAAATACATTGTATTTTTTACACGTTGAATCAAATAGGATTAAGTTCATTTTGTAAAGGTTAAATTTTATTTAGATGTATATACATTGAATTGAATAAATAAAAGCTTTAGATTAATTGATAGATTTGTGTGCAACGACAATTTGGCTAGAACGTAGAGATTGAAAATTACATAAAATAACTTTTTTTTTATTGGTATTTTCTCATGAACTAAAATTGAGTAGAGTGAATAAATGTGATTGAGTAATTTTTTTGTATCCTAATTTACGTAATGTTGAATATTGATACTCTTTGTATATGCAAATTCATTTTAAGAATGAATTTTTAAATATAAATAAATTAATATTAAAGTATGACATAATATAACATGACATTGAACATTAGCTATGAAAATCAGCGTGTTCACATATATATATTTGAATATTTGGTGAAAATCAGTCATGAACAATAAAATAAATTATGTAGGTAAAAAAAAAATAGAAATAAACAAATTATGTGACTTTTTTAAAGCTTTCGTTTTTTTTGTTTGTCTTAAATTAATTTTTGTTTTTTTTTGACAAAAAATTATTTTTTGTTTAATATTATAAATTTTTTATTTTTATTTATATTAGTGATATATGTTTAGCTTTACCATTCATTGTCGATTGTCGGTCTTAAGCTGGAGAAAAGGAAATGATTGTTAAGTTTTGACGGCAAATGTAAAACTTTGTCCAATCTCTATTAGTTGATGATCCTATTTATTGAGATAAGACTTTATTTATTGAGTTTATAGGTATATACACCCCTGTAAAATACAAGATTTTTGCAATACCCCCCTTTAAAATAATTTTTTGAGAATACCCCCTGTAATATTTGAATTTTTACAATACCCCCCTGGACTTTTTCAACCATTTTATTTTGTGGGTTTTTTTTTATTTTGCGGCGGTTTAAAACCCTCGCTAAAATTAACCCACGCAAAATAAATGATTTTTATCGGGGGTTTTAAACTGTCGCAAAATAAAAAACCCCCCAAAATATAATTTAAGCGAGGGTTTTAAACCGCCGCAAAAATAAACCCCCGCAAAATATAATGGTTGAAAAAGTCCAGGGGGTATTGTAAAAATTCAAATATTTCAGGGTGGTATTCTCAAATATTTTTTTTTACAGGGGGGTATTGTAAAAATCATGTACTTTACAGGGGGGTATATACCTATTAACCCTTATTTATTTTTGTTGTTTTTTTGGTAAGGGTTTATTGTTGTTGTTGTTGTTAATTTCTTTTTTATCATTTTTAATGAGAAAAAAAGAATTCGCCGATACAATGTAAAATAAATTTATACATTTCTTGCACTCATACATACTACAAAGTAGAAACTCATACTTTAAAATCATATCAAAATTGATTCAAATCTTTTTAGAAGTTGAGAAACATTTTCAAAAAGGGTCACAATTCTAAACCCTTTTCTTGCAACTATTATCCCTTTATTTTTACTTCAATAAAAAGTATATAGATAATATTCTCACAAGCAAACAATATTACAATTGTGAACATATAAATGTATATTTGCAAACAATATTTCATTACTTTCAAAATAAGTCATATGTAAATAATACATTGAGTAATTTCAAAATATTACAATTGTGAACATATAAATCTATATTTGCAAACAATATTTCATTACTTTCAAAATACATTGATCAATATAACCACCTGACAAAACATTACAAAAATAATCAAGCTTCAACAAAATTTTAAAGTGTCATGCAATCTTTGATCGTCTCTAATCATATGTCACTAAAAGAAAATTGTCATATGCCGAACGGATACTCTTTGTTAACAGTAGATAGATAACAGTAGTTAGTTATTAATATCAATTGAACAATCTAGATAAGGCTTGTGGTTGATACTCGACACATTAAGAATACCAATGAAAAACTATAATCTTCTCATATCTATTGCTCTCCACCTATATAATCCGTATATTGTTAAGTTATATAGTCACAGACATAGTTGAAATTTTATATGATAACATATTGATCGTTATATATAGCCCACGTCCTATTTGATCTTTGAGAGTGTTCTTTGTGAATCACCAACCAATTCATAGTGACCATATGTTCTTATTTATTTTTATGACATATCTAAATAGTAGTCTAATTTGTCAATTTTGTTCTTCTTAATTTTGAAACTTAAAAAAACTCTATGAAAATTAAAGTGAATCATTAAACATAAGGAAATAGAGAAATTACGAACAAATACTTGGCTATGCTTTTGGATTCCATTATGCATACTAATTTAGTCAAAATAATTCATGTGTGAAAGAATTTAATTTATTTTGAATAACTCAAAAGATAAGATTTCTAAATGGAAATCAAATACATCGTTATTTATTCAATCGTCACAATAATTATTTAAATCAATTGAATCCTTTATGCAATCTCATTTACTAATAATTTGTTTTATTTATTGATTCTATAATATTGAGTAGTCATTCCGTTTCAAAATATAAACAATAATATATATGTTAATGAAGGTTGATTTATTTTGACCAAATTTTACATTAAAGACATCAACTTTCGTTGATCTATTTTTGCTTATATTTTAAAATGGAGGGAGTATATATATTGAAATTCTAGTTCCCCTGTGCGAAAGATGTTACACAAGATGTCTCGACAACTTGCTTAGCTTTATGGCGCAACAGTAAACAATAATAGTAATGTGCAAAAACGATAAAAGACACAAATAATTATTTACCCATTTCAGTGTCAAATCATCTAATTTGAGAGATACCAATTCAGGATAATTACCTTTAATAATTCGTAGTTCCTAGTCTCTAAGTCTTATTTGATTAGCCCCTAATCAAAGTCTCTCACTTAAACTACTCCAATGAACTTATTTAGGACTCCTCCTAAATATGTGACTTTCCCTATGGTATTAATCAAGTTGGAGGAACGAGATTAACTCTCTGCAAGTCTATCAAGACTTCAAGCTAGAGCTTGCACAACAATTATGAACATTGAACAAAAACAAAGACTTATAAAATGGGATACTGGTGCCCAGGCGTGTGAACTGATTTTTGTCTGTTTGCGCCCAACCTGATGTATATATATGGCCTATAGTATAGACCAAATACGTCTGTATTATCAAATATATTAAAAAGCCCAATTTTTTTATAATAGTAATCGGATGAAGTGATTTTTTCACCCATTATCATATTTATATGCAACAATATTCAAGATTAATTGATAATTTATTTCTAACAATTTAACATCATCTAATAACTATCTCTCATCAAACATATCATCCTGATTAAACAAAGAAACAAATATAATCGACAATTATTAGTTCATTATTAAATAGTTATCCCTAGTCAACAAAACATTTTTTTTTTAACTTTGTCTAGGATTCTTTTATTAAAAGAGAACTAATAAACTTAGTGTACCCCTTTAAACATGCATGGCTTTTGCAAGGTCACAAACTTAATATAATTGATAAGTCTCTAGTGGTAACCTTGGCTTTGCCACTGCCATAAGTGGCGTAGATCTTGTGGTTCCTCCATGAGATTCAGTGAGATCAATGCTAGATTGGCCGGGTGGCACGCTCCAAGTAAAGCCATGGATCAATCTTGCAAATAACATAATAGTCATTGAAGAACCAAGCATTATTCCTGAACAACCGCGTCTTCCTGTGCCAAATGTTATTAATTCTAAATTTGAATCTGCCAAACTTAAATTAGATCCATCTATCTTAAGATGTCGTTCTGGATTGAACTTGAGTGGTTCTTTCCATACTTTAGGATTTAGGCCAAGTCCTTGTCTCCTTAAATAGACATGGCTACCTTTCGGTATAAAATAGTTAGCAACAACTGTGTCTTTCATCGCGACATGAGGAAGGTTGAAATCACAAATTGGATGACGGCGAAAAGCTTCTCTTGCACAAGCTTTCACATAGTTGAGTTTGGGAAAATCATATTCTTGCACTAATCTTTCTTTCCCAACTACACTGTCTAATTCTTCGGTAGCTTTTTTAAGTAGTTCAGGTTGATTTATCATTTCACTAAGTCCCCATTCAACTGCATTTGCTGGATTATCAACAGCTGCAAGCGTCAATTCTTGTCAAATTTATGTATACAATCATTTTCAAGGAAATAATACAAATGAAAATTATTAATAGCTTAATTTGTCAATTATGACAATTTTTTAAATGCCAGCTTTTTTGAAATACAATAACAATATTTTACTATTCCAAAATTATAAATTGAAAAAAACACTCATATCTTACTCAAATGAGGTAATAATAATGACAAAATTCAATTTTTTTGGTCAAGTAGTCTAGTGACTAGAACTTCACCCCTAAATGTGAATAGTTGGGCGTACCAGGGTTCAAACTCCGGTATGTGCAACTTACATGGAAATGTCCAACCAACTGAGCTAAGCTCGCGGGACAATGATAAAATTTATTTAATCAAAACATTAACTACTTCACGGGATAAAAATAAAAGATTTAATTTGTATTAAACATTTTTGGACATGCATCCAATTGAAGCATTTGATAGTATCATTTTTTGTAGAGTAATTTTTAAAATGTTGCCACAAATATCTATGTAACGTGATTTGATTAGATGTACGCGTGATTTTTTTTTTTTACCGTTAGTGCATAGAATTTAAACTCACAAACTTCCTAAATAGCTTAAATAAAAGAAGAATGTAAGATATTTACCAAAACATTTGATTTCATCTCTTGCTCAGTCAGAAGATCATTGTTGCGGGCATCTTTGAGTGAGATGAGAACATCAAGTAAGTCTTCTTTACATGTCTTTTCCCCATTTTTCCATGCCTGAATTCTATCCTCAATTACCGGATCATGATGTTTTCTCATGATCTTACAAGCCTTCTTCAGAATCTTCTCATGCCCATCCAAATCAAGACCCCTCAAACATGGCATGAAATCAGAAACAGAGAAAGCAAAAAAATATTGCAAAATCGTAAAAGCAGCTTCAACATATTCTACTTCCTCAAATCCAGGTCCAAAATCTTCACTACCATTTCCAAAGTACCTTTTATTCAAAAGCAACCTCCTAATAACATTCCCCGTATAATGTTGTGCACTAAAACTCACATTCACAATTCCATCACCACCAAGTTTAGTGCATTGCCTGTAAACATATCTTACAATGTTATCAGCTTCTTCCACCCTTTTATCATGAAGCCATTGATGTCTAAGAGGTGAAATTAATTCATTGCTAATTAATTTCTTAACTTTTTTCCATTGTTCTCCAAATGGCGTGAGTGCTGTGGTTAAATAACCAGCACTAATATATTCACTAGACCAACTAGTTGGTCTTGAAGCAAAGAGTGAATCTTGTTTTATACTGTTTCACGTGCAATTTCAGGATCACTCACTGTAATTACGTGAACATTACCTAAACGAATGCAAGCAATTTGTGTGTTCATGTCATTCATCATTTTTTGTATCCATCTAAATGTTGGCCTATTTGCAAGCATTTCAGGGAGGTTGCCTAATATAGGCCAAGGTGTAGGACCAGGAGGGAGTTTGGGTTTTTTGGAATTTTGGATACGATGCTTTTGTTTTTGTATAAAGAGGAGTGTATAAACAAGAAATAGGAGTATGGGACACCATATTGATGGTGAGAATTGATTAGAGACCATCAAAGATTGCATGACACTTTAAAATTTTGTTGAAGCTTGATTAATTTTGTAATGTTTGTCAGGTAGGTATATTGATCAATGTAATTTTTAGTTTAATATATATAGTACTACCTCCATTTTCCAGTTTCTAAATTCATTAAAAATAGATGTATCTTGATTCATTATTAGACCAGATTCATGATGATAAGATTAGTCAAAATAAGTCACATATGAATAAATTTAGTCAAAATAATTCATGTGTGAATGAATTTAATTTATTTTGGCTAACTCAAAAGATAAGATTTCTAAATGAAAATCAAATACATTGTATTTTTTACACGTTGAATCAAATAGGATTAAGTTCATTTTGTAAAGGTTAAATTTTATTTAGATGTATATACATTGAATTGAATAAATAAAAGCTTTAGATTAATTGATAGATTTGTGTGCAACGACAATTTGGCTAGAACGTAGAGATTGAAAATTACATAAAATAACTTTTTTTTTATTGGTATTTTCTCATGAACTAAAATTGAGTAGAGTGAATAAATGTGATTGAGTAATTTTTTTGTATCCTAATTTACGTAATGTTGAATATTGATACTCTTTGTATATGCAAATTCATTTTAAGAATGAATTTTTAAATATAAATAAATTAATATTAAAGTATGACATAATATAACATGACATTGAACATTAGCTATGAAAATCAGCGTGTTCACATATATATATTTGAATATTTGGTGAAAATCAGTCATGAACAATAAAATAAATTATGTAGGTAAAAAAAAAATAGAAATAAACAAATTATGTGACTTTTTTAAAGCTTTCGTTTTTTTTGTTTGTCTTAAATTAATTTTTGTTTTTTTTTGACAAAAAATTATTTTTTGTTTAATATTATAAATTTTTTATTTTTATTTATATTAGTGATATATGTTTAGCTTTACCATTCATTGTCGATTGTCGGTCTTAAGCTGGAGAAAAGGAAATGATTGTTAAGTTTTGACGGCAAATGTAAAACTTTGTCCAATCTCTATTAGTTGATGATCCTATTTATTGAGATAAGACTTTATTTATTGAGTTTATAGGTATATACACCCCTGTAAAATACAAGATTTTTGCAATACCCCCCTTTAAAATAATTTTTTGAGAATACCCCCTGTAATATTTGAATTTTTACAATACCCCCCTGGACTTTTTCAACCATTTTATTTTGTGGGTTTTTTTTTATTTTGCGGCGGTTTAAAACCCTCGCTAAAATTAACCCACGCAAAATAAATGATTTTTATCGGGGGTTTTAAACTGTCGCAAAATAAAAAACCCCCCAAAATATAATTTAAGCGAGGGTTTTAAACCGCCGCAAAAATAAACCCCCGCAAAATATAATGGTTGAAAAAGTCCAGGGGGTATTGTAAAAATTCAAATATTTCAGGGTGGTATTCTCAAATATTTTTTTTTACAGGGGGGTATTGTAAAAATCATGTACTTTACAGGGGGGTATATACCTATTAACCCTTATTTATTTTTGTTGTTTTTTTGGTAAGGGTTTATTGTTGTTGTTGTTGTTAATTTCTTTTTTATCATTTTTAATGAGAAAAAAAGAATTCGCCGATACAATGTAAAATAAATTTATACATTTCTTGCACTCATACATACTACAAAGTAGAAACTCATACTTTAAAATCATATCAAAATTGATTCAAATCTTTTTAGAAGTTGAGAAACATTTTCAAAAAGGGTCACAATTCTAAACCCTTTTCTTGCAACTATTATCCCTTTATTTTTACTTCAATAAAAAGTATATAGATAATATTCTCACAAGCAAACAATATTACAATTGTGAACATATAAATGTATATTTGCAAACAATATTTCATTACTTTCAAAATAAGTCATATGTAAATAATACATTGAGTAATTTCAAAATATTACAATTGTGAACATATAAATCTATATTTGCAAACAATATTTCATTACTTTCAAAATACATTGATCAATATAACCACCTGACAAAACATTACAAAAATAATCAAGCTTCAACAAAATTTTAAAGTGTCATGCAATCTTTGATCGTCTCTAATCATATGTCACTAAAAGAAAATTGTCATATGCCGAACGGATACTCTTTGTTAACAGTAGATAGATAACAGTAGTTAGTTATTAATATCAATTGAACAATCTAGATAAGGCTTGTGGTTGATACTCGACACATTAAGAATACCAATGAAAAACTATAATCTTCTCATATCTATTGCTCTCCACCTATATAATCCGTATATTGTTAAGTTATATAGTCACAGACATAGTTGAAATTTTATATGATAACATATTGATCGTTATATATAGCCCACGTCCTATTTGATCTTTGAGAGTGTTCTTTGTGAATCACCAACCAATTCATAGTGACCATATGTTCTTATTTATTTTTATGACATATCTAAATAGTAGTCTAATTTGTCAATTTTGTTCTTCTTAATTTTGAAACTTAAAAAAACTCTATGAAAATTAAAGTGAATCATTAAACATAAGGAAATAGAGAAATTACGAACAAATACTTGGCTATGCTTTTGGATTCCATTATGCATACTAATTTAGTCAAAATAATTCATGTGTGAAAGAATTTAATTTATTTTGAATAACTCAAAAGATAAGATTTCTAAATGGAAATCAAATACATCGTTATTTATTCAATCGTCACAATAATTATTTAAATCAATTGAATCCTTTATGCAATCTCATTTACTAATAATTTGTTTTATTTATTGATTCTATAATATTGAGTAGTCATTCCGTTTCAAAATATAAACAATAATATATATGTTAATGAAGGTTGATTTATTTTGACCAAATTTTACATTAAAGACATCAACTTTCGTTGATCTATTTTTGCTTATATTTTAAAATGGAGGGAGTATATATATTGAAATTCTAGTTCCCCTGTGCGAAAGATGTTACACAAGATGTCTCGACAACTTGCTTAGCTTTATGGCGCAACAGTAAACAATAATAGTAATGTGCAAAAACGATAAAAGACACAAATAATTATTTACCCATTTCAGTGTCAAATCATCTAATTTGAGAGATACCAATTCAGGATAATTACCTTTAATAATTCGTAGTTCCTAGTCTCTAAGTCTTATTTGATTAGCCCCTAATCAAAGTCTCTCACTTAAACTACTCCAATGAACTTATTTAGGACTCCTCCTAAATATGTGACTTTCCCTATGGTATTAATCAAGTTGGAGGAACGAGATTAACTCTCTGCAAGTCTATCAAGACTTCAAGCTAGAGCTTGCACAACAATTATGAACATTGAACAAAAACAAAGACTTATAAAATGGGATACTGGTGCCCAGGCGTGTGAACTGATTTTTGTCTGTTTGCGCCCAACCTGATGTATATATATGGCCTATAGTATAGACCAAATACGTCTGTATTATCAAATATATTAAAAAGCCCAATTTTTTTATAATAGTAATCGGATGAAGTGATTTTTTCACCCATTATCATATTTATATGCAACAATATTCAAGATTAATTGATAATTTATTTCTAACAATTTAACATCATCTAATAACTATCTCTCATCAAACATATCATCCTGATTAAACAAAGAAACAAATATAATCGACAATTATTAGTTCATTATTAAATAGTTATCCCTAGTCAACAAAACATTTTTTTTTTAACTTTGTCTAGGATTCTTTTATTAAAAGAGAACTAATAAACTTAGTGTACCCCTTTAAACATGCATGGCTTTTGCAAGGTCACAAACTTAATATAATTGATAAGTCTCTAGTGGTAACCTTGGCTTTGCCACTGCCATAAGTGGCGTAGATCTTGTGGTTCCTCCATGAGATTCAGTGAGATCAATGCTAGATTGGCCGGGTGGCACGCTCCAAGTAAAGCCATGGATCAATCTTGCAAATAACATAATAGTCATTGAAGAACCAAGCATTATTCCTGAACAACCGCGTCTTCCTGTGCCAAATGTTATTAATTCTAAATTTGAATCTGCCAAACTTAAATTAGATCCATCTATCTTAAGATGTCGTTCTGGATTGAACTTGAGTGGTTCTTTCCATACTTTAGGATTTAGGCCAAGTCCTTGTCTCCTTAAATAGACATGGCTACCTTTCGGTATAAAATAGTTAGCAACAACTGTGTCTTTCATCGCGACATGAGGAAGGTTGAAATCACAAATTGGATGACGGCGAAAAGCTTCTCTTGCACAAGCTTTCACATAGTTGAGTTTGGGAAAATCATATTCTTGCACTAATCTTTCTTTCCCAACTACACTGTCTAATTCTTCGGTAGCTTTTTTAAGTAGTTCAGGTTGATTTATCATTTCACTAAGTCCCCATTCAACTGCATTTGCTGGATTATCAACAGCTGCAAGCGTCAATTCTTGTCAAATTTATGTATACAATCATTTTCAAGGAAATAATACAAATGAAAATTATTAATAGCTTAATTTGTCAATTATGACAATTTTTTAAATGCCAGCTTTTTTGAAATACAATAACAATATTTTACTATTCCAAAATTATAAATTGAAAAAAACACTCATATCTTACTCAAATGAGGTAATAATAATGACAAAATTCAATTTTTTTGGTCAAGTAGTCTAGTGACTAGAACTTCACCCCTAAATGTGAATAGTTGGGCGTACCAGGGTTCAAACTCCGGTATGTGCAACTTACATGGAAATGTCCAACCAACTGAGCTAAGCTCGCGGGACAATGATAAAATTTATTTAATCAAAACATTAACTACTTCACGGGATAAAAATAAAAGATTTAATTTGTATTAAACATTTTTGGACATGCATCCAATTGAAGCATTTGATAGTATCATTTTTTGTAGAGTAATTTTTAAAATGTTGCCACAAATATCTATGTAACGTGATTTGATTAGATGTACGCGTGATTTTTTTTTTTTACCGTTAGTGCATAGAATTTAAACTCACAAACTTCCTAAATAGCTTAAATAAAAGAAGAATGTAAGATATTTACCAAAACATTTGATTTCATCTCTTGCTCAGTCAGAAGATCATTGTTGCGGGCATCTTTGAGTGAGATGAGAACATCAAGTAAGTCTTCTTTACATGTCTTTTCCCCATTTTTCCATGCCTGAATTCTATCCTCAATTACCGGATCATGATGTTTTCTCATGATCTTACAAGCCTTCTTCAGAATCTTCTCATGCCCATCCAAATCAAGACCCCTCAAACATGGCATGAAATCAGAAACAGAGAAAGCAAAAAAATATTGCAAAATCGTAAAAGCTGCTTCAACATATTCTACTTCCTCAAATCCAGGTCCAAAATCTTCACTACCATTTCCAAAGTACCTTTTATTCAAAAGCAACCTCCTAATAACATTCCCCGTATAATGTTGTGCACTAAAACTCACATTCACAATTCCATCACCACCAAGTTTAGTGCATTGCCTGTAAACATATCTTACAATGTTATCAGCTTCTTCCACCCTTTTATCATGAAGCCATTGATGTCTAAGAGGTGAAATTAATTCATTGCTAATTAATTTCTTAACTTTTTTCCATTGTTCTCCAAATGGCGTGAGTGCTGTGGTTAAATAACCAGCACTAATATATTCACTAGACCAACTAGTTGGTCTTGAAGCAAAGAGTGAATCTTGTTTTATACTGTTTCACGTGCAATTTCAGGATCACTCACTGTAATTACGTGAACATTACCTAAACGAATGCAAGCAATTTGTGTGTTCATGTCATTCATCATTTTTTGTATCCATCTAAATGTTGGCCTATTTGCAAGCATTTCAGGGAGGTTGCCTAATATAGGCCAAGGTGTAGGACCAGGAGGGAGTTTGGGTTTTTTGGAATTTTGGATACGATGCTTTTGTTTTTTTATAAAGAGGAGTGTATAAACAAGAAATAGGAGTATGGGACACCATATTGATGGTGAGAATTGATTAGAGACCATCAAAGATTGCATGACACTTTAAAATTTTGTTGAAGCTTGATTAATTTTGTAATGTTTGTCAGGTAGGTATATTGATCAATGTAATTTTTAGTTTAATATATATAGTACTACCTCCATTTTCCAGTTTCTAAATTCATTAAAAATAGATGTATCTTGATTCATTATTAGACCAGATTCATGATGATAAGATTAGTCAAAATAAGTCACATATGAATAAATTTAGTCAAAATAATTCATGTGTGAATGAATTTAATTTATTTTGGCTAACTCAAAAGATAAGATTTCTAAATGAAAATCAAATACATTGTATTTTTTACACGTTGAATCAAATAGGATTAAGTTCATTTTGTAAAGGTTAAATTTTATTTAGATGTATATACATTGAATTGAATAAATAAAAGCTTTAGATTAATTGATAGATTTGTGTGCAACGACAATTTGGCTAGAACGTAGAGATTGAAAATTACATAAAATAACTTTTTTTTTATTGGTATTTTCTCATGAACTAAAATTGAGTAGAGTGAATAAATGTGATTGAGTAATTTTTTTGTATCCTAATTTACGTAATGTTGAATATTGATACTCTTTGTATATGCAAATTCATTTTAAGAATGAATTTTTAAATATAAATAAATTAATATTAAAGTATGACATAATATAACATGACATTGAACATTAGCTATGAAAATCAGCGTGTTCACATATATATATTTGAATATTTGGTGAAAATCAGTCATGAACAATAAAATAAATTATGTAGGTAAAAAAAAAATAGAAATAAACAAATTATGTGACTTTTTTAAAGCTTTCGTTTTTTTTGTTTGTCTTAAATTAATTTTTGTTTTTTTTTGACAAAAAATTATTTTTTGTTTAATATTATAAATTTTTTATTTTTATTTATATTAGTGATATATGTTTAGGTTTACCATTCATTGTCGATTGTCGGTCTTAAGCTGGAGAAAAGGAAATGATTGTTAAGTTTTGACGGCAAATGTAAAACTTTGTCCAATCTCTATTAGTTGATGATCCTATTTATTGAGATAAGACTTTATTTATTGAGTTTATAGGTATATACACCCCTGTAAAATACAAGATTTTTGCAATACCCCCCTTTAAAATAATTTTTTGAGAATACCCCCTGTAATATTTGAATTTTTACAATACCCCCCTGGACTTTTTCAACCATTTTATTTTGTGGGTTTTTTTTTATTTTGCGGCGGTTTAAAACCCTCGCTAAAATTAACCCACGCAAAATAAATGATTTTTATCGGGGGTTTTAAACTGTCGCAAAATAAAAAACCCCCCAAAATATAATTTAAGCGAGGGTTTTAAACCGCCGCAAAAATAAACCCCCGCAAAATATAATGGTTGAAAAAGTCCAGGGGGTATTGTAAAAATTCAAATATTTCAGGGTGGTATTCTCAAATATTTTTTTTTACAGGGGGGTATTGTAAAAATCATGTACTTTACAGGGGGGTATATACCTATTAACCCTTATTTATTTTTGTTGTTTTTTTGGTAAGGGTTTATTGTTGTTGTTGTTGTTAATTTCTTTTTTATCATTTTTAATGAGAAAAAAAGAATTCGCCGATACAATGTAAAATAAATTTATACATTTCTTGCACTCATACATACTACAAAGTAGAAACTCATACTTTAAAATCATATCAAAATTGATTCAAATCTTTTTAGAAGTTGAGAAACATTTTCAAAAAGGGTCACAATTCTAAACCCTTTTCTTGCAACTATTATCCCTTTATTTTTACTTCAATAAAAAGTATATAGATAATATTCTCACAAGCAAACAATATTACAATTGTGAACATATAAATGTATATTTGCAAACAATATTTCATTACTTTCAAAATAAGTCATATGTAAATAATACATTGAGTAATTTCAAAATATTACAATTGTGAACATATAAATCTATATTTGCAAACAATATTTCATTACTTTCAAAATACATTGATCAATATAACCACCTGACAAAACATTACAAAAATAATCAAGCTTCAACAAAATTTTAAAGTGTCATGCAATCTTTGATCGTCTCTAATCATATGTCACTAAAAGAAAATTGTCATATGCCGAACGGATACTCTTTGTTAACAGTAGATAGATAACAGTAGTTAGTTATTAATATCAATTGAACAATCTAGATAAGGCTTGTGGTTGATACTCGACACATTAAGAATACCAATGAAAAACTATAATCTTCTCATATCTATTGCTCTCCACCTATATAATCCGTATATTGTTAAGTTATATAGTCACAGACATAGTTGAAATTTTATATGATAACATATTGATCGTTATATATAGCCCACGTCCTATTTGATCTTTGAGAGTGTTCTTTGTGAATCACCAACCAATTCATAGTGACCATATGTTCTTATTTATTTTTATGACATATCTAAATAGTAGTCTAATTTGTCAATTTTGTTCTTCTTAATTTTGAAACTTAAAAAAACTCTATGAAAATTAAAGTGAATCATTAAACATAAGGAAATAGAGAAATTACGAACAAATACTTGGCTATGCTTTTGGATTCCATTATGCATACTAATTTAGTCAAAATAATTCATGTGTGAAAGAATTTAATTTATTTTGAATAACTCAAAAGATAAGATTTCTAAATGGAAATCAAATACATCGTTATTTATTCAATCGTCACAATAATTATTTAAATCAATTGAATCCTTTATGCAATCTCATTTACTAATAATTTGTTTTATTTATTGATTCTATAATATTGAGTAGTCATTCCGTTTCAAAATATAAACAATAATATATATGTTAATGAAGGTTGATTTATTTTGACCAAATTTTACATTAAAGACATCAACTTTCGTTGATCTATTTTTGCTTATATTTTAAAATGGAGGGAGTATATATATTGAAATTCTAGTTCCCCTGTGCGAAAGATGTTACACAAGATGTCTCGACAACTTGCTTAGCTTTATGGCGCAACAGTAAACAATAATAGTAATGTGCAAAAACGATAAAAGACACAAATAATTATTTACCCATTTCAGTGTCAAATCATCTAATTTGAGAGATACCAATTCAGGATAATTACCTTTAATAATTCGTAGTTCCTAGTCTCTAAGTCTTATTTGATTAGCCCCTAATCAAAGTCTCTCACTTAAACTACTCCAATGAACTTATTTAGGACTCCTCCTAAATATGTGACTTTCCCTATGGTATTAATCAAGTTGGAGGAACGAGATTAACTCTCTGCAAGTCTATCAAGACTTCAAGCTAGAGCTTGCACAACAATTATGAACATTGAACAAAAACAAAGACTTATAAAATGGGATACTGGTGCCCAGGCGTGTGAACTGATTTTTGTCTGTTTGCGCCCAACCTGATGTATATATATGGCCTATAGTATAGACCAAATACGTCTGTATTATCAAATATATTAAAAAGCCCAATTTTTTTATAATAGTAATCGGATGAAGTGATTTTTTCACCCATTATCATATTTATATGCAACAATATTCAAGATTAATTGATAATTTATTTCTAACAATTTAACATCATCTAATAACTATCTCTCATCAAACATATCATCCTGATTAAACAAAGAAACAAATATAATCGACAATTATTAGTTCATTATTAAATAGTTATCCCTAGTCAACAAAACATTTTTTTTTTAACTTTGTCTAGGATTCTTTTATTAAAAGAGAACTAATAAACTTAGTGTACCCCTTTAAACATGCATGGCTTTTGCAAGGTCACAAACTTAATATAATTGATAAGTCTCTAGTGGTAACCTTGGCTTTGCCACTGCCATAAGTGGCGTAGATCTTGTGGTTCCTCCATGAGATTCAGTGAGATCAATGCTAGATTGGCCGGGTGGCACGCTCCAAGTAAAGCCATGGATCAATCTTGCAAATAACATAATAGTCATTGAAGAACCAAGCATTATTCCTGAACAACCGCGTCTTCCTGTGCCAAATGTTATTAATTCTAAATTTGAATCTGCCAAACTTAAATTAGATCCATCTATCTTAAGATGTCGTTCTGGATTGAACTTGAGTGGTTCTTTCCATACTTTAGGATTTAGGCCAAGTCCTTGTCTCCTTAAATAGACATGGCTACCTTTCGGTATAAAATAGTTAGCAACAACTGTGTCTTTCATCGCGACATGAGGAAGGTTGAAATCACAAATTGGATGACGGCGAAAAGCTTCTCTTGCACAAGCTTTCACATAGTTGAGTTTGGGAAAATCATATTCTTGCACTAATCTTTCTTTCCCAACTACACTGTCTAATTCTTCGGTAGCTTTTTTAAGTAGTTCAGGTTGATTTATCATTTCACTAAGTCCCCATTCAACTGCATTTGCTGGATTATCAACAGCTGCAAGCGTCAATTCTTGTCAAATTTATGTATACAATCATTTTCAAGGAAATAATACAAATGAAAATTATTAATAGCTTAATTTGTCAATTATGACAATTTTTTAAATGCCAGCTTTTTTGAAATACAATAACAATATTTTACTATTCCAAAATTATAAATTGAAAAAAACACTCATATCTTACTCAAATGAGGTAATAATAATGACAAAATTCAATTTTTTTGGTCAAGTAGTCTAGTGACTAGAACTTCACCCCTAAATGTGAATAGTTGGGCGTACCAGGGTTCAAACTCCGGTATGTGCAACTTACATGGAAATGTCCAACCAACTGAGCTAAGCTCGCGGGACAATGATAAAATTTATTTAATCAAAACATTAACTACTTCACGGGATAAAAATAAAAGATTTAATTTGTATTAAACATTTTTGGACATGCATCTAATTGAAGCATTTGATAGTATCATTTTTTGTAGAGTAATTTTTAAAATGTTGCCACAAATATCTATGTAACGTGATTTGATTAGATGTACGCGTGATTTTTTTTTTTTACCGTTAGTGCATAGAATTTAAACTCACAAACTTCCTAAATAGCTTAAATAAAAGAAGAATGTAAGATATTTACCAAAACATTTGATTTCATCTCTTGCTCAGTCAGAAGATCATTGTTGCGGGCATCTTTGAGTGAGATGAGAACATCAAGTAAGTCTTCTTTACATGTCTTTTCCCCATTTTTCCATGCCTGAATTCTATCCTCAATTACCGGATCATGATGTTTTCTCATGATCTTACAAGCCTTCTTCAGAATCTTCTCATGCCCATCCAAATCAAGACCCCTCAAACATGGCATGAAATCAGAAACAGAGAAAGCAAAAAAATATTGCAAAATCGTAAAAGCTGCTTCAACATATTCTACTTCCTCAAATCCAGGTCCAAAATCTTCACTACCATTTCCAAAGTACCTTTTATTCAAAAGCAACCTCCTAATAACATTCCCCGTATAATGTTGTGCACTAAAACTCACATTCACAATTCCATCACCACCAAGTTTAGTGCATTGCCTGTAAACATATCTTACAATGTTATCAGCTTCTTCCACCCTTTTATCATGAAGCCATTGATGTCTAAGAGGTGAAATTAATTCATTGCTAATTAATTTCTTAACTTTTTTCCATTGTTCTCCAAATGGCGTGAGTGCTGTGGTTAAATAACCAGCACTAATATATTCACTTGACCAACTAGTTGGTCTTGAAGCAAAGAGTGAATCTTGTTTTATACATATTTCACGTGCAATTTCAGGATCACTCACTGTAATTACGTGAACATTACCTAAACGAATGCAAGCAATTTGTGTGTTCATGTCATTCATCATTTTTTGTATCCATCTAAATGTTGGCCTATTTGCAAGCATTTCAGGGAGGTTGCCTACTATAGGCCAAGGTGTAGGACCAGGAGGGAGTTTGGGTTTTTTGGAATTTTGGATACGATGCTTTTGTTTTTGTATAAAGAGGAGTGTATAAACAAGAAATAGGAGTATGGGACACCATATTGATGGTGAGAATTGATTAGAGACCATCAAAGATTGCATGACACTTTAAAATTTTGTTGAAGCTTGATTAATTTTATAATGCTTGTCAGGTAGGTATATTGATCAATGTAATTTTTAGTTTAATATATATAGTACTACCTCCATTTTCCAGTTTCTAAATTCATTAAAAATAGATGTATCTTGATTCATTATTAGACCAGATTCATGATGATAAGATTAGTCAAAATAAGTCACATATGAATAAATTTAGTCAAAATAATTCATGTGTGAATGAATTTAATTTATTTTGGCTAACTCAAAAGATAAGATTTCTAAATGAAAATCAAATACATTGTATTTTTTACACGTTGAATCAAATAGGATTAAGTTCATTTTGTAAAGGTTAAATTTTATTTAGATGTATATACATTGAATTGAATAAATAAAAGCTTTAGATTAATTGATAGATTTGTGTGCAACGACAATTTGGCTAGAACGTAGAGATTGAAAATTACATAAAATAACTTTTTTTTTATTGGTATTTTCTCATGATCTAAAATTGAGTAGAGTGAATAAATGTGATTGAGTAATTTTTTTGTATCCTAATTTACGTAATGTTGAATATTGATACTCTTTGTATATGCAAATTCATTTTAAGAATGAATTTTTAAATATAAATAAATTAATATTAAAGTATGACATAATATAACATGACATTGAACATTAGCTATGAAAATCAGCGTGTTCACATATATATATTTGAATATTTGGTGAAAATCAGTCATGAACAATAAAATAAATTATGTAGGTAAAAAAAAATAGAAATAAACAAATTATGTGACTTTTTTAAAGCTTTCGTTTTTTTTGTTTGTCTTAAATTAATTTTTGTTTTTTTTTTGACAAAAAATTATTTTTTGTTTAATATTATAAATTTTTTATTTTTATTTATATTAGTGATATATGTTTAGCTTTACCATTCATTGTCGATTGTCGGTCTTAAGCTGGAGAAAAGGAAATGATTGTTAAGTTTTGACGGCAAATGTAAAACTTTGTCCAATCTCTATTAGTTGATGATCCTATTTATTGAGATAAGACTTTATTTATTGAGTTTATAGGTATATACACCCCTGTAAAATACAAGATTTTTGCAATACCCCCCTTTAAAATAATTTTTTGAGAATACCCCCTGTAATATTTGAATTTTTGCAATACCCCCCTGGACTTTTTCAACCATTTTATTTTGTGGGGTTTTTTTATTATTTTGCGGCGGTTTAAAACCCTCGCTAAAATTAACCCACGCAAAATAAATGATTTTTATCGGGGGTTTTAAACTGTCGCAAAATAAAAAACCCCCTAAAATATAATTTAAGCGAGGGTTTTAAACCGCCGCAAAAATAAACCCTCGCAAAATATAATGGTTGAAAAAGTCCAGGGGGTATTGTAAAAATTCAAATATTTCAGGGTGGTATTCTCAAATATTTTTTTTACAGGGGGGTATTGCAAAAATCATGTACTTTACAGGGGGGTATATACCTATTAACCCTTATTTATTTTTGTTGTTTTTTTGGTAAGGGTTTATTGTTGTTGTTGTTGTTAATTTCTTTTTTATCATTTTTAATGAGAAAACAAGAATTCGCCGATACAATGTAAAATAAATTTATACATTTCTTGCACTCATACATACTACAAAGTAGAAACTCATACTTTAAAATCATATCAAAATTGATTCAAATCTTTTTAGAAGTTGAGAAACATTTTCAAAAAGGGTCACAATTCTAAACCCTTTTCTTGCAACTATTATCCCTTTATTTTTTTTACTTCAATAAAAAGTATATAGATAATATTCTCACAAGCAAACAATATTACAATTGTGAACATATAAATGTATATTTGCAAACAATATTTCATTACTTTCAAAATAAGTCATATGTAAATAATACATTGAATAATTTCAAAATATTACAATTGTGAACATATAAATCTATATTTGCAAACAATATTTCATTACTTTCAAAATACATTGATCAATATAACTACCTGACAAAACATTACAAAAATAATCAAGCTTCAACAAAATTTTAAAGTGTCATGCAATCTTTGATCGTCTCTAATCATATGTCACTACAAGAAAATTGTCATATGCCGAACGGATACTCTTTGTTAACAGTAGATAGATAACAGTAGTTAGTTATTAATATCAATTGAACAATCTAGATAAGGCTTGTGGTTGATACTCGACACATTAAGAATACCAATGAAAAACTATAATCTTCTCATATCTATTGCTCTCCACCTATATAATCCGTATATTGTTAAGTTATATAGTCACAGACATAGTTGAAATTTTATATGATAACATATTGATCGTTATATATAGCCCACGTCCTATTTGATCTTTGAGAGTGTTCTTTGTGAATCACCAACCAATTCATAGTGACCATATGTTCTTATTTATTTTTATGACATATCTAAATAGTAGTCTAATTTGTCAATTTTGTTCTTCTTAATTTTGAAACTTAAAAAAACTCTATGAAAATTAAAGTGAATCATTAAACATAAGGAAATAGAGAAATTACGAACAAATACTTGGCTATGCTTTTGGATTCCATTATGCATACTAATTTAGTCAAAATAATTCATGTGTGAAAGAATTTAATTTATTTTGCATAACTCAAAAGATAAGATTTCTAAATGGAAATCAAATACATCATTATTTATTCAATCGTCACAATAATTATTTTAATCAATTGAATCCTTTATGCAATCTCATTTACTAATAATTTGTTTTATTTATTGATTCTATAATATTGAGTAGTCATTCCGTTTCAAAATATAAACAATAATATATATATTAATGAAGGTTGATTTATTTTGACCAAATTTTACATTAAAGACATCAACTTTCGTTGATCTATTTTTGCTTATATTTTTAAATGGAGGGAGTATATATATTGAAATTCTAGTTCCCCTGTGCGAAAGATGTTACACAAGATGTCTCGACAACTTGCTTAGCTTTATGGCGCAATAGTAAACAATAATAGTAATGTGCAAAAACGATAAAAGACACAAATAATTATTTACCCATTTCGGTGTCAAATCGTCTAATTTGAGAGATACCAATTCAGGATAATTACCTTTAATATTTCGTAGTTCCTAGTCTCTAAGTCTTATTTGATTAGCCCCTAATCAAAGTCTCTCACTTAAACTACTCCAATGAAATTATTTAGGACTCCTCCTAAATATGTGACTTTCCCTATAGTATTAATCAAGTTGGAGGAACGAGATTAACTCTCTGCAAGCCTATCAAGACTTCAAGCTAGAGCTTGCACAACAATTATGAACATTGAACAAAAACAAAGACTTATAAAATGGGATACTGGTGCCCAGGCGTGTGAACTGGTTTTTGTCTGTTTGCGCCCAACCTGATGTATATATATGGCCTATAGTATAGACCAAATACGTCTGTATTATCAAATATATTAAAAAGCCCAATTTTTTTATAATAGTAATCGGATGAAGTGATTTTTTCACCCATTATCATATTTATATGCAACAATATTCAAGATTAATTGATAATTTATTTCTAACAATTTAACATCATCTAATAACTATCTCTCATCAAACATATCATCCTGATTAAACAAAGAAACAAATATAATCGACAATTATTAGTTCATTATTAAATAGTTATCCCTAGTCAACAAAACATTTTTTTTTTAACTTTGTCTAGGATTCTTTTATTAAAAGAGAACTAATAAACTTAGTGTACCCCTTTAAACATGCATGGCTTTTGCAAGGTCACAAACTTAATATAATTGATAAGTCTCTAGTGGTAACCTTGGCTTTGCCACTGCCATGAGTGGCGTAGCTCTTGTGGTTCCTCCATGAGATTCAGTGAGATCAATGCTAGATTGGCCGGGTGGCACGCTCCAAGTAAAGTCATGGATCAATCTTGCAAATAACATAATAGTCATTGAAGAACCAAGCATTATTCCTGAACAACCGCGTCTTCCTGTGCCAAATGTTATTAATTCTAAATTTGAATCTGCCAAACTTAAATTAGATCCATCTATCTTAAGATGTCGTTCTGGATTGAACTTGAGTGGTTCTTTCCATACTTTAGGATTTAGGCCAAGTCCTTGTCTCCTTAAATAGACATGGCTACCTTTCGGTATAAAATAGTTAGCAACAACTGTGTCTTTCATCGCGACATAAGGAAGGTTGAAATCACAAATTGGATGACGGCGAAAAGCTTCTCTTGCACAAGCTTTCACATAGTTGAGTTTGGGAAAATCATATTCTTGCACTAATCTTTCTTTCCCAACTACACTATCTAATTCTTCGGTAGCTTTTTTAAGTAGTTCAGGTTGATTTATCATTTCACTAAGTCCCCATTCAACTGCATTTGCTGGATTATCAACAGCTGCAAGCGTCAATTCCTGTCAAATTTATGTATACAATCATTTTCAAGGAAATAATACAAATGAAAATTATTAATAGCTTAATTTGTCAATTATGACAATTTTTTAAATGCCAACTTTTTTGAAATACAATAACAATATTTTACTATTCCAAAATTATAAATTGAAAAAAACACTCATATCTTACTCAAATGAGGTAATAATAATGACAAAATTCAATTTTTTTGGTCAAGTAGTCTAGTGACTAGAACTTCACCCCTAAATGTGAATAGTTGGGCGTACCAGGGTTCAAACTCCGGTATGTGCAACTTACATGCAAATGTCCAACCAACTGAGCTAAGCTCGCGGGACAATGATAAAATTTATTTAATCAAAACATTAACTACTTCACGGGATAAAAATAAAAGATTTAATTTGTATTAAACATTTTTGGACATGCATCCAATTGAAGCATTTGATAGTATCATTTTTTGTAGAGTAATTTTTAAAATGTTGCCACAAATATCTATGTAACGTGATTTGATTAGATGTACGCGTGATTTTTTTTTTTACCGTTAGTGCATAGAATTTAAACTCACAAACTTCCTAAATAGCTTAAATAAAAGAAGAATGTAAGATATTTACCAAAACATTTGATTTAATCTCTTGCTCAGTCAGAAGATCATTGTTGCGGGCATCTTTGAGTGAGATGAGAACATCAAGTAAGTCTTCTTTACATGTCTTTTCCCCATTTTTCCATGCCTGAATTCTATCCTCAATTACCGGATCATGATGTTTTCTCATGATCTTACAAGCCTTCTTCAGAATCTTCTCATGCCCATCCAAATCAAGACCCCTCAAACATGGCATGAAATCAGAAACAGAGAAAGCAAAAAAATATTGCAAAATCGTAAAAGCTGCTTCAACATATTCTACTTCCTCAAATCCAGGTCCAAAATCTTCACTACCATTTCCAAAGTACCTTTTATTCAAAAGCAACTTCCTAATAACATTCCCCGTATAATGTTGTGCACTAAGACTCACATTCACAATTCCATCACCACCAAGTTTAGTGCATTGCCTGTAAACATATCTTACAATGTTATCAGCTTCTTCCACCCTTTTATCATGAAGCCATTGATGTCTAAGAGGTGAAATTAATTCATTGCTAATTAATTTCTTAACTTTTTTCCATTGTTCTCCAAATGGCGTGAGTGTTGTGGTTAAATAACCAGCACTAATATATTCACTAGACCAACTAGTTGGTCTTGAAGCAAAGAGTGAATCTTGTTTTATACATATTTCACGTGCAATTTCAGGATCACTCACTGTAATTACGTGAACATTACCTAAACGAATGCAAGCAATTTGTGTGTTCATGTCATTCATCATTTTTTGTATCCATCTAAATGTTGGCCTATTTGCAAGCATTTCAGGGAGGTTGCCTACTATAGGCCAAGGTGTAGGACCAGGAGGGAGTTTGGGTTTTTTGAAATTTTGGATACGATGCTTTTGTTTTTGTATAAAGAGGAGTGTAGAAACAAGAAATAGGAGTATGGGACACCATATTGATGGTGAGAATTGATTAGAGACCATCAAAGATTGCATGACACTTTGAAATTTTGTTGAAGCTTGATTAATTTTGTAATGTTTGTCAGGTAGGTATATTGATCAATGTAATTTTTAGTTTAATATATATAGTACTACCTCCATTTTCCAGTTTCTAAATTCATTAAAAATAGATGTATCTTGATTCATTATTAGACCAGATTCATGATGATAAGATTAGTCAAAATAAGTCACATATGAATAAATTTAGTCAAAATAATTCATGTGTGAATGAATTTAATTTATTTTGGCTAACTCAAAAGATAAGATTTCTAAATGAAAATCAAATACATTGTATTTTTTACACGTTGAATCAAATAGGATTAAGTTCATTTTGTAAAGGTTAAATTTTATTTAGATGTATATACATTGAATTGAATAAATAAAAGCTTTAGATTAATTGATAGATTTGTGTGCAACGACAATTTGGCTAGAACGTAGAGATTGAAAATTACATAAAATAACCTTTTTTTTTATTGGTATTTTCTCATGATCTAAAATTGAGTAGAGTGAATAAATGTGATTGAGTAATTTTTTTGTATCCTAATTTACGTAATGTTGAATATTGATACTCTTTGTATATGCAAATTCATTTTAAGAATGAATGTTTTAAATATAAATAAATTAATATTAAAGTATGACATAATATAACATGACATTGAACATTAGCTATGAAAATCAGCGTGTTCACATATATATATTTGAATATTTGGTGAAAATCAGTCATGAACAATAAAATAAATTATGTAGGAAAAAAAAATAGAAATAAACAAATTATGTGACTTTTTTTAAGCTTTCGTTTTTTTTGTTTGTCTTAAATTAATTTTGGTTTTTTTTTGACAAAAAATTATTTTTTGTTTAATACTATAAATTTTTCATTTTTATTTATATTAGTGATATATGTTTAGCTTTACCATTCATTGTCGATTGTCGGTCTTAAGCTGGAGAAAAGGAAATGATTGTTAAGTTTTGACGGCAAATGTAAAACTTTGTCCAATCTCTATTAGTTGATGATCCTATTTATTGAGATAAGACTTTATTTATTGGGTTAATAGGTATATACCCCCCTTTAAAATAATTTTTTGAGAATACCCCCTGTAATATTTGAATTTTTGCAATACCCCCCTGGACTTTTTCAACCATTTTATTTTGTGGGTTTTTTTTTATTTTGCGGCGGTTTAAAACCCTCGCTAAAATTAACCCACGCAAAATAAATGATTTTTATCGGGGGTTTTAAACTGTCGCAAAATAAAAAACCTCCGCAAAATATAATTTAAGCGAGGGTTTTAAACCGCCGCAAAAATAAACCCCCGCAAAATATAATGGTTGAAAAAGTCCAGGGGGTATTGTAAAAATTCAAATATTTCAGGGTGGTATTCTCAAATATTTTTTTTACAGGGGGGTATTGCAAAAATCATGTACTTTACAGGGGGGTATATACCTATTAACCGTTATTTATTTTTGTTGTTATTTTTGTAAGGGCTTATTGTTGTTGTTGTTGTTGTTAATTTCTTTTATATCATTTTTAATGAGAAAAAAAGAATTCGCCGATACAATGTAAAATAAATTTATACATTTCTTGCACTCATACATACTACAAAGTAGAAACTCATACTTTAAAATCATATCAAAATTGATTCAAATCTTTTTAGAAGTTGAGAAACATTTTTAAAAAGGGTCACAATTCTAAACCCTTTTCTTGCAACTATTATCCCTTTATTTTTTTTCCTTCAATAAAAAGTATATAGATAATATTCTCACAAGCAAACAATATTACAATTGTGAACATATAAATGTATATTTGCAAATAATATTTCATTACTTTCAAAATAAGTCATATGTAAATAATACATTGAATAATTTCAAAATATTACAATTGTGAACATATAAATCTATATTTGCAAACAATATTTCATTACTTTCAAAATACATTGATCAATATAACTACCTGACAAAACATTACAAAAATAATCAAGCTTCAACAAAATTTTAAAGTGTCATGCAATCTTTGATCGTCTCTAATCATATGTCAGTACAAGAAAATTGTCATATGCCGAACGGATACTCTTAGTTAACAGTAGATAGATAACAGTAGTTAGTTATTAATATCAATTGAACAATCTAGATAAGGCTTGTGGTTGATACTCGACACATTAAGAATACCAATGAAAAACTATAATCTTCTCATATCTATTGCTCTCCACCTATATAATCCGTATATTGTTAAGTTATATAGTCACAAACATAGTTGAAATTTTATATGATAACATATTGATCGTTATATATAGCCCACGTCCTATTTGATCTTTGAGAGTGTTCTTTGTGAATCACCAACCAATTCATAGTGACCATATGTTCTTATTTATTTTTATGACATATCTAAATAGTAGTCTAATTTGTCAATTTTGTTCTTCTTAATTTTGAAACTTTAAAAAACTCTATGAAAATTAAAGTGAATCATTAAACATAAGGAAATAGAGAAATTACGAACAAATACTTGGCTATGCTTTTGGATTCCATTATGCATACTAATTTAGTCAAAATAATTCATGTGTGAAAGAATTTAATTTATTTTGAATAACTCAAAAGATAAGATTTCTAAATGGAAATCAAATACATCGTTATTTATTCAATCGTCACAATAATTATTTTAATCAATTGAATCCTTTATGCAATCTCATTTACTAATAATTTGTTTTATTTATTGATTCTATAATATTGAGTAGTCATTCCGTTTCAAAATATAAACAATAATATATATGTTAATGAAGGTTGATTTATTTTGACCAAATTTTACATTAAAGACATCAACTTTCGTTGATCTATTTTTGCTTATATTTTAAAATGGAGGGAGTATATATATTGAAATTCTAGTTCCCCTGTGCGAAAGATGTTACACAAGATGTCTCGACAACTTGCTTAGCTTTATGGCGCAACAGTAAACAATAATAGTAATGTGCAAAAACGATAAAAGACTCAAATAATTATTTACCCATTTCGGTGTCAAATCGTCTAATTTGAGAGATACCAATTCAGGATAATTACCTTTAATATTTCGTAGTTCCTAGTCTCTAAGTCTTATTTGATTAGCCCCTAATCAAAGTCTCTCACTTAAACTACTCCAATGAAATTATTTAGGACTCCTCCTAAATATGTGACTTTCCCTATAGTATTAATCAAGTTGGAGGAACGAGATTAACTCTCTGCAAGCCTATCAAGACTTCAAGCTAGAGCTTGCACAACAATTATGAACATTGAACAAAAACAAAGACTTATAAAATGGGATACTGGTGCCCAGGCGTGTGAACTGGTTTCTGTCTGTTTGCGCCCAACCTGATGTATATATATGGCCTATAGTATAGACCAAATACGTCTGTATTATCAAATATATTAAAAAGCCCAATTTTTTTATAATAGTAATCGGATGAAGTGATTTTTTCACCCATTATCATATTTATATGCAACAATATTCAAGATTAATTGATAATTTATTTCTAACAATTTAACATCATCTAATAACTATCTCTCATCAAACATATCATCCTGATTAAACAAAGAAACAAATATAATCGACAATTATTAGTTCATTATTAAACAGTTATCCCTAGTCAACAAAACATTTTTTTTTAACTTTGTCTAGGATTCTTTTATTAAAAGAGAACTAATAAACTTAGTGTACCCCTTTAAACATGCATGGCTTTTGCAAGGTCACAAACTTAATATAATTGATAAGTCTCTAGTGGTAACCTTGGCTTTGCCACTGCCATAAGTGGCGTAGCTCTTGTGGTTCCTCCATGAGATTCAGTGAGATCAATGCTAGATTGGCCGGGTGGCACGCTCCAAGTAAAGCCATGGATCAATCTTGCAAATAACATAATAGTCATTGAAGAACCAAGCATTATTCCTGAACAACCGCGTCTTCCTGTGCCAAATGTTATTAATTCTAAATTTGAATCTGCCAAACTTAAATTAGATCCATCTATCTTAAGATGTCGTTCTGGATTGAACTTGAGTGGTTCTTTCCATACTTTAGGATTTAGGCCAAGTCCTTGTCTCCTTAAATAGACATGGCTACCTTCCGGTATAAAATAGTTAGCAACCAATGTGTCTTTCATCGCGACATGAGGAAGGTTGAAATCACAAATTGGATGACGGCGAAAAGCTTCTCTTGCACAAGCTTTCACATAGTTGAGTTTGGGAAAATCATATTCTTGCACTAATCTTTCTTTCCCAACTACACTGTCTAATTCTTCGGTAGCTTTTTTAAGTAGTTCAGGTTGATTTATCATTTCACTAAGTCCCCATTCAACTGCATTTGCTGGATTATCAACAGCTGCAAGCGTCAATTCCTGTCAAATTTATGTATACAATCATTTTCAAGGAAATAATACAAATGAAAATTATTAATAGCTTAATTTGTCAATTATGACAATTTTTTAAATGCCAGCTTTTTTGAAATACAATAACAATATTTTACTATTCCAAAATTATAAATTGAAAAAAACACTCATATCTTACTCAAATGAGGTAATAATAATGACAAAATTCAATTTTTTTGGTCAAGTAGTCTAGTGACTAGAACTTCACCCCTAAATGTGAATAGTTGGGCGTACCAGGGTTCAAACTCCGGTATGTGCAACTTACATGCAAATGTCCAACCAACTGAGCTAAGCTCGCGGGACAATGATAAAATTTATTTAATCAAAACATTAACTACTTCACGGGATAAAAATAAAAGATTTAATTTGTATTAAACATTTTTGGACATGCATCCAATTGAAGCATTTGATAGTATCATTTTTTGTAGAGTAATTTTTAAAATGTCGCCACAAATATCTATGTAACGTGATTTGATTAGATGTACGCGTGAATTTTTTTTTTACCGTTAGTGCATAGAATTTAAACTCACAAACTTCCTAAATAGCTTAAATAAAAGAAGAATGTAAGATATTTACCAAAACATTTGATTTAATCTCTTGCTCAGTCAGAAGATCATTGTTGCGGGCATCTTTGAGTGAGATGAGAACATCAAGTAAGTCTTCTTTACATGTCTTTTCCCCATTTTTCCATGCCTGAATTCTATCCTCAATTACCGGATCATGATGTTTTCTCATGATCTTACAAGCCTTCTTCAGAATCTTCTCATGCCCATCCAAATCAAGACCCCTCAAACATGGCATGAAATCAGAAACAGAGAAAGCAAAAAAATATTGCAAAATCGTAAAAGCAGCTTCAACATATTCTACTTCCTCAAATCCAGGTCCAAAATCTTCACTACCATTTCCAAAGTACCTTTTATTCAAAAGCAACTTCCTAATAACATTCCCCGTATAATGTTGTGCACTAAGACTCACATTCACAATTCCATCACCACCAAGTTCAGTGCATTGCCTGTAAACATATCTTACAATGTTATCAGCTTCTTCCACCCTTTTATCATGAAGCCATTGATGTCTAAGAGGTGAAATTAATTCATTGCTAATTAATTTCTTAACTTTTTTCCATTGTTCTCCAAATGGCGTGAGTGCTGTGGTTAAATAACCAGCACTAATATATTCACTAGACCAACTAGTTGGTCTTGAAGCAAAGAGTGAATCTTGTTTTATACATATTTCACGTGCAATTTCAGGATCACTCACTGTAATTACGTGAACATTACCTAAACGAATGCAAGCAATTTGTGTGTTCATGCCATTCATCATTTTTTGTATCCATCTAAATGTTGGCCTATTTGCAAGCATTTCAGGGAGGTTGCCTACTATAGGCCAAGGTGTAGGACCAGGAGGGAGTTTGGGTTTTTTGGAATTTTGGATACGATGCTTTTGTTTTTGTATAAAGAGGAGTGTATAAACAAGAAATAGGAGTATGGGACACCATATTGATGGTGAGAATTGATTAGAGACCATCAAAGATTGCATGACACTTTGAAATTTTGTTGAAGCTTGATTAATTTTGTAATGTTTGTCAGGTAGGTATATTGATCAATGTAATTTTTAGTTTAATATATATAGTACTACCTCCATTTTCCAGTTTCTAAATTCATTAAAAATAGATGTATCTTGATTCATTATTAGACCAGATTCATGATGATAAGATTAGTCAAAATAATTCATGTGTGAATGAATTTAATTTATTTTGGCTAACTCAAAAGATAAGATTTCTAAATGAAAATCAAATACATTGTATTTTTTACACGTTGAATCAAATAGGATTAAGTTCATTTTGTAAAGGTTAAATTTTATTTAGATGTATATACATTGAATTGAATAAATAAAAGCTTTAGATTAATTGATAGATTTGTGTGCAACGACAATTTGGCTAGAACGTAGAGATTGAAAATTAAATAAAATAACCTTTTTTTTATTGGTATTTTCTCATGATCTAAAATTGAGTAGAGTGAATAAATGTGATTGAGTAATTTTTTTGTATCCTAATTTACGTAATGTTGAATATTGATACTCTTTGTATATGCAAATTCATTTTAAGAATGAATGTTTTAAATATAAATAAATTAATATTAAAATATGACATAATATAACATGACATTGAACATTAGCTATGAAAATCAGCGTGTTCACATATATATATTTGAATATTTGGTGAAAATCAGTCATGAACAATAAAATAAATTATGTAGGAAAAAAAAATAGAAATAAACAAATTATGTGACTTTTTTTAAGCTTTCGTTTTTTTTTGTTTGTCTTAAATTAATTTTGGTTTTTTTTTGACAAAAAATTATTTTTTGTTTAATATTATAAATTTTTTATTTTTATTTATATTAGTGATATATGTTTAGCTTTACCATTCATTGTCGATTGTCGGTCTTAAGCTGGAGAAAAGGAAATGATTGTTAAGTTTTGACGGCAAATGTAAAACTTTGTCCAATCTCTATTAGTTGATGATCCTATTTATTGAGATAAGACTTTATTTATTGGGTTAATAGGTATATACCCCCCTGTAAAATACAAGATTTTTGCAATACCCCCCTTTAAAATAATTTTTTGAGAATACCCCCTGTAATATTTGAATTTTTGCAATACCCCCCTGGACTTTTTCAACCATTTTATTTTGTGGGGGTTTTTTTATTTTGCGGCGGTTTAAAACCCTCGCTAAAATTAACCCACGCAAAATAAATGATTTTTATCGGGGGTTTTAAACTGTCGCAAAATAAAAAACCCCCGCAAAATATAATTTAAGCGAGGGTTTTAAACCGCCGCAAAAATAAACCCTCGCAAAATATAATGGTTGAAAAAGTCCAGGGGGTATTGTAAAAATTCAAATATTTCAGGGTGGTATTCTCAAATATTTTTTTTACAGGGGGGTATTGCAAAAATCATGTACTTTACAGGGGGGTATATACCTATTAACCCTTATTTATTTTTGTTGTTTTTTTTGTAAGGGTTAATTGTTGTTGTTGTTGTTGTTAATTTCTTTTATATCATTTTTAATGAGAAAAAAAGAATTCGCCGATACAATGTAAAATAAATTTATACATTTCTTGCACTCATACATACTACAAAGTAGAAACTCATACTTTAAAATCATATCAAAATTGATTCAAATCTTTTTAGAAGTTGAGAAACATTTTCAAAAAGGGTCACAATTCTAAACCCTTTTCTTGCAACTATTATCCCTTTATTTTTTTTCCTTCAATAAAAAGTATATAGATAATATTCTCACAAGCAAACAATATTACAATTGTGAACATATAAATGTATATTTGCAAATAATATTTCATTACTTTCAAAATAAGTCATATGTAAATAATACATTGAATAATTTCAAAATATTACAATTGTGAACATATAAATCTATATTTGCAAACAATATTTCATTACTTTCAAAATACATTGATCAATATAACTACCTGACAAAACATTACAAAAATAATCAAGCTTCAACAAAATTTTAAAGTGTCATGCAATCTTTGATCGTCTCTAATCATATGTCAGTACAAGAAAATTGTCATATGCCGAACGGATACTCTTAGTTAACAGTAGATAGATAACAGTAGTTAGTTATTAATATCAATTGAACAATCTAGATAAGGCTTGTGGTTGATACTCGACACATTAAGAATACCAATGAAAAACTATAATCTTCTCATATCTATTGCTCTCCACCTATATAATCCGTATATTGTTAAGTTATATAGTCACAAACATAGTTGAAATTTTATATGATAACATATTGATCGTTATATATAGCCCACGTCCTATTTGATCTTTGAGAGTGTTCTTTGTGAATCACCAACCAATTCATAGTGACCATATGTTCTTATTTATTTTTATGACATATCTAAATAGTAGTCTAATTTGTCAATTTTGTTCTTCTTAATTTTGAAACTTTAAAAAACTCTATGAAAATTAAAGTGAATCATTAAACATAAGGAAATAGAGAAATTACGAACAAATACTTGGCTATGCTTTTGGATTCCATTATGCATACTAATTTAGTCAAAATAATTCATGTGTGAAAGAATTTAATTTATTTTGAATAACTCAAAAGATAAGATTTCTAAATGGAAATCAAATACATCGTTATTTATTCAATCGTCACAATAATTATTTTAATCAATTGAATCCTTTATGCAATCTCATTTACTAATAATTTGTTTTATTTATTGATTCTATAATATTGAGTAGTCATTCCGTTTCAAAATATAAACAATAATATATATGTTAATGAAGGTTGATTTATTTTGACCAAATTTTACATTAAAGACATCAACTTTCGTTGATCTATTTTTGCTTATATTTTAAAATGGAGGGAGTATATATATTGAAATTCTAGTTCCCCTGTGCGAAAGATGTTACACAAGATGTCTCGACAACTTGCTTAGCTTTATGGCGCAATAGTAAACAATAATAGTAATGTGCAAAAACGATAAAAGACACAAATAATTATTTACCCATTTCGGTGTCAAATCGTCTAATTTGAGAGATACCAATTCAGGATAATTACCTTTAATATTTCGTAGTTCCTAGTCTCTAAGTCTTATTTGATTAGCCCCTAATCAAAGTCTCTCACTTAAACTACTCCAATGAAATTATTTAGGACTCCTCCTAAATATGTGACTTTCCCTATAGTATTAATCAAGTTGGAGGAACGAGATTAACTCTCTGCAAGCCTATCAAGACTTCAAGCTAGAGCTTGCACAACAATTATGAACATTGAACAAAAACAAAGACTTATAAAATGGGATACTGGTGCCCAGGCGTGTGAACTGGTTTCTGTCTGTTTGCGCCCAACCTGATGTATATATATGGCCTATAGTATAGACCAAATACGTCTGTATTATCAAATATATTAAAAAGCCCAATTTTTTTATAATAGTAATCGGATGAAGTGATTTTTTCACCCATTATCATATTTATATGCAACAATATTCAAGATTAATTGATAATTTATTTCTAACAATTTAACATCATCTAATAACTATCTCTCATCAAACATATCATCCTGATTAAACAAAGAAACAAATATAATCGACAATTATTAGTTCATTATTAAATAGTTATCCCTAGTCAACAAAACATTTTTTTTTTTAACTTTGTCTAGGATTCTTTTATTAAAAGAGAACTAATAAACTTAGTGTACCCCTTTAAACATGCATGGCTTTTGCAAGGTCACAAACTTAATATAATTGATAAGTCTCTAGTGGTAACCTTGGCTTTGCCACTGCCATAAGTGGCGTAGCTCTTGTGGTTCCTCCATGAGATTCAGTGAGATCAATGCTAGATTGGCCGGGTGGCACGCTCCAAGTAAAGCCATGGATCAATCTTGCAAATAACATAATAGTCATTGAAGAACCAAGCATTATTCCTGAACAACCGCGTCTTCTTGTGCCAAATGTTATTAATTCTAAATTCGAATCTGCCAAACTTAAATTAGATCCATCTATCTTAAGATGTCGTTCTGGATTGAACTTGAGTGGTTCTTTCCATACTTTAGGATTTAGGCCAAGTCCTTGTCTCCTTAAATAGACATGGCTACCTTTCGGTATAAAATAGTTAGCAACAACTGTGTCTTTCATCGCGACATGAGGAAGGTTGAAATCACAAATTGGATGACGGCGAAAAGCTTCTCTTGCACAAGCTTTCACATAGTTGAGTTTGGGAAAATCATATTCTTGCACTAATCTTTCTTTCCCAACTACACTGTCTAATTCTTCGGTAGCTTTTTTAAGTAGTTCAGGTTGATTTATCATTTCACTAAGTCCCCATTCAACTGCATTTGCTGGATTATCAACAGCGGCAAGCGTCAATTCCTGTCAAATTTATGTATACAATCATTTTCAAGGAAATAATACAAATGAAAATTATTAATAGCTTAATTTGTCAATTATGACAATTTTTTAAATGCCAGCTTTTTTGAAATACAATAACAATATTTTACTATTCCAAAATTATAAATTGAAAAACACTCATATCTTACTCAAATGAGGTAATAATAATGATAAAATTCAATTTTTTTGGTCAAGTAGTCTAGTGACTAGAACTTCACCCCTAAATGTGAATAGTTGGGCGTACCAGGGTTCAAACTCCGGTATGTGCAACTTACATCCAAATGTCCAACCAACTGAGCTAAACTCGCGGGACAATGATAAAATTTATTTAATCAAAACATTAACTACTTCACGGGATAAAAATAAAAGATTTAATTTGTATTAAACATTTTTGGACATGCATCCAATTGAAGCATTTGATAGTATCATTTTTTGTAGAGTAATTTTTAAAATGTCGCCACAAATATCTATGTAACGTGATTTGATTAGATGTACGCGTGATTTTTTTTTTTTTACCGTTAGTGCATAGAATTTAAACTCACAAACTTCCTAAATAGCTTAAATAAAAGAAGAATGTAAGATATTTACCAAAACATTTGATTTAATCTCTTGCTCAGTCAGAAGATCATTGTTGCGGGCATCTTTGAGTGAGATGAGAACATCAAGTAAGTCTTCTTTACATGTCTTTTCCCCATTTTTCCATGCCTGAATTCTATCCTCAATTACCGGATCATGATGTTTTCTCATGATCTTACAAGCCTTCTTCAGAATCTTCTCATGCCCATCCAAATCAAGACCCCTCAAACATGGCATGAAATCAGAAACAGAGAAAGTAAAAAAATAATGCAAAATCGTAAAAGCAGCTTCAACATATTCTACTTCCTCAAATCCAGGTCCAAAATCTTCACTACCATTTCCAAAGTACCTTTTATTCAAAAGCAACCTCCTAATAACATTCCCCGTATAATGTTGTGCACTAAGACTCACATTCACAATTCCATCACCACCAAGTTTAGTGCATTGCCTGTAAACATATCTTACAATGTTATCAGCTTCTTCCACCCTTTTATCATGAAGCCATTGATGTCTAAGAGGTGAAATTAATTCATTGCTAATTAATTTCTTAACTTTTTTCCATTGTTCTCCAAATGGCTTGAGTGCTGTGGTTAAATAACCAGCACTAATATATTCACTAGACCAACTAGTTGGTCTTGAAGCAAAGAGTGAATCTTGTTTTATACATATTTCACGTGCAATTTCAGGATCACTCACTGTAATTACGTGAACATTACCTAAACGAATGCAAGCAATTTGTGTGTTCATGTCATTCATCATTTTTTGTATCCATCTAAATGTTGGCCTATTTGCAAGCATTTCAGGGAGGTTGCCTACTATAGGCCAAGGTGTAGGACCAGGAGGGAGTTTGGGTTTTTTGGAATTTTGGATACGATGCTTTTGTTTTTGTATAAAGAGGAGTGTATAAACAAGAAATAGGAGTATGGGACACCATATTGATGGTGAGAATTGATTAGAGACCATCAAAGATTGCCTGACACTTTGAAATTTTGTTGAAGCTTGATTAATTTTGTAATGTTTGTCAGGTAGGTATATTGATCAATGTAATTTTTAGTTTAATATATCTAGTACTACCTCCATTTTCCAGTTTCTAAATTCATTAAAAATAGATGTATCTTGATTCATTATTAGACCAGATTCATGATGATAAGATTAGTCAAAATAAGTCACATATGAATAAATTTAGTCAAAATAATTCATCTGTGAATGAATTTAATTTATTTTGGCTAACTCAAAAGATAAGATTTCTAAATGAAAATCAAATACATTGTATTTTTTACACGTTGAATCAAATAGGATTAAGTTCATTTTGTAAAGGTTAAATTTTATTTAGATGTATATACATTGAATTGAATAAATAAAAGTTTTAGATTAATTGATAGATTTGTGTGCAACGACAATTTGACTAGAACGTAGAGATTGAAAAGTAACTTTTTTGTATCATAATTTACGTAATGTTGAATATTCATACTCTTTGTATATGCAAAGTATTCAAAATAATTTATATTAAAGAGTATTTTTATTTAAATTGGAAATATAGGCAAGTGACAAATTGTTCCAATATAAAACTAGATGAACGTGTGTGTGCGCGCGCCAATTAATTTAATAGTGACACGACCATGATTTTGCCAAATGATTAAATTAGTCTCCTTCTCTGGGCCTTATTCTTTCAACCGTTCCCAAAATCTCTTAATTTGATCATCATCTCAATTAACTTCTCACATGATAGACAATATATATATATTCTTAGGTTGCAATTTTACTACTAAAACATAGAAAAGTTCGTGCTACCTTATCATCAGTTCTTTTTTTTGTACTGAGACCATTTTCTGGTACAATTCAAAGCCTAATGAAACGTTAAACACTCTGGTTGGTTATAGAATTAGAATCAGTGTCATAAAAGGAAAGTGCATCACGTAAGGGCTTTTTCCCCATACACTCACGTCCTTAAGGTTTATGTTATAGATTAGTAATGAAATTGTTTAACCAACGGAGAGGATTGATAAAAGAAGGAATGACAAAAGACTACTTTATAATATCTTATGCTGATATGGTATATTATGAATTATGTGTATGGCTGAATGGTTACTTGATTTTATGATTTTGTTGTGTGTGGCACATTATATTCAATTTTTTATGGTTTTGTTGTGCGTGGCTGATTTGGATTTGATTATTCTGTTCGTTTTGATTACATGGAGAATTTATGGAGGTTGAAAGAAAGTTTTAAACTTTCAATTGGTTTAATGAAAATGGTGATGACTTTAAGAGGTATTAATGGTGTCTCTTGGTTGGTGTAATTGATTGAGAGTGGTGCGTGCATTCATTCATTCATTGGTGATTTGCTCTTCGGAGTGTCAATCCGTTCTTCGGGGCGGTGTTTTGCTCTTCGGAGTGTCGATCTGTTCTATGGAGCGGTGTTTAGCTCTTCGGAGTGTCGATCCGTTCTTCGGAGCGGTGTTTTGATCTTCGGAGTGTCGATCCACTCGACGGAGTGGTGTTTTGCTATCGAGTGGTGTTTTGCATTAGACAAAAGTTCGGATACCTAGACTGGATAAAAGGTCCCCAGAGTCCTGGACCCAACACGAAGCAACTAGCGCTCAAAGACGTACGTCAGAGAACCCAACCACCTCGAGAGAGTCTACTCTGGTCGGAATTTTTATGTCGGCGCTCAAAGTTGTACGGCAGAGAACCCAACATAAAAACCCCTCAACTAGCCCTAAGCTTTTCTCAAGCTCTGGTACGAAGCTTCACACAGTAACCAAGAACCAAGCCATAAAGGCAAAAGGAAAAAAAAGAGTAGAAGAGAAGACAAAATATGGAAATAAGTCACATATGGACCAGATTCATTATTAGACCAGATTCATGATGATAAGATTAGTCAAAATAAGTCACATATGAATAAATTTAGTCAAAATAATTCATGTGTGAATGAATTTAATTTATTTTGGCTAACTCAAAAGATAAGATTTCTAAATGAAAATCAAATACATTGTATTTTTTACACGTTGAATCAAATAGGATTAAGTTCATTTTGTAAAGGTTAAATTTTATTTAGATGTATATACATTGAATTGAATAAATAAAAGCTTTAGATTAATTGATAGATTTGTGTGCAACGACAATTTGGCTAGAACGTAGAGATTGAAAATTACATAAAATAACTTTTTTTTTATTGGTATTTTCTCATGATCTAAAATTAAGTAGAGTGAATAAATGTGATTGAGTAATTTTTTTGTATCCTAATTTACGTAATGTTGAATATTGATACTCTTTGTATATGCAAATTCATTTTAAGAATGAATTTTTAAATATAAATAAATTAATATTAAAGTATGACATAATATAACATGACATTGAACATTAGCTATGAAAATCAGCGTGTTCACATATATATATTTGAATATTTGGTGAAAATCAGTCATGAACAATAAAATAAATTATGTAGGTAAAAAAAATAGAAATAAACAAATTATGTGACTTTTTTAAAGCTTTCGTTTTTTTTGTTTGTCTTAAATTAATTTTTGTTTTTTTTTTTGACAAAAAATTATTTTTTGTTTAATATTATAAATTTTTTATTTTTATTTATATTAGTGATATATGTTTAGCTTTACCATTCATTGTCGATTGTCGGTCTTAAGCTGAAGAAAAGGAAATGATTGTTAAGTTTTGACGGCAAATGTAAAACTTTGTCCAATCTCTATTAGTTGATGATCCTATTTATTGAGATAAGACTTTATTTATTGAGTTTATAGGTATATACACCCCTGTAAAATACAAGATTTTTGTAATACCCCCCTTTAAAATAATTTTTTGAGAATACCCCCTGTAATATTTGAATTTTTCACTACAAAAAAAGGCAACATTTCCGAGGAAATTTTTCCTCGCAAATGGGCCAAATTTCCTCGCAAATGTACGTTTGCGAGGACATTTGGGAGGAAATCAGTCGTGGGTAAATCGAAGTCTCTTGTGATAAAATTTGCGAGGAAATTTCCTCACAAACGTTATCAGGTCATTTCATAGGACATTTGCGAGGAAATTTCCTCGCAAATGTAAAAGCTGACATCCACGCGCATTCACGTGGGGGACATTGATGTGACATGTCAATATACAGAAATTTATTTATAATTAAAATAATTATAATTTTTAAAAATAATAATTAAAATAAAATTAAAAATTAAATCAATATTAATTTTAAAAGTAATAAATAAAATTTAATGTATATTAATTGGAAAAAAAAATTGCGGGAAAAAATGAAATTCGAATTTTCGTTAAAAATTTATTGCCGGAAAAAACGAAAATTTATTGCGGGAAAAATTGAAATTTGAATTTTCGTTTGAATTTATTGCGGGAAAAAATGAAATTTGAATTTTCGTTTGAATTTATTGCGGGAAAATTGAAAATTGAATTTTGCGCCAAAATTTTTGCTAAATACATTTGCGAGGAAATTTCCTCGCAAATGTCAGGAATATTAAAAAAAAATAAACAGAAAACATTTGCGAGGAAATTTCCTCGCAAATGTATTTTATCATTTTTTTTTATTTTTTTTTTTAAACATTTCCTCGCAAATGTTTAAAAAAAAATAAAAAAAATGATAAAATACGTTTTAAAAATAATAAAAACGTTTTAAAAAATAAAAAAAAAACCCAAAAATAAAATATTTCAATTAAAACACCTATTGAATTTGTTAAAATATGTTTTAAAATTGATATGAATTAAAAGTAATTTATTGAAATGATAAAAATAAAAGATGATAAATTTGTTAATGATGTTGTTGAAAAGAAAATATGAAAAATATAAAATTTGTGGAATATATGATGTTGTTGAAAGTGTTTTAAAGAAAAGATTTTATTTTAAAATTATAAAAAAGAAAGAAAAAGTGTTGAAGAAGTTGATGAAAAAAAAGAAAAAGAAATGAAGAAGTTGAAGAGAAAGAAGAAAAGTGGTTGAAGAAATTGAAGTGAAAGAAGAAAAATGGTTGAAGAGAAGAATAACAGTGTTGAAGAAATAGAAGAGAGAAAAGAAAAATGGATGATGAAGAGTTTAAGTGAAAGAAGAAAAATATTTAAGAAATTGAAAGAAGGAAGAAAAATAGTTGAAGAGTTTGAAAAGAAAGAAGAAAAATGGTTGAAGAGAAAGAAGAAAAATGGTTGAAGAGATTGAAGAGAAGAAGAAAAGTGTTAGAGAGAAATGTTAGAGAATATGAGTATTGGAGAGTAGATAGTGTGGTATATATAGAAAAGTTGTTGGATGTATAAATAATATAATAACATTTGCGAGGAAATTTCCTCACAAATGTTTAAGAGTGACTGATGTCCTGGGCCCAATACATTTGCGAGAAAATTTCCTCGCAAATGTTTTCTAATACAAAAAATGTGCTGTGACCCAATACATTTGCGAGGAAATTTCCTCACAAATGTCTTTTTGAATTTTAAAAATCATATTTGGCACAAAATTAAATTTTAAATCAAAAATTCGAATTTCAATTTTTGCCGCAATAAATTTTACCGAATATTCAAATTTCATTTTTTCCCGCAATAAATTTTATCGAATATTCGAATTTCACTTTTTCCAGCAATATAAATTTTTATTTTTATAGAAACTTTGAATTTCAATTTTTCTCTTAATAAATTTTTATCAAAAATTCGAATTTCATTTTTATCGAAAAATCAAATTTCATTTTTTACTTCATTTTAATTTTTGCGTCAATATATATACATAAATTTAGTTTTTTTGGCAGAAAATTATCGTAATTAAAGTTAAATTATCGTAATTCAATTTTTTTTACAATGTTACGTTAAAACTGAAGTTAAATTTTAAATTAAAGTAAAAATGATAAAAATAAATATTTTTGTTGCATAAAAATAAATAATTACTATAGATCCATAAAAAGTAATAATATTACATAATATAAAATATCATTATTTAAAATTCATCCGGATCTGATTCATATTCCTCTACATAATATTCTTCCTCCGGATCATCACTGTCACCCAAGTCCTGCTGCTCAAATGTTGGACCCCCATGTGACGTCGATGCTCTTTGAAACCTAGGATCATTGGATAGTCGTTGCATCAAATCTTCTTGCCATTTTACCCTTTCGGCTCTTTCATCTTGAATCTGTTGTTGCAATCTTTGAGTCTCTTGAGCACTCTCTTCATCCCTTTTCTGCATCTCCTCCTTGAATCTTTGCCACATTTCAGCCTCAGACATCCTTGGCTCAGGGCAATCGTCAGGACCAGGAACATAAGTTAGGCTGGTTCCTTGATAAAAGTTACGTGCCATCGTCCCTAGACCAGGCCACCGATTTTCTCTTCCTCTAAGTCCGACATTTGTGGTTGCCTCTTTCCATATCTCAAATTTAATTCCATATGGTATATCAGCATAGGAGGCATACTCGGGATGTTGAGACAAATACATTGCAGCAACTTTACCATTCTCTTCCTGTATATATATATATATGTATATATATATACATAAAAAAATTAGCGAATGAATAAAAATGTTTGAAAATAATTATAAAATATATATCAAATTATAAATTTACCCAAAGTTGTTGACTTGTAGGATGAACCCAAGAATTGTCTCTGGTGCTGAAGTGAGTCTGTCTGTAGACTTCATTAACATAAGGTTCTCGCTCCAGAGTACTTTCCTAATATTCCAAAAAAATCTTGATTAGTATTTAAATATATAATTCAATATATTAAAAAAACAAATTAAATATATTGTTATACCAAATGTCGAGCATGAGTGGAGAAGCTGACACATCCCCCAGTGTGCAAGTTCGTACCCTTGGAATTAGCTCTGTTTTTCTTATTGGCTTCACACTGAGCTAGATAAGCCTCATTTTTTGTCCAATGCTCTACAAATTGGTCCCAGACATTCTCTCCGATAAATTCTGGACGATATTGATCAGGATTATTTAAGTAGAGCATTTTCTCCTTGTAAAGCTTATCTGAGAATCGCTTCCCACATGCCAGCTCAAAATTTTGCTTAACCATTTCTTCATGGTAAGGCTCCCAGGTACAGTATCTCTGAAATAATAAATATATTCATTAAATATAATAATCATTTAAATCTTAAATGTAATTTTTATATATGTATGTAAACATGAAAATATTTGTGTTTACCTTAAATTCATCAAAAAATTGCTTCCTTAATTGATGATTATTTATCACTAATTTTCTGTAGCTGGGGGCAAAATGTTTGAGGGCGAGTTTGACAACATGCGCTACTCCTCTAGCTACATCCTTAGACGACTCCAACCTACACACATTAATATTTTAATTAAATTGTAAATTTTAAAGAAATTAAAGATAAAAATAAAATAAAAACATACTTACCCATTGCCCTGAGGGTATATGACCCTTTTATCACCCAATACGCGACAACCTTCGGTGAAGCGACGCCTTGGTGGTCTGAAAGCCACTGGTCGCTCTTGCTCCTGTGAGCCTTGTGGTTGTGACGACGAACCATCCTGATGTGGTTGTCGTCCTTGTTGTTGTGACGACGATGAACCATCCTCATGTGGTTGTCGTCCTTGTTGTTGTGACGACAATGAACCATCTTGATGTGGTTGTCGTCGTTGTTGTTGTTGTTGTTGTTGTTGTTGTTGTTGTTGTTGTTGTTGTTGACTGATGAAAGCTTCATTAGGTGTATATTGCATAAAACCCAATAAATCATCATCATTGTCATTGGTTACACCAGTATTAAGGAAAGGCATATTTGATAAGCCAACCTCAGGAATATCATTCATCAAGAAGCTAATATCAGGTCTATAAGCCGGTGAGGGTGTTGGATAGGAAGACCTCGAAACATCAACCGAAGACCTTCGTGGAGTCGGTCTAGAGAGCACATCAACAGTGGAGGAGTGTGCTGGAAGAGAAGATCTAGGAATATCAACTGAGTTCCTCCGTGGGGCGACTGTAGGTGGAGTAGGTGCCGCAGAAATGGGTTCTCGAATAGCAACTCCTGCAGCCTGACGAGCCGTTAGAACTTTCGGTATCATATGCCTAACGATCCTTTTTACAAATTTTGCCGGCTTTTTTCCCCTTTTCTGACCATTGTCCTGATTATTTTGATCGGCCATCCCTGCAATTTAAATAAAATTAAACAAGATTAAATAAACAAGTAAAACAATAAATAGTAGCTAGCGCAGATAACAAAAATTCCAATTGGATTTAAAATTCATTACTAATTAAAGATAAATAGTTACAATATGATAATAAAAAGTTCTAATTATATTGGATATATTTTTAATTCATTACTAATTAAAGATAAATAGTTACAATATATGATAATAAAGAGTTCTAATTGAATATATTTTATCATTACATAGTAATTAAAGATAAATAATTACAAACGAGATTTATTCATCATCATCGTCATTATTATAATATGTATCTTCATCTTCATTGTCTTCATCTTCATTATCTTCGTCTTCATTATCTTCCGAGTTATTTGCATCATCATCCTCATTATTATCATTATTGTTCCGCACCACTGCTAACAACGCCTCATACTCAATTTGATCACCATCAGCTTCTTGGTCAACCAAGTTTGTAATGTGATCGACTTCAATCATCTCGGGAACTCTTGACATTTCAACATCTTGGTAAGGTGCTTCTATATCTGGAACAGTTTTTTCAATTTCACCTCTTGGTTTTGCCTTGATAGCTGAACACCATCCTCGTTTACACCGGTGATGAGAAGGATAAGGTACATAATACACTTGACAACACTTAGTCGCCAGGATAAATGGATCAAATCGATTATACCTTTTACTCATTAGTATGTCAACAAGTTTGTGCTTTGGATCAATTTTTATCACATTAGTTGGGTCAAACCACTCACAATAAAATAACACAACATTGTTGTCTTGACCCTCATAATAGTAACTCAATTGAAATATGCGCTTAATCACACCATAGAAGTCATCTTCGCCACCATCACTGACCCCTTTGACATAAACTCCACTACTTTTTGTTTTTTTGCCCGCTGTCCATGACTCAGTTTCAAATTTATATCCATTTAAAAAGTATGTGTGCCATTCAATGACATTTCTCCGAGGACCTTCAGCTAATCCTCTAAAATGCTTCATTTGTTCATATTTTGCCACTTTATCCTTAAACCATTTCTGAAAGTTGGTATATGTGTCTCCAAGTTGTTTCTTTTCAAAAAATTCAATATATGGTTCAACTTCAATGCAATTAATCAAGACATGAACTTCGGCTGATCGCATCTCTTCATCGTTCATCCAATACTCTTTCGCTGCCCCTGAAGAACGCCCAGAAACACGAAACACCGACAAAGCGGAAGAGTTACTTTCATCAGGAACATCATTTCGCGTTCTTGTCGGTGTTAGCATCATGTTGTTGAAATAATGAGAGCAAAAATGAGTGGTTTCCCGATGCAAGTAAGATGCACATATTGACCCTTCAACTCTTGCTTTATTTTTCACTGTTCGCTTTGAATCACCCATGAATCTTTCGAAAGGATACATCCACCTATAATGAACAGGTCCACCAAGCATAGCTTCATACGCGAGATGTACCGGAAGATGTTCCATAGAATCAAAGAAAGCGGGGGGAAAAACTAGCTCCAATTTACAAAGTATTGTTGCAATATTCTTATCCATTTTAACAAGTTCATCTATCCTGAGCGTTGAAGCACATAAATCTTTAAAAAATTGACTCAATTCAATCAATGGATTCAAGACATGATTTGGTAATGAACAAAACGCAATTGGGATTAAGCGTTCCATAAAAACATGAGAATCGTGACTTTTCATCCCCCGCAATCTTCCATTGTTGACATCGGCACACCTTGCCAAATTTGAAGAATATCCGTCTGGCATTTTCAATTCTTTTAACCACTGACAAACAGATTTTGCCTCATCGGATGTTAAACAATAAACCGCCTTGGGTTTTAGAACTTTTCCATTTGGAAGACGTTTTAGGTGCAGCTCCGGTCTATTGCAAAACTTCTCCAAATCAAGTCTAGCCTTCTCATTATCTTTTGTTTTACCGGACACATTCATGACTGTGTTCACTATATTATCACAAAAATTCTTTTCAATGTGCATAACATCAAGATTGTGTCTCAGTAAATTGTCCTTCCAATAAGGGAGGTCCCAAAAGATACTTCGTTTTGTCCAGTTGTGCCTCTCGCCATATCCATCGTATCTGACTCTTTTCCAACATCTGGATATTTATCTAGGCCGCTCACTACTTGAGATATGTCATACGAAGATAACAAAGTAGGGGGACCATCTCTTTCTACAGTTCCTTTCTTGAACTCATCCTCCATCCGCCGAAATTGATGATTTTTAGGTAACAGCCTACGATGACAATCAAACCACGAAGCCTTTCCTTTTATTTGAAATGCTTTGGTGTCACACATACAATGTGGACACGCCAATCTTCCATGAGTCGACCAACCAGACAACATGCCATATGCAGGAAAGTCATTAATGGTCCACATCAAAGCAGCCCTCAATTTGAAATTCTCCTTCTTTGCAATATCATAGGTCAATACACCACTCCAGAGCCTTTTCAAATCATCTATTAACGGCTGTAAGTATACATCAATGCCATCGGTTGGGTTCGACGGTCCCGGGACAATACAACTCAAGAACATGTACGGTTTCGTCATGCACATCTCAGGAGGAAGATTATACGGAGTGACAATAATTGGCCAACAAGAATACGGCGATGCAGACGCTTGGAAATAAGGGGTAAAACCATCAGAGCACAATCCAAGTCTTACATTACGTGGATCATTCGCAAAATCAGGATGCATTTGATCAAAATGTTTCCAAGCCATCCCGTCACATGAATGCCGCATCTCATTTGAATTTGCTGCGTTGTCATGATGCCATGTCATTTTGCTCGCAGTTTCCAATGATGCAAACAATCTTTGCAACCTCGGTATTAACGGCAGATAAAACATCGACTTAACCGACACCCGTTTCTGCTTGCGATGCACATCACTGTTGCGGACCTGATACCTCGGTGCATTGCAAAATTTACACTCCTCCAGATCACCGTCATTCGTACCGAACTCGTTGTCATAGAACAACATGCAGCCATTAACGCAACAATCGATCTTGTTAACTCGCAATCCCAACTTCGACACCAACTTCTTCGCTTCGTAATAACTAGATGGCAGATTTTCTGGTACATGCGACACATTCAACATCACCTTGTTAAAGAACTCCAAGCAATCTTCAGGTACATTCCATTTTGACTTGGCGGCTAAAAACTGAACGCACACCGATAACTTCGACTCAGACGACCCTTCATACAACGGTGGGTTCACTTCCTCCAACATTGCATAAAACTTCAGCGCTTTCTGGTTCGGGATTATTTCCTCTTCGCCTCCCCCTTCGTACGACAGGTTCACCCCGAGAGCGTCACCAACCATATCATCCATCCTATCAAAGTTTCCAAACTCCGCATGCGCTTCACTGCCCGAAGCCTGCGCATTGCCATCATTCTGCTGAGTGTTAATATCCGCAGGCTCTTCTTCACCGTGATGTCTCCACACGTAATAGTCATTCATAAATCCATCCTTTCTTAAATGAGCCATGACTTCTTCTTGCGTCTTAATCTTGACACAAATACATTTGATACACGGACATCTTATCCCTCCTTCCGTCCTAAAATCTTCTCGTGACTTCGCATACTCAATAAACTGTTCAACTCCTTCCTTAAAACGAGCTCTAATCATCCTCATGCCCGGATATCTTCTTTTGTACATCCAATCTCGTTCAGATCTAATTTGATCCATCTATATATATATACGTACCGAGTCGTTTCCAATATTAAAAATTAATCAGTTTCAATAAATTAATTAAATATTTTATCCATTAATTAATACATTAAACTAAATTAACGATTAACTTATAAATATTTTTACTATCTTATATTTATAGCACCATCTTTTTATAAAATTGTTTTCATAAATTATTAAATATCTTATTATCAACTAAAATATTAATTAAATATAGATATTTTTACTAAATATTTTTGCTAACAATACATTTCAAAATTAACAATATTTTTAACGACTAATATTATTTTTACTAAATTAAATACTAATTTTCTTACATTAATTTTATAACATTTTTTTTACTAACTAATTTTTTTAGTCAAAACAAACTAACACATAAATTAACATATATTACTAATTAATAACTAATTAAAATAAATAAGATATACTAACCTCAAATAATTATGTCGGTGAGTTTAGAAGAAGGAGAAAACACCGATCCAACAATCAACGGACAGCAAACAATCACCCTAAAAGATGAAATTAAAGATTATAAGAAAACATCATATCTAATTAATTTTTACTAACTAATTTGGAGTACTTTTTTCTATCTAATTTTTATTAACTAAACTATTATAACAACTTTATTTTTACAAATTAATATTATATTTACTAACTAATTAATTAACATTACTTAATTAATTTTTAGAAAACTAACATTATTATATATTTAACTACAATACATTTAATTAAAAATTAACATTAATTTTAACCACTAATATTTTTTTAATCAAAACAAACAAACACATAAATTAAAAACATATTTAACTAATAACTATTTAAAATAAATAAGATATATACTTACCTCAGATAATTATGCCGATGAGTTTAGACGAAGGAAGAACCGATCCAATAAATCAATGCACAACAAACAATCACCCTAAAAAAGATCAAATTAAAAGATTATAATTAGAAAATAACATATGTAATTAATATTTACTAACTAATTTGAAGTACTTTTTTTTCAAACTAATTTTTCTAACTAAGTTAAACTATTATAACAACTTTATTTTTATATATTAACACTATTTTTACTAACTAAGTTTTTTAGTCAAGACAAACTAATACATAAACAATATATATATTATTAAACATTATTTTATAAAATTAATTAACATTATTTAATTAATATTTTTAAAAGACTAACATTATTATATATTTAACTATACAAAACTAATTAACTACTTAAATAAAAGACTTAATTAAAATAAAAAGTAATAATAAAATATAATTAATTAATTAATTATGGGGGAGGGGGCGTACAGTTTTTTTATAAGGGATAGGGGGGTATAATTATTGAATATATATATAATAAGGGATGGGGGGACGTACCAACAAAATTTAAGGGGTGGGGGTTAATTAATTTGATAACACAGTGTTGGCCGTGTGGTGCGCCACTATTGTTTCGGTTAATTTTATGCATAACATGAATTTATAGTAATAAATATTAATATTAATAATTTGTTATTTTTTTAATTATCATTTAACATATAACATGTTTTTTAAAGTAGAAATTTTTATATAAATAATAATAACATTACTAACCCAACAATTAAATAAATTAAACAAGTTAAATTGTACTAACCTTGAATATAGTATGATGAGAAAAAGTTCCGAAAAAGCAACAACAACGAACCAACAACAACAACAACCTTAAATAAATAAAAAATCAAAAATTTGTGTTAAACAAATATATATATAATCACAAAAAAATATAATAAGTAAATCAAAAAAAAAAAATTATAAAACTTACCGATCGATATATCAATATAAAGATAAATATGTGTTTGAGAAATAATATGAATGAAAATGAGAGGAAGAATATTTGGGAATAGATAGAAGTGGAAGGAAGAGTTTGTGAGTGAAAGAATGAATGTAAAAAAATTAGAAGTTAAGAATGTATTTATAGAAGAAGTGGAAGGAAGGAAGGGAGAGGGAGAGGGAGCGTGTATGTATACGTTGCAACGGTCCGATTTTAACGGTTATAATAAAATACATTTGCGAGGAAATTTCCTCGCAAATGTAAAAGCTGCGCTGTGTCAGAATCTCGCAGGTGGCGCAGGTAGCGTGAAAAGCACGCGGTGGTGGACCCAGACATTTGCGAGGAAATTTCCTCGCAAATGTCTTTGACCAGTTCGCGACTTTTTGCACGCGTGTACGAGCCGTTTGAAAATTGGGTCCCACTACATTAGGGACGAAATTTCCTCGCTAATGCAAAACATTTGCGAGGAACCAATTTTCCTCGCAAATGTTGGTCGCTAATGCAAAAACTTCTTGTAGTGTTTGCAATACCCCCCTGGACTTTTTCAACCATTTTATTTTGTGGGGGTTTTTTTATTTTGCGGCGGTTTAAAACCCTCGCAAAATAAATGATTTTTATCGGGGGTTTTAAACTGTCGCAAAATAAAAAACCCCCGCAAAATATAATTTGAGCGAGAGTTTTAAACCGCCGCAAAAATAAACCCCCGCAAAATATAATGGTTGAAAAAGTCCAGGGGGTATTGTAAAAATTCAAATATTTCAGGATGGTATTCTCAAATATTTTTTTTACAGGGGGGTATTGCAAAAATCATGTACTTTACAGGGGGGTATATACCTATTAACCCTTATTTATTTTTGTTGTTTTTTTGGTAAGGGTTTATTGTTGTTGTTGTTGTTAATTTCTTTTTTATCATTTTTAATGAGAAAAAAAGAATTCGCCGATACAATGTAAAATAAATTTATACATTTCTTGCACTCATACATACTACAAAGTAGAAACTCATACTTTAAAATCATATCAAAATTGATTCAAATCTTTTTAGAAGTTGAGAAACATTTTCAAAAAGGGTCACAATTCTAAACCCTTTTCTTGCAACTATTATCCCTTCATTTTTTTTACTTCAATAAAAAGTATATAGATAATATTCTCACAAGCAAACAATATTACAATTGTGAACATATAAATGTATATTTGCAAACAATATTTCATTACTTTCAAAATAAGTCATATGTAAATAATACATTGAGTAATTTCAAAATATTACAATTGTGAACATATAAATCTATATTTGCAAACAATATTTCATTACTTTCAAAATACATTGATCAATATAACTACCTGACAAAACATTACAAAAATAATCAAGCTTCAACAAAATTTTAAAGTGTCATGCAATCTTTGATCGTCTCTAATCATATGTCACTACAAGAAAATTGTCATATGCCGAACGGATACTCTTTGTTAACAGTAGATAGATAACAGTAGTTAGTTATTAATATCAATTGAACAATCTAGATAAGGCTTGTGGTTGATACTCGACACATTAAGAATACCAATGAAAAACTATAATCTTCTCATATCTATTGCTCTCCACCTATATAATCCGTATATTGTTAAGTTATATAGTCACAGACATAGTTGAAATTTTATATGATAACATATTGATCGTTATATATAGCCCACGTCCTATTTGATCTTTGAGAGTGTTCTTTGTGAATCACCAACCAATTCATAGTGACCATATGTTCTTATTTATTTTTATGACATATCTAAATAGTAGTCTAATTTGTCAATTTTGTTCTTCTTAATTTTGAAACTTAAAAAAACTCTATGAAAATTAAAGTGAATCATTAAACATAAGGAAATAGAGAAATTACGAACAAATACTTGGCTATGCTTTTGGATTCCATTATGCATACTAATTTAGTCAAAATAATTCATGTGTGAAAGAATTTAATTTATTTTGAATAACTCAAAAGATAAGATTTCTAAATGGAAATCAAATACATCGTTATTTATTCAATCGTCACAATAATTATTTAAATCAATTGAATCCTTTATGCAATCTCATTTACTAATAATTTGTTTTATTTATTGATTCTATAATATTGAGTAGTCATTCCGTTTCAAAATATAAACAATAATATATATGTTAATGAAGGTTGATTTATTTTGACCAAATTTTACATTAAAGACATCAACTTTCGTTGATCTATTTTTGCTTATATTTTAAAATGGAGGGAGTATATATATTGAAATTCTAGTTCCCCTGTGCGAAAGATGTTACACAAGATGTCTCGACAACTTGCTTAGCTTTATGGCGCAACAGTAAACAATAATAGTAATGTGCAAAAACGATAAAAGACACAAATAATTATTTACCCATTTCAGTGTCAAATCATCTAATTTGAGAGATACCAATTCAGGATAATTACCTTTAATAATTCGTAGTTCCTAGTCTCTAAGTCTTATTTGATTAGCCCCTAATCAAAGTCTCTCACTTAAACTACTCCAATGAACTTATTTAGGACTCCTCCTAAATATGTGACTTTCCCTATGGTATTAATCAAGTTGGAGGAACGAGATTAACTCTCTGCAAGTCTATCAAGACTTCAAGCTAGAGCTTGCACAACAATTATGAACATTGAACAAAAACAAAGACTTATAAAATGGGATACTGGTGCCCAGGCGTGTGAACTGGTTTCTGTCTGTTTGCGCCCAACCTGATGTATATATATGGCCTATAGTATAGACCAAATACGTCTGTATTATCAAATATATTAAAAAGCCCAATTTTTTTATAATAGTAATCGGATGAAGTGATTTTTTCACCCATTATCATATTTATATGCAACAATATTCAAGATTAATTGATAATTTATTTCTAACAATTTAACATCATCTAATAACTATCTCTCATCAAACATATCATCCTGATTAAACAAAGAAACAAATATAATCGACAATTATTAGTTCATTATTAAATAGTTATCCCTAGTCAACAAAACATTTTTTTTTTTAACTTTGTCTAGGATTCTTTTATTAAAAGAGAACTAATAAACTTAGTGTACCCCTTTAAACATGCATGGCTTTTGCAAGGTCACAAACTTAATATAATTGATAAGTCTCTAGTGGTAACCTTGGCTTTGCCACTGCCATAAGTGGCGTAGCTCTTGTGGTTCCTCCATGAGATTCAGTGAGATCAATGCTAGATTGGCCGGGTGGCATGCTCCAAGTAAAGCCATGGATCAATCTTGCAAATAACATAATAGTCATTGAAGAACCAAGCATTATTCCTGAACAACCGCGTCTTCCTGTGCCAAATGTTATTAATTCTAAATTTGAATCTGCCAAACTTAAATTAGATCCATCTATCTTAAGATGTCGTTCTGGATTGAACTTGAGTGGTTCTTTCCATACTTTAGGATTTAGGCCAAGTCCTTGTCTCCTTAAATAGACATGGCTACCTTTCGGTATAAAATAGTTAGCAACAACTGTGTCTTTCATCGCGACATGAGAAAGGTTGAAATCACAAATTGGATGACGGCGAAAAGCTTCTCTTGCACAAGCTTTCACATAGTTGAGTTTGGGAAAATCATATTCTTGCACTAATCTTTCTTTCCCAACTACACTGTCTAATTCTTCGGTAGCTTTTTTAAGTAGTTCAGGTTGATTTATCATTTCACTAAGTCCCCATTCAACTGCATTTGCTGGATTATCAACAGCTGCAAGCGTCAATTCCTGTCAAATTTATGTATACAATCATTTTCAAGGAAATAATACAAATGAAAATTATTAATAGCTTAATTTGTCAATTATGACAATTTTTTAAATGCCAGCTTTTTTGAAATACAATAACAATATTTTACTATTCCAAAATTATAAATTGAAAAAAACACTCATATCTTACTCAAATGAGGTAATAATAATGACAAAATTCAATTTTTTTGGTCAAGTAGTCTAGTGACTAGAACTTCACCCCTAAATGTGAATAGTTGGGCGTACCAGGGTTCAAACTCCGGTATGTGCAACTTACATGCAAATGTCCAACCAACTGAGCTAAGCTCGCGGGACAATGATAAAATTTATTTAATCAAAACATTAACTACTTCACGGGATAAAAATAAAAGATTTAATTTGTATTAAACATTTTTGGACATGCATCCAATTGAAGCATTTGATAGTATCATTTTTTGTAGAGTAATTTTTAAAATGTCGCCACAAATATCTATGTAACGTGATTTGATTAGATGTACGCGTGAATTTTTTTTTTTACCGTTAGTGCATAGAATTTAAACTCACAAACTTCCTTAATAGCTTAAATAAAACAAGAACGTAAGATATTTACCAAAACATTTGATTTAATCTCTTGCTCAGTCAGAAGATCATTGTTGCGGGCATCTTTGAGTGAGATGAGAACATCAAGTAAGTCTTCTTTACATGTCTTTTCCCCATTTTTCCATGCCTGAATTCTATCCTCAATTACCGGATCATGATGTTTTCTCATGATCTTACAAGCCTTCTTCAGAATCTTCTCATGCCCATCCAAATCAAGACCCCTCAAACATGGCATGAAATCAGAAACAGAGAAAGCAAAAAAATATTGTAAAATCGTAAAAGCAGCTTCAACATATTCTACTTCCTCAAATCCAGGTCCAAAATCTTCACTACCATTTCCAAAGTACCTTTTATTCAAAAGCAACCTCCTAATAACATTCCCCGTATAATGTTGTGCACTAAGACTCACATTCACAATTCCATCACCACCAAGTTTAGTGCATTGCCTGTAAACATATCTTACAATGTTATCAGCTTCTTCCACCCTTTTATCATGAAGCCATTGATGTCTAAGAGGTGAAATTAATTCATTGCTAATTAATTTCTTAACTTTTTTCCATTGTTCTCCAAATGGCGTGAGTGCTGTGGTTAAATAACCAGCACTAATATATTCACTAGGCCAACTAGTTGGTCTTGAAGCAAAGAGTGAATCTTGTTTTATACATATTTCACGTGCAATTTCAGGATCACTCACTGTAATTACGTGAACATTACCTAAACGAATGCAAGCAATTTGTGTGTTCATGTCATTCATCATTTTTTGTATCCATCTAAATGTTGGCCTATTTGCAAGCATTTCAGGGAGGTTGCCTACTATAGGCCAAGGTGTAGGACCAGGAGGGAGTTTGGGTTTTTTGGAATTTTGGATACGATGCTTTTGTTTTTGTATAAAGAGGAGTGTATAAACAAGAAATAGGAGTATGGGACACCATATTGATGGTGAGAATTGATTAGAGACCATCAAAGATTGCATGACACTTTGAAATTTTGTTGAAGCTTGATTAATTTTGTAATGTTTGTCAGGTAGGTATATTGATCAATGTAATTTTTAGTTTAATATATCTAGTACTACCTCCATTTTCCAGTTTCTAAATTCATTAAAAATAGATGTATCTTGATTCATTATTAGACCAGATTCATGATGATAAGATTAGTCAAAATAAGTCACATATGAATAAATTTAGTCAAAATAATTCATCTGTGAATGAATTTAATTTATTTTGGCTAACTCAAAAGATAAGATTTCTAAATGAAAATCAAATACATTGTATTTTTTACACGTTGAATCAAATAGGATTAAGTTCATTTTGTAAAGGTTAAATTTTATTTAGATGTATATACATTGAATTGAATAAATAAAAGTTTTAGATTAATTGATAGATTTGTGTGCAACGACAATTTGACTAGAACGTAGAGATTGAAAATTACATAAAATAACCTTTTTTTATTGGTATTTTCTTATATGTCAAGGTGTGGGACCTAAAGAGTTTGAGTTTTTAAATATGTTATGTTAGTACCGCGGTGATTCGTGATGTTTGATAAGGAAAGTAGAGTGAATAAATGTGATTGGTAACTTTTTTGTATCATAATTTACGTAATGTTGAATATTCATACTCTTTGTATATGCAAAGTATTCAAAATAATTTATATTAAAGAGTATTTTTATTTAAATTGGAAATATAGGCAAGTGACAAATTGTTCCAATATAAAACTAGATGAACGTGTGTGTGCGCGCGCCAATTAATTTAATAGTGACACGACCATGATTTTGCCAAATGATTAAATTAGTCTCCTTCTCTGGGCCTTATTCTTTCAACCGTTCCCAAAATCTCTTAATTTGATCATCATCTCAATTAACTTCTCACATGATAGACAATATATATATATTCTTAGGTTGCAATTTTACTACTAAAACATAGAAAAGTTCGTGCTACCTTATCATCGGTTCTTTTTTTTGTACTGAGACCATTTTCTGGTACAATTCAAAGCCTAATGAAACGTTAAACACTCTGGTTGGTTATAGAATTAGAATCAGTGTCATAAAAGGAAAGTGCATCACGTAAGGGCTTTTTCCCCATACACTCACGTCCTTAAGGTTTATGTTATAGATTAGTAATGAAATTGTTTAACCAACGGAGAGGATTGATAAAAGAAGGAATGACAAAAGACTACTTTATAATATCTTATGCTGATATGGTATATTATGAATTATGTGTATGGCTGAATGGTTACTTGATTTTATGATTTTGTTGTGTGTGGCACATTATATTCAATTTTTTATGGTTTTGTTGTGCGTGGCTGATTTGGATTTGATTATTCTGTTCGTTTTGATTACATGGAGAATTTATGGAGGTTGAAAGAAAGTTTTAAACTTTCAATTGGTTTAATGAAAATGGTGATGACTTTAAGAGGTATTAATGGTGTCTCTTGGTTGGTGTAATTGATTGAGAGTGGTGCGTGCATTCATTCATTCATTGGTGATTTGCTCTTCGGAGTGTCAATCCGTTCTTCGGGGCGGTGTTTTGCTCTTCGGAGTGTCGATCTGTTCTATGGAGCGGTGTTTAGCTCTTCGGAGTGTCGATCCGTTCTTCGGAGCGGTGTTTTGATCTTCGGAGTGTCGATCCACTCGACGGAGTGGTGTTTTGCTATCGAGTGGTGTTTTGCATTAGACAAAAGTTCGGATACCTAGACTGGATAAAAGGTCCCCAGAGTCCTGGACCCAACACGAAGAAACTAGCGCTCAAAGACGTACGTCAGAGAACCCAACCACCTCGAGAGAGTCTACTCTGGTCGGAATTTTTATGTCGGCGCTCAAAGTTGTACGGCAGAGAACCCAACATAAAAACCCCTCAACTAGCCCTAAGCTTTTCTCAAGCTCTGGTACGAAGCTTCACACACTAACCAAGAACCAAGCCATAAAGGCAAAAGGAAAAAAAAGAGTAGAAGAGAAGACAAAGCCAGCAAACCCAGACAGTTCAATATTTTGCGGTAAAGTAAAAGATAGGACAGATACGGCTAACCTGGAATAAGCAAACCAAAAGCCTCAAACTAGGCTTAACTCTCTAAATCATTGTCCCCAGTGAAGTTGTCAGCTGTAGTACCCGGCGCAAAAAATATACAGATATGCAATGATGAAATGCAATGCACAAATGTAAACAATGAAGCCGCCACCATATTTTATTTATCCCATGAGGGGAAAGGAAAATAATGATAAAAGCTTGAAAAGATCGGGTTCGGGAGTTGGTTACATGAGGGGAAGGCGTTAACACCCCCTCATATCCGTTGTACTCAACGGGAACCATTTGAGGAATTTTGGTTTGCATAAACAGAGATAACCGCATATAAAGAAAAGATTACCGCACATTGAACTTAAAAGGAAAAAAGAGTTTTTTATTATTTGGCTTGACGAGAGAGGCTCTCGATCCTACGTATCCCCCAAGTACAATGAGGAAGTCAAAGCTCACGTAGTTCTTCCTGAAAAGAAAGATTTCGTGTGTTGGTTGTTTTTAGTGAACGATGCTTAGGTCGCATTCCACTGATACAACAATATGCTTGTATGCTCGCTTCGGAGGCTTAAGCGTTTGTCTGTAGCAAGGGAATGGATAAAGCGTCATCCGTTTAAAAAAAACACGTTAAAAGAGATTTTTGACTGCACAAGGGCAGTTGAAAAAAGAGTTGACTGCACGGAAGGCAGGAAAATGAGTCTGAAGTGAGTCAAGTTATTTTTATAGTTTTTTAGAAGTGTTCAGTGAATGGGGATTGCACGCCACCACAAGATGTACATCAGGGGTCGGGCTCATTCGGGCCGAGAAAGATGTACGTCAGACTCCCCCTTTTACCACTCAAGTTTAATTAAAAACCTTAATTAAGATGAGAATAGTGCACCGTCACGAGACGTACGTCAGAGACTGCACTATTCAAGCTGAGAAAGATGTACGTCAGACTCCCCTTTTTCGCCTTAATTTTAAATAAATATTCATTGATTAAGATGAGAATAGTACACTGTCACGAGATGTACGTCAGAGACTGTACTATTCGGGCCGAGAAAGACGTACGTCAGACTCCCCCTTTTTCACCTTAATTAACAAACCATTTTTAGTTATTTAGAAAAAAACAAATTTCAAGTTAAAGCACCAAACAGATCACAGTTCAATATTTAAACAATTAAATAACTGAGAAATAATAAAATAGCATGGTATGAATGATAAATAAATCTATTGAAGGATAAATAGATTTATTGAAGGATAAATAAATTTATCGAGAGATAAATAAATTTATCGAAGGATAAACAATTTATCGAAAGATAAATAAATTTATCGAAGGATAAATAAATTCATCGTCAATAAATAAATTCAACGTTGAAACAGGGGGTGCAAACCTGAAATGGGTGTAGCAAAAATAAAACAGATTCAGCAAATAAGGCCCAAGGCCCATTTCTACAATCAGCCCAGAGGGGGGTGCATTCAGCAGGTCGCAGGGTACAGGAAATAACCAGTTAAAACAGGCCCAATCCACAAACAGGCCCAAACCGGTTCAATCTGGGTCGGATCGGATCGACCCGAAAAGAGAACCGGATCTAACCTAGAGATCCAATGTGGGTATCACACGCGCGCGTTTCATACTCCTCTCATCTCCTCCATTTGATCAGATTTACAGAAAGGATCAAACGATCCAGATTTGTTTGAACCTGAGGGAGGTCTAGCGTGGACCATCGTCTTCTCCGACGAGCCAAAACGACACCGGTACGGTGGCGGGGTTGCTGGTGACGCCACAGGCCATGAAAACACACCTACAAGATGTCAAACGACTCGCAATCTCTTCCCAATCATGAATCAATCATCTGATTTCGCGATAAGACTTTGGAAACGCAAATACAAACGAAGAACCAATCGGATTTAGAAACTTCTCGCACGCGATTCCGTCAAATCTGGGTTAAATTAATGATTGGGAAAGATTCCCAGTGACTTCGCGAGTTCAATCCAACCATAAACAATCAAAACGGAGTTGTATGCCATTCAATCTCAGCGTTTCAAGTTTTCTGGCGATGGTGGTTCGGATACGAGCTTTTAATATGGTTTCCGTCGTGTTTTCAGTGAAATTGACGATGAAATCGTGCTCAGGAAGTGATTTGCAAGCTAGGGGTATGATTTGTTTTGAATTTGGAGGAGTTTCGTGAAATGGGTCACGGTGGTTGAATTTTCCGGCGACCGGCGGTGGACTACGGCGCCGGAATCTGACTGGTGGGAATTTGTGCTCAGCTCTGATTTTTGATGGAGAATTGTGAAAATGATTGGTAATGATTGAGTGATGTGAGGTGTGTATTTATAGTGATAGGATTAGGTGAGTGGTATTTGTGTAATAAAATGATTATGAGGTGGAGATGATGAGGTGTCGCAATGTGATTGGTCAAAAGCAAAGAATTTTTATAAAATGATAAAAAATGTCAAAATCAATAAAAAAATGAATAAAAATGTAGAAAAAAAAATAAAAATGAAATATAAACTTAAATAAAGAGATAAAAACTATTTTGATTATTTTTGCTATTCTTCGTATTAAAAAGATAAATTGCGACAAATTAAAAGAAATAAAGGAAAATGAATAAATTGTAAAACAAAATTATCAAAAAACTATTTTTTTGGTATTTCTCATAAAACTAAGAAATAATTTTTAAATAAAATATTTATTTTGAAAAGCTTAAAATTAGGGTATTACAACTGTATATAACTATTCTTCCCCCAATAGAAGTATAGCACAATTCAGCACCAGACCTGTATATAACTACATTTCTCCCAGTGGAAGAATAACACAATTCTTTACAATTTTCCCCAATCTTTCTTATTCTCTCTTTTCTCTCAAAACTCTCTTCACTCAACAAACATTCATCATCACCAATTGTTCCAACAAATTGGTATAACAGAGCCCGGTTCGTAACCATAGAATTACACTGATTCATTGCACAACAATGGCGACTTCGAGCACCAATGGAGGGAGTACAACTTCAAGCCAATTTCCAGCAAACTTACCAGTTTTCAAAGGAGAAAACTATGATCGATGGTATGAAGGTGATCTTCAGATTTCAAGATGTTGTTGAAATTGTGAATGAAGGACTTGCAGAGCTTGCAGCCACTGCTACTGATGTAGAGAAGCTGGTTCACAAAGAACACTCAAAGATGGCAAAGCATTGTTCTTGATCCATCAATGTGTTGACCCAAACATATTTGAGAAGATCATTGAACAAGAAACTGCTAAAGGTGCATTGGATACGTTAAAGAAGATCTATGGAGGTGATGAGAAGCCGAAGAGAGTAAAGTTGCAAACTTTGAGAAAAGAGTTTGAGATGGTACACATGAATGAAGGTGAATCTGTTGCAGATTACTTCTCAAGATTGGTTCAGCTAACCAACAAAATGAAGACATTTGGTGAAACTTTGGATGATCTCAAGAAGATTGAGAAGGTACTGAGATCATTGACAAAGAAGTTTAATTACAAAATTAGTAGCATAGAAGAATCCAAAGACTTGCAATAAATGAAGCTAGAAGAATTACAAGCTTCATTAGAAGCTCGTGAGATGAGGCTAAAGCAAAGAAGTTCAGAAATGGAGAAAGGTCCTGAACAAGCATTGCAAGCAAAGATTCACAAGAAAGTGATCAAAGGGAAAGAAAAATGGAAAAAGAAGAAGTCAGATCAATCTGAGAGTGATTCTAAAACACAAGTTGCAGAATCAAGTAAGAATGGTGGTTAGGGAAAAAAGACTTTCAAAAGGAAGGATAAAAGGGACATTCAATGCTACAATTGTCAGAAGCTTGGTCACTATGCAAGAGAGTGTAGAAGTGGCAAGAAAGACAAGGAAGAAGCACATTTTGCAAATGATAATGGTGACTCAGATGATTCACTGCTAATGGCTGTCACTAGCACTGAAGTGGACAAGTCAAATTTGTGGTATTTAGACACAGGTTGTAGTAATCACATGACTGATAACAAGAAGTGGTTCTTGAAGCTTGATAACTCAGTGAGGAGGAAGATCATGTTTGCAGACAACAGTCGTGTAACCTCTGAAGGCATGGGTATTGTTCTTATGAAGAGAAAGGATGGTCATGAATCATTCATCAATGATGTGCTATATGTTCCTACAATGACAAGTAACTTGATCAGTCTTGGTCAACTACTTGAGAAGAATTACTCTATGGTTATGGTGAATAGAGTATTGAAGGTCTATGATGCAAATGAAAGATTAATCCTAAAGGCTCCATTGACTAACAACAGAACATTCAAGATTGAGATCAATGTGATTGATCATCAATGTCTTGTTGCAAGGTTTGATGACAACTGGTTATGACACCAGAGATATGGTCATTTGAATTTTAGAAGTCTCAGCTTGCTAAATTCAATGAACATGGTGAAAGGGTTACCTCAGATCAAAGCACCAACAGAAGTGTGTGAAGAGTGTTGCTCAGCAAAGCAAGCTAGGAATTCATTCAAGAAAGACATACCAATGAAGTCAAAGGAGAAGCTGGAAATAATTTCTTCAGATGTGTGTGGTCCATTTGGAGTGAAAACTATAGGAGGTAATGGTTACTTTCTGACTTTCATAGATGAATTCACAAGACACTTATGGCTATATTTGATTGAGAAGAAGAGTGATGTATTCACAGTGTTCAAGAAGTTCAAGTCACTTGTAGAGAAACAAAATGGACTGAGTATTAAGAAACTGAGAATAAATGGAGGTGGTGAATACACTTCACTAGAATTTGCAATATTTTGTGAAGATGAAGGTATAAAGCATGAGATAAATGCTCCATACACATCTTAACACAATGGTGTAGCTGAAAGGAAGAACATAAGCATATTGAATATGGCCAGAAGCATGCTTAAATGTAAGAACATCCTCATAAGTTTTGGGGAGAAGCTGTTTCTACTGCAGTGTACATAATCAATAGGTGTCCAACAAAGAAGCTACACAATGTAACTCCACATGAAGCATGGACTGGTGAGAAACCTAGTGTCAGTCATTTCAAAGTGTTTGGTTCACTGTGCTTCAAGCATGTTCTTGAACAAGTAAGGAAGAAGCTTGATGATAGGAGTCAACCAATGATCCTATTGGGATATCATTATACTGGAGCATATAGATTGTATGCACCAAATGAAAACAAAGTAGTCATCAGCAGAGATGTGAGGTTTGATAAAACCAAAGGATGGAATTGGCAGCATGAGTCTAGTTCAAACATTGAGGTTATATTGCAAGAACCAAGTGAAATAGAGAATGTAGTCACTATGGAGCCAAATGAACCAAGTGAAGTTGACAATCAACAGTTGAGAAGGTCAACTAGAGAAAGAACACAATCAGTTGGTTATGATGTGTTCCTTGATCAAGCCATAACAGAAGGTGGTCAATTGATCAATGAAGCTATGATAGCTGAGCTAGAATCATTTACTCTTGAAGAAGCATTGAGTGATGTTAACTGGGTGAATGCCATGAAAGAAGAACTGAAGTCTATTGAGAAAAATGATACTTGGCAATTAATGCACAAGTCAGTCAACAAAAGACCAATTGATGTGAAATGGGTCTATAAACTGAAATTGAGACCAAATGGTGAAATTGCAAAGTATAAAGCAAGGCTAGTAGCAAAGGGTTTTCTGCAGAAACCTGGTCTTGACTTTAATGAGGTGTTTGCATCTGTTGCGAGGCTAGAAACCATTAGACTAGTTGTTGCAATAGCATCTTACAAAGGTTGGAGTATGCATCAACTAGATGTGAAGTCTGCATTCTTGAATGGTCCATTGGAAGAGGAAGTCTATGTCAAACAACCACTAGGATTTGAGATCAAAGGTGAAGAGTATAAAGTGCTTAAGCTGAATAAAGCACTTTATGGCTTAAAACAAGCTCCAAGGGCATGGAATAAGAGAATTGACAACTTCTTACTCAAGTTAAACTTCACTAAATGTACATCAGAACATGGAGTTTATGTGAAAGGTACTAATGAAGATCTAATCATTCTGTGCTTATATGTTGATGATTTGCTGATCACTGGATCAAATGAGAAGTGCTTACAGAAGTTTAAAATTGACATTATGAAAGAGTTTGAAATGTCAGATTTAGGTGAACTATCTTACTTCTTAGGCATGGAATTTGTAAAAACAAGCAAAGGTGTTTATCTGCATCAGAAGAAGTATGCTGAGGATGTTCTCAGAAGGTTCAAAATGAGTAATTGCAATTCTGCAATCACTCCTATGGAAACTGGTGTGAAACTAAGCAAGAGTACAGATGAAGAATTAGTTGATTCAACACTGTATAAGCAGATTATAGGTTCATTGAGGTACTTATGCAACACAAGGATTGACATTTGTCATAGTGTTGGTCTGCTGAGCAGGTTCATGACTGAACCAAGAGCTAGTCACTTAACTGCAGCAAAGAGAGTGCTCAGGTATGTGAAAGGAACAAGTAGTTATGGTATTCTACTGCCAAACCAGAGAAATAGCTCTGTGAAGTTGCAAGCTTATGGCTATTCTGATTCAGATTGGAGTGGTGATATAGATGATAGGAAGAGCACTGCTGGCTACCTATTCATGCTGGGAAATTCACCAATCTCATGGTCTTTCAAGAAGCAAGGGATTGTTTCATTATGATCATGTGAAGCTGAGTATGTTGCAACATCATTTGCAGCATGTCAAGCTAATTGGATTGAGATGTTGCTCTCTGAATTGAAGGCAGTGGAAGGAACAAAGATGAGGTTGCTTGTGGACAACAAATCAGCAATTGATTTGGCTAACAATCCAGTTAGTCATGGCAGAAGCAAGCATATTGAAAGGATATTTCATTACTTGAGAGATCAAGTGAACAAGGATAAGCTTGATTTAGAATATTGCAAAACTGTGATTCAACTTGCAGATATTCTAACCAAACCAATGGCAAAAGCAAGGTTTGATGCTCTGAAGAAGCTTATAGGAATGGAAGTATTAGAAAACATGAATTAGGAGGTGTGATGAATATAATTCATGTGTTTTAGGATTTGTTAGTTGATCTGAGATTGATCAACTCATGTGTATTTTTCTCGTTTAAGCTTTTCTGTTTTAGTTTACAGTTTTTGCTTATTGATCAAGTCATTGTGTTAGACTTGATAGCTAGTTAGTTAGTTGGGAATTTGTTGTCCTAGGTAGTTACAATTGCTTATAGGACTGTATATAACTATTCTTCCCCCAGTAAAAGAATAGCACAATTCAGCACCAGACCTGTATATAACTACATTTCTCACAGTGAAAGAATAACACAATTCTATACAATTTTCCCCAATCTTTCTTATTCTCTCTTTTCTCTCAAAACTCTCTTCACTCAAGAAACATTCATCATCACCAATTGTTCGAACATTCTTATATGAGGATTTCTTTTAGCAATCTAATCATCAAATTAAAATTCACAAATGTTATGATTTTAGTCCTTGTAAATCATCTTCTCCTATAGTATTATTTGCAAAAACAAATTGATACATAGCATGATAAACTAGCAATGATAATATCAAAACAATCGAAACAAAACCAAATTGGCTACTACGTATTTGGTCTATAATTGACAACAAAGTGCATGTTGCCGACCTCATTCCCTGCCGTAATTTGTCAATTTTCAACGATGCTTTAAAAAGAAGATAAGTCCCCAATTAGTTTCTTTTTTAACCGATAAAAATGAATTATATTATAAACACAATTCTTTTTAGCATAAGGTGTGAGCCAAGAAAAATAACAAAAAGAAATAAGAAAACTCAGCCAATACTCATACAAAATGATTCGACAAGCATATATGAGAGTTTAAGCTAAAATTAACATTATTGGAGTACTGCAAACAAACAATGCAGTACTCACCTCAATTGGAAATGGATTTGGAAGCTTCCACTCCCGGCAAATATTTAATTTTTTGTTTGGCAAATTGTTCATGGCTCTATTCCTACGTGTGACTTGTTGAATCATCGCTATGTTTGTGCTTCTAACATCTGTCCTCGTTGTTCTTTAGCACCCGAGACGATTGGGCATTGTTTGTTTGCTTGTGCTGTTTCTGCTCAGATTTGGAGAGGGTGTGGGTTAGATCATATTATCCCTTCATCTTTGGAGGTTAATTTCTTTGATTGGTGTAGACAGGCAAGTGTAACTCATGGCATTATTACGTTTATTATTATGTGGGTGGCTTGGTGTGCTAGAAATGATTACATCTTTAATGATATTGAGAGTGATATTGCTAGTAATGTGGCTAAGGTTTGGTCCATGTTCTCTTGTTGTTCAGAGGTTTTCAGTGCCCTTTCTTTGACACCCAAACAGAACTGGAACCCCCGGCTAGTAGCCTGGTCCTGCCCACGCGAGGGTACCGTTTGTTTAAATGTCGACGGTAGTTTATTGGGATCTTCTACGACTGCAGGATTTGGTGGTCTAATTCGGGACAGTAATGGATTTTTTTTGAAAGGATTCTATGGCTCGGCGAAACACCCAAGTGTTCTCTATGCGGAAATCATGACAATCTTGCATGGCCTGGAATTATGTTGGTCTAATGGGTTTCGGAATATCACTTGCTTCTCTGACTCCTTGCTAGCGGTGTCCTTGATTAGAAAGGGTGTTACACAATATCACATGTTTGCTAATGAGATTCACAACATTCGTCAGATGTTGAGTAGGAATTGGAGAATTACTATTGATCACACCCTCCGAGAGGGAAATGCATGTGCGGATTTTTTGGCCAAGATGGGAGCATCCTCGAATTCTTCCTTGGTGATTCTTGACAACCCTCCACCTCTTTTGTCTAGTGCTCTTCGCGCGGATGCGTGGGGTGTAGCTTTTGTTAGGGAGTAATCTCCTTGTTTTGTTTTTTTGTTTCTTTTTTCTCTCTTGTAACCAAAAAAAAACTTGGTTTAAAAAGTATAAATTTTAATGTTTATTGTACCATAAACAAAGGAATTTTATTTCTAGTTAATTATAATAGTTAATTTATGTACCAAAAGAAAATATTATAATAGTTAATTTTAATGTTTATTGGTCTTGATGTTTGGAATCAGTTTGTACCAATAATACATCTTTTTTGTCATAATAACAATAATAAAAAATGAATAGGATGAGATTATAGGACACGATAATAACAATTTAGACAGGTCTCCATGATTCCTTAAATGGCAATTATATATGATGATAACAATGGAACAGCATAATCCGTCAAAAAAAAAAACAATGGGACAGCATAAATCCTTAATTCATCTTAAATTAAATGCATATTCATAATCAAACTTTTGTGGTCAAGGTTACTTAAGTATTTAAGAAGAACATCTTCAATAAGAGTATTAAAGAGAGTATATATCATATAGATTAGTGATTCATATTTGCTTTGAGTTTTAAAATTGATGATACGGTACATTATTTAAAATATTGTATCATCAATTAATATTACCTATTTTTGTATATCAAATTAAATAGGATTAACAACTTTTAATTAGTATATAATATCCAAAGTGATATTATCATTGGAGAAAAGTATGTATAGGTTGCCATAAATATTATATGACATTGTAGTGACTATTTTTTAATGATGTATATGATACTAAAAATGATATCACCATTAAAAATGCTCTAAAAAAATTCTGTCCTTTTATTGATCCTAATTAATTTAATGCAAAGTGTATTTAGACACATAACAAGTAAGACAATGAATCTAGACAGCATAGTTGAAAACTTGAAATTATATCAATTTAGTTAGCCAATATTTTCACTTACTCCCAATGTTCCAAATTATAAGAGAAAAAATAACTTTTTTTCTCCCCAAATTATAAGGGAAAAAATTCTTTTAAAAAATAATGCAAATTACATTTAACTTCTCTCTCTCTCTCTCTCTCTCTCTCTCTCTCTCTCTCTCCTTTTCTCAATAAAAAACAACTAATAAAAATAGTTTTTACATCTTTCCATGCAACTAATTTCAACAAAAACCCCCCACAAAACCATACTCGTAATTTTCATGTTTATATTTTTTTTAATAAGTGAGATTTATTTTTCTTTATAATTTGCGACGAAGAGAGTATTTTATAGTTCACATATTTCACATTTTTGGTCTCCACCACTTTTAAATATCTTAAATCCTTAATTTAAAAAATATAATATAAAAAAATAAGATAGAAAAATAATTTATATGAGCACTACATAAACTATGTCTAGTGAAAATAGCGGATGACTGATAACCTAGTTAATAACTTATAGTTTATAGTTGTTGACTGATGATTGATAGTTTATATCTTTATAGCTGATAAACTAATTAAATTGTTTAGTAAAATTAACGGTTCACTAGCTGTTAAATATAAAATGACTTAAAAACACATTTTTAATATCAATATGAATTTTTTAAATGTAAAATTACTATCTTTAAAAAATTATGAATATGAATTACATATACGAAACCATGAATAAATCATGCATGAGAAATTAAACTATATATTATACATTATACAATGGTACATATAATTTTAATAAGGTGTACAATGTTGTAATTAATTCACATCGCAACGACTGCAATTCGTAATGCAACACATGTAATTGTCGATATCGTAAAATCCTTAACGCGACCACAAGTTGGACTAATATTTAAAGAGCTGCAGGCAGCAATATAAAAGACAACATAAAAACAAATATGGGTACATTTTTTCTAGTATTAGTAACTTGGAAACTGATTTCAACTTAGCCAAGAGAATACACATAAAGTTTCAAGCATTAATGCCAAACAAACCATTAGATTTCACAAATATCAATGTTATGTAGCTAAATTGCTGATAAATTTAATTAACTCGTTACTCACTATGATAATTTACAGCTTTTAGACAGCAAAATCATTTGTCAAAATCCCAACAGACAAAAAATTATGTTCAGAATTTATGTCCTTATAAAGTAGACATGTTCCTTCCATTCTCTCTTGTTCTCAAACCATCCATTGCTCATCAATGCTATGGCTACCAATCAAGGTGTCCTATCATCTCTTGACAATGCCAAGATACAAAGCTACCATTATAAGGCAATAGTGATAGCTGGAATGGGATTTTTCACCGATGCATACGATCTCTTTTGCATCACCGCGGTTACAAAGCTTATCGGTCGTTTGTACTACACTGATCCGACTAGCAGTAAACCTGGAATACTTCCAACTAACGTAAACAACGCAATAACGGGTGTCGCATTGTGCGGTACCCTCGCAGGACAACTCTTCTTTGGCTGGCTTGGAGATAAACTTGGTAGAAAAAAAGTTTATGGCATAACTCTTACCACAATGGTTGGTTTTGCTTTACTATCAGGTCTTTCGTTTGGTTCCACGTCGAAAACTGTGGTAACTAGTCTTTGTTTCTTTAGATTCTGGCTAGGATTCGGTATCGGTGGAGACTATCCGCTTTCAGCAGTAATCATGTCTGAATATGCAAATCAGAAAACAAGAGGAAGTTTTATTGCTGCGGTTTTCGCTATGCAAGGAGTTGGAATATTGGTTGCGGGAGGCGTAGCCATGTTCGTCTCCATAATATTCTTATCGGCTTTTCCAGCTCCTAATTATGAAACTGATCCTGTTCTATCTACTCAACCAGAAGGTGATTTTGTTTGGAGAATTGTGTTAATGTTTGGCGCAGTTCCTGCGGCTTTAACTTACTATTGGAGAATGAAAATGCCGGAAACTGCAAGATACACCGCATTGGTTGAAGGCGATCACAAGAAAGCCGTTGAGGATATGGCAAAGGTTCTTGATAGGAACACACATGTAGAAGAATCTAATACCACAATTTCTAACGCGCCACTAGGTTCACACTCTTATGGGCTCTTCTCTTCGGAGTTTCTTGAGAGACACGGGCTTCACCTTCTCGGAACAACTAGCACATGGTTTCTATTGGATATTGCTTTCTACAGTCTTCAACTGACACAAAAAGATATTTATCCAGCTAGTGGACTTGTATACAAGGCTTCCAAAATGAATGCCATAGAGGAAGTGTTTCAACTCTCTCGAGCGATGTTCGTGGTTGCCTTGCTTGCCACAGTACCTGGATACTGGTGCACAGTTTTCCTAATTGATAAGATCGGACGGTACAGAATTCAGCTTGTTGGATTCCTTGTAATGTTTGTTTGTATGTGGTTTCTTGGACACGAATATAGAGAATACAGGGGAGACGACTCGAAATGCAAGGAAGGTTGGAAATATGAATATTGTAACGGAAACCTAATCATGTTTGCTATACTTTTTGGCCTTACGCTTTTCTTTGCTAACTTTGGACCTAATAGCACTACATTTATAGTGCCGGCAGAGCTGTTTCCTGCAAGGCTCCGTTCGACTTGTCATGGTATATCAGCGGCAGCTGGAAAATCGGGAGCTATCCTTGGTGCTTTTGTGATCCAAAGCTATATTAATAATGCACAAGATAAAACAAAAGGAATCAAGCAGGCAATTATGGCGCTTTCGTTTGTGAACTTGCTTGGATTCTTTTGCACTTTCTTGGTGCCAGAAACACAAGGTAGGTCGCTTGAAGAAATCTCGGGAGAGGATAAAGAAATCCAAGGAAACATTGCAGAAGAGGCAATAAATGATTCAGAAGAGGGAACAATAAACAATAGTGCTGATAAATCTCCGATAACTTCAATGGTTTAGTTCCTTATTTCTGAAGCATCAGTATGATTATAAAATAAAGAACCGAAATGAATAATGTTTGTGTCAGTGACTTGTGTCATAAGTTATTTCATGTTGTGCTTGTTTGTTTAGTTTTTTCATTCTAATCTTGCTAAACTGAGACCATAAGAATAATGTCAGTTTATGTAACTGCAAGAATAAGTGCTTCTTGGTTTAAGTGTGTCTTTCTTTAGTTCTTCCTCAATACTCTAGCATCAGATGAAGAACCAAAAAAAATAATGCCTATGCTGTTGTTGTAAGTTGTAACCTTCATTGTAAGTGTGCTTTTGTTCTGTTTTATGTCTATCAATATATGTATAAGTAAATTTGTTACTTTTGATTGTACTTCTAGATTCTCAATGCACATATTTGGCTTTGGGAGATTCAAAAGTGACTATGAAGACTTAAAATTGATATTGACAAGTTTGAAAAATTTTCAGTTACAATATTAATTGATTATAACTTGAAGCTACAATTTATAGCTTTTGTCCATAAATAATTTTCCACTCAAATTTATCGTTCAACTCACTTTCACCTGAATATATTCAACCACAAACCATTTTATCTTAAACTCACTTTTAAAAAAATCAATTTTCATCATCGTAGAACCAAACACATTATGTGCTTCACTTGATACAAATGCTGGGAGCTTGATTTTGACTATAATGATCCAAATGGCTTTACTTTTAATTTCATAAATCTCAAGAAACAGTATGTCACAGACATACCAAATGATAACATATGTATCCCCGCGACAACATAGATTTCAACTTATTCCATTTCTCTTGACTTAATCCGAATTCTAATTCTTTATTGCAGCCATACCTCAACGGAGCGATTTTTGGCTCTAATATTTGTCATTTCTCATGCAATTTTATGTACAACTTGATTTTGGTCAATTAATGCGGCCAAAAAATTACATATAGAAAGAAGAGTACAGTAATTTAGTAAAAGTGATATCGTCTTTTTCATTTATACATTTTTTTAAAAGTGTAGGAATCGGTGAACAAGATGGATTATTTTGGAACGGAGTGAATAATTAAAGCCGGAGGGAGTAATTCTCAATGGCATTTATGTAGTAGTCAAATGCTAGCCTACTTACTTGGGTAGCCAAATGGTTTTACCCCACCACCAATGAAGTTAATTCAGAAAATCAGAAGCATGCATTTGACCATTGTCATTCCCCATAATCTAACTTCATATCAGTTCTTCATCACTCTTTATAAATGTATCTCCTCAAGTAGTAAACCATTATCTTTTCTTTTACCTGAAGAATTATGGCTTCTTGTTTGAGTCCAGTAATGGAAACTGAAACACCAAAGCCAAACTGGCTTGAACTTCCTAGAGACATAACAATAAACATACTGCAAAGACTTGATACACTTGAAATTGTTACAAGTGTTTGTGTTGTATGCCCTCTCTGGTGGAACATCTGCAAGGATCCTCTCATTTGGCGCACCATCGACATGATGAGCAATCTCTCTCTGTCATTCTCTGACTTAGCGTATTTTTCTCGTTTAGAGAACATTTGTCGCTATGCTGTCGACCGAAGTTGTGGTCATCTCAAAGACATCTATATTAACAAATTTGCTACTAATGATCTCCTTCATCACATAGCCAACAGGTACTGTCATAGTTTTCTTTTGTGTTTCTTGTGTTGTTAATTTGTTATGATCAGTGACCCTTTTCTGCCAGATATGTTTTTAGTTATTATTATTATTGTTAAACTTTTCCAAAAACAATTAGCATTTTCAATATTTTTATTTGTAGACTTGTGTTCTAGGGGTATTTCTTAACTTGTTAAAGAGAATAATTAATTTTATTTGGTGTAACTTATTATACATATTTAATTAATTTAAATTTTCTCTTTTCTCATAATTTGTTTTCAAAACATTTTCATTCAGTACAAGTGACCTAAGATGCATAAAGATTGAAGAGTGCCATGCAATTTCAACTAAAGTATTTATTGAAGTTGTGAAGAATCAACCATTCTTAGAGGAGCTTGAGATTGCCTATTGTTTTTCCCTGGGAACAGAATTTTTTGATATTGGCCAATGTTGTCCACTTTTGAAATCACTGAAATTTAGTCCTGCGTTAGAACAAACCGATAAGTGTAACGATATTGCGTTTGCTATTGCAAAAACAATGTCTATGTTGCGCCACCTTACGATTATAAATGATGGAATCACCAATGATGGATTGCTAGCTATTTTAGATGGATGTCCTCTTCTTAAATCTCTTGATCTCCGGGGATGTCGACATCTTGATTTGAATGGAAGTTTAGGGAAAAGATGCAATCAGCAAATCAGAGAATTAAGATTTCGTACAGAACATGTAGATCAAAATATTAGCATTTTTAATTACATGTTTGAGGAAGATATTTCTGATTTTATAGATTATGCAGTAGGATATTTTTCTAATTCTGATCATGATTCTTCTTGATCAAGTGTTGTTGACAAGTTTGCAGTTATTTTGGTTGGGAATCATAGTTGTTTCATTATGCACTTTCCCCTTAACAATTTCAGTGTACTCAAATGTTTCACACATTTATTTAACTTTGCTATATCATTGAATTTGCTTGCCAATGAAAATCTGTTAACAATACTACCTTGTATCATACTCGCTCCGTTCCAAATTGTAAGAGAAAAAATAAAAATTACATTTATTAAGAAAAAGTAAAATATAATTATTGGATGTAAGCTTTTTACTAAAAAGGTTGTATGAAAAAATGTAGGGTAAATAAGGTAATACCCCCTGTAAAATACTTAATTTTTGCAATACGCCCTATAATTTTTTTTTTTGAGAATCTCCCCCTATAATGTTTGATTTTTTGCAATACTTCATTGAACTCAATCAACCATAATATAACTCCTGCAAAACAAAACCCCCGCAAAAAAACTGCCACAATATATAATTTTAGTGGGGATTTTAAACCTCAGCAAATGAAAACCGCCGCAAAAAATAATTTTTAGTGGGGGTTTTAAATCGTCGCATAAAAAAAAACCACCGCAAAATATTATAGTTGATTGAGTACAGGGGGTATTGCAAAAAATCAAACATTACAGGGGGAGATTCTCAAAAAAATAAATTTACAAGTGGTATTGTAAAAATCATGTATTTTACAGGGTGTATTACCTTATTAAAAGTTTGTGTTTTTTTCTTATATTTTGGGAAAAAAAATTATTTTTTTTCTTTTACATTATGGGACGGAGGGAGTACCAAGCACCAGAATTGAGTCACAATATAGAACATATAAGCATAAATAAAAATTTTAGTTTTATGTTTTAAAATATTTTTTTTATTAAAAATAAAAAAATATTCGTATGAGAAAAAGGTTAAAACTTAGATCAATTTTTTTTATCGAAACAAATCGAGTAACATTTTTTTTTTTAAAAAAAACAAGATGTTATTCTATTTGTTACGATAAATATTTTTTAAATGCCAATTTATAATATATTTTTACAATACATAATTAAATATATTAATCATCAAAAATATGCATTGGTATGTGTGTAGTGGTCAATTATGACTGTTATTTACGAACAGAGGGAGTAAGTCTTTATAGAAATTTTATTAGAACGTGTATATTTGTTAACTCATTGAAAATTATAATGTTTACTTGTTTAGATAATTGTTTATTTAATGAAATTTTTAAAGAATGTAAGACACTAATACTACCTCCGTTCTTTATTATAAAAAAATAAATGTACTTTCTGAATTCGTTAAAAACTAATGTATTTGATCTATTAATAAATTCAAATATATTAAATTTTTAATGAATTAAAAAGTTGATTTATCTGTTATAATAAAGATCAGACGTAATAAGACCTTATTTAAATTGTAAGAAGAAGAATAAAAAAGCTCATTTAGGTCAATAAATGACTCAAAAGTGAAAATCCTCTTTTACCACGAAAGAAAACTAATGTGTACTTTTTTCCATTGTATTTGTGGAATAGTCGTAATTTCCAAAGCTAGCCTACTTACTGTAGCCACTCTACCCAACCAATGAATTAATTCAAAAGCATCGTGATTAATATATTTAATTATCTTCCCGTTTTACTGCGGTGTTTGGTATTTTCGTCTTGTTACGGTGTTCATTTGGTTCAAATTGTCAGATCAACTTCAATCGACTCAGATTCAATCAATGACAAGATCCTCAACGATGCAGATCCGGAGTCATGGATATTCCGGTTACTTTTATTTTGTCACATTATTTGTAGGCTTAAGTATGCCGATTTATGCTATTAACTTGGATGTTGTGAGTTTGTTCGCAGATTCATCTTTTTCGTTTTTAGCAATATTGAATTTGTGCTTGTATGACTCCATTTGAATGAATGAATATCTTTGTTAGTCAAAAAATAAATAAATAAATATGTACCATACTACCATACTGACTTATATGTTAAAAGCTTATTATAAATCCCTCGAAAAAGATATGTTGGTTAATTGTTTGTTAGTATGTTGCTTTTCAGTTCAGTTGGTTACAAACAGATTTGTATGGAAACTACTTTTTCTACTAATGTTTGAAACAACAAAATTTGTTAAAATAGCAGAAACTGTAGCATAAACTACTAAAGCTAGGCTATAGAATTACATTGAGTAACAAGAACAATCTACCCCTTGAAAGTAATGAACACTGAGGTCCGATTAGTTGAAAGGAATGAAAACACAAAAATCAATAAATAAATTTAGAGTTAAATTATCAAAGTCCCATAAAATATTCGTCATTTTACATGGATTATTATGCGTGGCAAGCTGCCTATAAATCAGGTTCGAAGGGAACATATAACGACAGATGCAGCTTGTTATAGATGTAGTGCTGAATCAGACCATTTTAATTTTTACATTTATTGCGTGATTGTCCGAATGCTGAGCAAGTTTGGCATAAGCTCTAGTTTGATTTCCATAATGCTACTTATGAAACTCACCAATTTTGGTTTAAGAGGCATGCAACCGACCAACAAGGAATCTAGGAATGAAGAAGTTTTCTTTGATAGCAGTCATCCACTCTGGTATATTATAAACCAAATTTACTTTAATTATAATTCCACCAAGAAAGTTTTTGGTGGTCCTTCATCTATTTATTCTCCTAGGATGATATCTTTGCATCCTTCTCCAAATAATGTGATTAAAGTTAATATTGATGGCAGTTCAATTGGTAATCCTTGTCGATCAGGCTTTGGGGTCTTATCAAAAACTCGATTGGTGGCTGGATCACTGATTTTGCAGGGAGTTGTGGTCATGCTACTAATATTAATGTTGAACTTCCTGCTATTTTTCATGGATTACAAATAACTTGGGATCTTGGTTTTCGAGACATAATATGTGAGTCTGATTATCCAAACAACATTGACTTTTATCAAGGACGGAGTTCTATAGCTACCCATCATTAGTTATGCTCCTATTATTAATAACATTCGTTCCTTTTTATCGAGAGATTGAAATGTTGTGTTAACTCATATCTTGGGGGAAGGAAACTTGTGTTCAGATTGGCTCGCCAAATTGGGTGTTTCGCTTTCTCGGGAGCTTAGGAACATCCCAAATTGTCCATCTTCTTTGTCAAATACTCCCTCCGTCCCAAAATGTAAGAGAAAAGTTGTCAACAAAAGTTGATGTATCTGGTTAAGAATTTGGTCCAGATACATCAACTTTTAGTGACCACTTTTCTCTTACATTTTAAGACGGAGGGAATATTTATTAAGCTGATAGTCAAAGGAACTTAGTTCCTCTGTTTTTAATTTTTTTTCATTCTTTTTGTCATTTTAATTCATTTTGATAAAAAAAAAAAGACTAAAATTATCACCAAAAGATTGCATATACCAAATAAAGGAAGCGAGATCACAATATAAGAAAAGATGTATTGACGTCTACAAATAGGCAAACACCAAACACAAGCGACACATTGGACCTCTCCAGATTCAAGAAGTCCTGACCTGTTAAAGGTATGGTTCAATCTCCATTTATGAACGAGAAATTGATCACGTGAATATTATTGTATTTTGTAAGAAATTGTTGATTTTTCAATCAATAATTTTAAATTGTTAATATATATTTATTTATATATATGTATAATTAACATTGAAGATTTAAAAATTTACTATGATGATTTTATTTTATAAAAGATTACAAACTTGTTCAAATTTGTACTTTTATAGTAATACTAGATTTAGACCCGCGCGTTGCGCGGGTTGTTGTCAAGTTTTTTCAAAAATAGTATTATACATAATATACTATAAAATATAAGAATAATATGATCTATACTCTGAACATGTAGAATTTTTTTGTTATTTTAGAGATTTTTTAAAATTTAATCTCCATAAATTTTTGTCAGAAAATGAAGAAATACATAAAAAGATATTTTAAGATAAAATATTTAAACCAATTTTTCCTTTTTTTTTAAAAAAATCTTTGTTAAAATAATTTTAAGAAAAAATTACCCACTATAAAAATTATTTATCACACTATTATCTCGTCATTAATTCAAGGAGTTATATAGTTTAATGAATAAGCAACTTAATCGGATGTTACGTTAATTAAAAAGAAAGTACATATGATTATGCAATGAGAGATGACACATAAACATCAACTAAATCTTAGCAAAAATAGAAAAAAATAGAGAATTTTGTTAGGTTGACACGTCAACAAAAATGAGTTCTCAAAATTTATAATGCAAACATGTAGTTGTGCATAAAGTCACGTATTTATTGTTTACAAAAAAAATTACATATTTATACACACATTGATTAAAGATAGAAAGAAAAATCAATTGGATATATAGAAGAAAATTACAAATTAAATTGAATGAAAAGTTACATCTCACAAAAGTGGGGCTCACATGAATATGAAAACACTTACATTATATTTAACGTGAATCTCTCAAAAATTATCTATTCAAATTTTAGTACCATTCAAATATATATATTTACCTTAAAGTCAGTACTGCACATGCGTACTAAAGCTCTCAACGGCAATTTTTTTTTTTAAAAAAAAGAAGGTATATTAACGTGAATATCTCACAAATCATCTATTCAAAAGGTAGTGCCACAAAACTACTAAAGTAAAATAGAATAAAAAGTTACATCTTATAAAAAAGAAGGTCGCATAAAAATGAAAATGCTTCACATTATATTTAACATAAATATCTTAATAATCATCTAATGAAATTTTAGTACCACACTCATAGAAACCAATAAAGAGTAGACATAAGGCAAGCAAGAAAAAGGGGGGAATAAACTACAATACATATAATTGAAAAAGGTCTCACTCGGAAGTTGTTTCGAGACAGTGACGAAAACTCATAATTTATACTGCAAATATATAGCAACTGTGCACATAACCACATATTAATACACATAATGGTTAAGGATATAATTTTTTTTTAAAGGTTGGTATGATAAAATTATTTTTAAATTAAATATAATAACAGGATAATATAAATTAATTAGGATAAAGTTTTACATTACAGTGAGTGAATGAAGGATCATAATTAAACAATGAGTCAAGGAATAGAAAAAATAGTATTTCAAACATTTGTGTGAGAAAGTGATTTTTTTTTAAAATCCAACTCTTATAATAATTAAATATCAAATTCATAAGTTAATATTGTGTTCTCTTGTAATTATATGGAATAAAAATTGGCAATGATCAATTGAAAAATAAAAACCTTAATTTTTTTTCTTGAAATATTTTGAAGTTTTTTAAATATTATATATAGAATTATAGAATGAGTGATAAAGACCCTACATCTATTTTCACCTCCTATAATTTTTCTCTAATGATGTTTGAGATACAAAGGCATAATATATGATCGGCAAATACACACAAAAAAAAAATATAATAAAAAAATAGATTATATTTTTTCAACCTCTCAAGAATTAAACATAAATAAATAAAAATGAGTAATAATACATTATCTTCTATTGTCTCACATAATTTTTCTCTAACGATGACTAAGATACAAAGGCATAATTTATGATCAAATCATTTTGTTATGTATTAAAACTAAAAGCAAATTTACAAAAAAAAAAGAAAAAAAGAAGAAATGATTTTTAATGAATAGGCTCTCAAAATATATATAATCTCTTAAACCTTATGAGTTATACATATCAACCAATTAAAAGACTCTTATAATTGCTAAACCTTGATACCATGACTGTGAAGAATAACCGTCCAGCAGTTGTTGCTCTTGCAATCCCCTGTTCATACACCGCAAGAACAACATATTTGTTTTGTTTGTAACTTTAAAATTTGTCATTGACCTTTGATCAATTTAAATTTTTTTACTATTTTTATAAGTCACTTTAATTGTATAAACTATCTACTTTATTATTTGGAATTCTTTGAGTCATGAAATTTCAATCAACCACATAACAACTTAATAAAAAACTTTTGCATTTAAGAATAAAACTGTGATTAAAATAGCTAGTTTAGAGTTTTTTTGAGATGCTACATCAACTTAATACTCTTCTAAAAATAAAAGTTAAAAATGAATTTCTTTTTCTTAAGATAACACATAAGCAAATCTCTTATTTAATATAAAAATATTATTTAGAGGGATTTTTTATAAGGTCAATTTTTTAATTTCTTTTAATTATAAATTATCATTTTAAGATATATTAATTTTTAATATTTCATGTAGTATTTTCTCTCAATATTTTTTTTAAGATATAAGATAAAGGAAATAGAATTTCAAAAGGTGAGAATTAAAAGTTATAATTATAATCTAAAATAAAGTAAAATATTATGAGTTTTTATTAGGATACACATCATCATGTTAGATTGAGAAGCTTTGTGAAAGGAGAATTTTTGTAGAATTGCCACATAAGCAAATTCAAGTTTGCTTTACAAGTATATATTGATTGATGGAAAACAAAGTGTGTTTTGAACTCAAACAAGACGTTTCAGCTTGTTTAGTTTTGGATGTGGGATGTGTTAAAAAGTCTCACATACATCGGAAATGAGATGGCCTGAATAAGTCTTTATAAGCAAGTGGCAACCTTTATCTTATAAGTCGGTTTTGTGAGGATGAGTTAGACTCATACTTATTTCTAACATGGTATCATAGCCATGGTATCCACCTTGAAGTAAAAGTCAGCTGCCTTTTTACCCGAGAAAATTTAATGCTCGGTTATTCTTCCCATTACCTTTTTACCTCTTTTGATTTATTGTTTAATTTTGGAGGTCATTCTTCCGTATAAACCCTTGCCGTTATAATTATTCCTTTTATGTTTTGTTTCACCTTTGTAGTTCTTTTTTAATCCCTTTGTTTTCTATTTTAACCCTGACACACGCAGCCCATAGTCACTTTCCTAGAATCCTATACCTTTTAGTCTATTTTGGTCTTATTTGGTGGTCAAATCCCGTTTGTGATATCTTAATTAATCCGCGGTTTCCCGTTAGAGATACTTCTAATCCGCAGGTCCGTTTGTGATATTTTTAATTCGTAGTTCTTGTTTGTGATTTATTAATCTGCGGTTTCCCGTTTGAGATACTAATAATCCGCAGGTCCGTTTGTGATATCTTAATTAATCCGCAGTTGTCGTTTGAGATGCTTTTATCCGTGGTGCTGTTTGTGATCCTTTAATCCGCAGGTTCTGTTTGTGATGCTTTTATCCGCGAGTATTTTGACATCATTCGATATGCTGATGTACTACGACTTCCTTGGTTGCTGAATTACTTTCTTAGTTCATTTGAAAAAGTAATGTATCTAGAGTTTATAGACTATAATATAGACTAGATACACTAGTTTTTCTATGAATCTAAAAAATGTTTTTTCTCTTATATTAAAGACCAGAGGGAGTATTACTAAAAAAAAATACACTTAAAACAAAATAAATAAATAGAATCAATTAATCAAAATAGATTTTATATAATGGAACGGAGTAGTACATTAACACATAGTGTATGGAGTAGTATAATTCTCAATGGTATTTATGGAGTAGTAGTAATTTCCAAAGCTAGCCTATATAGCCAAATGCTTTTACTTAACCACTTAATGAAGTTAATTCAAAAGCATTTGACCATTGTCATTCCCCATATTCTAACTTCATATCCTTTCTTCATCACTCTTTATAAATTAATGTACTCCTAATCCTATTATCACTACATTTTATGATACCTCAACAACTCCTCAACAATTATGGCTTCTTCTTGTTTGAGTCCAGTAATGGAAACGCCAAAACCAAACTGGCTTGAACTTCCAAGAGACATAACCATCAACATATTTCAGAGACTTGATACACTTCAATTAGTTACAAGTGTATGTGTTGTCTGCTCTCTCTGGTGGAACATCTGCAAGGAACCTCTCGTCTGGCGCACCATTTACATGACGACTAATATGGATATCTCATTATTTTTTTTTGACAAAATAGATTCCTCAGTATTCGACTCTGACTTAGCATCTTTGTCTCGTTTAGTGAAGATTTGTCGCTACGCTGTCGACCGAAGTTGTGGTCATCTCAAAGACATCTATATTAACAGATTTGCTACTGACAATCTCCTACTTCACATTGCCAACAGGTACTGTCATAGTAACCTAAGATGCATAAAGCTTGAAGAGTGCCATGGAATTTCAAGTGCAGTATTTATTGAGGTTGTGAAGAAGCAACCATTCTTAGAGGAGCTTGACATTGCCTATTGTAGTTTCCTTGGAACTGAAATTTTTGAATGTATTGGCCAATGTTGTCCACTTTTAAAATCACTAAAATTTAGATCTTTTGAACAAGGCGATAAGTGTGATGATATTGCGTTTGCTGTTGGGAAAACTATGCCTAGGTTGCGCCACCTTACGATTATAAATGATGGAGTCACCAATGATGGATTGCTAGCTATTCTAGATGGATGTCCTCTTCTTGAATCTCTTGATATCCGGGGATGTCGTCATCTTGATTTGGATGGAAGTTTAGGGAAAAGATGCAATGAACAGATCAAAGAATTAAGATTTCTAACCGCATATGTTGATTTGAATAATAGCTTTTACGACTACATTAATGCGGAATGTTGTAGGAATATTTCTAAAATGACTGCTCAAGATTTTGCTTGGATAGATGAGATACCGTTTGATATTTCTAATTTTAGTGAACAAGAATATTTTTACTGATCAAATGTTGTTGAGAATCTTGTGGTTATCTTTGTTTTGTTTTCTTGATTGGAAATCATTGTTGTTTTGTTATGCCCTTTCCCCGTAACAATTTCAGTGTACTATGTCTCACATTTATTTAACTTTGCAATCTCATTGAATTTCTTTGCCATCAAAAATCTTTTAACACTACTTTGTATCATGCCACCATGCATCTGAATAGTGTAATAATACAGAACATCTATGTCAAATAATTTTACATATTTACTAGTGTGCGTACCTGTGATGTGCACGGGAAAATTTTTATTTGAAAATTAAAATTAAAAAAAAAATGTTTCTACTTAATAGTTTAATTTTTTTTTGGTAACTCAATTTAAATTAAAAGAAAAGAATTTGTATTTTTTTTTTTTAAGAAAATGACATTAATTTCAAAAAATAAAAAAGTATAAATCTTTCAAGCGGTCCTTTTAATGTGAACATTTACTTTTTTTTTTTGACGGATGTGAACATTTATTTTATTTTTTTGACAAAGGATGTGAACATTTATTAAAAAGTAGAAAATATGAAGAGATTCAAAATAATATTATTTTGAAAAATAAGTGAGCAACACATTTATTTTAGTCACGACAACACCAGTTGATTCAATACTCAACTTCAAATTCATACCATGAAAATCTCCTCAAAGCTCATACTGTTCATTATATATGCAAACAGAATAACTAAATAAATACTATTGTTATCCGTGAAATAAAATTGAAAGAAATTTTACGAAAAAAGAAGAAGAAATTGTTGGAGCTTCAAATTTATCAAAAAAAACTTATATATTAAAATTTATAAATCCAAATCTAAGTGCTCCAAAATTAAAGTTTATAGGTTTATGGAAATCGTAATTAGTCTACTCATGGCTGTAGCGACATGGGTCCTACAAACCAAAAAGAAAATTATAAGCAATTTATTATAAACACTCAATACTCAATGCCTGAAATTCTTGCAAACATGATAAAATTGCCAAAAGAAACTACACTACACCTTGATATTATTAATATTATTATTATTGTTGTTGTTGTTGATGCTGTTGTTGTAAAAACACATAATATTTGAATAAAGCAATGCAGGCCCAAATAACAAAATAAGAAGGAAAAATTTACAAATAAACATTAAACAACCAACTTTAAAAATGTTAGAAATTCTTAATATCTCTAACACATGCATGAGAACAAAAACATAGAGATTCAAATTAAAACATAATATACAAAATGAGAAATGAGAAGAAATTGTATGAGAAATATGAGAACTAACTCATATCATGAAAAGTAGAATTTCTATAAATAGCCAAATATTATTCATAATGATAAAAAATCTGAAAAATAAATCAACAACTTAATTGAAAACTTTACTCACCAAAACAATGAGAAAAAGATTATGAAGAAATTGGCCGTTCAAAAAAAAAAAGGAAGAAATTGATCTCATGATAAAAGCCAATGAAGCCATCAAGAAAAAATATTTTGAAAACACTAATTTAGGTGTGTGGGGAATAGGTAGGATTGGCCAAACATAAATGGGAATATGTGAAAAATAGTTTTGAAATGATAAATACATGATTAGTCCCAAGAACATTTTGAAAACATTAATTACCAATATTTTTAAAAAAATAATCAAAAGTTAAATATACATTATAAAATAAATTAAAAACATTAGTAGAAATGTTTCTACTATTAGAAAGATTATAAAAAGTAAGCACTCTTATTAGTTCACAAATGTCAAACTTGCCAAAGAACTACTTTTGCTTTATTATATTGTATGATTCGGAATCTCTATATGTATGGATTTGATCCGCATCTAAAAGATTAGTCAAGTCTGACAACAATTGTTATATTAGGAGTTTGAACCCTGGTACTCTTTATCAATTTGATCTTAAATACTGAAATTCGTTAAACACTTGAGTCCAACTACTTGTTTTTGTGAATCATTTCATTAGTATTGATTTCTGGCTTTTTCTACCTTAGTTGGTCGGTATATGTACTATTTGTCTCTTGATTTTTCTTTTTTGTTCAAAATCAAACACACGAACCACAGTTACATTAAAGTGAAAAAAATATATATTTATAATCTGCAATTTAAAAAAAAAGACAAATAATTATATCCCCACCAGTATTTAAATTTATATGTTCAACAAGGATATGCACGAACGATTTTAGAGAATATTTTTATGCTGTTAAACTTCCCCAAAAACAATAAGCATTTTCAAAAAATTTATTGGTTAACTTGTTTTTCTAGGAATATTTCTTGTTAATATAGCATGACTAATTAAATGCTCTAGAGAATGGTTAATTTTCTTTGGTGTATCCTTTTTAATGTAACAATTATTTAATTTAAAACATATCTCTTTACATCATTTATTTTCAAATATTTCATCAGTACAAGTTAACACTAAAGATGCATGAAGCTTGAAGTATGCCATTCTTATAGAGGAGCTTGACATTGCCTATTGTGGTCTCCTTTGGATCAGAATCTTTTGAATATATCGGTCAATATTGTTGTCCACTTTTGAAATCACTAAAATTTAGCCCTTGTTTTGAAGAAGTCAATAATTGTGATGAAATTGCCTTTGCTATTGGAAAAACAATGTCTATGTTGCGACATCTTATGATTTTAAATAATGGAATCACCAATGATGTGGATGGATAGCTAACCCATGCAATTTTACTTTTTTCCCCTATGATATACCACTTCATAAAAAATTTCTTTATAAACAAATACTAATATAATAGACTTTCTTACCTTTGATGAAATTTTAAAAAAGACAAGTAGAATACCGAAATTGAGGCCAAAACCGAATTTAAAAGAACCACTCTTCCACCCAAGTTCACGTACTTATTCTTTCAAGAGAGTAATTTTCTATCAAGTCTATACTACTGGATTTCAAGATTGCTTTTATAGTCCAAAGATTTTCAACTCTCGTCTCACCAATAAATAGTGTATCATCCACGTATTGCAAGTGAGACACCGCCATCTCCGAGCTAATCGAAAAACCTTTGAAATATCCCAAGTTTACCGCCTTTTGAGAAAGAGATGTCAAATCCTCCACCACAAGGAGAAACACAAAAGGGGCTAAGGAGTCCCCTTGTTTGAGCCCTCGATTAATATTTACTTGATCTATTGGGGCACCCATTTACCAAAATCGACAATTTTCCACTACATACGCAAGCCTTCATCCACAACTACCATTTCTCCCCAAGAGACCCACTCTTCGCATCATATAATTAAGAAAAATCCAACTCACCAAATCATACGTCTTTTCAAATTCAACTTTAAAATTTAAGCATTCGTTTATGGAACGCCAATAGCCAAGTTCACCACCTCATTTATACCACTTTGCTACACCATATTCCAAATTCCTAACTTTTATATGAAAGCCAATTGATTAAGTGAAATGATAGAATTCATCACCTTCTCCAATTATTTCTCTAACACTTTGGCTAAAAGAACCTTCACAAGCTGCCAAGAAGAGATATTGGACGAAAATTGGAAATTTGGAGCTAGCTTTGCACCTTTGGAATTAAAGTGATAAAATAAGAGGATAAACTTGAAGGAAATTACTTGAAAGATGCATGAAATTCCAAGAAAAAGCCCAAAATATCTGACTTGAGCACACGCCCCAAAAAAATTTGAAGAAAGAAAAATTAAAACCACCCAACCAGGACTCTCATTCCTGTCGGATTGCATGATAGCCTCCTCCACTTCTACTAGAAAATACTAACACCAAAATAAAATCAAGAACAATAGAGATAGAATAGCAAAACCTTAATTAAAAGAAGGGTCTTGTTAACTAGTGCCCCAAGGGCACTAATTAAGGTTACCAAAAAAGGTAACACTTGCATTAAAAATTGTGCGTCATTGTTTTTAAAAGCTATTATACACAAATTTTAAGAGTTTATTTGCTATTTTTATTTCCTTAACTATTACCCTTAGAGCAATGTTTATCATTTTCCTTAAAAGAAACTAGAAGAAAAAAACTATTTACCAATTTTGGGAGATTTTTTTGTGCACATATAGAATAGAAAACGTTTTAAGCATTGTCTAAGGCTTATTAAAGCATTAAGGGAAAAACACAATGTAATAAATGAAGTTGAATCACATTTCAATTTTCATGATTCAACAATCTTCCACTTCATACTCTTTTTCCAATCCATTTCAAGGCATCATAATTAAGTTATTGCAAATTCATTTTGAGGAGTGACTGTCATCTCAATCAAAGATGTCAGCAGTGGCGGAGCCACATTGAACCCAGGGTATGCAAGTGCTTACCCTCAAATTTCAAAATTGCACTTAATATATGTGATATATAGAATGTTGCACCCCCTCAATAATATGGTTTGCACCACATTTACTCTTCACAGTCATTTCATATTATCTTTTGTACGCTTTTAACACCGACTTTTATCATTTAACTAGTGCACCTAGTTAAAGAAATAATAACAAGTAAATTATATAATGTAAAGACTCTTTTATCATACTAATTAGTCCTTAACTAGTATCTTAAATGTACTACTTAGCCTTTTCCTTATTTAATTTAATATATTCTGTAGATTAAGTTTTTTGTTTCACTTTATTTTATTTACTTAATCATTTATTATCCCCCAACGAGTAATTGTTATTTTAATTCTTTTTTACACATTTGACTACTAGTTTACGAGTTTGTAGATCTTCTTGATCAAAATGTCATGCATAACAATATTGTATTTTATAATTTAATAAAATTTAAATATATTACATGATAATGTAAACTCTAAATTATATATTAACTAATTAATTAAATTTTTTAATTAAAAAAATAATTAATTAAAATTTAATATTTTGCACCCCTGAGCTAGGGTCCTGCATCCGCCACTGAATGTCAGTTCACTCAACTTTATTTGTTGGGAAAATATCTTATCATACCTTATTAGAAGAATAAGATGGCTTGCCGAAAGTGATCAAATATATGAGTGTTATGATACACAAAATTGGGGGAGAGGGTGTGTTACTACAAAATACTCCAATGCTTAGGTAAGCAAGAGGAAAGAACATGATACTTGGTCCTCTGTGTGACAGGAATATATGTAGCTTCCTGCGCGGAGCCACAATGGTGACAGTTAGCGAGATTTGTGCGTCCCTTAATAAAAAATGCGAGATGAGCAGGCAAATGACGTTATTTGCGCCCCCTATATCAAAATGGTCGGTCAAACCCTTGCTCATATGTCACTGCAAGAAATACATGATTTTGAGATGGCCAAAAGCCTTCTCAAAGTGTTTGTTGTTCCTTATGTTGTCATACATTTTGATCAAACGTACATGTTGAGCAAGATGCATTGACATTTTGCCAACAGAGGAATGTGACATGTTGCATCTGCTGAAGCATACCAGTTCAAGAAATTCAAAGTATGTTGAATTACTTTCACAATCTCTCAAGTTTCAGTTTGATATTTACTTAGAGATGAAGAAACAATACGCCAACGTTCTAGTTGAAGTATATCTCTTAAGTATGTTTGTTATGGCGCGTTTTTTGTTTGTAGAAGATTCAAAATCAAATATCCAAACAAATACTGTTTGTTTACAAGATCATCATTCAACCAAACAAATACTACCTCCGTTCCTTTTTACTTGTCGTTTTAGAAAATAATATTTGTTCCTTTTTACTTGTCGTTTTGGCAATTTAGGTTATATTTTACCTATTATACCATCTTCCTATTTTATTTTATTGACTAAATTTTGTATAATATTTTTATTGTTGAAACAATATAATATTTTTATTGTATACAAATTTTGTTTGTTTTTAAATAAAGTTTGTTACAATTTTTTAAAAAATAGATAATGTTTGTGAAAAATTATGAATTTATTGGTGAATTAAAAATATGATATATATTTAAGAAAAGGACATAATAGGAAAATAAAGTGCAAAAATATACATCTTTTTCAACAAAAAGACGAGTAAAAGATTCAACTTCAATGACATCATTTACATTGGACATCTCATCAGTTTGATATGGGCTCTCATCTTCTACTATTTCATCTTTTTCAATTCGACCCATTGGTTTGGTAGTTATTGCGACACACCAGCCTCATTTTTCTACTCTTATTGATGGATAAGGAACATAGTAAACTTGTCTAACATTGTGGGCCATTGCAAATGGATCAAAATGTGGATATCTCAAGTTCATTTTAACATCTACAGTGTTAGTCTTTGAATTAAACTTTGTACCCCTGCTTGATGGATCAAACCATTGACAATAAAACAATACTACAATTTTCTTGTAGTCCAAGTAGGTGTATGAGATTTCAAATATGTTCTAAATGATACCATAAAAATCATCTTCGCCATTTCCAGTCAGACCTTTCACACACCCTCCACTATTTATTATTTATTTTCCTTCGGTCCAACTCTGTGTATGAAATTTGTATCTGTTGACAAAGTAGGTGTGCCATTGTGTAACATTTGACTTTGGCCCATCAACTAAATTTCTCAAGTGTTGTACCATAGGAGTTTGTTTTTGAAGATACATGTGATTTCTAAACCATGTAGGAAATAGTTCATCTGTTTAAGATATCTCATGCGAAGTAAAAAAACAACCTGATAAAAAACAAATTAGTATTATAGGTATTATTTTTTAAAATATTAATATACGTTGCTAAACTAATGGTGTGGTTTACTTTCGGTCACTGATAGTAAGGCTGAACTTCCTTGCACTTAATCAACATGTAAACATGTGCCGATTTCATGACTTTTCCTCCAGATAACTCACTTTCTCCGATCCAGCATGACGTCCTAGCAAGTTGAATACAGATAAGTTTAATGGGTGACTTATTTCACTATGAGATCCTTCAACCCTTGCTTTGTTTTTCACTGAACGTTTTGAATCTCCCGTGAACCTATATTCTTATCAAGGACTTAGCAATGTTATTAATTATCAAAAGAATCGAACGACAATGTCTTTCAATTACCTTTCAAACGGGTACATCCATCTATATTGTTCAGGACCACCAAGTCTGACTTCATAAGCAAGATGCACTACAAGATGTTCCATAGAATCGAACAATGCTGGAGGAAATATTCTCTCCAAACTTACACAAGATCATTTTAATTTTTTTTTTTATTTCAAAAATATATTTCAACCAATTTTTTAAAAAAATATTTTTTATTTGAAAAATGCCTTTTTTTTTATTTCAATAGATAGAGTTCTTTTTCTTTAATATATGTCAAAAAAAACTTTCAAAAATTAAATTATTTAAAGTACTCTATCCACTTAAATAAAAAATAAACTTACTTCAAAGTATATGTGATTAATTATCTATCTATCTATATATATATATAATTCGTTGTGCTAAACGTCGGGGAGAGCTGAAACAATATCGGTTTACTTAACTACGTACAGCGAGACATTATGTTGTAAAATTATAGAGTATTAGGGAATATACTTAATTGATTAACCAAATTGATTTATTATAAAACCTAGACCACAAAAAAAACTAACCAGGCCCATCGAAGCCCAAACACATAAAATCGGGTATCATTTTTAGATTAGGTTTTGTTAACCGAGTCATACATACTCTTCTCGTCTTTTCTTACCTCAAGGCTCGGCGGCATTGGCATTCAATCACAGTGTCATATACGAAAGAAGATTCTCAAGATTTGGTGAAAGTTTAGAAAATTAAATTGTGTGACTCTCATCAATTCTTGTACATCTTTAATTGTATTTCAGAGATGTCTTATTCATTCGTTCACAAGATGACTCTAATCTCATTAGGTATGATCCCTACCTTTTTTCGATGATTTGTATATACCTTTCAAACAAAAATTGTAATATTATACAAAAATTTATTTTGAGATCCATGTAGGCCAAGATCTATTTGGCGTACTTTAATTATATATTGAATTTCAAAAGTTGATTGATATGTGTAGATCTACTTCTTAAAATCTTGATTTATTACATTAGAATATAATATGATTGTATTATCATGTAAATGCGTGCAATATCTATTTGTGATAAGATTGAGTTTACTTTAGTTTGACCTTAATTTATGTACATATGATAAATCCATGATATGCACTTCTTGACATGTGTATGTATAAATTTTATGGTTTAAAGTTTTTTACTCTCAAATTTATTAACGGCATATTATTGAAAAAATTATGATTGATTATATAATTTATGAAATATTCATATATTTTTTAAGAATTATCTAAATATAATATTGAGAAACTTTTAAGAAGTTTCGAGTTAATTCATTGAATATCAAAATTTGATACGAAAGATATAAAAGTATTACATTTTATTTGCGGTGCAATATCATTAAAAATTGTGCTAAGTATATTATGTTAAAAAACTTTAGGCATAATTTACATATGTTGGAATTAAATCGTGATGAATTCCTTACAGCAAATAGGTTTCAAATTGTTTCACCAAAATAATCCTGTTTAACCCAAAAATTTTTTTAAAACCAAACCTAATACTTAGTTTATTATATTCATTTAGATTTGGTTAACCAACCCATCCCACGCCCCTTTTCATCACCTCTCTCGATCTTTTCTTTACCCAAAATCAATTGGGCCGTTCCTTTACCCAAAAGATCAATTCATAAGCTCTTTTCTTACACAATCATCAAACAAGTGTCGCAAAAATAGAGTTTTATTATTAAAACATGTTTAACATACATATTCCTTGGCCACATTTTATAAGTAAATTTAACTTTTTTAGTATATTAAAATATGAATACATGTAGTCTATAATATAATATAGGTCATTTACATTCATTTTCTAATGTACTGAAAAAGTCAAATTTAGAGTTAGAGAAGAGGATGAAGTTGAAAATGGAGGGAAAAGGAAAAATTGAAAATGAAGAGAGAGTGAGAGAGTAGCAGCAGCTGCTTTAGACGGAGGTTAGAATCGATCGATGTCGTGTCTCAAAAACCTACTCTCCGGCCATATTTATAAATAAATTAGACTTTTTTAGTATATTAAAATATGAATGTATGTAGTCTATAATATAATATAGGTCACCAATGAAATTAATTCAGAAGCATGTGACCATTGTATTCTAACTTCATATCCGTTTCTCACCACTCAAGGCCGGCTCAACGATATATGAGGCCTAAAGCGAATTCTAAAGTGATGTTATTTTTTTTTTGGTACAAAGTGATGTCTTTTTAATAAGGTCTACGACAATTTTTATTGAATATTTTTTTAGTAGTTACAAAATTGTTGTCCCATTTCATAACTTTTTACTCTAAGAGGTCTTTATACTTTTTTCGGCGGCCTTTTTCTAATGAACTTATGCCTTATGAGGGGCCTTTTTTCATTGGTAATTTTTTCTACTTTTCGGGGGCCTAAAGCCCTTGCTTGAGTTGCCTTACCTTTGGGTCGGCCCTGTCACCACTGTTGTTTCTAACTTCATATCAAGCTTAACATATCTCAACTCCTAAATCATTGTCTTTTTGTTTACCTACAGCATTTTGTCTTCTTCTTTGAGTTCAATGATGGAAACACCAAAGCCAAACTGGCTTGAACTTCCTAGAGATATAACCATCAACATATTTCAGAGACTTGATACACTTCAAATTGTTGAAAGTGTATGTGTTGTCTGCCCTCTCTGGTGGAACATCTGCAAGGATCCTCTCATCTGGCGCACCATTTACATGCCCACCAATATCAATTTCTCATGGTTGGTCCACGACTCTGACTCAACATCTTTTTCTCGTTTAGAGAAGATTTGTTGCTATGCTGTCGACCGAAGTTCTGGTCATCTCAAAGACATCTATATTAAGAGATTTGGTACCGGTGATCTCCTTCTTCACATTGCCAACAGGTACTGTCATAGTTTTATATTTATTAATTTTGTTTTCTAGTGTTATTAATTTGTTATGATCATTGACCCTTTATTCATTTCTATTTCCATAATTTGTTTTGAAATATTTTGTCAGTACAAGTAACCTAAGATGCATAAAGCTTGAAGAGTGCCATGGAATTTCAAGTGAAGTATTTCGTGAAGTTGTGATGAAGCAACCATTCTTGGAGGAGCTTGACATTGCGGATTGTGCTTACCTAACAGAAATTTTTGAATGTATTGGCCAATGTTGTCCACTTTTGAAATCACTTAAATTTAGCCCTTCTTTTGAACAAGAAGATAAGTGTGACGATATTGCGTTTGCCATTGGGAAAACAATGTCTAGGTTGCACCACCTTACGATTATAAATGATGGAGTCACCAATGATGGATTGCTAGCTATTCTAGATGGATGTCCTCTTCTTGAATCTCTTGATGTTCGTGGGTGTCGCTATCTTGATTTGGATGGAAGTTTAGGGAAAAGATGCAATGAACAGATCAAAGAATTAAGATTTCCAACTGAATCTGTTGATAAGAATAATAGCTATATGTACTACATGAGTCAGGAAATGATGAAACATGTTTCTAATTTGACTGCTGAAGATATTTCTCGGATGGCTGATATGTTTTTCCCGTGTGATTATTCTGATTTAAGTGAACAAGATTTTACTTGATCAAGTGTTGTTGAGAAGTTTGTTGTTAATTTGTTATCTTTGTTTTGTCAGCTTGATTATAAATCATAGGTTGTTTGTTATGACAAATAAAATTATTTACATTGCAGTAAAGATTCTATTTATATGACAAATAAAATTATATCATACCAAATAAGATTGAATTTACTTTAGTTTGAATTTGTCATATATAGATTCTATTTATATTATGCTCTTTCCCCTTAACAATATAATTTCAGCGAACTCTAATGTCTCACAATTTATTTAACTTTGCAATCTCATTAACTCTTGTTGTACCAAAATCAAGAAGTTTTGTCCTTCACGAAACCACAACACAATTTTTTGTCCACAGTACAACTATAAAAAATACGAAAATATCCTTTTTATTTTCAAATATAAAGAAAATTATCTCCATATCTTTCTCCGATACAATTTTGTCCTATACTGTACTATCTTATTTTGTCCTGTATCTGTCCTGTACTGTTATGTCCAGTACTCATTGTTTTGCGAATCAAACGCACCCTATATTGTATATATATATGTTCTGAATCTGCATCTCAACGATTACTCTGTGTCTTGTAAAAAGTTGTTCCATTAAGAGTTCGAACTCTGGATCATTAACAAAAAAAAAAGAGTTCAAACTCTGGTGGTACTCTTGATCAATTCGACCTTAATTAAAATTCATTAAACACTTGAGTCCAACTACTTGTTATGTAAATTATTTCATTAGTATTGATTTCTAGCCTTTTCTAGTCATTTATCTTTTTTGTTTTCCATTTAGATTCATCTTTTATAATATTTATGTATAAACCCTTTTTTATATCTTCTTATTTTTTAATAAAAAAAAATGAAATTTATTTTTAAAATTTTTTTTCTACTAAAATTTAACAAATCTAGATTTTGACGAACATCTTCATTAATATTTTCATGCTCTTCCTTGAAAAAAAATTTAAAAATCTCAATATAAATATGGTTGAAGTACAAGTTGTTCTTGACGTAAATGCAGAAATTTCCTCCCAAATTTTAATAATTGTCAAAACCTGTGAAAATAATATATAATACACTTTGCCAATGTTTAAATTGATTTGGTAGTGAAACTGTTTTATAAAACTTGATAAATCAGTTTTTAGATCATTTGGATAGATACAAAAAACATCTGGATCGATATAAAACTCCATAAAAGAAATAACGCGTAATTATGCTCAAAACTTCCAGAGTTACATGATGTGCGCACATTATCCTCCACAATGTGTTTTGCCAAAATAGAATCCAACACAAAAACACTAACAATTACATTAGAGTATAATGTGATTGTATTATCATGTAATGTGTTTAATATTTGTTAATTTGATAAGATTGATTTTACTTTGGAGAGTGTATTTCTAAGAATGAGATTAGAAGTAGACCTCTATTAAGTGGTGTATATTTTGGTTTATTTATTGGTGTTACGCTTATATACAACTTTTGCTTTGTAGTTTATCTTTTACTGATCTTTGTTTTGTTCGTTTTGTAAGGAAATCGGGTTATTAATAATATATATATATATATATATATATATATATATATATATATATATATATATATTCCGTTCAAAAAAACTTTAGTTTGACCTTAGTTTGATATATCCATGATAAACCTTATTGACATGTGTATGCACAAATTTTATGGTTTGAAATTTTTTACTTTCATATGTACTTCCTCCGTCCCATTGTATAAGCACTCTTTTAAAAAAAACCTAATCCCAAAATATAAGCCCTTTTACAAATTACTAAGTATATTTATTATTTTTTTCCTTACACATACCCTTAATTATTACTATTAAGTTGCATTGGAATACAAAAAGTTAAATTTCTACACATACAAACAAAGGATAATTTAGTAAAATTTACCCACAAACTAGACATAATAATTACATTACCAATATTTCTTAATAAGCGTGATATTAATCAAGGGTGCTTATATAATAGGACAGAAGGAGTAAAATACTATAGCTCCTTATATTTTAAGAAGTTATCAACGACATATTATTGAAAAAATTATGAAATGATTATATAATTTATGAAATATTCTTATTTTTTTAAGAATATAAGAATTTTAAGAAGTTTGGAGTTAATTCATTGAGTATCAAAATTTGATATGAAAGATATAATAATAGTATTAAGTTTTATTTGTGGTGCAATATCATGAAAAATTGTGTAAAAATAATGGTATCACAAGTATATATGTTGGAATTAAATTGTGATGAATTCTTCCCATGAGTTTAGTTCACTTGTTTGGACATTTGTACGAAATGTGAAGGGACTGGGATTAGATCCCTGATACGTCAACTTATTTACTTTAAAGGGAAGTTTTAATCACTAGACTAACTGACTAAGAAAAAAAATCTTAAAGAATTTCTTACAATAAATAGGTTTGAAATTGTTTCACCAAAATAATCCAGTTTAACCCAAGAAATTTTTAAAAACCAAACTTAATACTTAGTTTATTTAATTAGATTTGGTTATAACCAATGTACCAAAAAAAAATCATTTGGTTATAACCAACCCATCCCACACCCCTCTTCATCACCTCTCTCAATCTTTTCTTCACCCAAAATCAATTGGGCCGTTTCTTTACCCAAAAGATCAATCCATGAGCTCTTTTCTTACACAATCATCAAACATAAAAATGGGGTTTTATTATTAAAACATGTTTAACATACATACTCCCTTGCCACATTTTACAAGGAAATTTGACTTTTTTAGTATTTTAAAATACGAATGTATATAGTCTATAAATGTTTAACATACATACTCCCTTGCCACATTTTATAAGGAAATTTGACTTTTTTGTCAAAAAAAATGTATATAATATAGGTCACATACATGATACATTCATTTTTCAATGTACCAAAACACTTAAGATAACTTATAAATGTGATTGGAGGGAGTGATTTTTGAGACACAACATTGATCGATTATAACCACTATCTAAAGCAGATGCTACTACTCTCTCTTCATTCTCAAATCATTTTCAATTTTTCCCTTTCCCTCCATTTTCAACTTCATCCTCTTCTCCAGAATCTACACTCTAACGTTAACGGATGGTATTAATGATGGCAGTAACAATAGATTATCAAATATTGCACTAGTGCCGCTAGAACAAGCCGGCGAAGGTTTACCTTACGCGCCGAAAAAATTTCTGAATCCCTGCGACATTTGGAGGTGGAAAGTTGGTAAGAGGATTTCAAATAACGGTAACTTTTGTGATCGTTATTTATATCTTCCTCGTCGTCTTCCGCCCCTGCTAACCAGACTTCTTACGACGGTAGATTTGTTAGCAAGCTTGTCATTGGACGCTATATCAAAGAAAAGTTACCCGACGCTAATATTTATGGTTTCTTTGCTTCATTCGGCTGGAATATTCCTTCTGGCCTTCCAGGTTTTTTTTAGCTTTGCTCTGTTATGTTCTTATATTGTTTTTGTTGATTTGATTATGTGGTTGTGAAAATAAAAGGTGTTCTCATTTTGCTGTGTAAGAGATCTTTATTATATCGTTTCTCTTGATGCTTGTGATTATGAAAATGAAATGAGTTCTCTTATTGTATAATTTGTATTGTAGGCAATATAAATCATACAAGTGATGGAAATCAAACAACTGATGATCTTCTTAAACAGTTTGAATTAGAAGTACAGGAAGACACTACTATCCCTAGTGACAATCATGTATGTAAATCTAGGAATTAGAAGTGGAGCAGCTTGAATTCAGAAAGGAGCTTATGAGTCGTATTACATTGGCCATGTCAAAGGTATTGTTAAATTAAATTCAAGTGATTGAAAAAATAGTTTTCTTGATTTTCCTCTATTAAATCTTAGAAGGCAACTATATGACAAATTTGATCATTTTCTTCAGCTTAAACATGGTACTACTGGTGAAGATATCTTGAGTGATGGTGGTAAATTTACAGCTAATTTTTCAGGTAAATGTTATTTTAATAATAGTCAAATCATTTACTACTTTTGCACTGATTGTGTGCTTATAAACCTGAAAATTTGCCCCTCTCCCGCTCTGACGTAAAAATGTAGACTTTAACAATTAGTTCTGTCTTGTTTATAACTACAGGGTTTCATTTCTTTTTCATTCAATTTGTGCTTTTGGTTTATGATTATATCATTGTAGGAATTGGATTAGTATAGGAATTGGATGCCTTTTTAGTTATTTCAAGTGATTGAAAAAAATGACTTTCTTGATTTTCCTCTATTAAATCTTAGAAGGTAACTATATGAAAAATGACTTTCTTCAGGTTAAACATGGGACTACTGCTGAAGATATCTTGAGTGCTTTTGACAAAGTTACAGATAACTCTTCAGGTAAATGTTATATTAATATATAATAGTCAAATATCATTCACTACTTTTGCACCGATTGTGTGCTTATGAAGGTGAAAATTCCCCCTCTCCCGTTTGATGTAAAAATGTTGAAAAGAAAGCGGCAAATACTGAACATTTTGTTTATCAACAGGTTCTTCTAATAATGGGAAGGCTGCCACAGAATATTGAAGCCCTACTATAGAAAATCAAAGTCCTTCAAACCGTTCAAATGTTGGAAAGGGAAAAATATCTGCTATAGAAGATCGAAGCCCTTCAAACCATTCAAATGGTGGAAATGGGAAGAAAAATAAATCAATATCGATCTGAGATATCCAAACTTGATGCTCACTCTGATCGGACTTTGAAGAGTATGAGAAAGTCACATATGCAGGAATATAAGTTGGTAGAAAAAAGACTTCAGAAACATGCAAAATATTTACAAAGTCTATGTCAGCAAATGATCAGAGATGAGTTTGAATTAGCAAGTCAACCTAATACATCTCCTTCGAGTGAATTGTTTCAAATTTTCAAGAAACAAAAGGAAGATTTTAGGCAGGCAAGGATTAAATTCGATGAAATGAAGAAGATTGCAAATGGTTTTGGCAACACATCCAACTCTACTTTAGAGAAACACTTTGGCATGTAAATTTCATACTAAACTGACAGGTTAGTGAGATTACATACAAAGGCTATTGCCCAAGACATCTGTGGCGTTGAATAAATTGTCTATGGCAAAGGTTTTACCGCCAAAAACATGCCATAACATTTGTTTGACGGAAAAACTTTTGCCATAAATTGTCTATTATGTCTTTGGCGGTAAAACCTTTGCCATAGACAATTTATTTAACACCACATATCTCTTGGGCAATAGCCCTTGTCTGTAATCTCACTAACCCGCACTTTAGTATGCAATTTACATGCCAAAGTGTTTCTCTAAAATAGATTTGGATGTCTTGCCAAATCCATTTGCAATCTTCTTCATTTCTTCGAATTTAATCCTTGCCTGCCTGAACTCTTCCTTTTGTTTCTCGAAAGTTTGAAAAAATTCATTCGAAGAAGATGCATTCGGTTGACTTGCTAATTCAGACTCCTCTTTGATCAGTTGCTGACATAGACTTTGTAAATATTTTGCAAGTGTCTGGAGTCTTTCTTCTGCCAACTTATATTCCCGCTTATGTGACTTTCTCATACCCTTCAGAGTCCGATCAGACTGAGCATCAAGTTTTGATATCTCAGATTGATACCGATTTATTTTCTTCCCATTTCCACCATTTGAATGGTTTGAAGGGTTTCGATCTTCTGTAGCAGATATTTTTCCCTTTCCAATATTTGAAGGGTTTGAAGGGCTTTGATTTTCTGTAGTAGGGCTTCGATATTTTGTGGCAGCCTTCCCATTATTAGAGGGACCTGTTGATAAACAAAATGTTCAATATTTGCCGTATTCTTTTCAACATTTTTACATCCAACGAAAGAGGGGGAATTTTCACCTTCATAATCACACAATCAGTGCAAAATTAGTGAATGATATTTTACTATTATATATTGATATAACATTTACCTGAAGAGTTAGCTGTAACTTTGTCAAAAGCACTCAAGATATCTTCAGCAGTAGTCCCATGTTTAAGCTGAAGAAAGTCATTTTTCATATAGTTGTCTTCTAAGATTTAATAGAGGAAAATCAAGAAAGTCATTTGTTTCAATCACTTGAAATAACTAAAAAGGCATCCAATTCCTATACTAATCCAATTCCTACAATGATATAATCATAAACCAAAAGCACAAATTGAATGAAAAAGAAATGAAACCCTGTAGTTATAAACAAGACAGAACTAATTGTGAAAGTCTACATTTTTTTTTTCAAAGCTCGGTATCTGATCTAAGGACCGACATTTAGATTAAGATATTTGGAACTGATGATCTCCTTCTTCACATAACTAACAGGAAATGTCCTTTTTTCTTTTTATTTTTCTTATTTCGTTATTACGATAAGTTACCTTGTTTTGTTTCTCCATGAAGATTATACCATGATTTCAAATTAAAGTTATTGTGATTGCATTTATTGCAGTTCTTGTGTAATTAATCTGTGGTTGCTTTAAAATATAAGTCACTTTAATAAAATAAATTGTACTAAAATATAAGTCACTTTATACCCTTAATTATTTATTACATTCTATTATATTCTTTTACTTCTTCAATTTATCTTTTTCATATTAATGAAGGACAATTTTGTAAATTAATTCATAATTTCTCTTTTCCATACAACATTAATTATGTTTCTTAATTTGTGTGATATAGTCGAAAAAAGTCAAATATTTGGCAATAAACCATCGGATTCTGACACCAACCTGACAATGACAAAAAAAAAGTCAAATATTGTGGTCTTTTAGTTTTGTGCTAAAACTTTCTTTGAACCATTAATGATGTTTAACCGTTTATGCCCTTTTAAAAAGTAAAACATTATTATATGAACTTTGTCTTTTATAATAAAGTAAGAGTAAAAATTATTTAACTTATTAATATTTATTATTTCTTAATTTATGTGCAAAATTCTAAGAGTACTAAAGTTTTGAGACGGAGAGAGTATTTGTTTACTTGTTTATTTTGTTGGTGTAAGCTCTAAAGGCCAATACTTTTAAGTACTTGTATCGAAATATTTATTAATAATATAAAGCTTATTTATTAATAATAAAAGGCTTTTCTTCATTGTGTTTATAATTGTCCAAAATAATGAAACCCCTTTAATATTAAGTGTGACTTAATCATGAGACTAAATTAAACATAATGACACTATTCTTAAAGTATCCGTAGTCGAGCTTTAAGGTGAAATGGGATAAACTTAAGCATAAAGACTATTATGAAAATAGACTGATGATCGCATCTCATGGATCATAGGATAATGAGTTATCAAGTCTTGACATAAGTATATAAAATATTAAGAGTAATATTTATACTGGATTGACCCGCAATAAGAGTACTACATGCAAAGTTATGCAAAGTGTCATAAGTTACTCTTATTGTGATAATAGTGTAAACCGCCCTTAGACCTGAAACCACTTTGTACCCTCGATGTGGAGTTAAGTACTTTGATGTTGATCTAACATTGTCCATAACTGAATAATTATAAAGGCAGTTGATGGACACTTCACAAAACATGTTGAGGGGCAGTAGTGTCCTAGATGGAATTTGTCAATCCCGCATAACAGGATAATTGTCATGGGCCCAATATTGAACTGGACAAAGATGACACCAAGTATGCTTTGTGTTCAATATAGACATAAAATGCAAAGGGGTAATTATACACGCATATATTATCATTAAGGTTATGTTTTGATCACATGTTAATTTCTCATCACTTGGGTAGCAGTGATGTGTTGCTAGATATACCGCGCACTATTTATAATATTAAATAGATGATTTAATATTATTGCCAATGTTATGGAAACCTACAGGGTCACACACATAAGGGCGGTCTAATATTGAGATAATTAAAGGAATACCGTAAGGTATGGGGTACCCAAGAAGGATGTGCAATGTAATAAGGGTATCACGGTAATTAAAAGAGCAAGTACATCATAGTGTATGGTGGGAGGGCGTGCACCTGAACATATACACTCATGAGGGCGCGCGCCCTAGCTTTGCTCTTAGTGGGCTTTTGTTTTCTTTTGCCCAAGACAAGAGTTTGTATTGATGCACAAGACAAGAGAAATCTATAAATAGAGACCTCTTGGCAAAAGTTAGATACACACAAAGAAGCACTAGAATATTTTAGAGTTGGAAACCCTAAAATAATTCCTTACTCTCAATATTCGCTTAAGCCTTCATACTAAGGAGCTAGCACTCTCTTGGAGGTGACTGTTCGTGTAGACTAGCTAGAGGCGTTGGTGATCTTCTTCAACGCTCGTGATCTTTTCTTGTTCGTGATTCAAAGAGTTCTACGCTACAAGAGGTAATAACCCTAAAACACATATTATGTTCATTCCTAAGGATCGACTTAAAGAAAATTTTTGAATTCCGCTGCTTAAACTGTTACAATTTTCCTTCAGTAACAGTATTTCTCTAGTATTTTGACAATTTGTTAATGGCATGTCTTAATACAACACTAACAGCAATTACTTATATTTGATTGTTGCATATTGGCATATAAAGCTTAATTTCTATATAATGGTTATTAAGATAATCACTTCACTTTTTGTCATTTGTTTTCAATTTTAGTGCAGTTGCGGATGGCTGGAAACAAATAACCGGATGCGTGTTGTGATACTGAACTAAGGAACTATTCGCATTATTGTGCAACTTCCCAGAGTATAACCGGTTCTTCTCGACAATAAATATGTCGAAGCTATCAATACACGGGAATATCAACATAGTCGGTAACTCAAATACTATGCATATTAATCACTTTATAAAATCATATACTCTCTTCTTTTTTTTGACGTAAAAATCATATACTCTTCATCTCTATGCATATTAATCATCTGTCTGTCGTACTCTGACTCGGCATCTTTTACTCGTTTAGAGAATATTTGTCGCTATGCTGTCAACCGAAGTTCTGGTCATCTTCAAGACATTTATATTAACAAATTTGCAACTGATGATCTCCTTCTTCACATAGCTAACAGGTATTGTAATTATTTTTTAGTTTCACATGTTGTATTCAATAATTTACTAACTGGTTTGAGCATTTTCCATTTCAGTACAAGTCACCTAAGATGCATACGGCTTGAAGGTTGCAATGAAATTTCAGGTAAGGTATTCATGGAAGTAATGAAGAAGCAAGCATTCATAGAAGAGCTTCAAACTTATCATTGTTTTTACATTGGAACGGGGGTCTTTTATATCGGCAAATATTGTCCGCTTTTGAAATCGCTGAAATTTAGTCCTGCTCAATTAGAAGTAGAAGATAAGGAAGATATTATTGCGTCCGCTATTGGAAAAACAATGCCGAAGTTGCTCCACCTTGCGATTTTGAATAGCGAAATCACCAATGATGGATTGATTGCAATTTTAGATGGCTGCCCTCTTCTTGAATCTCTTGATGTGCGAGGATGTGTCTATCTCGATTTGAAAGGAAGTTTACGGAAGAGATGCACTGATCAGATTAAAGAATTTCGATTTCCTACCGAATCAATAGATCTTTCTAATAGCTTTATTGATTATATTCACCATCTATGTATGAAATCTCTATCTTCTGATTTTTCACAAGTATTTAATTTCTAGGATAAACTAGATACCATTCTAATATTGATTAATTGATGTTGAAAATCTAGTACTCCCACACATCACCAATCGGATTTCTTAGTATGCCTTATCTCTATAACAATTTTATGAGCTATATGCACTCTAATGCATGTTCTACACATTGCATTTTCCTTTTCTTTTCTTTCATTGAATTTCTTTGCTATTCAAAATTTGTTGATTTTGCCTTTTCTAATGAAATTATTACTTCTTACGTAAAAAAACAAAACTAAAATTGACTATTCTTTATTAAAATATTTTCTTAGCTTATTTATTAGTGATGCTTTTACCTTAATTAATTATATTCTATTTACTTTCTAAACCAGGACCTAAACCAAAATCCCCCGTTTCTATTGTGTTATTTATCGGTTTTATGAAATTAGAAGGTTCTAGTGAGACTACAAAGGTTTAGACCTTGTTACTACATTCTCTTTTTGATTCCTCCCTCTATCTCTTTTTATAAGACCCCGTTTTGATTACTCCCTCTATCCCTTTTTATAAGACCCCGTTTGACAAAATTGCACTATTCATTTATCATGTTTTGACCATATTTTTTTAATAATATATAAATGTAAATATAAGCATATATAAGATCTTGTTTGATTTGTTTTGATGAGTACTTTCAAAATATCAAGTTTTTATAATTTTTACTATTAGATAATTGAAGATATTTGTGATCAAAATTATACATTGACATACGTGCAGTGGTTAAACGGGGTCTTATATATAAGGACGGAGTATTTATTTAGGCACCGTACAACAACAATAAGTACTATCGTTATTATCGTAGTTGGATGTACAATTGAATATTTCTAGAAAAAAGTGGATGAAAACCACATTTTGTAGGATTTAAATGATTTATTATGTTTGCATTGACACAAGAAATTTATAAAATTGAGGAAGGGATATGATGCCTATGTATTTTTTTTCTCTATGTAGTCAAACCCCGGTTGTGGACATTAAACTTAATAATTTCAATAATTTTTTCAGTTGAACTATAATTTTTTAACTACAATGTACATGTTATAAATGTACGTATAGACATATTTATGGTTTCTTTGCTTCATTCGGCTGGAATATTCCTTCTGGCCTTCCAGGTTTTTTTTAGCTTTGCTCTGTTATGTTCTTATATTGTTTTTGTTGATTTGATTATGTGGTTGTGAAAATAAAAGGTGTTCTCATTTTGCTGTGTAAGAGATCTTTATTATATCGTTTCTCTTGATGCTTGTGATTATGAAAATGAAATGAGTTCTCTTATTGTATAATTTGTATTGTAGGCAATATAAATCATACAAGTGATGGAAATCAAACAACTGATGATCTTCTTAAACAGTTTGAATTAGAAGTACAGGAAGACACTACTATCCCTAGTGACAATCATGTATGTAAATCTAGGAATTAGAAGTGGAGCAGCTTGAATTCAGAAAGGAGCTTATGAGTCGTATTACATTGGCCATGTCAAAGGTATTGTTAAATTAAATTCAAGTGATTGAAAAAATAGTTTTCTTGATTTTCCTCTATTAAATCTTAGAAGGCAACTATATGACAAATTTGATCATTTTCTTCAGCTTAAACATGGTACTACTGGTGAAGATATCTTGAGTGATGGTGGTAAATTTACAGCTAATTTTTCAGGTAAATGTTATTTTAATAATAGTCAAATCATTTACTACTTTTGCACTGATTGTGTGCTTATAAACCTGAAAATTTGCCCCTCTCCCGCTCTGACGTAAAAATGTAGACTTTAACAATTAGTTCTGTCTTGTTTATAACTACAGGGTTTCATTTCTTTTTCATTCAATTTGTGCTTTTGGTTTATGATTATATCATTGTAGGAATTGGATTAGTATAGGAATTGGATGCCTTTTTAGTTATTTCAAGTGATTGAAAAAAATGACTTTCTTGATTTTCCTCTATTAAATCTTAGAAGGTAACTATATGAAAAATGACTTTCTTCAGGTTAAACATGGGACTACTGCTGAAGATATCTTGAGTGCTTTTGACAAAGTTACAGATAACTCTTCAGGTAAATGTTATATTAATATATAATAGTCAAATATCATTCACTACTTTTGCACCGATTGTGTGCTTATGAAGGTGAAAATTCCCCCTCTCCCGTTTGATGTAAAAATGTTGAAAAGAAAGCGGCAAATACTGAACATTTTGTTTATCAACAGGTTCTTCTAATAATGGGAAGGCTGCCACAGAATATTGAAGCCCTACTATAGAAAATCAAAGTCCTTCAAACCGTTCAAATGTTGGAAAGGGAAAAATATCTGCTATAGAAGATCGAAGCCCTTCAAACCATTCAAATGGTGGAAATGGGAAGAAAAATAAATCAATATCGATCTGAGATATCCAAACTTGATGCTCACTCTGATCGGACTTTGAAGAGTATGAGAAAGTCACATATGCAGGAATATAAGTTGGTAGAAAAAAGACTTCAGAAACATGCAAAATATTTACAAAGTCTATGTCAGCAAATGATCAGAGATGAGTTTGAATTAGCAAGTCAACCTAATACATCTCCTTCGAGTGAATTGTTTCAAATTTTCAAGAAACAAAAGGAAGATTTTAGGCAGGCAAGGATTAAATTCGATGAAATGAAGAAGATTGCAAATGGTTTTGGCAACACATCCAACTCTACTTTAGAGAAACACTTTGGCATGTAAATTTCATACTAAACTGACAGGTTAGTGAGATTACATACAAAGGCTATTGCCCAAGACATCTGTGGCGTTGAATAAATTGTCTATGGCAAAGGTTTTACCGCCAAAAACATGCCATAACATTTGTTTGACGGAAAAACTTTTGCCATAAATTGTCTATTATGTCTTTGGCGGTAAAACCTTTGCCATAGACAATTTATTTAACACCACATATCTCTTGGGCAATAGCCCTTGTCTGTAATCTCACTAACCCGCACTTTAGTATGCAATTTACATGCCAAAGTGTTTCTCTAAAATAGATTTGGATGTCTTGCCAAATCCATTTGCAATCTTCTTCATTTCTTCGAATTTAATCCTTGCCTGCCTGAACTCTTCCTTTTGTTTCTCGAAAGTTTGAAAAAATTCATTCGAAGAAGATGCATTCGGTTGACTTGCTAATTCAGACTCCTCTTTGATCAGTTGCTGACATAGACTTTGTAAATATTTTGCAAGTGTCTGGAGTCTTTCTTCTGCCAACTTATATTCCCGCTTATGTGACTTTCTCATACCCTTCAGAGTCCGATCAGACTGAGCATCAAGTTTTGATATCTCAGATTGATACCGATTTATTTTCTTCCCATTTCCACCATTTGAATGGTTTGAAGGGTTTCGATCTTCTGTAGCAGATATTTTTCCCTTTCCAATATTTGAAGGGTTTGAAGGGCTTTGATTTTCTGTAGTAGGGCTTCGATATTTTGTGGCAGCCTTCCCATTATTAGAGGGACCTGTTGATAAACAAAATGTTCAATATTTGCCGTATTCTTTTCAACATTTTTACATCCAACGAAAGAGGGGGAATTTTCACCTTCATAATCACACAATCAGTGCAAAATTAGTGAATGATATTTTACTATTATATATTGATATAACATTTACCTGAAGAGTTAGCTGTAACTTTGTCAAAAGCACTCAAGATATCTTCAGCAGTAGTCCCATGTTTAAGCTGAAGAAAGTCATTTTTCATATAGTTGTCTTCTAAGATTTAATAGAGGAAAATCAAGAAAGTCATTTGTTTCAATCACTTGAAATAACTAAAAAGGCATCCAATTCCTATACTAATCCAATTCCTACAATGATATAATCATAAACCAAAAGCACAAATTGAATGAAAAAGAAATGAAACCCTGTAGTTATAAACAAGACAGAACTAATTGTGAAAGTCTACATTTTTTTTTTCAAAGCTCGGTATCTGATCTAAGGACCGACATTTAGATTAAGATATTTGGAACTGATGATCTCCTTCTTCACATAACTAACAGGAAATGTCCTTTTTTCTTTTTATTTTTCTTATTTCGTTATTACGATAAGTTACCTTGTTTTGTTTCTCCATGAAGATTATACCATGATTTCAAATTAAAGTTATTGTGATTGCATTTATTGCAGTTCTTGTGTAATTAATCTGTGGTTGCTTTAAAATATAAGTCACTTTAATAAAATAAATTGTACTAAAATATAAGTCACTTTATACCCTTAATTATTTATTACATTCTATTATATTCTTTTACTTCTTCAATTTATCTTTTTCATATTAATGAAGGACAATTTTGTAAATTAATTCATAATTTCTCTTTTCCATACAACATTAATTATGTTTCTTAATTTGTGTGATATAGTCGAAAAAAGTCAAATATTTGGCAATAAACCATCGGATTCTGACACCAACCTGACAATGACAAAAAAAAAGTCAAATATTGTGGTCTTTTAGTTTTGTGCTAAAACTTTCTTTGAACCATTAATGATGTTTAACCGTTTATGCCCTTTTAAAAAGTAAAACATTATTATATGAACTTTGTCTTTTATAATAAAGTAAGAGTAAAAATTATTTAACTTATCAATATTTATTATTTCTTAATTTATGTGCAAAATTCTAAGAGTACTAAAGTTTTGAGACGGAGAGAGTATTTGTTTACTTGTTTATTTTGTTGGTGTAAGCTCTAAAGGCCAATACTTTTAAGTACTTGTATCGAAATATTTATTAATAATATAAAGCTTATTTATTAATAATAAAAGGCTTTTCTTCATTGTGTTTATAATTGTCCAAAATAATGAAACCCCTTTAATATTAAGTGTGACTTAATCATGAGACTAAATTAAACATAATGACACTATTCTTAAAGTATCCGTAGTCGAGCTTTAAGGTGAAATGGGATAAACTTAAGCATAAAGACTATTATGAAAATAGACTGATGATCGCATCTCATGGATCATAGGATAATGAGTTATCAAGTCTTGACATAAGTATATAAAATATTAAGAGTAATATTTATACTGGATTGACCCGCAATAAGAGTACTACATGCAAAGTTATGCAAAGTGTCATAAGTTACTCTTATTGTGATAATAGTGTAAACCGCCCTTAGACCTGAAACCACTTTGTACCCTCGATGTGGAGTTAAGTACTTTGATGTTGATCTAACATTGTCCATAACTGAATAATTATAAAGGCAGTTGATGGACACTTCACAAAACATGTTGAGGGGCAGTAGTGTCCTAGATGGAATTTGTCAATCCCGCATAACAGGATAATTGTCATGGGCCCAATATTGAACTGGACAAAGATGACACCAAGTATGCTTTGTGTTCAATATAGACATAAAATGCAAAGGGGTAATTATACACGCATATATTATCATTAAGGTTATGTTTTGATCACATGTTAATTTCTCATCACTTGGGTAGCAGTGATGTGTTGCTAGATATACCGCGCACTATTTATAATATTAAATAGATGATTTAATATTATTGCCAATGTTATGGAAACCTACAGGGTCACACACATAAGGGCGGTCTAATATTGAGATAATTAAAGGAATACCGTAAGGTATGGGGTACCCAAGAAGGATGTGCAATGTAATAAGGGTATCACGGTAATTAAAAGAGCAAGTACATCATAGTGTATGGTGGGAGGGCGTGCACCTGAACATATACACTCATGAGGGCGCGCGCCCTAGCTTTGCTCTTAGTGGGCTTTTGTTTTCTTTTGCCCAAGACAAGAGTTTGTATTGATGCACAAGACAAGAGAAATCTATAAATAGAGACCTCTTGGCAAAAGTTAGATACACACAAAGAAGCACTAGAATATTTTAGAGTTGGAAACCCTAAAATAATTCCTTACTCTCAATATTCGCTTAAGCCTTCATACTAAGGAGCTAGCACTCTCTTGGAGGTGACTGTTCGTGTAGACTAGCTAGAGGCGTTGGTGATCTTCTTCAACGCTCGTGATCTTTTCTTGTTCGTGATTCAAAGAGTTCTACGCTACAAGAGGTAATAACCCTAAAACACATATTATGTTCATTCCTAAGGATCGACTTAAAGAAAATTTTTGAATTCCGCTGCTTAAACTGTTACAATTTTCCTTCAGTAACAGTATTTCTCTAGTATTTTGACAATTTGTTAATGGCATGTCTTAATACAACACTAACAGCAATTACTTATATTTGATTGTTGCATATTGGCATATAAAGCTTAATTTCTATATAATGGTTATTAAGATAATCACTTCACTTTTTGTCATTTGTTTTCAATTTTAGTGCAGTTGCGGATGGCTGGAAACAAATAACCGGATGCGTGTTGTGATACTGAACTAAGGAACTATTCGCATTATTGTGCAACTTCCCAGAGTATAACCGGTTCTTCTCGACAATAAATATGTCGAAGCTATCAATACACGGGAATATCAACATAGTCGGTAACTCAAATACTATGCATATTAATCACTTTATAAAATCATATACTCTCTTCTTTTTTTTGACGTAAAAATCATATACTCTTCATCTCTATGCATATTAATCATCTGTCTGTCGTACTCTGACTCGGCATCTTTTACTCGTTTAGAGAATATTTGTCGCTATGCTGTCAACCGAAGTTCTGGTCATCTTCAAGACATTTATATTAACAAATTTGCAACTGATGATCTCCTTCTTCACATAGCTAACAGGTATTGTAATTATTTTTTAGTTTCACATGTTGTATTCAATAATTTACTAACTGGTTTGAGCATTTTCCATTTCAGTACAAGTCACCTAAGATGCATACGGCTTGAAGGTTGCAATGAAATTTCAGGTAAGGTATTCATGGAAGTAATGAAGAAGCAAGCATTCATAGAAGAGCTTCAAACTTATCATTGTTTTTACATTGGAACGGGGGTCTTTTATATCGGCAAATATTGTCCGCTTTTGAAATCGCTGAAATTTAGTCCTGCTCAATTAGAAGTAGAAGATAAGGAAGATATTATTGCGTCCGCTATTGGAAAAACAATGCCGAAGTTGCTCCACCTTGCGATTTTGAATAGCGAAATCACCAATGATGGATTGATTGCAATTTTAGATGGCTGCCCTCTTCTTGAATCTCTTGATGTGCGAGGATGTGTCTATCTCGATTTGAAAGGAAGTTTACGGAAGAGATGCACTGATCAGATTAAAGAATTTCGATTTCCTACCGAATCAATAGATCTTTCTAATAGCTTTATTGATTATATTCACCATCTATGTATGAAATCTCTATCTTCTGATTTTTCACAAGTATTTAATTTCTAGGATAAACTAGATACCATTCTAATATTGATTAATTGATGTTGAAAATCTAGTACTCCCACACATCACCAATCGGATTTCTTAGTATGCCTTATCTCTATAACAATTTTATGAGCTATATGCACTCTAATGCATGTTCTACACATTGCATTTTCCTTTTCTTTTCTTTCATTGAATTTCTTTGCTATTCAAAATTTGTTGATTTTGCCTTTTCTAATGAAATTATTACTTCTTACGTAAAAAAACAAAACTAAAATTGACTATTCTTTATTAAAATATTTTCTTAGCTTATTTATTAGTGATGCTTTTACCTTAATTAATTATATTCTATTTACTTTCTAAACCAGGACCTAAACCAAAATCCCCCGTTTCTATTGTGTTATTTATCGGTTTTATGAAATTAGAAGGTTCTAGTGAGACTACAAAGGTTTAGACCTTGTTACTACATTCTCTTTTTGATTCCTCCCTCTATCTCTTTTTATAAGACCCCGTTTTGATTACTCCCTCTATCCCTTTTTATAAGACCCCGTTTGACAAAATTGCACTATTCATTTATCATGTTTTGACCATATTTTTTTAATAATATATAAATGTAAATATAAGCATATATAAGATCTTGTTTGATTTGTTTTGATGAGTACTTTCAAAATATCAAGTTTTTATAATTTTTACTATTAGATAATTGAAGATATTTGTGATCAAAATTATACATTGACATACGTGCAGTGGTTAAACGGGGTCTTATATATAAGGACGGAGTATTTATTTAGGCACCGTACAACAACAATAAGTACTATCGTTATTATCGTAGTTGGATGTACAATTGAATATTTCTAGAAAAAAGTGGATGAAAACCACATTTTGTAGGATTTAAATGATTTATTATGTTTGCATTGACACAAGAAATTTATAAAATTGAGGAAGGGATATGATGCCTATGTATTTTTTTTCTCTATGTAGTCAAACCCCGGTTGTGGACATTAAACTTAATAATTTCAATAATTTTTTCAGTTGAACTATAATTTTTTAACTACAATGTACATGTTATAAATGTACGTATAGACATATTTATGGTTTCTTTGCTTCATTCGGCTGGAATATTCCTTCTGGCCTTCCAGGTTTTTTTTAGCTTTGCTCTGTTATGTTCTTATATTGTTTTTGTTGATTTGATTATGTGGTTGTGAAAATAAAAGGTGTTCTCATTTTGCTGTGTAAGAGATCTTTATTATATCGTTTCTCTTGATGCTTGTGATTATGAAAATGAAATGAGTTCTCTTATTGTATAATTTGTATTGTAGGCAATATAAATCATACAAGTGATGGAAATCAAACAACTGATGATCTTCTTAAACAGTTTGAATTAGAAGTACAGGAAGACACTACTATCCCTAGTGACAATCATGTATGTAAATCTAGGAATTAGAAGTGGAGCAGCTTGAATTCAGAAAGGAGCTTATGAGTCGTATTACATTGGCCATGTCAAAGGTATTGTTAAATTAAATTCAAGTGATTGAAAAAATAGTTTTCTTGATTTTCCTCTATTAAATCTTAGAAGGCAACTATATGACAAATTTGATCATTTTCTTCAGCTTAAACATGGTACTACTGGTGAAGATATCTTGAGTGATGGTGGTAAATTTACAGCTAATTTTTCAGGTAAATGTTATTTTAATAATAGTCAAATCATTTACTACTTTTGCACTGATTGTGTGCTTATAAACCTGAAAATTTGCCCCTCTCCCGCTCTGACGTAAAAATGTAGACTTTAACAATTAGTTCTGTCTTGTTTATAACTACAGGGTTTCATTTCTTTTTCATTCAATTTGTGCTTTTGGTTTATGATTATATCATTGTAGGAATTGGATTAGTATAGGAATTGGATGCCTTTTTAGTTATTTCAAGTGATTGAAAAAAATGACTTTCTTGATTTTCCTCTATTAAATCTTAGAAGGTAACTATATGAAAAATGACTTTCTTCAGGTTAAACATGGGACTACTGCTGAAGATATCTTGAGTGCTTTTGACAAAGTTACAGATAACTCTTCAGGTAAATGTTATATTAATATATAATAGTCAAATATCATTCACTACTTTTGCACCGATTGTGTGCTTATGAAGGTGAAAATTCCCCCTCTCCCGTTTGATGTAAAAATGTTGAAAAGAAAGCGGCAAATACTGAACATTTTGTTTATCAACAGGTTCTTCTAATAATGGGAAGGCTGCCACAGAATATTGAAGCCCTACTATAGAAAATCAAAGTCCTTCAAACCGTTCAAATGTTGGAAAGGGAAAAATATCTGCTATAGAAGATCGAAGCCCTTCAAACCATTCAAATGGTGGAAATGGGAAGAAAAATAAATCAATATCGATCTGAGATATCCAAACTTGATGCTCACTCTGATCGGACTTTGAAGAGTATGAGAAAGTCACATATGCAGGAATATAAGTTGGTAGAAAAAAGACTTCAGAAACATGCAAAATATTTACAAAGTCTATGTCAGCAAATGATCAGAGATGAGTTTGAATTAGCAAGTCAACCTAATACATCTCCTTCGAGTGAATTGTTTCAAATTTTCAAGAAACAAAAGGAAGATTTTAGGCAGGCAAGGATTAAATTCGATGAAATGAAGAAGATTGCAAATGGTTTTGGCAACACATCCAACTCTACTTTAGAGAAACACTTTGGCATGTAAATTTCATACTAAACTGACAGGTTAGTGAGATTACATACAAAGGCTATTGCCCAAGACATCTGTGGCGTTGAATAAATTGTCTATGGCAAAGGTTTTACCGCCAAAAACATGCCATAACATTTGTTTGACGGAAAAACTTTTGCCATAAATTGTCTATTATGTCTTTGGCGGTAAAACCTTTGCCATAGACAATTTATTTAACACCACATATCTCTTGGGCAATAGCCCTTGTCTGTAATCTCACTAACCCGCACTTTAGTATGCAATTTACATGCCAAAGTGTTTCTCTAAAATAGATTTGGATGTCTTGCCAAATCCATTTGCAATCTTCTTCATTTCTTCGAATTTAATCCTTGCCTGCCTGAACTCTTCCTTTTGTTTCTCGAAAGTTTGAAAAAATTCATTCGAAGAAGATGCATTCGGTTGACTTGCTAATTCAGACTCCTCTTTGATCAGTTGCTGACATAGACTTTGTAAATATTTTGCAAGTGTCTGGAGTCTTTCTTCTGCCAACTTATATTCCCGCTTATGTGACTTTCTCATACCCTTCAGAGTCCGATCAGACTGAGCATCAAGTTTTGATATCTCAGATTGATACCGATTTATTTTCTTCCCATTTCCACCATTTGAATGGTTTGAAGGGTTTCGATCTTCTGTAGCAGATATTTTTCCCTTTCCAATATTTGAAGGGTTTGAAGGGCTTTGATTTTCTGTAGTAGGGCTTCGATATTTTGTGGCAGCCTTCCCATTATTAGAGGGACCTGTTGATAAACAAAATGTTCAATATTTGCCGTATTCTTTTCAACATTTTTACATCCAACGAAAGAGGGGGAATTTTCACCTTCATAATCACACAATCAGTGCAAAATTAGTGAATGATATTTTACTATTATATATTGATATAACATTTACCTGAAGAGTTAGCTGTAACTTTGTCAAAAGCACTCAAGATATCTTCAGCAGTAGTCCCATGTTTAAGCTGAAGAAAGTCATTTTTCATATAGTTGTCTTCTAAGATTTAATAGAGGAAAATCAAGAAAGTCATTTGTTTCAATCACTTGAAATAACTAAAAAGGCATCCAATTCCTATACTAATCCAATTCCTACAATGATATAATCATAAACCAAAAGCACAAATTGAATGAAAAAGAAATGAAACCCTGTAGTTATAAACAAGACAGAACTAATTGTGAAAGTCTACATTTTTTTTTTCAAAGCTCGGTATCTGATCTAAGGACCGACATTTAGATTAAGATATTTGGAACTGATGATCTCCTTCTTCACATAACTAACAGGAAATGTCCTTTTTTCTTTTTATTTTTCTTATTTCGTTATTACGATAAGTTACCTTGTTTTGTTTCTCCATGAAGATTATACCATGATTTCAAATTAAAGTTATTGTGATTGCATTTATTGCAGTTCTTGTGTAATTAATCTGTGGTTGCTTTAAAATATAAGTCACTTTAATAAAATAAATTGTACTAAAATATAAGTCACTTTATACCCTTAATTATTTATTACATTCTATTATATTCTTTTACTTCTTCAATTTATCTTTTTCATATTAATGAAGGACAATTTTGTAAATTAATTCATAATTTCTCTTTTCCATACAACATTAATTATGTTTCTTAATTTGTGTGATATAGTCGAAAAAAGTCAAATATTTGGCAATAAACCATCGGATTCTGACACCAACCTGACAATGACAAAAAAAAAGTCAAATATTGTGGTCTTTTAGTTTTGTGCTAAAACTTTCTTTGAACCATTAATGATGTTTAACCGTTTATGCCCTTTTAAAAAGTAAAACATTATTATATGAACTTTGTCTTTTATAATAAAGTAAGAGTAAAAATTATTTAACTTATCAATATTTATTATTTCTTAATTTATGTGCAAAATTCTAAGAGTACTAAAGTTTTGAGACGGAGAGAGTATTTGTTTACTTGTTTATTTTGTTGGTGTAAGCTCTAAAGGCCAATACTTTTAAGTACTTGTATCGAAATATTTATTAATAATATAAAGCTTATTTATTAATAATAAAAGGCTTTTCTTCATTGTGTTTATAATTGTCCAAAATAATGAAACCCCTTTAATATTAAGTGTGACTTAATCATGAGACTAAATTAAACATAATGACACTATTCTTAAAGTATCCGTAGTCGAGCTTTAAGGTGAAATGGGATAAACTTAAGCATAAAGACTATTATGAAAATAGACTGATGATCGCATCTCATGGATCATAGGATAATGAGTTATCAAGTCTTGACATAAGTATATAAAATATTAAGAGTAATATTTATACTGGATTGACCCGCAATAAGAGTACTACATGCAAAGTTATGCAAAGTGTCATAAGTTACTCTTATTGTGATAATAGTGTAAACCGCCCTTAGACCTGAAACCACTTTGTACCCTCGATGTGGAGTTAAGTACTTTGATGTTGATCTAACATTGTCCATAACTGAATAATTATAAAGGCAGTTGATGGACACTTCACAAAACATGTTGAGGGGCAGTAGTGTCCTAGATGGAATTTGTCAATCCCGCATAACAGGATAATTGTCATGGGCCCAATATTGAACTGGACAAAGATGACACCAAGTATGCTTTGTGTTCAATATAGACATAAAATGCAAAGGGGTAATTATACACGCATATATTATCATTAAGGTTATGTTTTGATCACATGTTAATTTCTCATCACTTGGGTAGCAGTGATGTGTTGCTAGATATACCGCGCACTATTTATAATATTAAATAGATGATTTAATATTATTGCCAATGTTATGGAAACCTACAGGGTCACACACATAAGGGCGGTCTAATATTGAGATAATTAAAGGAATACCGTAAGGTATGGGGTACCCAAGAAGGATGTGCAATGTAATAAGGGTATCACGGTAATTAAAAGAGCAAGTACATCATAGTGTATGGTGGGAGGGCGTGCACCTGAACATATACACTCATGAGGGCGCGCGCCCTAGCTTTGCTCTTAGTGGGCTTTTGTTTTCTTTTGCCCAAGACAAGAGTTTGTATTGATGCACAAGACAAGAGAAATCTATAAATAGAGACCTCTTGGCAAAAGTTAGATACACACAAAGAAGCACTAGAATATTTTAGAGTTGGAAACCCTAAAATAATTCCTTACTCTCAATATTCGCTTAAGCCTTCATACTAAGGAGCTAGCACTCTCTTGGAGGTGACTGTTCGTGTAGACTAGCTAGAGGCGTTGGTGATCTTCTTCAACGCTCGTGATCTTTTCTTGTTCGTGATTCAAAGAGTTCTACGCTACAAGAGGTAATAACCCTAAAACACATATTATGTTCATTCCTAAGGATCGACTTAAAGAAAATTTTTGAATTCCGCTGCTTAAACTGTTACAATTTTCCTTCAGTAACAGTATTTCTCTAGTATTTTGACAATTTGTTAATGGCATGTCTTAATACAACACTAACAGCAATTACTTATATTTGATTGTTGCATATTGGCATATAAAGCTTAATTTCTATATAATGGTTATTAAGATAATCACTTCACTTTTTGTCATTTGTTTTCAATTTTAGTGCAGTTGCGGATGGCTGGAAACAAATAACCGGATGCGTGTTGTGATACTGAACTAAGGAACTATTCGCATTATTGTGCAACTTCCCAGAGTATAACCGGTTCTTCTCGACAATAAATATGTCGAAGCTATCAATACACGGGAATATCAACATAGTCGGTAACTCAAATACTATGCATATTAATCACTTTATAAAATCATATACTCTCTTCTTTTTTTTGACGTAAAAATCATATACTCTTCATCTCTATGCATATTAATCATCTGTCTGTCGTACTCTGACTCGGCATCTTTTACTCGTTTAGAGAATATTTGTCGCTATGCTGTCAACCGAAGTTCTGGTCATCTTCAAGACATTTATATTAACAAATTTGCAACTGATGATCTCCTTCTTCACATAGCTAACAGGTATTGTAATTATTTTTTAGTTTCACATGTTGTATTCAATAATTTACTAACTGGTTTGAGCATTTTCCATTTCAGTACAAGTCACCTAAGATGCATACGGCTTGAAGGTTGCAATGAAATTTCAGGTAAGGTATTCATGGAAGTAATGAAGAAGCAAGCATTCATAGAAGAGCTTCAAACTTATCATTGTTTTTACATTGGAACGGGGGTCTTTTATATCGGCAAATATTGTCCGCTTTTGAAATCGCTGAAATTTAGTCCTGCTCAATTAGAAGTAGAAGATAAGGAAGATATTATTGCGTCCGCTATTGGAAAAACAATGCCGAAGTTGCTCCACCTTGCGATTTTGAATAGCGAAATCACCAATGATGGATTGATTGCAATTTTAGATGGCTGCCCTCTTCTTGAATCTCTTGATGTGCGAGGATGTGTCTATCTCGATTTGAAAGGAAGTTTACGGAAGAGATGCACTGATCAGATTAAAGAATTTCGATTTCCTACCGAATCAATAGATCTTTCTAATAGCTTTATTGATTATATTCACCATCTATGTATGAAATCTCTATCTTCTGATTTTTCACAAGTATTTAATTTCTAGGATAAACTAGATACCATTCTAATATTGATTAATTGATGTTGAAAATCTAGTACTCCCACACATCACCAATCGGATTTCTTAGTATGCCTTATCTCTATAACAATTTTATGAGCTATATGCACTCTAATGCATGTTCTACACATTGCATTTTCCTTTTCTTTTCTTTCATTGAATTTCTTTGCTATTCAAAATTTGTTGATTTTGCCTTTTCTAATGAAATTATTACTTCTTACGTAAAAAAACAAAACTAAAATTGACTATTCTTTATTAAAATATTTTCTTAGCTTATTTATTAGTGATGCTTTTACCTTAATTAATTATATTCTATTTACTTTCTAAACCAGGACCTAAACCAAAATCCCCCGTTTCTATTGTGTTATTTATCGGTTTTATGAAATTAGAAGGTTCTAGTGAGACTACAAAGGTTTAGACCTTGTTACTACATTCTCTTTTTGATTCCTCCCTCTATCTCTTTTTATAAGACCCCGTTTTGATTACTCCCTCTATCCCTTTTTATAAGACCCCGTTTGACAAAATTGCACTATTCATTTATCATGTTTTGACCATATTTTTTTAATAATATATAAATGTAAATATAAGCATATATAAGATCTTGTTTGATTTGTTTTGATGAGTACTTTCAAAATATCAAGTTTTTATAATTTTTACTATTAGATAATTGAAGATATTTGTGATCAAAATTATACATTGACATACGTGCAGTGGTTAAACGGGGTCTTATATATAAGGACGGAGTATTTATTTAGGCACCGTACAACAACAATAAGTACTATCGTTATTATCGTAGTTGGATGTACAATTGAATATTTCTAGAAAAAAGTGGATGAAAACCACATTTTGTAGGATTTAAATGATTTATTATGTTTGCATTGACACAAGAAATTTATAAAATTGAGGAAGGGATATGATGCCTATGTATTTTTTTTCTCTATGTAGTCAAACCCCGGTTGTGGACATTAAACTTAATAATTTCAATAATTTTTTCAGTTGAACTATAATTTTTTAACTACAATGTACATGTTATAAATGTACGTATAGACATATCAAAACCCGAAGAAGTGACTGATCACTTAAATAGAGTTGCTTTATAATGGTGAAGAAATGATAAAATAAAATAAAAACAATATTAGATTCAATAATAATAGTTTTATTGATTTCCATATACAATCAAAAACAAAGATTTTATTAGACATAAAAATTACAGCAACATCTCAATTGGGGAGAAGAAAACAATGGAACTTTTAATTAGACAAAAATACATAAACAACCCTATTTGGGAAAGAAGTAAATCTGAAAAATAACTCTTTTTGAGTTCGTCCAAATAGGGTTGTTTATGTATTTTTGAAAGGATTAGGTTATAATAATAAAATATCAAATCAATTCACCACATATTTTTTGAATTTTCACCACCAGTTTAAATTGGTTCGGGAGTCATTTCTGACATCAAGTGGTTTCAACCCTCTCCTGAACGCAATTGTGAGGGATCGAACCGCGGTCTTCCCTACCATGTTCAACGTCAATCATCACTAAATCATCTAACGTTGGGTGTCAATTTACTACATATTGAAAACTTTTAATTAGCACATCTAAAGAAAATAATATCCGCTCATAAAAAAAAACAATATCATTCGGTAAAAATAAAACATGTCTTATTTTGATTTATCCTGATCGTAAATAAATAAATAAAACAAAGTCATCTTATGGCTTGCATAAAATAAGTTATTCTTCTAGTATTTTTTTAAGCAAATTCATCAATCAAGTCTTCATATTGAATATTTTTCAAGAGACCATTATCAATTGTTATCATTGTTTAGTCATTAAGTTTTTCTTATAACATGGTAGACCGTATAAGACATCAACAAAGTCTCTAATACTACTAGTACTACTACTATCTATATTTTAACTATTTGGGTCAGTTACTTAGACCTTAGTGATATTTTAATTTTCATATTTTACATTACCTATATATACTAATATTACTACCTATATATTTTTTATGAGGCCCTGAGCCATTGCCTATACTGCTCATGCTATGTGGCCGGGCCTGTCTCAATCTTTTCTTCACCCAAAATCAATTGGGCCATTCCTTTACCCAAAAGATCAATCCATAAACTCTTTGCTTACACAATCATCAAACATAAAAATAGGGTTTTATTATTAAAACATGTTTAACATACATACTCCCTTGCCACATTTTACAAGGAAATTTGACTTTTTTGGTATTTTAAAATATGAATGTATGTAGTCTATAAATGTTTAACATACATACTCCCTTGCCACATTTTATAAGGAAATTTGACCTTTTTGTCAAAAAAAATATATAATATAAGTCACATACATGATACATTCATTTTTCAATGTACCAAAACAGTTAAAATAACTTATAAATGTGATTGGAGGGAGTGATTTTTTAGACACAACATTGATCAATTATAACCTCTATCTGAAGCTGCTGCTACTACTTTCTCTTCATTCTCAAATCATTTTAAATTTTTCCCTTTCCCTCCATTTTCAACTTCATCCTCTTCTCCAATGATGGCAATAACAATAGATTATCAAATATTGCATTGGTGCCGCTAGAACAAGTCGGCGAAGGTTTACCTTACGTGCCGGAAATTTTCTGAATCCCTGCGACATTTGGAGGTGGAAAGTTGGTAAGAAGATTTCAAATAACGGTAACTTTTGTGATCGTTATTTATATCTTCCTCGTCTTCTTTCCGCCCCTGCTAACCGGACTTCTTACTGCGGCATATTTTCTAGCAAACTTCCCATTGGACGCTATATCAGAGAAAAGTTCCCCGATGCTAATATTTCTGATTTCTTTGCTTCATTCGGCTGGAATATTCCTTCTGGCCTTCCAGGTTTTTTTTAGCTTTGCTCTATTATGTTCTTATATTGTTTTTGTTGATTTGATTATGTGGTTGTGAAAATAAAATGTGTTCTCATTTTGCTGTGTAAGAGATCTTTATTATATCGTTTTTCTTGACACTTGTGATTATGAAAATGAAATGAGTTCTCTGATTTTATAATTTGTATTGTAGGCAATATAAATGATACAAGTGATGGAAATCAAACAGCTGATGATTTTCTTAAACAGTTTGAATTAGAAGTACATGAATAAACCGTTATCCCTAGTGACATTCATGTATGTAAAGCTAGGAATCAGAAGTGCAGCAACTTGAATTCAGAAAAGAGCTTATGAGTCGTATTACATTGGCCATGTCAAAGGTATTGTTAAATTAAATTCAAGTGATTGAAAAAATGGTTTTCTTGATTTTCCTCTATTAAATCTTAGATGGCAACTATATGACAAATTTGATCATTTTCTTCAACTTAAACATGGGACTACTAGTGAAGATATCTTGAGTGATGGTGATAAAGTTACAGCTAATTTTTCAAGTAAATGTTATGTTAATAATAGTCAAATCTTTCAAGTAAATGTTATGTTAATAATAGTCAAATCATTTACTACTTTTGCACTGATTGTCTGCTTATAAAGCTAAAAATTTGCCCATCTTCCGCTCTGATGTAAAAATGTTGAAAAGAATACGGCAAGTATTGAATATTTTGTTTAACAATAGGTTCCTCTAATAATGGCAAGGAAGCCACAAAATATCGAAGCCCGACTACAGAAAATCAAAGCCCTTCAAACCCTTCAAATGTTGGAAAGGGAAAAATATCTTATACAAAAGATTGAAGCCATTCAAACCATTCAAATGGTGGAAGAAAAAAAATCAGTATTTATCTGAGATATCCAAACTTGATGCTCATTCTGATCGGACTTTGAAGGGTATGAGAAAGTCACATATGCAGGAATATAAGTTGGTAGAAAAAAGACTTCGGGCACATGCAAAATATTTACAAAGTCTATGTCAGCAAATGATCAGAGATGAGTTTGAATTAGCAAGTCAACCTAATACATCTCCTTCGAGTGAATTGTTTCAAATTTTCAAGAAACAAAAGGAAGATTTTAGGCAGGCAAGGATTAAATTCGATGAAATGAAGAAGATTGCAAATGGTTTTGGCAACACATCCAACTCTACTTTAGAGAAACACTTTGGCATGTAAATTTCATACTAAACTGACAGGTTAGTGAGATTACAGACAAAGGCTATTGCCCAAGACATCTGTGGCGTTGAATAAATTGTTTATAGCAAAGGTTTTACTGCCAAAGACGTGCAATAACATTTGTTTGACGGTAAAACTTATGCCATAAATTGTATATGTCTTTGGCGGTAAAACCTTTGCCATAGACAATTTATTCAACACCACATATCTCTTGGGCAATAGCCCTTGTCTGTAATCTCACTAACCCACACTTTAGTATGCAATTTACGTGCCAAAGTGTTTCTCTAAAATAGATTTGGATGTCTTGCCAAATCCATTTGCAATCTTCTTCATTTCTTCGAATTTAATCCTTGCCTGCCTGAACTCTTCCTTTTGTTTCTTGAAAGTTTGAAACAATTCACTTGAAGGAGATGCATTCGGTTGACTTGCTAATTCAAACTCCTCTTTGATCAGTTGCTGACATAGACTTTGTAAATATTTTGCAAGTGCCCGGAGTCTTTCTTCTGCCAACTTATAATCACGCTTATGTGACTTTCTCATACCCTTCAGAGTCCGATCAGACTGAGCATCAAGTTTTGATATCTCATATTGATACCGATTTTTTTTCTTTCCACCATTTGAATGGTTTGAAGGGCTTCGATCTTCTATAGCAGATATTTTTCCCTTTCCAACATTTGAACGGTTTGAAGGACTTTGATTTTCTATAGTAGGGCTTCAATATTCTGTGGCAGCCTTCCCATTATTAGAAGAACCTGTTGATAAACAAAATGTTCAGTATTTGCCGCTTTCTTTTCAACATTTTTACATCAAACGGGAGAGGGGGAATTTTCACCTTCATAAGCACACAATCGGTGCAAAAGTAGTGAATGATATTTGACTATTATATATTAATATAACATTTACCTGAAGAGTTATCTGTAACTTTGTCAAAAGCACTCAAGATATCTTCAGCAGTAGTCCCATGTTTAACCTGAAGAAAGTCATTTTTCATATAGTTACCTTCTAAGATTTAATAGAGGAAAATCAAGAAAGTCATTTTTTTCAATCACTTGAAATAACTAAAAAGGCATCCAATTCCTATACTAATCCAATTCCTACAATGATATAATCATAAACCAAAAGCACAAATTGAATGAAAAAGAAATGAAACCTTGCAGTTATAAACAAGACAAAACTAATTGTGAAAGTCTACATTTTTTTTTAAAGCTCGGTATTTTGTCTAAGGACCGACATTTATATTAAGATATTTGGGACTGATGATCTTCTTCTTCACATAGCTAACGGGAAATGTCCTTTTTTTCATTTTGTTTCTTAATTTTTTATTATGATAAGTTACCTTGTTTTGTTTCTCCATGAAGATTATACCATGATTTCAAATTGAAGTTATTGTGATTGCATTTATTGCGGTTCTTGTGTAATTAATCTACGGTTGCTTTTTTTTTATTTTTACTAAAATATAAAGATATTCATCCATTCAAATTGGTAGAGTACATCAACCAAAATCATTACATATTTAAATTTGCTAAAAACTAAAAAGGATGAATATGCGAACAAGCTCACAACACCCGAGTTAATAGCATAAAACGGTCTAATGCCTACAAAGATGACAAAGCCTAATTGATATAACAAAATTCAAGTGTCCGAAATAGTCATGCTTTCAAATCTGCAACGTTGATGGATCTGAAATCATTGAATCTGCACTGAATTTGGATCGAAGCAAATCTGAACAAAACAAACACCGTACAAAGACGGGGAATCAAAATAACACAAGACGAAGACGGGATAACAAACAACTTCGCACCAAGACGGGAATAAAACAACATAAGACGAAGAACACACAAAGGAAAAAACTCAAATAAAACCTAAAATTATGTGAAAACCACTTATTTAATTGAATAAAGATCAAGAGGGGTGATTCCGGATCAAAATTGATCCTAAATCACCCCTCTATGATGGATAAACCAAGAAAAAAGCAAAAAAGAATTAGGGTTGCTAAGAGTAAGAGTGGTGTGGCGGCTCTAATCTGCGGTTGCTTTAAAACCTAGTTTTTACTCCCTCCGTCTCATATTTTGGTCTTTTAGTTTTGTGCTAAAACTTTCTTTTAAGCATTAATGATGTTTAACTGTTTATACCCTTTTAAAAAGTGAAACATTATTAAATGGATTTTGTCTTTCTTAATAAAGTAGAATAAAAAAGACTTAACTTATCAATATTTATTATTTCTTAATTTACGTGCAAAATTTAAATACTTGACAGAACAGAACAGGACAGTAAAAGACAGAACATCACAGAACAAACGTTTATGGTATTGAACAAAATTTGTCTTGTATGTTTGGTGGGAAAAACGTTATTTTGATGTTTAAGACAACTTGTGTTGAGGACATCATGAGTGCACTTCGACAGAAACGTAGAATCTGAGTTTAGTCTAATTATTACTAAAATAAAATGTACTTTGTCTTTGTGTCCCGGCTTTGAGATTAAGCCTATAAGGCGTCAAGCGAATAGAGTTGCACATACTTTAGCTAGGGCGGCTCTTTCTTGGTCTCGTCGCCATGTTTCGATTCCTTTTTGTATTACTTCTATTTTATATAATGAAATGAGGTACATACTATAGCCAACAATATAAGTACATTTTACGGTAAACATTTCTACAAATTTGTTATTATAGGGGGTTATTGGATTGAGATTTCAATGGATTTTAAAAGACTTTTTTATGATAAAAAAGTCTTGTGGTATTCAATCAAGACTTTTATAAAATGTAAAACAAATCTTGTGGTATTCAATTAAGACAATTAAATATATTTTTTTATAATCCCACAAAATCCTGTGTTAAGAATCTTGATTGTAAAATGTCTTTTACAAAAAATTCTCTCAAAATCTCACAAAATCAATATAATCCCACAAAGTATTTTAAAATCTTCAAGACTTTTTTTTGTTAAAATAATCTCTCAAAATCCTAATCCAATAACCCCCCTTAATGGAAGTTTTGTTGGAACGTTTTGCTTAATTAATTTCCATAAAAAGGAAAGCAAACAATATTATTTTGGTGAATTGGTCAAACTAGGCTAAAGTATATTTTTTTTTTAAAATCAGCAAAATTATATTAAAATTAGTGTTCCATGCACAAGGAGTGCAAAGGAAAACACTAGGAAAATACTTACATAGTGCTCATAAAAAAAGTCCTAGAAAAACACTAGGAGTTAGTATACTTTTGATTTCTAGATATGTGATTTTGTGGCAGTGTAGTTTGTTTTTTTTTTATAGTTTTCCCTAGAGCTATAAGGAAATTGTAATATTAAACAATAATGGTGTCTATTATTTATTTAACTGCATATTTTCATGCCAAAAAACCTCAATTTATATTTTAACGGTTTTTCTAATCTAAAAATTGTTTGCTTCAGTAATTTTTGTTGAGCGTTTGCATTGTGATGAAACAAAATTTGATATAAGAATTTGACAGAAACTTAATGAAATAGATCACTAAAACATAATAGTAGTACTAAATTGAAATAAAAAATTGTCAAGAAAAATTATAGATCAAAATTATATTGTAAGAGAGTAATAATTAATTTACCATAACATAATGCGAATAAATAAGAGCTTCTTTTTTTAGGAGAGAGATTTGAAGGCTGAGCAACAACCTTTTATAAGAATTAAAAGAACCTCCAACACTATCAAACAAATAAAACAAATCAAAAAAATATGTATTTCCTTTTTGATTTGCCCCACTTCTTTTTCAAGATGTGTTATATCATTAGACCAATTGCAAGATAAATTTTGAGGGTCTACATCACCAATAACAGCAGGAGATGGAGGAGTCGGTGATGGTAAGTTTCTTCCTGCTACAACAAGCAGAAAGAAACTAAACACCAAAAAGCAGAGGATGATCTTCATTTTCATATTGGCGAATATAATTTTCCTAAAAATTATATTAAGATCAAAATAAAAGAAGGTTCACAAAAACATAAAAAATATGAATTTAATTTATATGCACTGACGGTGTAAAATTATTTTACACGTGCATCCAATTAAATCACGCCATGTAAGAATTAACAGAAATATTTTATGAACCAACCTATAAAAGTGGCAATTTGTTGTGTTTTGATTGGATACATGTGTAAAAAAAATTTACACTGTCAGTGCTTAACAATTATAAACTCAAAAAATATATAAAATAACTGAAAATATTATCTTCTATTTAAATTGTAACATTAATTTATGAAAAATAGGTATTCTTAAAACTTATATAAAAAAGAGGTATATTTTAATCAACAAATTATTAAAGAAGAAGAAGAAGAAAATAACAATTACAAAATTAGTATAGGTTAATTTATAGGGAAAAATACACTAACCTCCCCTTAACTCTATCTATATGTAACTAACACCCCCTCTATTTTTTCATATGACACAAACCTCCCTTACCACTTAACACCGTTAAATCTGTCAAATATACAAAATAGAAAATCTCTTCTCCTTCTAAATTCTTAAGCGCCTATTCAGTTTCCTCTCTTCTCCTTCTAAATTCATACCATATTCACTACTCACACCATGGATTAGTGATCGTTCCTGTCACTTGCTTCTGACCGTGAAAATCTAACAAAATCCAAAGTATTGGGAATCTAATAAAACACGTCACTTGTTAATTTGTTAATTCTAGGTGCTATTGGTTTGTTGTTTTAATTTTGTTTTGGATTTAATTTTGTTTTGTCAATATGTGGCTTCTCTTTTCTCTTTAACTTGCCTTTTGCTTCAGATTCATTGTTCAATTTGTGTGCTACTTTCTGTTAAAGATTTATGTTACTATTTACTAATTATTTCTTTAAAATAAGATAGGAATTATAAAGAATCGAAATAAATATCAGACTCTAATCACATGAGTGTGATGTGTTTTCCTTGCACATTATTGTTTGTGGATGGTTTGTTTTTTTTGGCATAAGTGTGGAAATGGTTTGTTAATAAAAGATTAAATAAAACAAAAAAAAATCACAGTTAACGGAAATTTAACAGTGTTAGTACAGGAGGGAGGTGGTTGTCAATTTGATGAGAACTTAAGGGAGGTTAGTGTAAGTTTTAAAACTAGAGGGGGTGTAAGTGTTTTTTTAATAAACCTCGAGGGAGGTGAGTGTAATTATCCCTAATTTATATTACACGAAGAAGAGCTAGTAGACAACAAAAACAATATAGATAGAATAGCAAAACCTCAATTAAAAGAAAAAAGCAAAAAGTATGTACCAATATTGGGAGATTTTTCTGTGCCTCAAACCTTTTACTTCTCATACAAGCCCTTGAATTCTTATGCTTATTTATTTGTAGTAAAGCCGTCAAGGTTTAGGTTATAATAAAATATCAAAAAATGAAATTGACAAAAATAAAATATCAAATATTCTTTTCCAAGAAATATGAAATCAGTTATATTAAAAAAATTTAAATATCCTCTCATAAAAAGAAAAAATATATATTTATATATCGTTCTAAAAATAAAACATATATCCCATTATGATTTTCTATTTTTCTATTTTCAACATTTTATTTAACTAAAAATTACAACTTATGCTAAGAAAATGAAAAGATTGAAATTTACCAATAAAAAAAGTTGGTCATGAAGACTTACATTTTTTTTTTGGTGACATGTCTAAATGACAAGTTATTGCAAATTGAAAACATACATACAAATGAGAGGGAAACTAATGATTAAAATGTATGGTATGTGTGTGCTGACACTTATTTTGAGAGTATCAGCTAAAATAGTAGGTTAATTCATAGTAAAAATACCTCTATAAAAATAGGCATCCTTATAACTTAAATTATAGTAAGTTAATTCATAGGTACTCCTTGTAACATTCATCTCAGTTTAATAATAATTTAATGTTAAAAAAAATTTAAAAAATAGTAAGTTTTTTTTGGAAGATTGATCTTGAAACTTTGTGAATCAATTTTTGGACTTAATTCAATTTGTTAAAAGTACTCAATGGTTCCTATCTTTATTAAAAACACTCAATAGCACTTGTTAGATAACATAATGACTATATTACATTTAAAATATAATTAAGATGTTTGTTATCTTTAAAACATATATTTGGGATTTTGCCTCAACAGCATAACCTTTGGCAGAATAGATGGAATACTAATGAATCATCAACTTTAACATTATTTTGTTTAATAAAGTTATACCATCTAACTGTTAGGTATTTTGCTGCCTCTCTTTCTCTACCTTCTCTTTTAGTTGTCTTAATTTTGCATTTGAATATAGCATCAGAATTTGTTGTTTGCACTTCAATTGATTTTTGTTGTAGTAGTGGACCTTTGACAATAAGTCTTGAAAGATGCTAAAAAAACAAAAACCTTTGTAATTGTTTTGAATAAAGAAAACATTGATGTTCAAAAAGGAAAAATTACTTGTGTATAATGTAATGATTTTATTTTACCAAAACTTGGTTCATTTTGTTATTAACCATTACTTTTGTAACCTGCATCTGCCAACTATAGACACCATTTAAATTTAAATCAAAAAAGTTAATTCCACTTAAATCACAATTAGATATTGTTGGATCAAAAGTGACATTGCAAATGGTTTTAGAATCATATTTATGAGGCCTATATATGATGTTGGTAGCTGTTGAATTATTGGTTCCAACAAAACGGTCATCTTCATTTTTTATAATTGTAACTTTGAAATGGTTTTTCTTTATCAGATAATCCAATGTAACCTTAGTTGGTTGAACAAATCGAAATTTCTGAGAAATCAATATTCCTAAAGTCATGTAACAATCAAAAATCGAATGATGCAAAAGAACCTTATATTTTTGTTCCTTCTCGATGCAATAAGTGTCCGTAATATCTTTTTCTTAGTTTACAGAACCAAGCCTTGACAAAAGTTTTGGATAATTCTATCTTTTCCTATAAATACACACATAAACACATATAATTTCATTCAGTAATTTGTAAATCAAATATTTGTTCTATGATTATTTCTATATAATTAATTAGCTAACTAACATGAAAAAGTTGTATATTTGAATCGTACATTTTTTGGGTAAATAACCGTTTCAAAACCTTTACTCTTTCGTCTTTGAGCTTCTAATCTTGTTGATCTGTTACTTTACATGATACTAACAGTGAAAATTCGTAATATATGATAGTCGCAAAATTAGGGTTAAATAAATTTTTATATGTAAGTATTATAATACTTTTTTGCAGCTAAAGTTTAATATTATGATTGATAATAATTTATACAAAAATTTCATAAAAATGAAATGAAGTAGGAGTTGAACATGTAAATGATATCTTAAGAATTATTATTAAGAAATCAGATACCTAATAAATACATTATGGTGAAATTAACAAACTTTGAATTTATTGTGGTATATAAATATGTCTAATATTTTTAGTTGTTGTATTTGATTTGGATGCGAAATCTATAATGGATGATATTGATATTAGAAACATTACAGATGATTTTATTCGTGAAGTAGTAGTCAAATTATGGATATTTTATCAATTAAACCAAAAGCAAAATTCTATATTATTCGTTTAGGGCGGTTTCAGGTAATTTTTTCAAAATTTAGTTATTAATTATCAATTTATATAGTAATTTTATGTTATTATTAATCATTTATTTTATTTTATACAAGAATTTGCGAAGTTTATTCAGATTTTTATCGTAAATATCATCATAAATTTAAAAAGAATTGGAGGATTTTGAATGGCCATGGAATTGTTCATAAACTCCAATTTAATGGAAAAGCTTCATTTTCTTTAAGTATTTATGGGTGGCAAACTTTAAAATAGTTTTATGGTTTTTCTGATAATGTTGAAGTTTTATTCTCTTACTTTGGTTATACTTGCTTGTTTTGGAATTTTGGAATTTAAAGAAAATGGTTCATATTGTGAATGGTTGCTACCCTTTCATAGTAGGAGTGAATTTTCTTTGCAAACAAATAGATTTATAGTCATGTTTAGTGAAGCAACACTAAACATGAACGAATTAGTTAATTATATTTATATATTTAGCTGTTGTTAATATTTATTAGATTATTGTTAATATATTCATTAATTATTTCTTTTTTTTATATAGGTTATTGATATCATATTTACTGATTATATTAAGGAGTGTCATGAGAGATCTTCAACGATAAAGATATTCACTGATAATTGAGAAGTTGATCCAATGACAATTGCTTTGAAGAGCAACACCACAGATACATTAAAGTTTGGAAATAATTAAAAAAAGCTATGTGAAAGCAACAACTTCACAATCGGTGATATAATGTGTCTTAAATTTGGGTCAGATTTTAGATGTCATGTCTACAAACATGCTTAGTTAGTATATTGTAGTATGATCTATTTGTTGTTAGAAATGTGTTAGTAAGTGAAATTGTCTTCGGTATTCTTTAGATGATTTATAATTAATTATTAATTTTTGTTGATTTGAATGGTATCATTTTTATACATCACATAATCAGTAAGATAACAATCAAGGTAAATAAAACACATAATAAGTGATAATTTGATAATATAATGAATTATATATAAGACAGTTCGAAGTTATAGATAAATATTTAGTTGTCATAGCAAATGTTAACATAGCATATTATACCTAGATATCTTTGATATTTTTCAATATATTACATAACCAACACAAGTTTAATGATGATAAAGGCAAATTTTGAAATATATTTCAGACTAATATTATAGATAGATGTCATGGACACCATGTGTTGTCGTGGCGAACAACGCTGACATGCAGTACATTAGAAGGATCTGAGAGATGGAAAATCAGCTTATGTCTATATGGTAAATTGTTTTTTCTAACAAATTTATATCATCCTGTTGTTAGGTACTTCTCGGCTTCAACTATTTTGTCATCTCTTTTTGCCGTGACAATTTTGCATTTGGTTAATGCATCATTCATTGGATTTTGTAGTACAATTGATTTTCTTTTCCGCAGTGGCCATTTAACCGCAGATCTTGACAAATGCTATTAAAACAAAAATATTAATAATATCTTGAAGGAACAAACAATTTATTTATTAATAATTTAGGATATAAATGAAATTTACCAAGACTTGATTGTTTTTTTTGACTCGCCATTGATCATGTAACTTGCATTTCCCATCCATATACTCCATCAAGGTCTCAATCTAGAAATGTATGATCATCCAAATCTGCTTCATATATTTTTGGATCGAAAGATGGAGTCTGAGCAGCAACTGAATGATTACGCGTCGTATTTATTTTATGTTGAGATCGAGATTCAGTTTGATATAACTTGTCATTATAGTTATCTAGTACAGTTACTTTGAAACCATTTTTCATTATCTCATATCCCGTAGTAACATAAGTTGGTTTATAAATATTGAAATACTTTGATATGCTAATACAATAACTCATGTAGCAATCACATATTTCATGATGCAATTGAACAATGTATTTAGTTTTATTTCTATGTTTGAAGTATTCAAAATCCTATTTTTGTAGTTCAGCACACCAAGCATTTAAGAAATCTTATGGTAAATCAATCATCTCCTATAATTACAGTTTGAATCTGATTCAGAAATGTTGTAAATAAATTTCTATGATATAATTACAGAATTATATAAATTGTATTTTATAAAAAGAAATTTAGTTTAATCTAATATTACCTTGTTAGGATCAATTAGAGTTTGGAAAGTTTTGGTTTCTTGTCGCAGAGTTTGTAACCTTGTCCACCTGATTCTAAAAATAGTTTAACAATATTAGTAATTATTTGATGTATATGTTGTATAAAGTAGATTGTAATTCATGATATTTGTTCATTTTATGTTATATGAGTTTATAATTAAGATTATTAAAACAACATAAGTAAACATATTGGAACAAACATGAATACCATATAAGTACTAAAAACTTAGAGATGTTTATTTGCTATAAGTTATACATCGTCAGGTATTTGAATAATATGTATCATATTTTAATAATTGTATTAGACTGACATTTCATTTTTATGATATATACTAGAAGATATAATAATAAATTTAGGATTATGAAATTTTTCAGACCTAAATAATAACGAAAATCAGAAAAAGTCGCCTAAAAAAATTCTAGTTACTAAAATTTAGGAAGTTATTTTGATATTATCTATCAATTGAATTAGAGTTTGAGGACAAATATTTAAACTTATTTTTTGAATTAGATAGTTTAATAACTAGAATTTCACATTTTAAAATGAATAAATCAATGTGTCAGAATTCGAGTCTCAATTCCTACATGCATGTAATATTACTACTTCACGGATGGGGACAATATCTAACTTTATAAACTCTTAAAATGAAAATGTAAAATTAAATTGCATTGATTATATTATTCGACACTGCATGCAGTTCTATCCCTTAGACTATTTGCTTGATACCGCCCTCTTGAAATCCCAAACAGTCAAGCCTCACAGTTTTCAATATTTGTAGACATTGTGCAATGTATTTGGTAGCCAGAAAGTTAGGCTCGACGAAGTGTTTTTGTTGAATACTGTTTATTTCATAGTTGATCATTCATTATGTTTTGACATGTGTCACATGTATGGGTGCCTAACAAAGTAGAGAGCTTCAAATTAACACTTTCTTTTCTTCATTTTTTGTTGGGTGGTCAGAGTTAGGACTTACGACTAATAATCCATGTGCCATAAAAAGAAGTTTGCACTTCTAATGGATTTTTTTTTCATATACTTTCATATAGTAACTATGATGTGATTGATTTGTTGAAAAATAAACATTAAACAATAAAATTGAATTATGTTTAATTTAAAAATGATTCATGAGATTGAACAAAATTGAAAGCAAATAATAGAAAATGTTAAAATTATTGTAACACTATACATTTTCTCTCCTTCATCACTTCTCTCTAGCTCTCTCCCCTTCCCTCTGTTATCTCTTTCTTCTCTCTCACAATCCAATATGAAGTCCCGCTCATCTTATTAAATAGGCTTTAATCTCGTCCTTAAAATTTAGCTCAAAAGGCAAAAATATTCAAGCACATTTATACACTCAAAAGTCTGAAAATTGAACAATGTAGGACTCCGAGTAACATCAACACCCACCCTGCAATCATTAATTCGACTCTTATACCATGTTAAAGGAACTTATATCTCATCACAAAAGCGAACAAAGGATGAAGATGCCCAAACATATTTATACACCTGCAACAATTCAAAAACCTAAACAATACAGAAGTCTAAACAACTTTAACACATCTCTCTCCCTCCCTCTATTTCTCTCTCCCTCTCCCTTCTCGTGCACTCTCTAGCTCCTCTATTAATATTTACATTTAAATATAACATTATATTAAATTTTACCTAAATATAAGTTGAATATTGAGTTATTATAATATTGAATTTGTTCTTTTTTTTTCAAACCGACATTTGTTGGATTATCAATTCAGTAGTTAGAATGAGAAATACTACATGTATTATTATTTTTTAATTTTCATGGTTCCTAGAGAAAATGAGTTATAGTAGTTCAGAGTTTGGGGCGAGTTTTAGAATCAAGCGATTTTAGGCCCCTCCAAAACAATGTTGCGGGGGATCGAACTGTGGTCCTTCCTACAAAGTTTAACGCTAATGATCTGTTGGAATTAATTTAATAGAATTATTTATACACATGCTCGGCAACAAAAGATTAAACTAATAATCATACTTTAGGCGGAAGCGAAGAGCATACGTATATAAAACAGGATATATTAACAATTATATATTATAGGAATACTTGGATAAAGTTTGGATGGCAGTCCTCTCAACAAAAACGTTAAAGAGAGGAGTTGATCTTAAACAAACATAACAGCTACACCGTTAGTTGCGGCTGTTTTGGTTCTTCCTCAACCAGTACCTTTATGCCTCGAATTCTCTTTAGATGAAGAGAATAGAGTTTTGCCATGTACAGTGTATTGGGGACCATATCCTCTTTTATATTTCATGACCATTAGGGTTTCCCATTATTTCGTTAATGGGTCATCCAAACATCTGGAAATAATATATGATGATAATAAAGATAGTTCAAAGACAAAATATAATAACCACAATAGTCATATGAAACTTATGTCATGTTGTTAAGTAGCTTGTAAACATTGATTCCGCAGCGAATAATGTGGACGCGCATAAACTTTGGTGGATTATAGAGATGGAATACAAATGAATCACCAACATTAACATTGTTTTATCTAATAAAGTTATAGCATCCAATTGTTAAGTATTTATCTACCTCAACCATTCTACCTTCTCGTTTAGCTGTCTTAATTATGCATTTGAATATAGCTTTAGAATTTGATGTTTGCACCACAATTATTATTTTTTTGTATCAGTGGACCTTTTGCAGCAAGTCTTGAAAGATGCTACGAAATATAATAACCTTAGTCGTCATTTGTTTGAATAACGAAAAAATTGATGTTCAAAATGGAAAAAATACTTTTATATAATGTAATCATTTTATCATAACTTGGTTATTTTTGTTATTTGTCATTGCTTCTGTAACCATCATCTACCAACTATAGACACCATCTAAATTTAAATCAGGAAAGTGAATACAACTTAAATCACACTCAGATATTGTTGGATCAAAAGTTGCCTTGTAACTGGTATTAGAATCATATCTATGAGGCTTAGAGATGTTGCTGGTATGTGTTGAATTATTAGCTCTAACGAAGCTGTCATCTTCATTTTTGATAATTGTAACTTTGAAATGGTTTCTCTTTATCAGATTTTCTAGAAGTCATGTAACAATCAAAAATGGAATGATGCAAAAGAACCTTATATTTTTTTTCTTTTTGGATGCAATAAGTTTTGGTAATTCTATTTTTCCTATAAATATACATATAAACAAATATAATTTCATTCAGTAATTTGTAATCAAATATTTGTTCTATGACTATTTCTATATAATTTATTAGCAAACGGAAATGAAAATGTTGTATAACAAAATCGTACCTTTTTTGGATAAATAACGGTTTCGAAACATTTAGTCTTTTGTCTTTGAGCTTCTAATCTTGTTGATCTGTTACTTTACACCATACTAATAATCAAAATTCGTAATATATGATAATCGCTAAAGGATAAAACATGAAGTGCTGCAAAAGGGTAATATTATGATTGATAAGAATTTATACAAAAACTACATAAAAATGAATTTAAGTAGTAGTCAAATATGTAAATGAAATCTTAAGAATTATTATTCGGAAATGAGATACCTAATAAATGAGCAATGGTGAAATTAACAAACTTTGAAGTAGATACATGTTATCGTTGTAAAGATTATAATGATTGACATAAATTAGATTGATATATAAAACGTTAAGAAATAGGCTAACATGCTTGAAGAATGAGTCATTGTTGGAGTTATCGATGAGAATGATGAACAATAACAGTCAAGAAAGGGAAAGATGTTTTTGTTCCTTGTTAGATGATTGCAAGCGTCACTCTGTTATTTCCTATTTAGGTAACTTTGATGAAGTTGTGGTCATGTGGTCACAAAGTACACATTTTATATAATTGTAGGCCTAAATAGTTTTATTTAAGTAATTCTTTAGTTATTATGATTTTAAAGTATTATGATTTAAGGAATTAATAATATTGAAATGTTATTAATTGTTATGATCAATATCGTTTTGACTACACAATTGTGGTTGTTTGTAATCCTTTTATGAGGTTATATATAAATATATAAACATTTCATTGAATTGGAAATGATGTGATAAATGTTAAGTATTGATGTGATAAGAATATTTATCTGCTTCAATTACTCAATCTTTTCTTTTTGTACTTCAACTTGTATTCGATTATCTAACATATAATTGCCAATTATAGTCAACACTAAATTTAGATGAGGAAAAATAATTCCTCTATTATAAGTATAATTTTGTTATATTTAATTTTTTTATTTAGTGAGTCTGTTGTTAAGTTCAATGTACTATTGATGTACATAGGTCCAATGTTATGTATTATATAAGGTTGTTGAGGTTCTTAATTATAGTCATATATATAAATGAATTAGTTATATTATTATTGAAGATAAATTGTTATTTGAAGTGTGTCTCTTGTGACTTTTGTTGGCTTATTCTTTAAATAAGATCAAATTAATACCACAATTGGTTATAAAATTAAATATTTTTTATATGGATTATATTATAAAAAAATATTTTTAAATTATTTATATTAATTCTGTTCAATTTGTAGTTGGTAACTAAATTTCATAAGCCTTTCTAGTCTTATAGTTGTAAACTTTAATTTTATTTGTAGTAGTAGTAGGTGTAGACTTTATAATTATAATAATAATAATAATATGTTGTATATATGTCTAAAGATGTGAGTAGTTGTATTATATTTTGTTGTCATATCTAGAATGAGTGATATTAGTATTAGAAAAAATACAGATGATTTCATTCGTGAAAAACAATTAAATTATAGATATTTTATCAATTGAACCAAAAATAAAATTCCATGTTATTCGTTTAGCTTTTCAGGCATATTTGATTAAATTTAGTTATTAATTGTCAATTAATATAATAATTTTTTGTTAATATTAATCTTCTATTTTGATTTATACATGAATTTGCAGAAAGTTGATCTAGATTTTAATCGTAAATATCATCATAAATTCAAAAAGAATTGGAGAGTTTTGAATGGCCATGGAATAGTGCATAAACTCGTATTTAATGGAAAAGCTTTATTTCCTTTAACTATTGATGGTGCCAAATTTGAAAGAATTTTATGATTTTCCTGATAATGTTGAAATTTATTCTCTTTATTTGGTTATACTTGTTTTTGGGTTTTAAAAGTTGATTCATATGAATGGTTGTTACCTTTTCATAGTAGGAGTGAATTTCTTTTGCAAACAAAAAGATTTATTGTTATGTTTAATGAAGCAACACTAAACATGAACAAATTAGTTAAGTATATTTATATATTTAGCTGTTGTTAATATTTATTAGAATATTTTTAATATATTCATTAATTATTCAATTTTTTTATAGGTCATTGATAGCATCTTTGATGATTATATTAAGGAGTGTCATGAGAGATCTTCAACGATAAAGATATGCACTGATATTAAGTTGATTCAATGATAATTTCTTTGAAGATCAACATCACAAAAACTTGAAAGTTTGGAAATAATTGGAAAAAATTATGTGAAGGCAATAACGTCAGTATTGGTTATATAATGTGCTTCAAATTTGGGTCAGATTTTAGATGTCATGTCTACAAACTTGCTTAGTTAGTTTATTGTAGTTTAACTTTTTGTTGTTAGAATTGTGTTAGTAACTTAATCTATCTTTTTTATGCTTTGGATGATTTATAATTAATTATGAAATTATGTTGAATTGAATGATATTATTTTCTTACAACACATAATAAATAAGATAACAACCAAAGTAAATATACCATGTAATAAGTGGTAATTTGATAACTGATATCGTTATATATAAAACATTTTGAATATATACATAAATATTGAGTTGTCATAGCAAATGTTAAGTCCATACATAATATCACAAAATTAAACATCTGGAAATTATAACATAATGTATTATAGATAGATGTCTGGGATATGTTTGAATAGATTACAGCATGAACACAAGTTTAATGATGATAAAAGGAAATTGTGAAATATATTACAGACCAATTTATAGATAAATATCATGGACTCCATGTAATGTCGTGGCAAACAACGATGACATGCAATACATTAGAAGGATTAGAGAGAAGGAAAATCAGATTATCTCGATATTGTAAATTGTTTTCCCTAACAAATGTGTACCATCTAGTTGTTAGGTATTTTTCAACTTCAACTATCTTGCCATCTCTTTTTGCAGTAACAATTTTGCATTTGGTCAATGCACCAATCATTGAGTTTTGTAGAACAATTTATTTTCTTTTTCACAGTGGCCATTTAGCCGCAGATCTTGAAAGATGTTATTAAAACAGAAATATTATTGATATATATATATTGATGGAACAAACAATTTATTTATAAACAATTTAAGATATAAATGAAATTTACCAGGAGTTGATTTTTTTTTCTGACTCGCCATTGATCTTGTAACTTGCATTTCCCATCCATATACTCCATCAAGGTCTAAATCCAGCAATGTGTGATCAGCCAAATCTGCTTCATATATTTTTGGATAGAAAGATGGAGTTTGAACAGTAGAAGAAGGAGTACTTGTAGTCTTTTTTATGTCCAGACAGAGAATCAGTTCGATATAACTTGTCATCATAGTTATCTGGAACAGTTACTTTGAAACAATTTTTCATTATCTCATATTCCATAGTAACATAAGTTAGTTTAAGAATATTGAAATACTTTGATATCATAATACCATTACTCATGTAGCAATCACATATTTCATGATGCAACTCAACAATGTATTTAGTTCCATTTGGATGTTTGAACTCTGAAGTATCCAAAATACTGTTTTTGTAGTTCAGCACACCATGCTTTTAATAAATCTTTTGGGAAATCAATTCTCTCCTATAATTATAGTTAGAATGGTTGATTCAGTAATGCTATAAATAGATACCTATTTTATAATCACAGAATTATATAAATTGTAATTTATGTAAATGATTTTTGGTGTAATCTAATATTACCTTATTGGGATCAATCAGAGTTTCGAAAGTTTTGGTTTTTTGTCGTAGAGTTTGTAACCTTGTCCACCTGTTTCTAAAAATAGTTGAACAATATTAATAATGATTTTGATGTATATGTTGTATAAAGTAGATTGAAAATGAGTACCTTTATTAATTTTATGTTATATGAGTTTATAATTAAGGGTATGAAAACAGCCTAAGTTAACATATTGGAACAAACATGAATAACATATAAGTCCTAAAAACTTAGACATATTTATATGCTCTAAATAATATGTAAGACCCGTAGAAATACTGTAGACAAATTTGTATTGAGATTGAGCCTGCACGTTAGTTTAACATTTAAAAAATGAGTGCAATGATTTTATAAGCTTTTAATGAGTTTAGAGAAAAAAAAATCTCGTCGGAATTTTGAAAATATATTACTCTATATTTTTGGGAAAACGGGCAAGATATACTCGCTATTTAAAAAATGAGTGCAATGACTGCGGTAGGAATTTGATTTCATTATATTTTTCTAAGTTAAGGAGTGAAAATTTATTCAGAATAAAATTTATTCGAAAATTTATGAATTTTTTTAATTAAATTGGTTAAGGTATAATTTTTCTATTCCCGTAAAATTTATCGATAAGCGAAATACGATCCGTTAAGAAACGAACGCGGGGACTGAGCAAGATGAGTTGCCAAGATCACAAAATATCTGGATATTTATGTGAGTTACTTAGTGACCAAGGAAGGAATGGAGGGCTAAGATCTAAAGTTTCAACTATACACTATTTGATCAAATGAACAAGATTAATTAGAATAATATATAAGTATGAGTGATCATGACTCAAGAGACATACTTTCTTCTTCTTCTCCTTCCAAAACCGTGCCTTCCTCTTCTTCATATCTTCATAAAAAAAAACTCACTTTTCACCATTTTTGGAAGGCAAGAAGCTTGTTTCTTTTTGGAGCTTTTAATTCTAAGGTAACTACTACTTCTTCTTCTCACTCTAGCTGGCCAACTCATAGAGTTGATGATGGTTTTAAATAATTTCATTTTGATAAAATTATTATAAACTTTGTTTGTGATTTGTTTCAAGTGTTAGGGATCAATATCTTCATGAATGTTTGAAAAATGTTTTTGAGAAGAAATTTGTAAGTTATGATTTTGTTGATTTGATTTTATTGCATTTAGAGCTATCACCATATGTTTTGGTGTGTTAAGTTTTGGAAAAAATGCTAGGAAAGAAAAAGCCCCAAATTTTGGTGAAGTTTTGATTTTAGGGTTTTGAGAATTTAATCTAAAGTTTAATCATTTTAATAGATGATGCTTTCTTGTGATTGAAACAATCACAAGTCATTTTAGAACTTAAATTCGAAAGAAAATGGTAGAGAAGCAAAAGTCCTAAAAAATTTATGATTTGTGAAGTTAGGGTTTTGGAATTTGATTAGTTTTTAGAAATCTATTTAATTTGAGGTTGTATTTGTGTAATTAGAAATTGTATAAGTATTTTAACTATTTTTTATTTTTGAAAACAAAGATTTTGAGGTTAATTAAATTCTGGCCGAAATCTAAAAAGGTATTTTGGCCATTTTAAAATTGATATTTTGTCTTAATAGTGAACTATTAGATCCGCCTTTTTAAAACAATGAAAATGGGTATATGGTTTGCCTCGATCAGACAAAGATTGAATGAGTTATGGTTGTTTTACTTTGAATCTGTTTTGTCGATGATATTGTGTAAACTGTCTGAACTTGAGGTTCGAATGAACGACGTAAATATAAAGGAGACTGTGTTGAAAAATCTATTTGGGATTTGTAACAAAAATTCTTTTGTAGAGAATTGTGTTTTAAAAGGTCCAAACTTTTGTGAACTATTTCAAAAAGATTCAAGTTGTGCGCGTTCATAAAAGAATTTATTTTAAAGTGTTTAAGAAAAATCGTAGTTGAACTTGTTTAATTTTGAAAAGCCCTAAATTATTCTTTTATGTTCATGTGAAATTTTGATAAATCCTCTTAGAATTATGATTGTGGTTTTTAGATATTTTTTATTGATCAATTCAATGATTTTGAGATCTAAAGGGGTTATTCTTTGGTTTTGGAAATGGAAAAAAATTGAGCAGTCTTGTTTCTTTGTTTGACCGTGGAACTCCCTAGAGGGGTATTCAATGATTTTCAAAAAAATTAAATTTGAGTCCTAAATGTGAAGGAAATAAATTTATTGAAAGAATGATTTAAATAAAAGCTTGCAACTTGTGTTACAAGTGAACTTGTATCTTGAGAAAAGTTTTATGAAATTTATCATTGGGAGTAGAAATAAAATAATTTCATAATTATGTTTTGAAACGAAACTATTTCTTGTAACGAGAAATATGTTAAGAAGTTTTCTTGAATTTTTTTTGATCAATTAGGGATGTCTTGAAATCTCTAACCGGTTAACTCTATTAGATTTTTAGGAAAAGATATTGTACATTTGAATGTGCGTAGAATATTTTATTGATTATGTGCTGCTTTATTTTAAGAAGCATGCGTAATAGTTTTTTTAAGAGGAATGTTTTGGATAAGAGAACTTTCTAACTATTAAATATAATGTTAAAAAGAATGTTATTGTTTTCCATATTTTCTTAAGTGTTTGTTGTCAAATATTTGAATATATTTGGTGCACATGTTTGTTATATTATGTATTCTCGAGACGAGAAGTTGTTTAAAAATACATGAGTATGTTTTACATATATGATTTTCGAATATATGTATTAACACGTGGTTTTGATTACATAGCCAGTGATTGGTATGTGATAGATGCATTGGCATAGTAAAGAGGTATTGTATGCTCATGCATTTTATAGTATATGGTGACCGTGATGGGCCATGGGTGTGAGATGATCAGTGATTGGTGTCCACCTTAATTTAACGGGTTTTAATTGAGTCCAATAAGTGGTGACTGTGATGGGCCACATGGTGTGATGATAAGTGATTGGTGTCCACTCTAAATCCTTCGGGATTTTATTCTGCGGGGTTTAGTAGGTGTGCGACAGCCAGTGATTGGTGTCCACATAAGCCTACGACTCTTTATGGAGAGGTTAAATTCCAGAATTCATGCATTGACGATCCAATGATTGGCGTCACATTTCATATAGTGTCTGCATTAAGCTATGTGTGCATTCTATTTTACTAGCTTCGATCCTTATTATAAGAGACAAATCACTTTTTAGATTCATTAAATAATTAATGTATCTGGTTTATAATATGGACTAGATACATTAATTATTCAATGAATCTAAAAAGTGACTTGTCTCTTATAATAAGGAACGGATGTAGTATTTTATATTATGTTAAAGTGGAACCGGCATGTAAATGATAAAAAGAGCAACTAAAATCAATCTTTGTGCTTGACATTTTTTATTTATATTTCATATTTAGATTGTGACCATTTATCCTGAAATTACCCATGAACCGGGCTGGGCGCCCCCAGGTTATTTTAGTTGAGAATTTGCACTTATCGTGGGGACTTTTGAGACATCATAGGGAGGAGACTTATTCCACATTGAGAAGCGGCAAGGCTTGCATTTGTCATCGTATTTTTGTCACGCAGTCTTTTCAAGATAGAGTAAGGATCAGTTTAGGAGTATTAGTTTAAGAGTCCTATTACTCTTATTTATTTTCCGCTGTAATTATACTCTGAAATTGTATTATTAATTTTTGGAATAAATAATACCGCTATATTTCTTTAGACATAGTGTGTGGTTCTCATTCTAAAACTTTTATTCGTGAAAACAATTTATAAAAGAGACACTCTATTCCTGATTTATTTTAAAGACAATCGGGAATGTTCATTTCAAAGGCTATGTTATTGTTTATTTTAAAAAGAAAAAAAAATACCCTACTTTTTAGCTATGAAAAACGGAATGTTACATAATACATGATCGCGTTTTTTAATAATAAATTTCAAATTTTAATAATTGTGTTAGACTGACATTTCATTTTTATGATATACTCCATCCGTCCCATTATATAAGCACCTTTACTACAAAAGTCTAGTCCCAAAATATAAGCCTTTTTACAATTTTTGTATTCCAATACAACTTAGTAGTAATAATTAGGGGTATGTGTAAGCAAAAAAGTAATAAATATATCTAGTAAATTGTAAAGGGGCTTATATTTTGGGACTAGACTTTTGTAGTAAAAGTGCTTATATAATGGGACGGAGGGAGTATATTGGAAGAATTTCTAAATTTAGGATTATGAAACTTTCCTAACCCAAAATAATAACGAAAATTAAAAAACAAATATCCTGAAAATAAAAAATTAGTAAACTATCAAATATGGTGTATGTGAAGGGATCAATGAAATTTTAGACAACCTAAATGAAGTTTACTATAAAAAATCTACAATAAACCTACGGTACCTTTGAATATATCTTAATGTGATATAAGTTTTTAAATTAGGAATTTGAATATACAGGCAAGAAAAAAAGACATGCATGTAGAATAAATGTGATTTGAAGAAACTATTACCTGGTAAATGACGAAGCCATGTTTGCATATGTAATGTCGAAATGAATGTAACTGAATCACCAATAGTTTGTATCCGAATTGTTGAACAGTAACCCTTGAATAATGCAAAATGTAAAGATTCTATTTTGCTTTAACCAAGTTAGAATGATATATTTTGAGTTAGGCTTATTTATGAGATCTATTATTATACGGACTTGTATAGGCCCATTTATGTGAGTAGTATAATTGCATTTTGCCAAAACTACAATTGCTGTAATTTCTTAATAATTTAGTGGTAATTTTAACAAACTGTTATTTTAAAATTTTATTTATATATAAAAAAAAATTGTAGTATTTAAATAAGTTAAATCATAAAATTGAAAATGAAGTTTAGGAAAAAATGATTGTATATTTTAGTATTAACTATTATGAGACAACATCTTCAAATGAGATATGTTAGGATCTTATAATATGATATATTATTTATTTGGAATTAATATGAGATTTGTAATGTAGTTTAATATTTAATAGAATATCGTTGAAGATTTTTTTATTGAGTTGTAAAATCAATCAATATGAATAGTAGTGAGAATCTTATTGTAAATTGTATATGGAATAATGGTAGAGAATCATTTAATTTTATGAGTTTTCTAATCCATGTAGATGAAAAGTGGTAATTTTCATAATTGAAATAAATATAAATGAAAATTAATTAATCTACAAGGATCTATATTATAAATAGGTTCTTATGTTATTAGAGATGTATAATAATATATCACAAGATGGAGGAAGTTGTTACCTATTGTATTGAAGTATTTGTTTTATAAGATGGAGGAAGTTGTTAGAGATGAAACAAAATCATGTAAAATCGTGTAAGTCTATGCTGCCTTTTTATAACTCGTTATTGGAGCTGGTTATCTACATTGATTGGAAAGACTATTGATGTTTCAGACTTTCCTGCTTCTTGACAATGTCTAATAGAGGCTGGAGCCCCGAAATGTGCGACCTTATCATCGCGGCGGTTGTTAATATTTTGTGGTTGATCTGGAAATGCAGGAACAATATTAGATTTAATGACATCTCGCCCAATTTCCCTCAGGACCTCATATTGGTGTTGCGACATCCCTTGATATGATGAAATTTGTGCCACCATATATTCCATTGATTTTGCCACGGATAGAGATTGGACTAACCTTTGGTTGGAGTGTGACTCCCTTTTACTTATCTAAGTCTTTTCGAACATTCACTTAATACCTTGGAAGCTGAAGACTAAATGGTAGAATTGCCTTTATAATATCTGGAACTTTCATTTTTGTTTCTCTCATATTTATAGAGAGGGCAATACTTGTGCTGACAGGCTCGCTAATGGGAGATTTTTTGTTAATGGAGTAGTCTGGTGGGATCACCTACCTAGTTATTCTAGGGATAATTTCTCTAGAGATAGACTAGGTTTGCCGAATTATAGTTTTTGTTAACTTGTTTTGGTGGGTTTGGTTTATGCCTCCCCACCCTGCTTTTTATTTAATGCTTTTTTTAATAATATCCTTAGAGTGGAGGTAGAGGAGTGGATGATCGAGGGGGTGCCGACCTAGTTGGGATGCTTGGGAGAACCATGATACCTTACTCTTCAATTTATCCAAAAAAAAAAACAGTTATTTCAAGAGATATGGTAATAATTTAATTTAACTTCGTATGTTTAATCTTTGGTTTTTATATTAATTATTATTATTATGTTGATTTCATTTTCTAATTTGTTAATATGCAGAAGGAGAATTGGATCCAAGTTTTGCAAAGAAATATGAAAATGAATTAAAACGATGTGTGAGAATTGTTGATCCAATTAATAATATATGTAACACACAATGTATGTTACAATTTGAACATAAATAGGCAAAGGTTCACAACTGATTGGGCTGATTTAAGGAAATTTTTTAAGTTTTCAGAAGAACATCATTTTATTTGGTTGTGGTACTATAGTGACAATGAATTTCGATTTTATATTGGTCAATATCCTATACTCTATAAATCTTATATACCAGAATTTCATATTTTGTATGGTATAGACGATGATTCTATTCAATTCGATGTTGTTATACCTAATATTGAATTGAAAGAGTCAAATTTGGTAAGTACAATTAATTTGAATTTTTATAGTAAAAAAATGATTTAATTTTGAAACCATGATTCATGCATGATCGATGAATTAAGTAATTTATTTGTAATTTTGGTATTTTTGTTGTAGAAAATGTCGATGACTTTCATGAAAAATATAAGGAAGTACAGTCATAAATATATGAGTATTTGGTGATAGAGAATTGGTTATGTCATGCAATTTAATAGAAGATGATAGAGATCATCATTCCATCAAATTGGACAAATCTTGGAAAGAAATGCTTGTGGAAAACGGATTTGTTGAAGGTGATATAATAAGATTTATTCTAAGAGGTCTAAGCACTTGTAATCTTGTAAGGGTTGAAAAGAAGTCAAGAGAATATAGTGTATGTTTGGTGATGATTCTGATTTAGTTTATTATCCTTATTTACGACAATTCTATGAAAGTGATTAAGATGTACTCTACTATGAATGTTCTTGTGATTAAGATGCCACTCCTAGAAATAATTACCGGTCAATGGTGGTCAACACCGGGTAACAATCGATCAATTGTGGTCAATATCGGTCAAAGTTGGTTAAAAGTGGTCAACTTTAATCAATTTCCGTATCCTAAATTAAACTGGTTCCAAATCAATTAACTTAAACTAAAATGATTTAAAAGCATAAATCAAATTTAAATTGGTTTTAAACTGAATTGAAATTGTTTTAAGAAATTAACTATTTTTTTCTAAGGTAGTTTTTCATAATTGAACTGAATCATTAATATTAATGACAATATAATAGCTTTTCAATATTAATGATTTAGTAAAAAAAAATCATATTATAATAAATATGCCTCAACTAAGATTTCAATTGCTTTTCTCATTTCTAAATTGTTTGTATCAAACCAACACATTCGATTTTAGTGGTTGGTGAGCTTCTCCAAAAAAGAAGAATTCGGGCTCAATTATTTAGTGAAACAATTTTTGACAAAATTTTATTTATTATTCTGCTGAACTTTAAACTATCAAGTCCTCTTTCTGTAGAAATCAAAAAATTATAAACCAAAAAAAATGTTGTTTGTTCCAAAATAATCAATAACAATAGTTTGCTAAAATAATTTGGCTTAAACATTATTTTAGTTTTTGTATGTACGCAAAATTTTGGTTTTAGTCCCTGTATCGAATTTTCTTCAAAATAAATTCTGAATCAACCAATTTTTTTGATTTTAGTCCCTAAAGCGAAAATACGTAGGAAAATCTGAAGGAAACTTGCGAATTTTCCTGCGGAGTTTCGCTTTAGGGACTAAAATCAAAAAATTTGGTTAATTCAGAGACTTATTTTGAAAAAAATTCGATACAGAGACTAAAACCAAAACTTCGCGTACATACAAGGACTAAAATGATGTTTAAGCCAAATAATTTTTGTTGAGAATTGTTTTGTTTAGAGACCAATTGTAGTTTGCATTGTAATTATTGCTTTTTTTTTTGTCGAGACCGGGGTATCCACCGCCGAACGCAGTGACTAATCCCTCGTTACATTGGAGGCACCTCGATGGGTGGGTTCTTAAATTGTAATTATTGCTTATGAAACAAAATTTGATATATGAAATTGTCGAAAACCATAGGCAGATTTATCACCCAGGTTGCTAGGGCTGCAGGCCGGGCTCGGCCGGAAATTTTTTGTATTTTAGAGATTAATTTATGTTAAAATTGATATTTTTCGGGATTAATTTAGGGCAAAATTGAAGTTTTTTTTGTTCAAAACTCAGATTTTTCACCGCAATTTTTTTTTTTTTTTGCTGTTTTAGAAGTTAATTTAGAGTAAAATTGAGATTCGTAGGAATTAATTTAGGGCAAAATTGAGTTTTTTTTTTTCAAATTTGAAAATTTTCATTGCAAAACTGGAATTTTTGTTTCAATTTTAAATTTTGTCCGAGCTTTATAAGTTTTTTGGCTCCGCCACTGTCGAAAACTAAATGAAATTAAATAAAAACGTAATGAAGAGTTAGTACTAAATTAAAAATAAAAAATTGTCAAAAATCCAACAAATAATAGACTAAATTTATATTTTAGGAGAGTAACTAATCCAGCATACAAAACATGATGTGAATAAATAAGACCTTCTTTTCAGTCTCTGGAGGAGCAACACCATCGAAGAAGCATGTCAAACAATATCACACAACCCAGAAAAATAAAAGTACCGTACATTTCCTTTTCAATATGGATCACTAAGTTTTTGAGATGCATTATTTCATCAGAACAATTGCAAGGTGAATTTTGAGAGACCACGTCAACATTAACAAAAGGAGATGGAGGAGGCGATGATGACACGTTTCTTCCTGCTACAACTAGCAGCAGGAAGAGACTGAACGTCAAGAAGTAGATGATGATCTTCACCTTCATATCAGCAAATATAAATTTCCTACAAAAAAAAAAAGTTTTTTTTAATGAAAAAAAAGGATTTTTGCTGCCATGGTGATAACTATTTTTTTTTTATGCATATAATAATAAAGATAAAAATTTGTTAATGCACACACAAAGAAGAGGAAGTAGGCAACAAAGCCAAAAGCAAAAACAATAGACAGAATAGCAAAACCTCAATAAAAAGAAATTAGAGAGAAGTATGTACCAATTTTGGGAGATTGATTTTTCTATACCTCCTACCTTTTATTCCTCGTACCAAAGTCCTTAGACTCTGATTCTTACTTATTTATAATAAACGATTAGGTTATACTGTTATAATAAAATATCAAATCAATTCTTTATAAAAAAAATATCAAATCAATTTACCACGTATTTTTTAGTTTTTTTACCACCAGTTTAATCTGGTTCGGTGGTCAGTTTTGATATCAAGAGGTCCAGCCCTCTCTCGAACGCAGTTGTAGAGATTAAACTGCGTTCTTTCTTATCAAATTTAACATCAATCATCACCATTTAACCAACGTTTAGTGTCAATTTACCACTTGTAGTTTAGTGGATGCATTTAATAATTTTCATTGGTAATGTTAATATGTATTTATGAATATAGACAACTCACACAAGAAGTATAGGAAATACTCTCATACATCTAATGCGGCTTATGAGAGAAGTATAGGAAATATTCTCAAACATTTATGCAGCTTATGAAGAAGTATAGAGAAACTAGACATATACTTAATGCAGCTTATGAGATGAGTATATGAAATCCACACAATAATTAATGTTGTCATTGGTAATTTGCACCAATAATTATTGTGGTTAGATATATGAGTTAATTAACTAACTATATTATTTTTTTTTTATATTGGAAAGATAAACGGTTCCTTCCATGAACCTTACTCTACCTAACACATATATCTATAGAAAAAAAATGTGTCAATAATAATACTTGGGTCTTGTTAACTAGTGCCCTAAGGGCACTAGTTAAGGATACAAAAGTGGTAAGTTTACATTGAAAACAACATTTTATATATTTTTATTACTTTAACCGCACAAATTCCAATAAATTTATACTATATTTGTGTTTCTTAACCATTGCTCCAAGGGCACTTGTTATCATTTTCCATAATACTTTTATACTATATTCAAAAGTTTAAAGTACCATATATTGTGTCGATGTGGATATGACGACGATGTCGCATAACTCAAACGTGCAGCAAATGAAAGAAAAGCTGAAAAAAGTTGATTCAAATGTGAGTAGACATAAAATAAATAATAGGAAAGAAATTTCAAATAATACCTAAGAGTTAGGAATTTGAAATTCCTTCCTCACAATAAACTTTTTAAAATTATTAATTGATCAAAAAACTTTAAATCAGACAAAAAAAACATAAAACTGACACTGACCCCAACTTGAACCCTAAAATAAGCCGAAAAATCTAAAATTGACCCGAAATCTTAAAATCGACACTAATCCCTACCTAAACCCTAAAATTAGACGAAAAATTTAACATTAACCCTAAGTATGACTTAAATCCTAAAATCGGCTATAAACCCTAAAATTTGTAGAAAAAACAAACATTGACCTGAAACCCTGAAATCAATGGAAAATCTGAAGTTGACCTGAAACCCTAAAATTGACCGTAAACCAAACCTAAACTCTAAAATCAGCCAAAAAATCTAAGGGGGGTTATTGGATTGTGATTTCGATGGATTTCGAGGGATTATTTTGACAAAAAAGTCTTGAAGATTTTAAAAGACTTCGTGGGATTATATTGATTTTGTGAGATTTTGAGAGACTTTTTTTAAAAGATATTTTACAATCAAGATTCTTTTTCTTTTGTGGCGTGGAAAAAAAAAAGTCTTGATTAAAAATCTTGATTGGATAACAACATATTTTGTGGCATTAAAAAAAAAAAAGTTTTGATTAAAAATCTTAATTGAATAACAACGGATTCTATACCAAAAAAAAAAAAATAACAACGAATTTTGTGGCATTGAAAAAAAAAAGTCTTGATTAAAAATCTTCATTGAATAACAACGGATTTTGTGGGATTGAAAAAAAACAAGAAAAGTCTTGATTGAATAACACAAGACTTTTAAAATTCATTAAAATCCCTCAAAATCCATTAAAATCCCTCAAAATCCTAATTGAATAACCCCCCTAAAACTGACCAATTTTTTTTTGGTAAGGAAACTAAACAAAGAAAATAGAAAACTAAAAAAAAAAATTATTCGCGGGGGAAGAAGGTCCTCATCACGTCGTTCATAAGTAGTCATGAAGACCTTTTGGAGGAGATGTATGAGTCAAGAAGTCGGCGTCTGATAATGCTCCAAGTTTGGTGAAAAAATATGCACATTGATTCCCTTCTCTGAGTGTGTGGTAGAGAGATACATTGGTTTGAGAGCAACTCCTTTATATCATGGATCAGCACAACATGAATATAATACTTAATATGAGGACCTTTTACGAGGTTGATACAATTTAAAGAGTCAGAAAAGCAGACAAGTTCATCAATATTCATGTCTTTGGCCAGCCAGAGACCCCTATATATAGCAGACAATTCTGTGATTAAAATGTCAGAAGACCTAGTAATGAAGCCTGAGAATCCTGCAAGATAATGACCGAAGGTGTTTCTAATAATGCCGCCAAATCCAGCTCGAACTGGAGAGCCGAGACAACTTCCATCCACATTCAGAATCGTACAAGAATAGTTATTATTGTTCCACCTCGTATGTCTATCTACTATCCGGCATTAATTGGAAGCGAGAGAAAAGCATGTTTCGAATGTTTCGACCATAGCTCAGATGTTGAAAGAGAGTCGACTTAAGGACCAAGTCTTATTGCTTAGACACATCAAGTTGCGGTGTCTCCAAGACCACCAAGGGCACTTGTTAATATACTAATAAAAGAAACTTGACATTGAAACTTGTGTATTTCATATTTTAAAAAAGTCAAATATTGTTAGTTTCAAGATAAAATTACTATATCAAGTATCCTTAAAATGTGTCTTTAGGGCACATGTTAACATGACCCTTTTTCAAATTAAGATCACCTGAATCGTTAAAATTACATCGAACGGTCCAAATTAACTACTGCATCCAGCTAGATATCCTTGTCCCAACTTCAGCTTAGATGAGATGAGGTTGTCTTGTATGAGTTTCTGTGTTTGTCAATTTAGTAAAAAAATCAAAGTCAAATGGTAGGGACAACGGAAGCCACGTCAACAATTAGTAGGTAACGCTTTAAATGGGGAAAAGCGCCGACTCTGACACACAGACACAATTGTGTTCTACACTTGTTCTGTTCCTTTCTTTGTTCTTCCTTTTCCTTCAATTCAATTTCACCACTTTTTTCTTTCTTTAGCTACAACCACCAAACACAATCATAGTATTCAACAACAATAGTAAACAACACGTACAAGAAGAAGAAGAAGACAGTGGTTGGAGATGTTGTGATGGAACATAATAAGAGATTAAGATCCATTTTCTTGTTGTGGGTCAGAGTTGACTTTAACAACTTCACAAACAAGTAAACAAAGAAAAAACAGAATGAAGGTTTGTTTGTCTCTCTCTCTCTCTTCTATTCTTTGCTCATCATAACAAAAAACAAAAGCTTTCTTCCAAAGAAAAGATTTTTTATTTTGTCTCAATCCACCATCACTTTCTCACCAGGTTCTTCAATTTAATTTTCTCTTTCATTCTTTTTCTTTATTCTCCTTCTGATCAGATCTTACATGTGAATTAAGGTTGTTGATGATGTTGTTGTGGTTGTAACTGTTTTTCATGTGAATGTGTTCTTCTTTTTCTGATGTTTTTCTTTTCCTTTAAATGAAAAAAAAATCATTTTTTTTTTATGGTTGAAGGATTGTTTTTGTTTTTCCTTTGTGGGTTTTGGATGTTATGAAATGATTTTTCATTTTAAGGAATTTTCACTTGATGGGTATATTTTATCATTGATGTTCTATTTGTTTTGTTAAATTTGATGTGTGTTTTAGATTCCTCTGCAGACTGAATCTATTTTGTTGGATTGTTTAGATTATTTTACATAAATTTCTTCAATTTATAATTCATGATTCCCTATGTGAACTCCAACTTATCTTAATTTAAACTTTGATTTTTGTCATTTAGTCTTTTGGTAAAAAATAATCCAATTATTTGCTAGTTGTTAATTAGGAGATTTATTGTTTTATATAGTCCTTAAATGGAACTACCACATAGTGAATATTTGGTGGATAAGTTTTGAGAATTATAGATTTGTTTCCAAATATTGGAGGGTTTTCCTTTTGAAGAATATTTCCTATTCAAGAAAAATTTACTTCATTAGTTTGCACTAAATCTTATGATAGTAGTGGTGTCTGAGTTTTACTAAATTAACTTATTCAATACCCCTATCAAGCCACATGGGTTGGCATGGTAGTGAAAGGACGAGACGAGACCTTGGAGTGTGCTCCTCTTAAGGTCTCAGGTTCAAATCTCTCTGTGCCACTTCCTGTGTTGAGTCAGTTCATATAGAGCAAAAAATGTTCTGGTTTTAAATGTGCCCCCCACTAGTGGATGGTGGGATTGGTGTCCTTGGATTAGTCGGTCTTTGGGCCAGAGTCTTCAAAATTTAAAATACGTATCAAGCCACTTTGCCAAAATTTACTAAACATTAAGGGTTTTTATCATCTGTAGTTTTGTTGATTTGTTGCATCTTGAAGTTTCATTTCCTTGGATATTACAATTATACTCCTTTTCTATTTGATTAATTGTTTTCAAGAATTTAAGTTAAAATTTCAGTCTTGTTATCTTATGCAGGCAGTGAAAGTTCGGGAGAGTTTTGCTTCCTTTTCAAGCCAGAAGATTAAGAATGAAATTGGAATTTTACTTTGAGATCTTCTATGCAAAATTTGTTGCCAAAATCCAATCTTTGAAATGTCATTAGTTGCAAAACTGGAGTAAGAAGAATGTCAAGTGAACCGGCTCCCGAACCTCGATTTGTATTATGTCCAAAATGCTGGAAGCTGCTTCAAGAGTCTCCAAATTTTGATGTGTACAAGTGTGGTGGATGTGGCACGACCCTTCAAGGTTAAAAATCTAATTATTGTTTATGATTTTATATTTGAAGCAGTATTGTTAAGTAGCAGCTATAGCATAGTGAAATTTTAATAAACCGGTATCCTTATACGTGACTTAGTATTGTCAAATATTGGCTATAGCATTGTAGCATAGTGAAATTTGAACAACCTATTATTTTCTACAATCTGCGATTTGACGACACCATTTTGAAGTTTCATTTTCTTCGGAAACATGGTGTTTGAAAAAATTTAAACTACTGTGAAGTTTATGGCTGTTGCACATGTGTGCTGCTCTGATATGCTTTGCTTGATCTGACCATAACTTTCATTATTTTATTTTTTTATGATTTTTCTCAACCCTGATTAATTTATCTCTAATATTAATATTTTCATTCGTTGATTGGTTGATATGAATTTCATACAAAAATATATTGTTATACACTCTATGAAGCAAGAATTTCTGCTCCATTCTATTGCCTACTCGTGAATGTTTTAACTTCTATGAAATCTTTTATTTTACAAATGAGGATATATATATACCTCTTATAGTTCTTAAAATTTGTAACCGGAATAACTTTATTCTTCTCCATGCAGCTAAGAAAAGAAAAAAAGCTTTAAACTCAGAATCCAGCTCACATGAGACTGATGCAGCTTCTACAAATGCATCAGACTGTAGTCCTCAACAGACTGTTTTGAGGGAAAAAGCAACCAGTTCTTCTTCTGCAGATTGTTTTTCAGAGGGAAATGAAGGAAGTGATCAAATTGAAAATAGTGAATGCAATGCAGAGAAGCCGGTTACTACTCAGGAGAATGGTTTGAGGGAAAAAGCTACGTTTTCTTCCTCAGGAGAATGTTCTTTGGATGTAAATATTGAAAGGGCTCCAATTGAAAATGGTGAATGCAATGAAAAGAAACCGATTACTTCTCAGGAAAATGGTTTGAGGGAACAAAGAACTAGTTCTTCCTCAGAAGAATGTTCGTTGGACAGAAATGGTGACACCGGTCAAATTGGAAATGGTGAATGTAACGAAGAGCAACCAGTTATTTATCACGAGAATGGTTTGAGGGAAAAAGCAACTAGTTCTTCAGGAGAATATTCATCGGATGGCAACGAGGGAAGAGGTCAAATTGAAAGTGGTGAATCTAATGAAGAGCATCTTGGACCGTTTAATTCATCATCAGATGAAGAACCGAAAAATGCAATGGATATCTATAAACTATCAGATATCAGAAGGCATACAGTGTCCAACAAAGGCTGCTCGAATGAGATCTCGGCAGAATTGGTGGCAGACAATTCAGTAGAAAAGGTAAATGAGACAAACGTGAAAGTAAAAGAAGAGCCAGGTAATAGAAACATGCCATTAGAAAGGGTAGAAAATCAGTTAATTAGTGCATTGGATAGAGAAGATGTCAGTGATGAGAAATCAGCTCTTGTACGAGTAAAGTCTGATGTAGACATCGGCACAAGTGATTTAGAAGTAACAACAGAGTTAAATAATGGAATCTTGTCACAAGAAGGAGTAGGCGAGAAGTTAATTTCTGGATCAGATGGAGATTGTGTCAATAATGACAAATTGGCTCTAGTAGGTGAAAGGTCGGCAACAGACGTTAATGGAACCGATAAGGAAGACTCGAAAGAATTCAATAATGGAAATCTGTTATTACAAACAACAGAAGTGGATATTGGTAGAAATGAATCTACTTCCGAAAGATCGAGTACTGAGAACTTCACATGTGATAAGCATGCACCTTCGTCCGAAAATATTCCCCGTAGCTTTGAGCGTATAAGGTCTGCAGATGCATTTGACAACACAGAAGTAAATAATCTCAGTTTGGAGATTAGTGGTGCACTGGGAGAGTTGTCTAAATCTCCAACCGGTAGAAGTTCTCATGCTTATGATGGAAGTGTCTCTTCTAACGATGGGGTCGACGAGCGGTTCATTGGTCAAAATTTATATTCTTTCGAGGGAGTGTCCAGAAAGGGAAAAGGTGTTGTTAATGGCATGCTATATGAAGATGATGAGACGCAACATCAATCGAAATTTCCTAATAGAAAATATCAAAATGAGGCGCTGGAGACCACAAGACTTGATCATGCACATCGGATGAGGACAAAGAATGATGAGGTTCCATTCAGAATGCCTCTTGACAGAAGTTGCTCCCAATCTGGCTATGAAAGTGGTAATCTATCAAATCAAATATATGATGAACTCTACCTCGGCTCAAGCTATGTTTCACCTGATTCCATCGAGGACCCTGATCAGGAGAAGATGAAACTGTTGAGAATGGTTTATAAATTGCAGGATCAGCTCAACCGAACCAATCATGCAAACAGGGAAATAAATGAAAGACCGTCCACAGTAAATCATATTCCTTCATACCAAAGTCATGATTTTCATGAAGGAAGATTTTATCATGGTTTGGATTACCCTCAAGGGGATGCAAATGCAAGCTATAGTCATGGTATCAACATGCACCAAAGGCGGCATAACTTTTCAAGAATACCAACAAGAAATGCACACCACGTTGATCAACCTTGTTTCGATTGCCATCCTCAAGAATGGCAACGCTTAGGAGAGTTTCCTCCTCAATTTCCTTATCAGCCTGAAGATCCGTATAGGCGCCATCCAGGTCATAGTCATTGCTTATCTCAGCAATCTTATCCTTCAAGCCCACAATGGTTAAATCCCTCAAAACATGTACACAGCCGTGTAACAAAATCTTGTGAACAGAGGCACAGGGGTCCTGAGGTGAACTATACTAGGGATAAACCGAGCTTGACCAAGCGACATTACCGTCCAGTAGCAGGTGGAGCACCATTCATCACTTGTCAAAAATGCTTAAAGCTGCTACAACTTCCCGCAGATTTTCTCATTTTCAAAAGAGTGTGTCATAAGCTCAAATGTGGTGCATGTCAAAAGGTGCTTAAATTTTCTCTATTGAACAGTAGTCATATAGTTTCGTATGTTCCAAATGCTGTTGGACCACCATCAAGTGACCTTAACATACAAAACAAGTTGATAAATGGCACCAATTCTCATGCTGCGGACCCCGTGTCATGTTCCGATGATTATGGCCAGTCTGTTAGTAAAAGCTACTCGTCAGAAGGAGATCCTGTTTCTGTTGCACCATTTCTACATGGCGGTGCACGTGATAATCCAAATGGCTCTCCCGGTATTGTTGAAGCTATGACAGAGAAGGAGAAAATTGCTTCAAGAGGACCTAGCAAAAGTAAGGGTCCATCCAAAATGTCATCAGAAAGAGAAGCAACACAGTCACAGGTAAAACCTTCATCACTTCATCAACTAATGGGTTATTCCTCTCCAAGTCAAGTGTTGAGAGGTGCTCCATCCTCTGTTGAAGATAAAGAGGCCATGATCAATGGAGAATATTAAATTCTAACAAAGCTGAAAGTTGGATTTGTTGAATTCTTTATTCAAATGTAAGATAGTGATGAAGCATCTAGATATGATTATTTTGTTTTTTTTATATGGTGATTTGAACTAGGATGATATAAGAGTGACTTATTAGTCTTCATAGTGTATTTCATTATTCAACATTCTTATACAGTTTTAGCAACAGATGCAGAAAATATAATGTGTATAAATATGATTCTGGTTTATATGGAAGTAACTACTTGTGTGTATTTTAAACCCTGTGTATGTTTGTTGAAAAATTTATTGTACCCTGGAATTTCTTGCTTCATAAGAACAATTTTTAACTTGCAATAAGGCTTTTTAACTGGCAACTTAAGTTGTTGCCATCCATGGAACAAGAATGAAGTCACTGCATTGGTGATTGTTGGATCAAGATCAGATGGTTTACAAAACATGCAGTATTTGATTATTTTTTTAATCTAAAATACTGAACTTAAAATTTAGACTGTCTGATATTGATCCAATGGTTACCAATGCTTTGACTTGATGAATTTAGAGCTTCCCTGCTGTAGGAAGTCCATTTTTCTTGTTTCCACAGTGCATTGGTCGATTAAGTAGCCCCGTGGAACTGTGATTTTTGATTTTCCAAACACACTAAGAAATCCCACCTTGGAGGCAGGGGAAGAGTAAACGAGTGCGATAGGAATGTTGATTTCCTTACTGAGAATCCAAACACTTGTCCAAACCAAACGAGTCAGGTTTACTACAACAATGGCATATTTCATTTCATTTCATTTATATATATACACACAGAAGTAATAATACAGATAACATCTTTTCAGCTAAACTATAGTACATCTATATTTCTTATATTCTTATATACTGACTTATGATTAATTTCCTCTATAGTTGCTTCTTTTATTGGAAGCAATAGAAATCCTCTGATCCTGAAGCATGTTTAAATTGGGAGCTAACAACCGCGTGTACCGGTCAAAATACAAGAGCTGCTTTAGGAGAAGTGCAAATTCACGAGGAAACTTTAATCCATATGATTCACTAACCCGAACCTGCAGAATACAATGATGACATAAGTACTACATAATAATTAGCTTTCATTCACACAGTTTTTCATGTGGAAACTTTAATCATAAGCTTCACTAAACCGAAACTGTGGAATGTTGCATTTATGTTTAACCTACATTAAACTAAATATTTTCATGCTTAATACTATTTCTTGTTGAACAAATATTTTTAGCTTAAAAGTTCAAATATCCACAAGATATGCTGTAAAAAATCTTGTAGACATGCAAAGTTATTAATAAATTGACCGTTATTTTAAACTTTAAAGCATCATCTTCGTGTTTCAGAACAGTAAGGAAGCATAATAAATCACTGTGTTTCTTAATAAATAGAAAATTCCCATAAAAGCTGCCTTAGCATTCCAGTTAGCACAATCTAAGATTATTTACCACATCGAGAAATAGTGCATTCATCTGCCTCTCATCAACAACTACATTAGCAGAGATAGCAGCTGGATTTCTGGCTGTTCCACTTCTAGTTGCTACAACTATTTCAGTGTCCAACTCCTGCAATTGAATAGCAGGCAAAAATGCACAATATAAGTAGTGAAAATTTTATATATTGCAACCTGCATGAATGATCTGGATTGAGAGAGTGTATATGTGTAGATGAATGTCTAGACAAGTATATATACACATTCCCTAGTACTTTGAGAGCAACTAAATGTACAAAACTGAAAAATGCTCCCCAAACTAACAAAACAAGTGAAGGCATATATAGTCATTGTCACACCTGTAACTGACAAGTGAGATTATGTGCGTTACAGTACACTTGCCTTAATTGATGAGAACACTTTCTCCAAATCTCTAGCAAAGGCACTAGCATTAACATTGTTGCTTGTAGCACCCATTTGAATTAAGGAAGATGCCATTGAGTCATAATCTTCGATGGAAATTGATCCTAAGAAGACTTCCATAGCAGCCCATGTTTTGGGAGATATGCGACCAACAATTCCTGTAGATTGAACTTTGTTTTATTAGAATATAGTTATAGATTGAAATTCATAATACACGATATCTCATACATGTATATGTGTCTACATTACAAACAACAGAGAACGGTAAAATTTGTGGTCATTAGAAGATAAAATAGTTTGTAAAAGGACAAAGGCAAAGACCATTTGTTAGAGTTCGCAAGATGACTCGCTGCAATAACAAATTCTTAATAAATTGTACAGATAGATTTGAAACCTTGGAAAGTTAACAGATGACAAAAGTACTCAAAAACATTATAGCGGTAAGTATAACCAATTATAAACCATTCATAGGGAAGAAAAAACATACCAAAGTCAAGAAATCCAATACGGCCATCACGTAGAAGCCACAGATTTCCAGCATGTACATCGGCATGAAAAGATTCACATGCAAGCAAACTTCCAAACCTGCAGCAATATTTTATATAAAGATACAATGTCATGCTAAAAGGGGAAGACACGGGGATGTTAACTGGAAATAGATGTTTGGAGTCATACCACACATTGAGAGCAGTTATAAGGCTGGTTTCTGGGCTAGTAACTAATGACCTAATAGAGTCTAGGTCAGTAAGAGGAACTCCATATAGTCTTTGCATGGTTAAAACTTGCCGTGTACTGCAGTATTGATACACTTTTGGAGCTGTTGCTTGTCTAGTGAGTCCTGTTGCTTCTAAGTATCTCCTGAAAGCCTCAATATTTGCAGCCTCCTTGTAAAAGTCAACTTCTTCAAGCATAGACTCTCGTATGTCTTTGACAATACCAACCTAACAAAACGAAACAAAACTCATTTACAAGAAAGGAAGCATTTGAGGGCAAGTGTTTCGAGTTGCTTGTGAAAACAGCTTAATTCCCCCTATAATAGCTAACAAAAATAGCTTATGAAGATTATACCCTTAATTAATTTCAATGATAGAGATAACTTATACACAAGCACTTACACAATAATCACTTATTAAATAAGTGTTTAATTAAGTTGTTTATTGAAACAACACCAAATAACAAAACCATTGAGAGAGAGGTATAAGTTAGTGGTCCATCTATATCTAAACCTAATACATGACACAATCAATTTATCCATGTAGCCGATCTCATCCAGTGGTGGTGGTGGTGGTGGTGGTGTTGACAACAAAACTAATAACTAACATAAGAGTATTAATAAAGAAGTTTTAAGCATCCTTTAATATATAAGAAACAAGAAAGAAAATTAATTTAGTAAAAGGGGACATGAAAAAAAAATGATGAATTTAACCTAGTTAAAAGTTTCACTGGTTGTGAAAAGATGTCAAACAAGAAGCATTATTTTCATATTGTATTTGTAGCAAAAGTATTCACATAGAAGTAAGTATGCGCATATTGCATACCAGTGATGTCCGACTTATTTCAGGATTCAAGAACTCAATTATCCGAGCAACAACATAAACAAAGTTAAGATCTGCCACTAATATGTCCTCTATTCCTGGTTTTAAGACCTTTATAACCACATCTTCCTGTGAGCCTTTAAGCCTTGCACCATGAACCTTTACAGTTACAACAATTGCATTAGCAGCCACAGTAAGACTAGTAAAAAGTTATTGGAAGAGAAAGAAAGATGTACAAAATATACCTGTGCTATAGAAGCAGAAGCAAGGGGTGTTGGGTCGACATATTCATAAACACTTTCTATTGGTCTTCCTAGTTCTTTACGCAATATGGATTGAATTTGCTCAAAAGGAACTGGAGGAGCTCTATCAAAACAATTCTGGAACTCTTGTACATATTCAGCTGGAAACAGTGTTGGTGCAGATGCTATGAACTACCACACAAAAACCAAAAATAATCATTGGTACAAAAGTGCAAGACATATAGAAGATCAATTATTAAATAAGGAAAGAACTTTCTTGTCGAGGATAAGATCATATCAAGTGGTACTTAAATTCTATCAGCAACTTACAGTACTACTCTCCTACTAAAAACTATAAAATATTTGAATATTGATTATTGATTATTGAGTCATTTGATAATAGTAAACAGAGATGTATCATAACTATTCTACAAATGAAATAATATTACTGTTAGAATATATGAAAATATCTCCACTACTTGGCATGCATCTTAGATTTAATTTAGAATATATTACATTTTTATCTCTTTGGATAGGTTCTATATTTCTTTCTATTTCATGATTTGCTTCCTATTTTTATTAGAACTAGGAGTCTAGTGTTAATAAAAACAAGGGTCAGTGCTTAGTCTTTAGAATAAAAAAACCATAATGACAATTCAAAATCTCTATTCCTTCTCTTTCCTGCTTCCCTCCCTATCCAAGACTCGACAATGTCATCATAGTATCAAAGTGATTGCATCGTAGATTTAATTCACAATATATATTAAACTTTAACTCTTAGGATTAATTTCCACATTTCTTTATATTTCATAACTTGTTTCCTCAATAAATTAGGATTAGAAGTCTAGGTCTCGTTTAAATGAGGGTTAGTGCCTAGTAATTTGTGTAAAAAACCTTAACACAATTTGAGGTCACTAATGTTTCCCCCCCTCCCTCCATACCTAAGTTGTATAATTTCAACAATTGCAAAACACAAACTGAGAGAAGTGAGGAGGAAGTACTTATACCTGTCCTAATTTGATGTAGGTTGCTCCGAGGCGTTCAAATAACCTCCTCAAGTAAAAGGGGGACACTGGACCAAGTTGCAATTCGGTTGGTACCCCCACAGATGAATTTGTTGACTGCAAAATAATGCAAGAATGCTAAACAATTCTGTCTTTTATTAATGAAAAAAAATGTTAAGAGACAAATAGAATACTCAAACTACTATTCAAAAGGAATAAGGAACATATGCAACTTTTCTTTCATTGACAAAAAACGCAAGGTTGGCGATGTATACACCAGCAAGATATCTCAGACCTATACATTTTAAAATAATCCTTCTGTAGCTTCAATACCATCAGTGTTGTCAATCGCAAAATATAGCAGTTTGTTCAAATTTTGTTACACAATAGTGTTATAGCTGCTGTATGACAATATTTTGTACTAATTAGTGTGTCGCGGAACAATAGTTATTTATTCAGATTCTGCAATGCTATAGTTAACCGCTGTTTAACAACACTGCATACCAAATCAACCTGTGCTTCACAAATAAAATGTTATGACACAAACTTCAAACAAAGTAAAAAAACATTAAAGTTAGGTCTAAAAATTAAACATTATAGGATGTTAGTTTACCTTTGATACATCAGTTAACCACTCTTGACCAACCCCAAGAAAAGCTTGAACACCTTGAGCCAACCTAAGAACACCCCTAGGTCCTGTGTCCACAGATGTCTGGAGAATGTCCTCCACAAGCTTCGGTAACTTTTCTATACTATCTGACATAGCATAAGCACACAAATTACAGCCATTTCAGCAAAAAAATTCAAAGCATTCCATAGCCAAAGAGCAACTAACATTGGTTTGAGAAAAAATTGATTAGCTTTTACCTTGTAATAACACAATGATAATTTTTATATTTGTATATAAAATTGTAAAAATAAACAATGTGCTAATAAGGCAAAATATTTGGATTTGGATTCTGAGCAGTCACACACTGACATATCTCGCCTATTGGATGATGATAAGATGTCTCTTATAATTGATATATATTCGAGATTTCAAAACATATAAAACGAATAACATAATAGATAATCATATAATATACTTCAATCACCCTCAATGTTATTTTAATTTAGAAATGAAAAATAAATCTTCTCATTCATTCCCCTCGAAAATCCAACTCCCTAAAACAGCTTAGTGCAGTTTTTTTTTGTCAGATAGTCTAGTGACTATAATTTCACTTTTTAACAGTGTGAGTAAGTAGGCGTACCAAATTTCAATTCCCGTCATTGCACTTAACGTGTAATGTCCCTACCAACTAAGTTAAGCTCACGGGAGCTTGGTGCAGTTATAACTGCTTCAATTTAGTTGTTAATCCCTTATACAAATACCCCACATCCACATGTATGTCTTCAAATTCAGAATCACAAATATTCAAAATTTTCATTTCCTATTTCTCTAAATTCTATAAATCAAGAACTCTAAGAATATATCAAATTGTATTATAAAGTTCATTTCTTGAAATTAGAAAACAAAATCCCACCAAATATTCATCAATCATCACCTACTTCACTGATTAAACGGAAAGTGCTTATTTTTAAACTCAATTTTCGTAATTTCTCACAACTGAGTAGAAACTAGAGAGAATTGAAAGAAGAAACCTTGAAATCGACGAGATGAGAAAAGATCCTGAGTTTGAGCATAGCGAACGAAGAGAGTGAATCTCTTTGACTTGGAATGAACATTGAGCTTAGCGAAGGAAGAAGATGGAAATGGTAAACGAAGATGGTGATGATGAACCAATGGTATAGTGGCAGTTCTCAACCCTGAAACCGCCATGGATGATGAAGGTTGGTTGAGAAGAAGAATAGTGACGTGGTGGAAGTTTCAGTTTATGGCTCTGCTCTTTTTTGAACCATCTTATTTTTTATTTCATTCACTATGGTTGGAATTTTATTTTAATAAATACTTTAATAAAAAAATTATTGTTTTCTTTTTTACAAAAGAAAAAAATATTCATTTATTAAAGTTACAGGTATCTTTATGTTTCCGGAGCTACATAGTTGAAGAACTTGATCATTTATAAAATAAAATAGCCCTTTATGGTCAAAATAATATCTAAAAAAAATAAAATATCTAAAGATTGTGAAAATCAATCACCAATTATGGTCAAAATAAAATAAACCTAACATCGTTTAAAAAATTACAAACACAAGTTCCCTCAAATAAATTTAGAGTATAATTGATTCAAAGTGGATATATGGTCCGAGTTGAATATTAAAATGATTATACTGAGTCTAAACTGGAACGATGCCTTCCAAATTATTGTTTCGAAAAGCATGACAATGACTTGGTTTAGAGATAGGAATTCATAATGGATTGTTAAGATTTTTTTTATTACAATGACTATTTTGAGCAAGTGTTAGTTGGAGTGGAATGGAGATCAATTAATTAAGTGAGTTAAATTTTAGATTGGGTTGAAGAGTACAAGAAGAACAAAATATGAGTGAGATGATCCGCTAATTCAATGTTTTAAGGGATTATTTTTAGGTGAAAAATGGTGTCAAAGTTAATTGTGCAGTTGTTCAAGATTGAATGTGTTGATCCAACTCATTGAGACTTGCTTCTCTCCATTAAAACTTTCATCTAAGAAAACAAGTTTTGATCACAAATTTATCTTCGAATTTTATGTTCCACCTAAATGCTATTTGTTTATGGTTCATAGTTTACACAACTACTTGCAATCACAACAATTTTAGCTTAATTTTTCTTTTAACATTATTAGGCTTGCTTTTAAGGAGGGAGGAGAAATTGTGTGAGACTAGTTGTTGTAAAAGGGGTGTTTATGATGATTTGTAAAGAACAATGAAAATAGAGATGACGATGATTTTAATCGGTTAATTGTTCGACTATCAATCGTTAATTATAAGTGCTTATAAAAACAAATCGTCAATTATAAGCTAATTTTTCAGCTATAATTTTATCACAACAAGCTAAATTTTACCAAGCAAACTATTGGGGTAGGTTTGACTTACCAACTTTTCAAGTATCAACTTTAATTAATTATAACTTCAACGGTCAATCGTAATGTGTTTAATTGTAAAATTGTTCTTGAGATGATATAAATTAGCAACAAGAGACGAGATAAAAATTAAAAATCTTGTCCTTACTAAACCACCACAACATACTTTTATCCATGTACAAATTGTTTAAAATACTAAAATAATATTTCTTTTCCTCCAAACATAGTAAAAAAAATAACTTGTGCAATACATTAAAAATTTGTTACCTTTCATGTGCAAATCGATAAAAAAATGGAAATCTACAACAAAACTAATTATTATTGGTTGTATTTAGATGTTATTTTGTGAAAATTACTTGGATCACATCAAATTTTAGATTAATTTTTCAAAACTAAACTAAATCGAGCTAAATACATATATTTTAATACTATTTTTTTATTAGTATGATATATTGCATTAATTATTTATTGGTTGGTTTTTAATTTTTTTTTATACTACTTATTATTAGTTTAATTTAATCTATTTATTTTATATGTTTTAAATGTTATTCATCATAAAATCCATGGAGTGTGGTTGAACTATTGTTGCTCATCCTTCATTAATTAATAGTCATGGGTTTGATCTTCGCAATGAATACAGAGCAACTTTAAATCTCTGGGCCAATTATTCTATCTTTTGAGGTGCTCTAATCTAACGAGGGAAATAGTCAATGCGTATCACGGTGGATACTCTGGTCTCGACAAAAAATATATATTATTTATCATAACCAAACGTTAGTTGATTTAGTGGTGATTGACGCAGAACTTGGTAAAGAGGACCACGGTTTGATAATGCAGCTGCGTTCGGAAGGGGCTTGAACCACTTGATGCCAGAACTGACCCCCGAACTTGATCCAGTGGTGATTGACATGAACTTGGTAGAAAAGACCGCGAATCAATTCCACGCAAATGCGTTCGGGAGAGCATAGAACCAATTAATGCTAGAAATGACCCTCAAACCAGATTAAACTTGTGGTGAAAACAAAAAATGTTATTCGTCATCACTAAACATAATTTTGATCTAGTGATGATTAACGCTGAACTTGATAGAAAGACCACTATATGTAAATTACATATTATATTATATTTCCCTAATTTTAACTTTTAATAAAATAATAAATCACATATTATATTTTACATCAAAATCTTTTAACAACTACATCAAAATTATTATTTTATCGTATCTTCATAGTATTAATTTTAATTCATTATATTCACTAAGAAAAATATTAATAAAAAAAATATTAATTTATAATTTGGATATCCAAATATCGATTGAGTTAAACAACATTAAATTGAATCACATCTATTTTATTTGAATCAAATAAATTTCTTTTTCTTAAAACCGATCTAAAAACCACAGTCGAATCAAGACCGTCGGATTTGGTGCAAAACAATCTGTCGCGTGGGTTATGGGCTTGCGGCATTCCGTTGTAACATTAGCGTGATCGTAGAACAAAAACAGAGACAAAAAGACTGATATATATAATCACATCACAAGAGTGTTCTAATTCTATTCTATTGGTTCCAAAATTCTATGTTCTTTCTTACTTCGGTGATTCTCTTTCTCTCTTCAGGTTCCAATTCCAAAACCCTCTAAAAGTTCTCGACTTTCTTCATTGTTAAACTATATCTATGACGGTTTTGTCTTCATTCTATAATTTTATGACTACCCTTTTGTTTAATCATGTTCAAGTTTACTTAAAGCTTTGTTTTTTTCTTAACCCATTTGATTGTTAATTGCATTTTTCAACTTTTGAATTTTCTACATTGAATGAATGTTTAGGTTTTGAGTTCATGTTTAATTATTGTTTAGTTTATTTTTCTTTGCTTGTTGTCATTGTTTATTAATTGTGCTTGGTTTGATTTGGGGTTTATGCTGTTTGAGAACCTTATGTCTTATGTTAAAGGCTAAATATTTTTGAGTTCTTGTGGTTTCATGTTGTGTTTTGGTTTCAATTTTGTAACATCATTATTTAAAATTAGTATGTTACTACTAGTCTTTTTTTTTTGGTTACCATGATATAGGTAGTTAGCGATGACTAATCTCGGAGAACCTGTGAGGCACACAAGATGAGTTCTCCCCTGCTAACTGAATTCTTTCCATACAATGATCCTGGAATCAAACCCCTGACCACATGCTTAAGGGGCCCCAAGACCCTTACCACTTGGATCCCAGTACTACTAGTCGTGTTTTATAAGCTCATTTTGTAAAATTCAGTTGGGAGGGGAGAACCCACCTTGCGTGAGCTTCCCCGACAGAGATTAGTTACTGCTAAACATCGGTGGAAACTTCATACCAATAACTTTGTAACTAAAAAACAAAGAAGCTCATTTTGTCATTTTTACTTTATTTTTTAAATGAAAAAATTAGTTTATAGAAAAGGAGCGGTAGTATTTGGTAGTGTATATAAGATGTCCATTTTTATGAGTGTTACTTAGACCATCCACAATAAGCATAAGTACCATATAGGTACTCCCATTGTGGTGTAAACGAAAATGATGCTTATTGAGTGGAGGTGCTCAAATAAGCCAAACCAAATAAGCTCTTATATATAGGGAGAACTTTGTTTCCCTACAGAGTGATTATAATTAGAGACAAGGGTGGTAGAAGTATAACTTGCCTTTTTTTTTATGTTTTTTTTTCTTTCAGTTTTTATCCATTGGTGACAACTGATGGGTAGGCGAAAAAGTAAACCGCATCGATCAGGTGGAATAATAGTAGAAACAGATGCTACTGCTGAATCGCAACCGGATAAACATAATTTTGTAGAAGCAGAAGAAGAAAAGAGTGATTTTGAGAAACCTTATTTTGTTGAGGTCGACCGGTCTGGTTGGTTGTCAGATGAACACCTTGATATTTCAGAAGTTGTTTTGAAGGATTTAAATTTAAGAGAAGGTTTTGATGGTTTTGAACTGTCAGAGGAATTTTATCAGGATCCCCAATTCTCATTAAGATTTCGTCTGTGTAATGTGAATGTTAGTAATGTTTTTGGTCGAATCAAACTTGGCCATTGGCCTGTGTTACCTTATACTGATATTCATTTAGAGTTTGTTAAAAGAACTACGGTTGACGATACCGAAACATGCACAGTGTTGTTATCTGGTATTTTTGATGGACCTGATGAAGGTGTTTCTGGTCTTGTTCACTTGATGAGTTTGAAATTTGTTACATTGAGGGCTGTTATTGGGATTAGGCTTTCTGAGGACATTCCTTCCCTCCGGATTAGGGTTGAGGTACTAAAGAGTGCCTTCGATGCATGTGAGTCACTTCTTGAGGGTTCTAGAAAACTATGGAAAAAAAGTATGATGAATGTCATGTCTTGGTTACGACCAGAAATAATGACTTCAGAAGTTAGGTATGGGTTTAGTAGCTACATGGAAATGGAAGTTGATTCGCAGAAAGAGATGCCAGGTGAAGATGGTTATGCAGGGAAATGCTCGAGGTTTGATCCTGCAGGTTTTTATGAAGCCATTAAGCCTTCAAAGTAAGTCAAGTTTTCTCTTTTTCTTTTTGTTGAGAAAAATTGGTCAATCATCATCGATTTTACAATAACAGAGTTGTCATATGAACATCGTTAAGTCTTAACAGTAATCACTATCTAATTCATTGTTATCGAATTGTGGTAGACTGGTAGCAAAACTTGAACAAATCGCTATTGTTCTTTGATGCACTATTTAGTAAAGAGTTGTCAAGTAGCAGCAATATAACCGTCCGACAAGCAAAATTTGAACAAATTGCTACTCCCTCCATCTCAAAATAATGGTCTTTTAAGATTTCTACACGAGTTTTAAGAAAATGATTGATTGTGTTGATTTCAATGATAAAATTAGTATAATTTACTAAAATATCCTTATTAATTGTAGTTAGTGGAGTAGTTTAGTTAGATGAAGTTTAATAAATAAGGGTATAATAATGGAAAAATGTAATAAATGCTGCATTGGTATTCAAAAGTGACAATTATTTTGAGACAGAAAAAAAAAACTCTAAGGAGACAATTATTTTGAGACGGAGGGAGTATTTTTCATGATCCTCGGTTGATAACACTGTTCCAATTTTTTCGTGTGGCTTGTGGCTTATCTGTTGTATATATGTGCACAGAGCAGAGCCAATGCTTGAAGATGACATACCTGAGTTACTTCCTGAACTTCGGCCATATCAACGGCGTGCAGCTTTCTGGATGGTAAAACGGGAAAAACTAATGGAAGAAAGTCAGAATGAAAGTGAAAGAAATCTGTTTCATTCTCCACTATGCGTTCCGGTTGATTTTCTGGACACAAGGGCTAAAATGTTTTTCAATCCTTTCAGGTAAGTTTTTTTACCAGTTCTCAAAATGTAACTTATATGCATTGTTTTTTATTATGTAATTCATATATGGGAGTTCTCACTTTCTCTCTCCCACTACAATTATGATTTCATTTCACTTGTGCTTATTTGAGTTATAATGGCTTCAGTGGAAATATTTCCTTGTGCCCAGAGACTCCTTCACCTTATGTATTTGGAGGCATTCTTGCTGGTAGGTCCCAAGCTTTGTTTTGCATATTTCTTTTATTTTTCTCAAATAATCATGTGGGTTCTTATTAACTTTTTAATTTAAATTATTTGATATTTTATAGTTAAAAATAATTTAATAAAAAATTATTAATGTTATTGGTATTAACGACAAACTGTGTGGCTTAGTTGTTCTACTTGCATATTCTCTTATTTTCTTCAAAGGCAAGCCTCATGGAAACTTTTCACTTTCTTATGCCTGCTTTCTATATGTTTATTTATGCTCAAAAGTATGGAATATTGAATATGTTTATTTATGCTCGAAAGTATGGAATATTGAATATGTAATTGTAATGCTTGTGTTCTGAAACTTATGTAGTAGTAGTTTCAACTTGAAGGCAAATATTCTTCATTGCTGTATTGACAGACAAACTGTGCATTTCCTGTTCTCAATTACTAAATGCTTCAATGTAACAGACGAGATGGGCTTGGGAAAAACTGTAGAATTGCTTGCTTGCATCTTCGCTCACCGTAAATCAGCATATGAAAGTGACATACTTATGGATTCAGTTCCCCAAGTCAATGAAGACGAAAAAGTCGCTTTAAAAAGACTCAAAAGAGAGCGTGTGGAGTGTATATGTGGAGCTGTGAGCGAAAGTCTCAAATATCAAGGACTATGGGTTCAGTGTGACATTTGTGATGCGTGGCAACATGCAGATTGTGTCGGTTATTCACCTAAAGGAAAGTCACTGAAATCAAAACAAGGATCGGAAAGCAAGACACATAAAACTACCATAGTTGTGAGGAATGGAGAATATGTATGTCAGATGTGCTCTGAACTAATACAGGCTACTGAAACTCCTATTCCCTCTGGTGCCACTCTCATTATCTGCCCAGCTCCTATTTTGCCCCAGTGGCATGATGAAATTATACGGTATAGTTTTAATGCATTAAGATTATTAAAGGATCATAGATTTGAAATTCCATCCGTGTCTGCTTTATTTTTGAATGCCGAAGCTCCGTCTAATTTTTTTTAAAACTGTGATGCATACTAGCATAAACCCTAAGTTATAAAGATCTTTCCCCTACCATTTATTGACGCTAAAGTCACATGTTGGTGAGCCACAACTTTTCGAGTCTATGTTGTGTGTTACATTAGGATATTTCATGCCATCTTTTAGGGAAAAATAGTTGTTTTCAAATTTTAGGTTCTTTTTTTAGACATGCATAGTTCGATTATTTTTCATGCTTTAGTTGTGCTTATCAATTGTGATCAAAATGTGTAATTCTTTATTTAGTCATTTAATATAAAGGAACTTATAACCGTCTCATACTCATTAACTTCTCGTTGTTACTGCAGTCATACACAGTCATAAACTGTGATGCATACTAGCATAAACCCTAAGTTATAAAGATCTTTCCCCTACCATTTATTGATGCTAAAGTCACATGTTGGCGAACCACAACTTTTCGAGTCTATGTTGTGTGTTACATTAGGATATTTCATGCCATCTTTTAGGGAAAAATAGCTGTTTTCAAATTTTAGGTTCTTTTTTTAGACATGCATAGTTCGATTATTTTTTCATGCGTTAGTTGTGCTTATCAATTGTAATCAAAATGTGTAATTCTTTATTTAGTCATTTAATAAAGGAACTTATAACTGTCTCATACTCATTAACTTCTCGTTGTTACTGCAGTCATACACGTCCAGGAGCCTTGAAAATTTGTATTTATGAAGGTGTTCGTGAGACATCTTTCTCCAATAAACCTCTAATGGATGTCAGTGACCTTGCCAGTGCAGACATTGTAATAACTACATATGATGTGCTTAAAGAGGATTTGTCCCATGATTCTGATAGACATATAGGCGACCGACTCCTTTTAAGATTTCAGAAAAGGTTTGCTCTAAAGAGTATTATATTTTTCCCTTTGTATCATCATATCTATAGGGAATATTTCTTCCTAGAATAACATGAGTTTGTACTATGTTTCATAATAATTTTTATTCATTAGATTCTGATTTTGTGTCTTTGATGTGGATATATATATTTTTTAAATATTTAAAGGAACCACACATGATTCATGTAGATACTCATGATATTACATATGAGAATAAGTTTAGTTTTCTGTATATCCTTTAGGATCCAAAGTTTTTAGTAGCCTATTTTTTCTTCTTGTAGGTACCCGGTTATCCCAACTCTTCTTACCAGAATATTCTGGTGGAGGATTTGTTTGGATGAGGCTCAAATGGTGGAGAGTACTGTTGCTACTGCTGCTACTGAAATGGCTCTAAGACTCCATTGCAAGCATCGTTGGTGCGTTACAGGGACCCCAATTCAACGAAAGTTTGATGACTTATATGGACTTCTAAGATTCATTCAAACTAGTCCTTTCAATATATACAGATGGTGGAGTGAAGTTATTCGAGATCCTTATGAGGTACTTTGTTATAATCAAATGTTTGACTAAAATGCTGTTGGTTGACGTTCAATATTACTCGGTTTTTCTTTTATATATTGTTGAGTCCCACATTAAATGAGATATGGCCTGAAAATGTATAAGTGGGAGACATTCTTCACTTTACAAGCCAATTTTGTAGGGTTTAGTCCAACTCAACCCAAATCTTAAGGATTTATCAGAGGCTATCCAAGATCTGTTGTGGCACTTGCTATTGGGCCACTCCGGTCACACTCTAAACGTCCAGTCCTGGGCATGTGAGGGGTCTTTGAGAGTCCCACATTGAAAGAGATATGACCTCCAAATGTGTTTATAAGCGGGAGACATTCCTTACCTTACAAACCGGTTTTGTAGGGTACCAAAATTTTAAGATAAATAAACATGGAATAGTGTACTCAATGTGGAATCAATGACCTACGTATAAATTAATCAAAATTCTTTGGATTTGAAGAAAAAAACAACTGAGTTTAGTTATATTTTGTTATAGTCAACTAATAGCCAAAAACATAATAATAGTCTTAACAGCTAGAACCAATATGGAAATATATGCCTTTAATTTATTTTATTTTATTTTATTAAGAGATGCTAAAAGTCTACTGTGTCTAGAGAACGTAGAAGCCATTCTGCAATATTGTCGTATTTTAGACTTCTCTAATTTGTAACGTCCTTTATCCGAATCAATTCTTTCAGTAGAGTTCAAATTTTGTTGTTGTTATTGTACATTTTCTATTCTTATCCATTATTCGATAATTCCGCAGAAGGGAGATATGGGAGCTATGGAATTTACACACAGAATTTTCAAACAAATCATGTGGCGTTCTTCTAAACAACATGTTGCTGATGAATTGAACCTTCCCTCCCAAGAGGAGTGCCTCTCTTGGCTTACACTATCACCAGTAGAAGAGCACTTTTACCAGAGGCAACATGAAGTTTGTGCTAGGGATTCCTATGACATTATTGAAAGTTTGAGAAAAGATATTTTTAATAGAAAAGTCCCAGGTTTTTATTCAGTGTTGTATAATTTTATTTTTAAAGTCATTTTGAAAGAATAGCATCTCGGATAATGATTAAACTTGCAATATTTCGGATTCCAGATTCTGTCTCTTTGAGTGGTTCGTCTGATCCTTTAATCACGCACGCTGAGGCAGGGAAGCTTTTGAATGCTTTGTTGAAGCTTCGTCAGGCTTGTTGTCACCCCCAGGTTGGAAGTTCTGGGTTGCGTTCGCTGCAGCAGTCACCTATGACAATAGAAGAAGTACTAATGGTGTGTTAATTGTACAGATCTTGTTAACCTTTTATTAATGATCTAAATATGTTTTTCAATTGACATGGAACTTAATCTATAGGTCCTTATAAGCAAGACCAAGATTGAAGGCGAGGAAGCCCTCAGGAGGTTAGTTGTTGCTCTGAATGGGCTTGCAGCAATATTTACAATACAAAAAGATTATTCTCAAGCTGCTTTGCTGTACAATGAAGCTCTTACTTTGGCTGAAGAGCATTCTGAAGATTTCCGCTTGGATCCTTTGTTAAATATTCACATTCATCATAATCTCGCTGAAATATTCCCCCTGGCTCAAAATTTTGCTTTGAACTTGCCATCCCAAAGAAAACAATTATCTGGAACTTCTGCAGTTAATACAACTAAAAAGCATTTTATCGTAAGGGCTGATCATGATCAAGTGAAGAGACATAAATTAAATAGCTTTGATGACGCAAATTTAACAGTGGCTTCTGCAGAACCATCAAATGTTGCATCTATCCTTTCAGAAAATGAATTAAAAGATAGGGAATTTGATGATTTGTCGGCAAGTTCCGTCAAATATCTGACAGCAGAATGTGAAGATTCAAAACAGAAATATTTATCTGTGTTCAGTTCAAAGCTAGCGGCAGCTCAGCAGGAGTTTCAAAGTTCTTACACGCAGGTATATATCCTTAATGGCTCTCAAGTTTTTTTATTGTTTTTTTTTTATTGTTGAACTTTTGGGGTTTTTTATTTGTTTGTATTGGATGATTTGAAGGTTGGTAATGCATATCATGATACCGAAACAAATCAATCTACATTTTGGTGGTTAGAAGCGCTAGATCATGCTGATCAGAACAAGGATTTCTCGGCCGAGTTGATTAGAAAGATTGAAGAAGCCCTCTCAGGAGATTCGAACAATTCAAAATCATCACGAATACCTGCTCGGTTAGTGATGTTTTGACCGTTTAAAACATTTATAAAGCAGTGGATTTTTGTGATAACCCATTTCAAAGTTTTGTTGATTGTACATGTTGCATTGTTAGAAACGGTTCCTTTTGTAATTTAAGATTTGAAAATTCTTTTCTAAAAGATTTTGATAAATTACAGTTAGTAAATTATAACATGCACTGTTTCTAATGTGTGTTACTTCTAACCCAGTTTCCGGAGCATAAGCTCTATGAAGTATCAAATTCAGACCGGTTTGGATCAATTAGAAGCCTCTAGGAAAGTGCTATTAGATCGTCTGTTAGAAGTTGACCAGACAATGGAAAAACCAAAAGATGAAGATATTGAGCGCGTTGGTAAATGTCGAAATTGTCAACCTAATTGTGACGGTCCCCCATGCATTCTGTGTGAACTAGATGAATTGTTTCAGGTTTGGCAATGAACTTATCTGTCAATTTGATTCACACCACTTAAAAGTATGAAGCACAGACACTCCTCGGATTAGGCATGTCCGATACTGACACTTACGATTACTTTGAATTATATTATTTTCTCAAACTTTGATCTGTGTGGATGTGTCAGTGTCCAGGTCGTGTCCGGTGTTCGTGTCTGTGTCCATGATTCATTGTCCATGATTCATAGCTTCAAACAAATGTAATATGGTCTCATGGTTTAATTTTATCATCAGGCCTATGAAGCTAGACTCTTTGTTCTCAAGAACGAACGTGGAGGGATAATATCATCTGCTGAGGAGGCAGTAGATTTTCAAAAGAAAAGTTTTGCAAGGAATCAATTCCTCTCAAAGCTATCGCAATCTAATCACAGTTCATCAGTGTCTGGTATTGAATATGAAGAGTCCAGAAAAAGGAATGTTGGACAGAAAGTTGTGGTTAGTTTTTTATTTCATTTAATTAACTTTTGCATTGGGTTATAGACAGATACAAATACATTAGACCTCTCTCTCTCTCTCTCTCTCTCTCTCTCTCTCTCTCTCTCTCTCTCTCTCTCTCTCTCTCTCTCTCATTCATTTACAATCATAATGTTCTTCTTTTGTTGAGATATACCATTCACTGTTGATTGGAACAGTCTAGAATTGTCACATAACAAATATGAAATGAAAATGGAAAGAACAGTATGGAAATGTATCAATAGGTTCATCACTTCTTCGCTTCATTACCGTATAAATTTTCAAGATTTTGTGAATTGTACTAAATTCACCGTGTTCCTTAGCAATGTATTTTATTTATAGTCATAAAACTTGCACTTGATGAGAAATTAGATTTGGATTTGCCCATAAATGACAATAGCTTTATTTTCATCAAGGAAAATCAGATTTGTACTGAAATATGTAACATTTATTTACTAATCTTCCATATTGATTATGGTGATCTATTTAGACTTCAAAATCGCCATCTATGCTGGAGGTTCTTCTTGGAGTTATAAAGAACCATTGCAAGACTCGGTTTGGAAAGGACAGTGTCTCAGCAGCCACCAAGCATTTACATATTTTTGAGGTATAGCCTGATGAAATATTATCTATGCTTATCTAGCGTTGAATCGGCATATATAATTCATATAGGAGGTATTAATGTAGAGAAAATTTTAATTTCAATATTGCCCTCCGATCCTAAAAACAAATATTAAAAAGAGAAAATTCTGATTATTGTCTCATGATTTTGTAAGGGAATGCGAAAGGAGTATGTCTATGCAAGGTCTTTGGCATTAGCTCAAGCTCAATATCTGCGTGCTCATGATGAAATAAGAATGGCGACTTCTCGTTTACGCCTAAAGGCAAATGAAGATGATGAATCTCTTGATGCTTTAGGTGAAAATGAATTATATGCGGCTAACACAAACTTTACCCAGGAAAAGTTTATCTCATTGGCCTTGTTGTCACAGATAAAAGGAAGACTGCGGTACTTAAAGGTATGGAAAAATAAGCATAAGAAATTTGTGTGCATATAGTATAGTTTGTTTTGTGTGTATTTTAGTTACTTAAAGGTATGGAAAAATAAGCATAAGAAATTTGTGTGCATATAGTATAGTTTGTTTTGTGTGTATTTTAGTTACTTGTCTCTTGCAGGATAGTGGGTTTAATTTTTTTTCTTTCTTTTACATGGTTGTCATTTTCTGATCCAACTCATGAATTCTATGATATTTTATTTGGCGTTAAACTTAAGCTGAATTACTTTCCAGGGTTTGGTTCAATCTAAGCAAAAACCGCCATCGGAAAATCTAGATAACTCTTTATGCACTCAAGATACAAATGCTATGTCAAACTCTACGGAAGAGAAAGATGAACTCATATCTAAAGCTTATGAGGAAACGTGCCCAATTTGTCAAGAAAAGCTAGGTCATCAGAGAATGGTGTTTCAATGTGGGCATGTTACTTGCTGTAAATGTAAGTATCGTGTGACAAAACTCATATTATCTTTAGTATTGTGTGAAATGTTTAGCGCATACACATATAGTGGTAGTCTCATCCATTTTTGGTCAATAGATATATAGTTGAGCATTCATTGACTTTTAAATAAAAATATAATATGGAACATAACTATGCATCTATTTCTCGCAGGTTTATTTGCTATGACTGAGCGAAGACTTCAACATAGCAAGAGTCATAATTGGGTGATGTGCCCAACATGTCGACAGCATACCGATTTTGGAAACATTGCTTATGCTGTTGATGCACAAAATGAATCTCCCAATTCATCAATGCTGCATACAATTGACGGCCGTGAAAATCATGAAGCATCCATTACTGTTACAGGCTCATACGGAACCAAGGTGTTTTCTCATATTACAACTTTAAGTTTATTTATAACCTCTAGATGAATAAGCATATTTATTTTTCATCTGCACATACCAATATCTGTGATGTCTAAGTCTGAATTGGTTCTACTGCTTTGTACTTGAGATTTTTCTATCTGTGATGTCTATTCCTTTTTTAGATTTTTATAATTAAATATCTAATTATATACGTGCATAGCATTGTTAATAATATATTCTCTCTTCATCTCATTCCAATTTGTAACTTTCATGTTCCTGCTAATTAGTCAGCATTGGATTATTTGTTTTATACCATATATTATGCCTTCTAACTCTTGTATTTGTCATCTTTGTATTGGTTTGGATGTTTTGCAGATTGAAGCAATCACAAGAAGAATCTTGTGGATAAAGGCTACAGATCATAAATCAAAAGTTCTCGTATTTTCAAGTTGGAATGATGTACTTGATGTATTGGAACATGCGTTTGCCGCCAATAACATCACCTTCATCCGGATGAAGGGAGGCAGGTATGATAATATATGCTATTGCTATTTCTATTTCATATTTCATATTTTATTTGAGTACTACTTATGCTGGACTAGAAGACATTTGAGGCATAATAAAAAGAGACCGAATAGGTAGACAAAAATATGATGGAAACCCTATTTTGGTTCCTAAGATTAATTTTTTTTTTCATGATGTGACTGTTACATTTAAACCTTCTCACATCGTTCATATTCACCTCAGGTAGATCCGCTATAGCTTTCACTTTTTGAGAAATATCTTATTCCATGTCAAGGCAATTCATCTGCTCTTCTGACTTCAACATTAGAGTGCATAGTTTTTTTTTGGGCATATTTTCTTAAGACGCTACGTAGGTTTTTGCGTCAAATAATAGGATGATTGATTATCTAATTTAAAGTTTCAACTTCATTATACTCAATGTTATTTTTCGTTATGGATTTATGAGTTCAGGAAAGCACATATTGCCATCAGTCAATTTAGAGGAAAACAGAATGGCACAAAAGGATGTGAGGGACCAGAACCAAAATCTATTCAGGTGTTGTTGCTTTTAATCCAACATGGAGCCAATGGCCTCAATCTTTTGGAAGCACAACATGTGGTCCTTGTAGAGCCATTACTCAATCCAGCTGCTGAAGCACAAGCAATCAGTCGTGTACATCGTATTGGCCAAAAAAATAAAACCCTCATTCATCGTTTCTTAGTAAGTCTCTCTCATGCACTTGAATTCAATCATCCTTGTTGTCTTTGAATGTGCTCTCTGCACTTTCTTGTCTGTCTATGAAAAATTAGTTCTTACATCTTTGTTCTTGAATCTGTTAGGTAAAAGACACAGTTGAAGAAAGCATATATAAATTGAACAGAAGCAGAAGCAAAATCAATCATTCATTCATTAATGGTAACACAAAAAATCAAGATCAACCTGTTTTGACCCTTAAGGACGTCGAATCCTTGTTAGCAAGAGCACCATTAACGGCGCCAGAAATCGATGAAAATCCTAATACGAATACAAACCTGAGAGACTTGCCACCATCAGTTGCTGCAGCTATAGCTGCTGAAAGAAGACATAATGAACAAAGAACATGATTCTGTTTTTCTCTTTATTTCTAAAAATGTGGATTCTTCTAACCATTCTGTAATATCTAGAATTTCTCTACATTTATTCTTTTTTTTTTTTAAGAACTCTTCATTTATTCTTGTACATATAAATAAATATAATAATATATATAACTTATTTTCAAATTTTGAGCTAAGATCTAAAAATGTTTGGTATTTATGAATAATAAGTAATTACAAAAATTAGACGGATTATGGGGCAACCTCGAAACCTGCGAATTTAACCTGCATAACTCATAGGTTTAACGGTCCAACGCACATGGACCAACTATAAATAAACAAAAAACAAGTTAATCTTAAACCTCTGTTAATTGCAGGTTAAACGGATCGGTCTGGAAAACTTAACCATTAATCCACATTGAAGATATTAAGATTTGAATTGAGTGCTCATGAAAGTGGAAAAGAACGGCGGCTGTATAATAAATAATATCCAAGTTATGTTAAGTAGTGTCTTTAGAGCACTGGTTAAGAAAAAGCAATAAGATTTATATTGAAAAGATTATTGTTTTTATAATTTTTAAACATTAATTACACAAATTTTAAGATAGTTTTATTATTCTTAATTTCTTTAACAAGTGTCTCAGAAGTATTTGTCAGCATTTTTTATAATTTCTAATTTTCCTTAAATCCAAAGGAAAAATAAATATTATAGATGTTGTTTATTTAAAAATCAAGTTGTATAAGTATCTTTAAATGACTTGTTTATGGTGCACAAGTGAAACAAGTTTTTGCTTTATTAGATAACATAATACTCTATATGTGACGAGACATATCAATTCAATAATAAAATTTATTGATTCAATAATAAAAATAAATTTATGTACCAACAAAAAAAATTTATACATGGTGCAAAACTTGCACCATTATAGTTGAACTCTTCCAATCAAGCTTTTATCTTAAAATAAACGATCAAAATTTTCAATCTCTGAAAATTTAAAATAAGAAAAATCTCAAACTGATTTTCATATTAAGTTTTTGTTTTAAGCTATAAGATATTTTTCACAAAATTTTCTTGGTCGCCAAAATTTTATTACTAGAAACCAATTTTTACACGTTTTTTTACAAAAAAAAATAGAATTGTGTGCCACTACAAATCTACCATCACTCTTTTGACGTGTGGAGGACATCCTCAAATAATCTCGAACAATCTGTCACCGTCCTACAAAACATGTCAAAAATATGTCACGTGTATAATACTTTGGACCATTGCATTGACACGTGCATTAATTTTGTTGCCACCCTCTAATTCAAACATTGTATTTATACACATTACTTAAGCTTATAAATAAGCATATGTATCCACCATATCCAAAAATCCACATTTTATGCATATCTCAAACACAAGCATCAAAATAATTCAACCAAAGTATCCAAAAATGAAAGGGTCATCTTTTGTTACTAATGTCTCCTTTTCTCCTTCTTTGAAAAATTGTAATCATCCTATGATTCCATTTAAATGTAATGCTTTTCCTAGTAATGTGATATTGAAACCATTGTTGGCAAAGGTGAATATTGTTCAAGAACAAAAGGGTAAAAGTGGATTTGTTGTTGGATGTGCTAGTCGGAGTTTGAGGAATGAGTTGAAGAGAGAACTTGAAGATGAGATTGATGAAGAAAAGGGTAAAAATGGAATGAAAAAGTTTAGTGAAAATTGTGGAGAAAGGAAAGGTGTTGTTGAGTTGTTGGAATGTTTGGAAAAGGAAGCTATAATGGGTGATGATGTTGGAAAAGAACCTAATGATTACAATAGAAGGGCTAAGATATTTGATAAAAGTTCTAAAGTATTTCAAGCTCTCAAGGAAACAGATTCGGATTCTACACATTAACGTGACAAAATAATCGATCCTCATCTTTGGTATAGAACAATTTTAAATTTTTGGGCCAACTATCTCGATCTCTCCAATCTAGCGAGAGATTAGTCAATACATTCGGGAGTGGATATCCGATCTCGACAAAAAAATAGTGTAGATTGTTTAAATATGATTCGGTGAAGTTGTAACACTGATTTCAAATTAGAACTCAATTGTTTGTAAATAAGTTTTAATAGATCTCTAAGAATTCAATAAAAGGGACTTTGATATGATTTTGATTGACTCATTTCATAATTTGTATTTGAAACAAGCAAATAGTGACAAATTGTATTACTTTAAACCATCTTTGTGTATATCTTTTGTAATTTTAAAGATTGAAAAACTAATTACAAGGTGTAGATTTTGTTGAGTGTTTCTTTCAAATATGCATCTAGAAACAAGACAAAGGTTTAGATCGTTTTGATAAGAAGCTCCAACTACATGGATAGGAAAATTAATCAACTTTAGGAGCTTGGAACCCAAGGACTGTAATGAAGAATTAGATTGTTGTTTTTTCTAGTTGTTCTTTTCTATAATTATAATGTGCTCTAGCTTTAGTTCCTTTATTTTTTATGAATAATTTTACAAGCTTTTGATCATGACAAAGGAGTTGTAAAATCAATAATTATGATACACATCACATTAAAATCAAGAATTATCATAAAAAGATTGTTAGAGGTACATGAGTTTTTGTGTCTGAATATGATAGTTTTTTTGATAACAAAGAAAATCACTTACTATTGAAGTGGTAACTGGTAATACCATGTAAATGCACAATCTCTCCCAGATTATGATTTCTACAATAGAACTAGAAGAATATAAGTGCTTAATGAGGCAGAATATGACCACATGTACCTCAATCTGCATAGCCTTAGTGTTTAGTATCATACAATTTTTACTAACTTCTGAGTTACATATGGAATATCAAAATGGGGCTAGACCCCAAATAGTTTCTATGACAATAAAATCCCAACACAATTAAGACAAGAAAAATGTTAAACAGACTTTGAAAGTTGATTTTGATTGCTGCTAGAATCGTCTGACTCCTGTGTCGACCGACGACCCTTATCAGGACCACCTATGATCCCCCATCTCTCAAATTGTTTTTGTCGAGCTCGAGCCCTTTCCTTCTCTTCTTCTGATTTCTGTGCAAAACAGTAAGGACAGGAGACTCCATATTCATATTCTGGGGATTCCATGTCTTCATCACTTACAGGCTGCTTACAGCCATAGCATAGCTTGAAATTTCCTGGTACCAAACCATGCTCAACAGAGACTCGCTTGTCGAAAACAAAGCACTCTCCTTCCCAGAGACTTTGTCTCTCTGGAACTTCCTCAAGATATTTCAGAATTCCACCTTCCAGGTGATAAACCTAAATTTTTTTGAAATAGAAATATGACAGTCATTTTGTATGCCAGTAAATATTGTAACTAAATAACAATCAAAACTCATTCATACAAGCAAATACATTAATATTGATTATCTAGTATTATTGAGTCTGTGCGTACGAAGGACAATATTTTGAATAAAAGCACATTTAAACAAGGATAAAACTATAGTTCTATGATAATATCAGCTTATAATTTTGATGTCACTTATTTTTACATAAAAATATCACATTTATACTACTTCATGATTCGAAAATAGGTCTCCGGTTTGCAGTTTGAATCTAGATTTGATAAACCATCCCAAATATTTATTGAACTTACTAATATAATCAGAAAACATTTGAGAAAACTTCAAAATAAATAAAACTAAAATGCGTTATCTTTATTTCCCATGAGTGTTTAATAGGTCTTGGCATTGGCATTAAGAGCCAAACCAGAATTATTTTTTTTAAATAACAAGATAGGAAAAAACAAAATGATATTTAATTCAAATAAATCATGTTCATGCAAAACAAAACAAAATAAAATTTAAAGCTAAAATCACCTCTTTGAAACCTTTGCTAAGAAGTAGACTCGAAGCTTTCTCACATCGAATACCCCCAGTGCAATACATTGCAACACGTGGTAAATGTTTCGGATTCTCTGTTTCTTTTTCCGCACTTTGTTCTGACTGGTTTGCATCAACTTTTGAATTCTCAGCATCTGTTCTGGTAAGCTCGAAACGTTCCTCCACCCAAGAAGGGAATTCACGAAATGATGTCGTACAAGGATCAACTGCTCCTTTAAACTTTCCTATTCTCGTTTCATAGTTATTCCGCACATCAATTACCACCTGCATATGAAGATGGCAATCGCAATGAAAGTTTTGCATTTCTGGTATATACAATTTGCTATATTTCAAAATATCTACTCTAACCTTTCCATCACGTGCACCTTGATATGAACTAACTAAACTTCTATTCAACCATACATGGTATCAAAATTTGCAATCTTTACAAATTGCAGCGATAATCAGAAACTACCATTGTTGTCAATTGTGGATTGCAGAAAATAGTACTTAGTTTAAATTCAGCTACACTATAGTGCTTTAACCACTATTTGACGACACTTTTTATTAATCTGAGTATCACGAAACAATAATGGTTTGTTAAAATTCCACTACACTATAGGAATATAGCACCGCTATTTTGACAACACTATAAATTACAACTTATATTATGAAAACTCTCGGCATAAAAAAGTTTTAAAATGATGAATAGATAACCAGCAATGTAAAAGTTTTAAAATTCACTTGACTTTTTACATCAATATTACAGTTTACAAGAGTGTTTCTCCCATTTTTAGCTAGAAAACCTATGGTATAAATCTGCCTTATATATATGCCATCAGCAATGGTAGACAACCAGAATATTAAGCATAGATTTGATACATCGTAAATCTTAAACATTTAACACTCAAAAATCCAAACAATATAAGCCATTCACTTTAAAATATTAAGTCCCGGAAGGTTATAAGATTACATAACAAATAAAGCCTCATAATGAAGATAAAAGTAACACTTATAATAGGAAGTTAGTTACTCACTGTATCAGGATCACTGATCAAAGAATTCCATTCCTTAGGGCCGATATATTTTCCAACCCTTTCCATAGGTGATATCGTAGGCATCCCAAGAGTGACAATCTGCGAAAACCAAAAGCTAAACCTAGTTAAGTTATTTCTACATAAATTAAAATCGACATTTAATATAACAAAGTAGTTCAATCTTTTGACATTTGTAAAACTTACCTCTTTCTTCAACTTGACTCTCACATGATCCCATCGGAAAGGTACATCCTCCCCAGCAGCAAGAGGAGAACTGGCACTGTGTCCATGTTGTTCGTGATGAATGGCCTCCTCCTCGGGACTGACAGGAGATTCAATACGTCTTAGACCTTTCAGACGATCATCGCTCTGAATAAATGCAAGAACTTTCTCCACCGACTCCCTCGTGCCACATAGGCTACCATTAATTCCTTCAGGCGCAAGAATGATACCACCTGAAACACGCTGAGCAATATCAGATCAGTGAGAAGCCAGAAATAGTACATTATGAAGTCACAAGCAGATCAAATCAGTTCTCAAAAACTCTGCAGACCAAGGTTTCCTATTGTAAACTGCATCATATGTTGCTACAGCAACAATTCAGTTGAAGCCCAACTGTCGCAATATCAGATCATGATTGTCTACTCCATTGACAGCATTAGAGAAATGCATTCCCTGCATTTGAAAAACATGTAGTCAATGCAGTTACGAGATCAAAACCATTAGGAAATACACGACTCATGTTTTGAAAATATACTCAAAACGTGAGTCATTTGATCTTCCTCAAATGGTTCCTAGTCTAGTGACTGATCAGACTACACGCTTTTTCAAAACAAGGTATCCTAAGCCTTGCATTGGGCTACATGGGGTCACAATTACAACCGCAATTTAAAATCTTGCTATAAAATACACTCTAACTCTACACAATTGAGCCAAAACACAACCAAAACGTAAAACCTATGTAGCATTGACGCTTAAGATTAAAGGCATATTCGGTGTCCTACACTAACACGACACTAGCACATATGGTTAAATTCAACTATACAGTTTTCTCAAATTATTAACAGTGTCTACATGTCAGTGTCGATGTTGTGTCAGGTATTTGTGCTTCATTGCTTAAAACCTAGCTATACACTCATCTATGACAAATGGAAAGATGCCATTTATTATATATAAATGGGAAACAAACAACCATAACCTTCACTAATACTAATGATGGACCTCACTCATCAAAAGTGAACAATTAAATTTAGAGGGTAAAATAAGTAATCTCAATATAATTGTTGATATAATAATGTTCATACTACATATGCATAAAAAATAATGCAAATGTTAGTACATCAATAGCTTAGTTTTCACCAAAGGAGCCAAATCCAAAATATATTTTCTGTTATAAACAAGAGAAAACCTTCTATTTGGTTCATTAACTATAACTCTATCCTATTTGTTTTCTAGTCTCTAAACTAAATAAATCTAATAAATAGTTGAAGCACGGACACGCCTCAAATTAGGCGTGTCCTGGTTGTGTCCGACATCGGCACTTACAATTACATTGAATTATATCATTTTTCAAATTTTTAGCCGTGTATCTGTCTGTGTTGTGTTCGATGTCCATATACTAAATAACATAGAGCTATAATTTAAAGACAAAATTGAAATTTCTTCAAATGAGAACAGAGAAAGGAATAGAATACCAATTGTTGACAAAGTTTCTTCAACGGATCACGAAAAACAGCATGGTCAGGAAAATCCGCAAACTTATAAAACGAAACCACAACAAGAGAATCAGATTCATCCAATTCAGTAACCGCTACTTTATCAGACAGATAGAAACACTTCGAAACCGTCATGCTCTGAAGAGACTGATTCTTGAATGAAGAAGATTTAGGGTTCAGAGATGAATAACCTAATCGTGTTTCAGATGAAGAAGATGGTGGTGAAGAAGATGATAGCATCCTCGTGCTAAGAGCTAGCAATGGTTGAGGAAAACGAGGTATGCTTCTGCTGAGCATGGAGGAGGGTGCATTTGGATGTGGTTCCATTTATTTTCTTCGATTTTTCTTTGATGAAGCACTTGGCTTTTTCAAAACAACGGGGGCCCAGGGTTTTTGGGTTTAGGCCCAAGTTATTTTTTTTAGTCGAAACTTAGCTATCGACTGTTGAATATAGTGACTGAAAATTACTCTACGCACCCCCCATGTTACTCTTTTCCCCCCCTAACGGACGCTTATGCCCTCACACCAGCGTTAGCTGAGTTCGGATAATATTATCCGAACTAAAGGCAATACTTCGGATAAAATAATCCGAACCAAGCAGGTAAATGAGTTCGGATAATATTCTCCGAACCCCTACTTCTTAAGACAGCATAGCTCACTTTCTCCAACTTCATTCACACACAATCAAAAACAAACTTCACTCATTTTTTCATTGTTTTAAAAATTTGTTTCAAACTCAAGATTGAAGTGTTGGTGAGGGATTTGCACACACTTTAGAGCGTCAACTTAAGGTAATCTATCACTTGAACCGATTAATTTTTTCATTTGCTGTTTTTTGTGTTCATCTGCGTTCTGGGTTTCTGAGATCGCGCAGGTTCGGGAAATATTTCCCGAAATAAGGCTCGAACGAGTTCGGGGAATATTATCCGAAATGGTTCGGATTCTGCGCGTCCGAACTGGCGCGAATGATGTTTGCAAATATTTTTGAATATAAGTTTTATGGTGTGTTGGTTGTTTAAATATGATTGAATATGGTTGTTTTAATATATGTTGATTAGGATTGCTTCAATATAAGTCTTTTAATGTATGTTGATTATGATTGTTTTAATATATGGTTAATGAAAATTGTTATGGTTAGTTGTTTAGACTTATGATTAGTTGATTATGAGAATTGCAAATATTGAATTTGTGTTGATTTTCTGATATTCGTTTTAATGTATTGTAGTTATGGTTGATGCACCAGAAGAAACGGTTGAAATTGAGGCGGTTGTTGTAGATGGTGATGGTGAAAAAAATTCAAATGTTCCTCAAGTTGAGCCTCAACAAGATGTGGTGGTAGAAATTGAGCCTCAAGTTGATTCGAGTTCTAATCGGCCTCAACCCGAAATGATGGTAATGGAGTTTATGTGGATAAAAAAAAACAAACTGGAATGATGATCTAAACCATCCCAAATAAAAAAATTTGAATATTTTTGGTTCAAACCCAAAACTAAACCGAAATAATGAAAATCGAGGTGATTTAGTTTGAATCTCAGATTTTATTTTTTGTTTTCATTTTTAGTTTCTTTGAAACATTTGGCTTTTTCAAAACAATGGGGGGCTGGGCTTTTTGGGTTTAGGCCCAAGTTAAGAAAATTGTAATTTTTTTAAACCTAAATTGCTCCTAGGCTCTCAAATTGACGTAAAATTGTAAATTTTTTTTTGTAATTTAGAATACAAATTAGTTTAATTTTGTATTTTAATATTCGAAATATAAAAAAATTACACACACAATAACTTGTGTAAAATCAGTGTTAAAACAAAAAATAAAATAAAAACATTTGGAATCTAGGATCCGAAATGTACAAAATATTATTATTGTGGGTTCAATCTGTGTGTGAACAAATCATTAATTTTTACATTGCTTATATATCATTAATTTTTAATCAAACAATAGTGATCAATTCCAATTCATTAAATAGATAACCAACATCTTAGGCATCCTATCACATTGCTTATATCGTTAAGTTTTAAAATTTGGATTGAATTTAACTCTACCTTAAAATTATGATTCAAAGAGGAAGATTGTTCAATTCTATATAAATCTTCACACTAGGTTCATGAACTCTGATATGGGACTTCAATTCGAGTTCATTGAGTCGCTCCTTGCACATGAAAATCAGTAATAAATATGTCCATGAAGGATCGGTATTCCAAAGATTGGAATAGGCAATGATTGTTTAGAGCTTAAGATAAATAAACATTGGAAATGGATTTGGATGATCCCTCTTGAAAAGGATAAAACTTCTTGATTTGGATTAGGAGATCAAGATTTATCATGTGTATTAAGGAAGTAAACATTAAACAAAAATGTGCAAATATTATTTTCAATATAGGATGTGAAATAAGGTCGGAAATTATTTTCTATAACAAACCCTCTCAGTAGGAGGATAAGGCTCTCACTGATGATTTAAGGGGTGTTTGTATGCCCCTCTTAGTGTTCATGTAGTCCTTTTTGTTTCTAGGCTTTGGCCCCTTTGTTTTACCAAAAATATTATAGTCGGATTTGACACTAACCAAACGACACTTGTTTAATTTTATTATAGTAGTGTATAAAAAAATTAATTTTATTTACTATAAGATAAAAGGAATATTAACATTACAAACTATATGTACTCAAAAAATACATTACAAACTACTTGACCATTAAGAGGTTTAAACTTAATCCAACAGAATATCTCAAACTATGCAACAAAAAATATAGATTTTTTTTGTTGACAAAAACTACGTTATATAGATGGTATATTGTCAAGCCATCCATCATTATTTATGAAAGATGATAAAGTATATTCATTTAAGTTTATGCTATTTGAACTTTTCTCCCAATTGACACGGTTCGTAGTATCGGCCCCTGGTCCTTTACAATTAACTTCTGCAAAGGTTGTATATTGCCTACAATGAAAAAAATTAACAAAAATGTCAAATAACCAAAATATTGAATTGTATATATATGGTATGCAATGTAAATATATTTACATCTGTCATGAAGGTGTAATTTAGTAATCGTAGTTCGAACTCTGTATTCTTCACTTCTTTACAATTATAGCATAAATACAAAATTGAAAAGATCATTGATTTTATTTATCATTTTTTTTTATAAAAAATAGTCGATAAAACTTACGTTTGATCATTTTTCAAATTCCAATCGTCCCATCCTTGAGGATTTACCACGGAAGAAAAGTATGTATCCCAAAATATGACTCTTGAGTAAGGGCCCCAAGGTCTTCCAAGATTCACTTGACCAGTTCCAACAACAGACCCTCCTTTAAAAACAAAACCATTTGGATCATTTGGTTTATCTCTAAATTGTGCTGTAATAAAACCCATAGGTTTGTTTTTATCTTGCACAGCATTAATCACACAATTCTGCAACAAGTAAGACAATGAAAAATAAATGGTTAATTATTGTATTTTAGTATAAAAAAAATATAGATTAAAACCAATACAAACATAATGTATGTTTATATAAACTATTATATTTTCTCTAACTACTATTACGAGTAAATATTCACTTTTTAAATTTATTAGTCTTAGTGTAGTTTTGATCCCCTATCTATGAAGTTCGGACACGGACACGGATACGGAACACGACACGGACACGAACACTGGACACGAGACAATGTAAAAAAACTTAAGACACAGACAAGGCTATATATACTTTATATATTAATAAAATAAAGCAATTTGTGAGCACAATTTATAAATAATCTAATGAAAAATATAATTTATGTTTATTTAAACTTAGTATTTTCAATCAACCATAGAAAGAATTCATCAAATCAATTTGAATATTTTCAATTTAAAAAAATTATCTAAAATGTGTCGTGTCGTCCGGATGTCGTACAAGTGTCAGTGTCTAGTGTCCAACATGTGTCCGACACGGCGACACACCTTACTTTAGCCGTATCGGAGCTTCATAGTCCCCTATCATATTTTTTTGAAATAGGGGGACAATTTCATTCAACTTACGGCGGTAGAATTTTAGATTGCCACTGCACTATTTGACAAATAAAGAAGTTACATCTCTTTAATTAAAATCTTGACCGTATTTATCAGTAAAAAAAAATATACACTTATCGGTCAAATAATAAAACACATGAATATTATGTGATAAAAAAGAAATTAACTAAGAATTACCTCAAAATAGGATTGTCCAGAACCACAAATGAAGTCCACTTCACCTTGAATAAAACAATTTTTAAAGTAAAATCGTCCATATGTTGTGAGTAATGTATCTTGATAACCAATGAAACTTGATTCAAATATGGCTGATTTATCACCATAAAAATTAGCTGCTACTGCGGGTCCATTAGATCCATATGTATTCTATAATTATTCAACAATGCATTATTAAGGAGTAATTATAATTTTGTTACTATGCCTTTATAGAACACAAAAAAAAATTGCTTTTGTACCTTGAATGTAATGCCACTCACAACCACATTAGGTGGAGATGAAATGAACGTAGCGCTCAAACATGTGCCAACAGTTCGAAATGAATCATCATAAGTAATGGTTGTTATATTGCTACCTGATCCTTGTAAAATAATGCATGGCTTATCAAGAGGTATATGAACTTTTTCCCTACACAATTTCAAAGTTTGAAAGTGAAAATAGAACAAAAATATAATAAAATTTAATATGAACTTAATATATACTCCCTCCGTCCCAAATTATAAGAAAAAAAAAATCATGTTTATTAAGAAAATCACACTTATTAAGAAAACATAAATATGATAAATTATAAGGAGTATGATTTTGTGGAATTTTTCTTGAAATAAGTTGCATGGAAAGATGTAAAACCAATTTTTATTAGACATTGTTTATTGAAAAAGGAGAGAAAAAATTAAATGCAATTTTCATTAAATAATTTTATGAAAATAAGTAAAATATATTCTTGAAAAGAGTTTTTCTCTTATAATTTGAAGAAAAAAAAAAAAGACAATTTTTTTCTTATAATTTAGGACAGAGGGAGTATCTCATAATATTTCAACTTTTCTTAAGCAAAAGGGTGAGTATGTGCAACATAAATATGAGACATAAATATGATTTAATGTAAACAAAATATACAACCAAACTATAACAATTCTAATGGGTAAAAGTTTAGACTTACTTATATATGCCAGAATCTATTTTAATCTTAATCCATCGATTATTTGGACTCTTTATATAATCAATGGCTGCTTGAATAGTTTTGAAGTGTCCATGACCACGTTGGTTAACAAGAATGTTATGTGCAATTCGATTGCCACCACAATCTATTGCTTTACCAACATAAAATGAACTAATCAATAGTATTAGAAGGAACACCATTGGTGATGAAAACAACTTCATTAGGGATTATAGTCTCTTGCGTTCAAGTATATAAATATAAATATCTTGCCTTCATTATATTTAGGGAGTATATAGTATCTTGCCTTCAAGTATAAAAATATCTTTCCTTAATTATATTTAGTGAGTATAGTATCTTGCCTTATATAAATACTTTCTATTTTTGACTTAGTATTCAAATATTTTTTCTTGGCTAATTATTTAAATAATTAATCGCTCAATTTTTTCCTTATCAACTTTCCTATTTTATTTTTTCTTTTATGGGTCAATAATTTCCTATTTTTTATATTAATGAGGCTTATATATTTAGAGTTTTGATTTCTCTATCTTCACTCACTAAATTGATCACATCTGCCAAATTTTTATATTTAAGAATATTGAGTTTGTAAAGATTAATTTTATATTTAAAATCATAATTATTTCTAGGATTTTAGTACAAGATTTTTTTTGGTTTTAAACAAGATATATGTGTCAAAATAATTAAATATTTTATTTGGTTTTTAAACTATATTTGTTTAAAACCAATTAGCTAGTGAGATTTTTAGAGGCCGTTTTTTACAGCTTTGTTTAGAAAAAAAATGATTATTTTTATAAAACTAATCACTTTTGAGAATATTTCATCTCTTTGTTACAATTTTTAAAAATAATCAGAATATAAAAATAATTTAAAAATTGCTAAAAATGAGAAGCTGCTATGAGTAGCTTCTAAAATAATAGATTATTTTTAGAGGAGAGAAAATAAGTGTTAAAAATGTTAAGGTGATTTTGCAATAAAAAAATAACTTTTAAATGTATATAAACAAACTAAAGATTATTTATTTAAAAAAAGTGATTTTGAGTTTGTTCGCAGATTTATCCATTTTACTTTTTAGAGAGAAACAAGAGGAGTTGTCTCTTGGTATAATTTTAGGGTTGGGCAAAAGGTTATTGTCACTACCAGAAAACTAGCGTTTTTGGATGGAATTTTGGGATGGAATAATTTTTGTCTGAAACCATATTAAACTTTGGGACAAAATTGAGATAGATTGCAGACAAAATCAACATTTAAAGAATTTTATCCCAAATTTGTCTTTAATTGAGACGAAATTCAGACAAAACATAAATTACTATTCCCTCCGGTCCTAAATATAAGAAACTTTTTACTTTTTAGGTTTATAGAATGTTTGATGTATTTGGTCTATATTATGAACTAAATACATCAATCATTCCATAAATCTAAAAAATAAAAGTTCTCTTATATTTAGGACCGGAGATAGTATTTGTTTGCTTTTGTTTAAGTTAATTTCGTCCGAAATCTATGTGAATATTTGAGACAGATTTGAGGCGGAAATTATATTGTTGCTTATTAGTTTAGTTTTTTGAATTTCGTCTGAAATCTGTGTGAAAGTTTGAGACATATTTGAGAGAGAAATGACAATTTTGTTCATAATTTTATATTTTTTGTGTTCCGTCTGAAATTTGTGCGAAAGGTTGAGACATAATTGAGATGAAATATATAATTTTATTAATTTTATTAATTTTGTTAAATTTGTCTAAATTCCGTGTGAAACTTTGAGACAGATTTGAGACAAAATATATAATATAATTTATTAAAAATAATTTAAAGATAAATTTTGTGATTAATATTTTTTAAACAGAAAATTTAATTTTAAATATAAGTATCATTCTCTTAAATAAAAAGTTAGCTAATTTGGTTAAAATTTTAACGATTTTTGACAAATACAATATATGAAATTAAAAATAAGTTGGAAATAAATAAAATGTAAAAAATCATTTAACTACACTATCTAGTACTCCTACTTTACTAGTGAGAAGTATATATACCAAACCCCTAATATTTTTGGTAACATACCAAACCCCTAATCTACATGTGCTTGCTTGTAGAGTTCTTGAGCTGTAAATAGTTGTTTATTAGTGTAAAATTTTAACATTTGAATGAAATAATTTTTATGTGCTAAAGTTTATTTCATTTTTCAATTATAAAATTAAATTTCTCTGCAACAAAAAAAATAATATTCAATTTATTTGAAATATATATTGAATATGATAAAATTGAATTTGTCCCAATTTGTCTCAAAATGACACAAATTAGTATTTGTTTACTTGTATGAATTCTGTCTAAAATGAATTGGGACGGATTTTCGAACGGAAATTTTAATTACCCACGAGGATTTTTCGCGCGGGACACTTTTCGTCTGAAATCCGTCCGAGTACACAATTTTCTGTCTGAAATCCATGCGAAGTCTATCCGTATTATGTCTGACAATTCGTCCGAAAATTGCTTTTTTTTAGTAGTGTGTATTTCACTATGGTAATATAATACTACTCTATTGAGTCTCTTGACCACATGAAGAGATTCGAGAATAGAGTAGAGTTAGATTTGAAGACTAATTCATGTTACCCTTTTGAGAATCACTTTGTAATGAGACAATTTGTGATGGTGGAATGGAGAACTACTCTACCCTCCAAAGTAGGTTATTTTTGGGCCGAACTGTTAAAACAATATATTGTGTGTTCCTTTTCTTTTCTTTCCTTTCATCGTGTTGGTTGTTTATTTTACTTGTAATTATCATTGCTATTCCGTTGATTATTATTGCCATTAATATACTTTTACTCTCGGTAATGTGGGCGAATTTCGAATTACCCCTTTTATTTTTTTTTAATTATCCATTGTAATGTGAATATTCCATCTTAATCCACTGTCTTAACTTTTTGTTGACGTGGTAGGAAAAAAATCAACAAACACTAACATTTTAGCCTCCAAATTTAGCTTCGGCCCCCGCCACCGATGCTAGTAGCGTCGTTTCACATATGCAAACACACAAATTTTTTTGATTTAAATATTAGCATGGGTTGGGCCGAAGCTATAGTAATGACTGGCCCATCTGACTCTACTTTTTTCGTAGGTTTTAAAAAACTAGTAATAATATCATCATGTTGAAATTTTTAAATGATATTTCGTATAATTTCACGACTTTTGACTATTGATCAATATCATCATGTTGTATGTTGCATCCCTTGTACTAGTGGGTGAAGTTAAATTAATGCTGATGGAGTAAACAAACTTAATATTCATGTGAACATAGTACAATTGGTGGACATCACATATTAAGAAGTAATTTTTTTTGGTACTGATGAGGGCCTAAGGCCCAAGAAAAAAAAATTACGTAGTTAATTAGAAAGAGTTTTTTTTTTTTGACAAAAATTAGGAAGAGATTTGATAATGATATAATTCTATTTTGTTTATCAAAAAAGAAAACCATCAAGTAGTAAGAAATTTATTGATAGTGAATGTTGTTTTTATAAGTTTATCCCTTAAGACTAGGGTGTTCAAAAAAACAGTTAACTGAACCAAACTGTATTTTAAACTGCATTGAATCATATTTTAAATTGAACCATTTAATACAGTTCTGAACTGAACTACTTTTATAAATCAATTACAATTCAGTTTAAAACCGGTTTGCAATTATGAACCAAATTATTATTATTATTATTATTATTATTATTATTTTAAAAAAATAATTACAAAAATAATTATTTCTTTATATTATTTTACCATTAACCAAATCAATTTCCCTCGATGAACACCATTCATCTAGCAAAAGTCTAAAAACATTCATCTACCAAAAACATTTGTATGAACAAATCCCTAAATCGATGAACCCTGGCGCCCAAATCGAGAACCTTAGCCCCAAATCGACGAACCCTAAATCCCCAAATTGTTCGTCGTTCTCAATCATTTGCAAATCCACATCGTCGTTCTCAATCAATTGCAAATCGACAAACCTCTTTTCCCTCTTTTTCGACCGAACAAACGAACAAAGCATCGCATCGCGTCGTCCTCTTTTCCCTGTTCCGAACGAATGAACGAAGCTTCTTGTATCTAAAATCACAAATCACATTCACCTCTTTTTTTCGCCTCTGCTTTCGCATCTCATTCTAACCAGTGAGTTTTTACGTTAACCGTGTTTCTACAATTGAGATGTGGGTCATTTTGCTAGTGAAACTAATTTGTTTGTTTCTTTTTGCTGATTTGTTTGTTGTTGTTTTTGCTTATGAATACCAGTTTTTATCAATTTGAACGTTATATTGTAGTAATCAATTTTTATCACTTTTTCAGCAAAATTGCAAGATGGGTAATCATGTATCTTTTGGTAGTATTATGGGCTCTCGCTCGGGAGCTTCTACTCCTCAGCCTCTAGTTTCAAATATGGGTCCTCCTAAGCATAAAAATAGATCAGAAGCTTGGGATCATTTTGCACCGGGGTCGAAAACAGAAAGTTCCAAGTCAGCTAAATGCAACTATTGTGGTGCCTTAATAAAGTACAGTGGTCGAACAAGTGCAATGAAAGCACATTTGAAAAGATGTAAGGATAATCCGAATAATGTGGTGAATGTGACAATACAAGGATCGGGTTCCTGCACAACAGAAAATACAGTAATTTCATCCCCTCCAATTCCCAAATTCAACCAAGAAGTAAGCCGACATGATTTGTTGAACATTTCGTGGCTTTGGAACTTCCATTTCAAAAGGTTGAGCATCCATATTTTCGCAAGTTTGTTTATGGCCTTCAACATAGATTTGTCTTCCAATCACACCCTACATTGATTCGTGACATTTTGAAGAATTTTCAAAATGAGAAAGCAAAGTTGAAGAGCATCTTGTCACAAAACTACAATTATATGTGTCTCACGGCCCACTACATTGATAACAATTGGAAGTTGCATAAGAAGGTTTTGATTTTTAAGCAAGTCGTAGACTACACGGGAGAAACAATGGCCAAAACGGTTAAGAAGTGCTTGAATGAGTGGGAACTAAGTCGTGTGCTTAGTGTGACAGTGGACAATGCCTCCTCAAATGATGTTGGAATTGAACATCTGAAAAGATGGCTTCTATCTCACAATAGGTTGGTTTTGAATGGAGAATATCTTCATACTCATTGTTGTTGTTGTTGGAATAAGCCCTAAGAGCCAATCTATTTTCGTAGGATTTGCTTTAAGAGTTTAATATAAATATGACATTTCTTTATTATGTTTGTAAGAATCAAAAATAATGAAGTCCCTAGAATATAAAGTCCATTTAATATTAAGTGTGACTTAATCATGAGACTATATTAAACATAAGGGCACTATTCTTAAAGTATCCGTAGTCAAGCTTAAGGTGAAAAGGGATATCCTTAAAGCATAAAGACTATTATGGAGATAGACTAATGATCGCTTCTCATGGATCATAGGATAAGGAGTTATCAAGTCTTGACATAGTTATAAAAATATTAGGAGTAATGTTATACCAGATTGACCTGCTATGAGAGTACTACATATATAGAATGTTATGCTAAGGTGTCATAAGTTACTCTCATTGTGATAATGGTGTATGTCACCCTTAGACCTGAAACCACTATGTACCGTAGATGTGGAGTCAAGTACTTTGTTGATCTAACGTTATCCATAACAAGATAATCATAAAGGCAGTTGATGGGTACCTCACAAAGCATGCTGAGGGACAATAGTGACCTAGATGGAATTTGTCAATCCTGCATAACAAGATAAATGTCTTGGTACCAATATTGAAATGGACAAGGATGAAATGGTCTATTCCTTGTGTTCTATATAGACAAAGGGGCAAAGGGGTAATTCTACACACATGCATTATCACAAAAGGTTATGTTTAGATCACATGTTATTTCTAGTAACTTGGGTAGTACTGATGTGTTGCTAGATACCGCTCACTCTTTATTATATTAAATGTGATTTAATATAATTGCAACCGTTACAGAAACCTACTGAGTCACACACATAAGGACAGTCTAATATGAGATAGAGATAATTAAGAAACATCGTAAGGTACGTTGTATCCAAGAGGAGTATGAGATGTGATAAGGGTATCAGGTAATTAAACAAGCAAGTGCACCATAAAGTATGGTGGGAGGGCGCGCACAAGAGTATGCACACTCATGAAGGGGCGCGCGCCGTAGGACTTTTTTTCTTAGTGGGCTTTGTTTTCTTATTGCCCAAGACAAGAATATCTATAAATAGAGACCTCTTGACAAAGCATACAACAAAACAAGAAACATTAGAAAATACGATAGTAACTCTCAAGAAGCTCTTGAGAATTTTAGAGTTGCAAAATCCTAAAATTATATTCCTCCCTCTCTATTCGTATAAGCCTTCATACATAGAAGCTAGCACCCTCTTGAAGGTAGTTATTCGTGTGGACTAGCAATATGCGTTGTTCTTCGTCATCAACGCTCGTGATCATTCTCCGTTCGTGAATCAAAGGTTTCTTCTCTACAAATGGTAAACCTTAAACACATGATCATGCTCATTCGTAAGGATCATTAATGATTTTTTTTTTAATTTCGCTGCCTTTACTATGTCAATTTTCCTTCAGTGGTATCAGAGCCACTTACGAAACCATGATTATGATGTTTGTTTATGTCATGTTTTAATTCGATTAAAACTTTAACAAGATAAAATTGAGGAATTAAATTGTTGATTGATTGAAGCTTATATATAATATAAGTAAACATGATGCAAAAAGATGTATATTTGATATACTAGTTTCATCCATTGAATTTACGAAGTGATTGTCATTAGTATTGAACGACCCGTGTCCAATTGTTTCAGAACCTACGTTTGTATGGTGAAACTTTGACATGGTGATGAATTAAACTGATGTTCAGTCATGGTGGTATTGATGGATGAAAATTGTTGCATTAGGGTTCATGAAAAATACAAAGGTTGTGTTTTTCATTGAGTTTTTCAAAATCTGGTCCCATATGTATCGATATATAGGATGTATGTATCGATACATACAGTAACTTAGACAGGCTGTGTATCAATACATAGAAGACATGCTGGTCGTGCACATAGAAGTTGCATAAGGTTTTGAGTTTTAAGCAAGTCGTAGACTACACAAGAGAAACAATGGCCAAAACAGTTAAGAAGTGCTTGAATGAGTGGGAACTAAGTTGTGTGCTTAGTGTGACAGAAGACAATGCCTCCTCAAATAATGTTGGAATTCAACATCTGCAAAGATGGATTCTATCTCACAATGGGTTGATTTTGAATGGAGAATACCTTCATACTCGTTGTTGTGCACACATATTAAACCTTATTGTGAAGGATGGGTTGACAATAATTGATGATTCCATTGTGAGAGTTCGTGCAACTGTGAGGTATGTTAGGCGTACTCCTTCGAGATTTGAAAGGTTTAAAAGATTCATTGATCATGAAACCATTAAATATAAAGACTATGTTGGAAATGATGGTGAGACACGGTGGAATTCAATATACATAATGTTGAACGCCACATTAATAAATAAAAAGACCTTTATGGATCAAGAATTTGGAGATCATAAATATGTTAATGAAATGAGTAGGGAGAAATGAGTGCATATAACAAGAGATTGGGAGCATGTTGAGTTAATTCTTCCATTTCTCAAGATATTGCATGAAGCTACATTGCGTATTTCAGGATCTTCTTATTCAGCAAGCAACTTGTATATGCTTGAGATTTTTGGTATTGGAAGAAAAATCTTGAAAATGTGTGCATCTAAAGATGAAAAGTTAAAGTCAATGGCTATAAAAATGAAGATGAAGTACAATAAATATTTGGGAAGTCCTAATGATCTTAACATGATGTTTGTTGATTGCAATGATATTAGATCCTCGATGTAAAATGAAGCTTCTAGTATGATTGACAACTAGGATCTATGGTAGTGATGAAGCAGAATCATTGGAAACAAAAGTAAAAGATTATTTGTAGTCTATTTATGATGAATACTCTGGTAGGGTGGTGTCTCGCCTAGGTAGTTCTTCCAATCAAGCAGGTGTTTTTAACGATTTTGACGATCCATACGAAACGGCTGAATTTTCTGAATCAGAAGAGTGTAGCTCATCAGAGACTGAGTTAGTTAAGTACTTCCGAGACAAAGTAGAAAAGCGTCGTCCTGGCTTGGATTTGCTAGAATGGTGGAAGGTAAATTCTAGCCAATTTCCAATACTTGGAAGCATTGCAAGAGATGTGCTAGCCATACCTATCACTACGGTTTCCTCTGAATATACTTTTAGTAATGGGGAAGGGTCCTTGACCCATACCGCAGTTCTTTATCTCCGGCCATTGTGGAAGCACTCATTTGTTCACAAGATTGGCTCGGCGCAGCATTTCCATCCTTTATTTCTAGTGAGGACCTTGATGATATTGACCACATTGAGCATGGTAAGATACCTTTCTATTATTTTATATTAATGTGTTGTTAGTTCTTAATTGATACATATTGAAATGTTTTTCTTTATTTACATATTTGTTTTATAATCAAGATGTCAATAGTTGTTCGACCTCGGTTTCACTTGCTAATGATTGAAAGTAAGTGTTCGACCTTGGTTTTTGTCATTGATTTCAAAAAAACCAGCATCAATGCATCACGTATTCATAAAGTTTATACTAGAGGCTTTTTTAATCAGCCAAGAGCCCAAGACACTTGTCCATGATTGGTTAATTCTATGGTAGTTGTATTATTAAAATTTACTCAATTAAATAACACATAAATAACAAGGTAGTTTGTCTGATAGGTAGTAAATGATACATGGATTAGTTCATAGGTACTTTGGTTTTTGTCATTGCTTTTCTTTATAGGTACTTTAGTAATAAATGATACATGTTGTATAATTGTTGTTGCATGTTGCAACATTATAGGTACTTTGGTTTTTGTCATTGTTTTTCTTTATTTTGCATAATTGTTGTTGCATGTTGCAACATTATAAGTACAACGGAATGTGTCTGGTTTTTGTCATTGATTTCAGATATTGTTTGGATGCAAAATTGGCTTCAATACATCCCTTATTTGATTAGTTGGTTTCATTTGATGAGTACATAACTACAATCATACCCATTTGATTAGTTGATTTCATTTGATCTCTTGGTATAATCAGTTTGGGAATTCTATTGTATTAACATCTATTGATTTAGTTTTATCTTCATTTCAATGAATTGATTTTGGTTCATGCTCTGTCCTTCTTATAGGCGGGAGAAAAGCGAAAAGAGGAAGAGATGATAGTACTTGCCAAAGTTGAAGTTGACAAAGTAGAAAAGCGCCGACTAACTTTGATTTGCTTATGTTTATTTTTTGAAATTTAAAGTTGTGTTTATAAGAAGATTGTTGTCTGTGGACTCATACTAATTATAGATTGGTCATTGATGTTTTAGGTTTTGATTTACATGTTAAGGGCAAATTGTACCATTACTTGCTTTAAGGCGAAGTTTCAACTTTCAAGTTGTTTTGTTTATTTATGACACAAACGAGTCTTAATTTTTTGGTAAGGTAATTGAAAATTCGTTTTAAATCCAACTCTTTTTTTAAAAAAAAAATCATTAAATATGGTTTTTATAAAAAAGTATAGATAACCGGTTCAAAATAGAAAACCAGATATTTTAGTGCGCATGAAATCCAATTTAAAATCGGTTCTAACTGAAAACTGGTTTGAAACCAATTAACTGGAACTAAATCGGTTTCTGAACTGAATTGTAACTGATTTGAGAAAGAAACTGATTTTTGTTGATGTGGTTTTCTAGAACTCAATTGTAACTAGAAAATGGTACAGTTCAGTGCAGTTCATGAACCATGAACACCCCTTAGAGTTCATGGTTACCATGAACCATGAAGCATGGACCATAAATTATAAGAGAGATAATTTATTTATGTTTTATTTAAAGGGTTTTGCTATAACACACCCATGAAGGTGTGCATTAGTATCATTCATCACCTTATTTAATTCTACACTAAGGGCTTGTTTGGTTGGAGAGAAATTGAGAAGAGAGAAATTGAAACACGGAAATCAATGTATGTATTTGGACTACTCTCCAACTAAATACATGCATTGGTTTCCGTGTTTTAATTTCTCTCTTCTCAATTTCTCTCCAACTAAGCAAGTTATAAAAAAATTTCTCTCTCTTCAATTTGGAATTTTTTATTATTTTATAAAGAGGGTGAATGATGATAATGCACATTATGAGTGTGTTTGTTACTTTATAAAAATAATAAAAAATTCCAAATTGAAGAGAGAGAAATTTTTTTAGTGTAGAATTAAACAAGGTGAATGATGCTAATGCACACCTTCATGGGTGTGTTATAGCAAAACCCTATATTTAAAATTTATTGTAAAATGTAGAAAAAGAGGTAAAATAAGTAGGGATATGTATGTAAAGAAATAATAAATGTAGTTGAAAATTGAAATATAGTCTTATAAAAAGGGATAAATAATTTGGCAAACACAGTCTTATAATTAGGGACGGAGGTAATATCTCTTATCTCTTATCTTTAAAATTTGTAAGATTTGCAACAGTTAACCCTATTTTTTCCCTCCTAACTAGCATTAATTACTCTTAAACTATTGGACCCCACCTTATTGTTAGCATTGACTCCCACATTGATATTATATGCTATAACAAAAATAATTATTCGTATAAATAAGTGATTTTCACATATACCACATTTTTCTTGTTAATTTCGCCGTCTAAGTGCGGCGTTATATTATTCGTCGTCTTGTGCGATGTTTTGTTGTTCGTCGTCTAGTGCGGCACTTTTGATTTCCCGTATTGTTGCGGTGTTCATTCAATTACAGAGTCAACTAATGATTTGGGCATCAACGTTGCAGATCCAGAGACATAGATATTCTGATGACTTTAATTTTCTCATATTATTTGTAGTAGTTATTTTGTCGTTGTATGCTATTAACTTGGATGCTGTAAGTTTATTTGTAGTAGGCATTTTGTCGTTGTATTTTTCTTCTTGCTTTTATTTTCTCTTTTTCGCTTGACTTTTAGTAATTTGTCGTTGAGTCCATAATTTAGGATAATATTTAAATATTTATTATTAATTGTAATATTTACGGTGCCTAATTTTTGTACTGTTTAAGATAATATTTTAATATTTTATGGAAAATGATAAACATTACTAGTTAATAAGACCCATATTTTATTATCAAATGTGATATTTATGATGCATATTTTTTTGAAATATTGGTAGCGAAAAAATATTGTAGCTTTAACGGGATTTAAACTCAGTACTTTAAATGTTTCATAAAAATAATTAAATTCAGTACTTTAAAGTTACATTAATATTTAGCTTTTAATCACCACTGAGCTAGTAACTCAATTGTAATATACTTAATATACTTTTTATCCATATTTAAACAGGGTGCCTTTTTTTGAGATTTAAAGAAAAGTGATTTTTTTTTAAACTTTTATAAAAAATTCTTTTCACAATAACTTAACTAAAACTAAAAAGTTTATTTTAAATTCATATTTTTATAAATTAAAAGAGTAATTTTTACATTCAATAACTTAAATATTTATTTTAGAAATTTTAACTTAATAAAAATAAAAATTTTCTAATAAATCTATCTCTAGAAAATGATTTTAATGAAAAGCTATTTATAATAGTTTTTTTAGTACAATATTTTTGAAGATTTATGATCCAAAAATTTTTGTAACAAAGTGATGAAATGCTTAATTAAAACAGCGTTTTAAGATAAGATATTTAAGCAGATTTTTCATTTGAAACTTTTATAAGAAAAGATCAATAGACTCTAAAATTTATTTTTAAAAAAATCTAAAACAAACACACCCATAATTTAATGTAAAAATAGTTTATCTCAAACTCAAATAAAAATCTGATAAAAGGTTGATTTTAAATGTAATTTTTTGTTTGCTTTCCGAATCTATTAAAAAAAAACATGCATGCTCTACATTTTTTTAAGCTATTAAAAAATTCTTTAACGTAAGTTTTTGTCATACTTTTATAAAAATGAATTATGCATAGTTCATTGAAAAGAATGGACCAAAAATCTTGATTGAAAATATTTTGAGGTCTAAAAAAGTGTAAAAAAAATTTAAAGAGACTAAAAGTAGAAAGTTCAGATATTTATAGGATCAAAAACATATTTAACTATTTTATTTTTTATCATTGTCAAACTTAGATTAAAATGTTTTATGGGCGTTAAAAAAAGCTTTATTTTCCAAAAGTGTGACACTTTGTATTATCACATGTTTTGCTTCATTAGCTTGAATTTGTTAAACGATTGATTAAATTCAGTTACATATTTTTAATTGATTCTCATTGGTAACTTGCAAAATATATATTTTTTGGTTCATAACTTGCAAAATATATGATATTTATCAATAAATACATTTTCAATTATATCCATTGTATCTGTTGTTTGTTTGCAATTTATTTTTAAAATATATTAAATTTTAAATAGTATATTCTATTAGACCCGTACATTGTACGGATGAGAGTTTAGTCATTAATCATTTCACATTGATATTGTACATATATTAGATATTTCATAATTATACATTCTTTCAAAAAAAAAAAATTATACATAAAATTGATATAGTTTGATTGTTAAGTTTATTTTTAACGGAAAATATATTATTACCAATAATTAGATCTTTGCACAAGACGAACATAGACATGTAAAAGAAGAACAATAAAACAAAGACACCGTATATAGACAGAAAACTAATGAGAAATACTAAAACAGACACTACCTAATAGAAATTCACTTCTAATCTTATTTTTTAAAAAACACAAATCAACTGTTAGATCACTAAAAAAGACATCAACCCGATCCATAAAAATGTCACTAAATGCAAATTCTCGACCTCGAATCAAAAGTGACAGTCAAAATCTAAAAAGCAGCTTTGATTACTATGAATGTGTAGTCATGGACGATTATAGCATCAGGGCTGCACGAGCTATAGCCCGGGCTCCGCCCAAAAATTTTGATATTTAGGGGTTAATTTAGAGTAAAATTAATATTTTTAGCGATTAATTTAGTGCAAAATTAAAGTTTTTTTGTTTAAAATTGAGATTTTTCACTGCAAAATTAATTTTTTGGTGTTTTAAAAGTTAGTTTAGAGTAAAACTGAGATTCTTAGGGATTAATTTAGGACAAACTATCCTTAGACCGGATACCGAACATTCAAAAAAAAAATTTATGGTAAAACTGAGATATTTTTATTTTAAATAAAAATTTCTATTGCAAAACCAAAAATTTTATTTAAATTTGCGATTTTACCCGGGCTTTATCAATTTTCTACCTTCGCCACTGTGTGTAGTCGACTCGCATCTTTGCTAATCATTCCAAAAGCTAGTAAATGACCCATCGCCTAACCTCCAAAAATGGTTCGAACTTTGTTCCAATCTCTACAAATACCTTGCCAAATATTTGAATAATTTATTTTACTGTGGGATGTGAAGAATAAGATCATGGCCACATTTATATTTTGACTGCAAGACATAGACCTAGACCCACAAAGACTCTCTCTTGACTTTTGCTAATTAATATGAGTCCTTACATACGTACGAAAAAGAAAAAATGAGTCCTTACATTATAGTACTATATAGGTGGTGTAGGAAAAAATTGAAATTTCATTTATTTTAAAATCATAGGAATGTTAACATACATTACAAACCATATTGATCATTAGCAAGAGGATCATTGATTATTTTTTTTAACACAAACTACATTATATAGACGGTATATTGGCAAGCCATCCATCTTTATTTATGAAAGATGATAAAGTATATTGACTTAAGTTGATGCTATTTGGATTTTTCTCCCACTTGACACGGTTCCTAGTATTGGCTCCTGGTCCTTTACAATTAACTTCCGCATAGATGGTATTTTGCCTATAATGGAAAAAAAATTAAGAGCAAATTAAAGTCAATATTTAACTAAAATATTACGTTCCGTAAAAAAAAAACTAAAATATTATGTTCCATACTTCGACTGTGGGGTCAAAATTAGCAATGTATGACCCACATGTAACTATTTAATGCACCCTCGTGCGCTCCTAACTACTCATAAATCCCCCCACATGCACCCCCTTATAATTACATGTGAGTCATACTTGTTAGCTTTGACCAACATGGTCAACATTAGCAGCCCCATATATATATATATATATATATATATATATATATATTACAAAAATTATTGATTTTTTAATGATCCGTCTCTGATTATCTTATACAGAGATATGATTTTTAATAATAATATAATTTCTGTTCAAAATTTTTTTATTGATTTTAATTATGAATTTTTTTAATAGATAATATCGATGAAAACTTACTCTTGGCCTTTTCTCAAATTCCAATTGTCCCATCCTTGGGGTGTTACCACTGAAGAAAAGTGTGTTTCCCAAAATATAACTCTTGAGTAAGGGCTCCAAGGTCTTCCGAGATTCACTTGACCAGTTCCAATAACAGAACCTCCCTTAAAAACAAAGCCATTTGAATCATTTGGTTTATCTCTAAGTTGTGCTGTGATAAAACCTACGGGTTTGGATTTTCCTTGTACAGCATTAATAACACAATTCTGCACCAATTAAAACCAATGGAAAAATAAATTATGTTTAATACATTATCATTTTAAGAGTGAAATTTTTCGTCACTTATTTGACCAAAAAAAAAGATTATGCAACAACTTATTGGTCAAATCTGCTTCAAAAAAAAAGTAATTGGTCAAATCAAACACATGAATAATGTGTGAGAAAATAAAAATTACCTCAAAATATGATTGTCCAGAACCACAAATGAAGTCCACTTCACCTTGAATAAAACAATTTTTAAAGTAAAAACGTCCATATGTTGTGAGTAATGTATCTTGATAACCAATGAAACTTGATTCAAATATGGCTGATTTATCACCATAAAAATTAGCTGCCACTGCAGGTCCATTAGCTCCATATGTATTCTAAAATTATACAACAATACATTATAAATAATTGGAGAATAATTCTCATTATTTTTCCATAATAGAGTAAAAGTAATTATCATTTTGTTACTATATATAAATACTTATTTTTACTTTAAAAATTAAAAAAAAATTACTTTATAGTCGTTTTACCTTGAATGTAATGCCCCTTACAACCACATTTGGTGGAGATGACATGAATGTAGCACTATTTGATGTGCCAACATTTTGAAATGAATCATTATAAGTAATGGTTGTTGTTTTGCTACCCGATCCTTTTAAAATAATGCATGGCTTTTCAATAGGTATATGAACTTTTTCCCTGCACAATTTTGATACATAAAAAAAGAACAATTGAATTTCAAATTTAATATTTTATAATTTTTCAAATTTTTTAAGCAAATGGGTGAAAATAAAAGTGCGACACCCTAAATAGATTAAGAGTTTAATTAACATGCTTTGCCAGTGTATAATTATTTTACATGTGGATCCAATAATGTGTTGTCACGTCAATTATTGAATATGACAACTAATTCATGTATTTTTATATTCATTAGTTGATGTGACAACACATTACTGAATACATGTGTAAAATAATCATACACTGACAAGGTATACTAATTAAATTCATAGATTATATATATATATATATATATATATATATATATATATATATATATGAGATTGTTAACTTCGACTCAATTTTGACATGTGTCAAAGTTAAACAATGTATGACTCACATGTAATTACTTAGTGCACCCCCAGCTACTCATAAGTCCCTCACATGCACCCTTTTATAATTACACATGAATCATACTTACTAACTTCGACTCACATGGTCAAAGTTAGTAGCCCCACATATATATTACAAAATGTTAGGATAAAAAACCGATCTAAATGGGTAAGACATAACAGTTTTAATGGGTAAAGATATAAACTTACTTATATATACCAGGGTTTATTTGAATCATAATCCATCGATTATTTTGGCTCTTTATAGAATCAATGGCAGCTTGAATTGTATGGAATGCTCCATGACCATGTTGATTAACAACAATGGTATTTGCAATTCGATTGCCACCACAATCTATTGCTTTAACAACATAAAATGAACTAATCAACAATATTAGAGGGAACATCATTGGTGCTAAAAGCAACTTCATTATATTTATATTAGTGAGTATAGCAATATGCCTTCAAGTGTTTGTGTGTGTGTCTATATATACTCACACACACATGCGTTTTTTAATTTGACTATGACTAAGTGTATGATTATTACTTTTTGACTAAGATATAAATAATTAATTTCTCACTTTTTCATTCTTTTCCCTTTTTGGTCAAAAATATCCTATTATTTTAATTAATAAAATAAGACTTTCCTATTTTAAGAAAAAACTTGTTTATTTTATGGTAAGACCTGATGTACCTCTTCATAATTTGGGAGTATTGACTCATAAACTACTCAATAATATTTTAACCGTTATAAATTTTATAAAATCTATCTTTGGATTGAAAGTTTATATCATATAGATTATTTGTGTAAAATTTTAGACAAATCCAAGACAAATCAAAACTAACGGTTTGTGCAATTTTTTCAAATATCGTTAATCTTTAAAATTAACGATATGTGTCTCAATAACATATCAAATGAGCCTACACCTCTAGATCCGCTACCAAACAACACCACCACAACCACCTCCATCACCAAAACTGCCGCTGAACCACCACCATCCCCACACCAGATCGAACATAAACCTCGGTACCACACAACCGCCAAAACCACCCATACCCAGCCACCGGCTAGATTTGACGCAAAACCATCAAGACCTGACATGAAGAACCAAAACAACCCAATTTCGGTTGGAGTCGGAGAAGAAAAGGGTGAAACACCTCGCACCACCACCACTTGAGAAGAAACAGATGAACATACATCACCACTTTTGGCGCCTAAACTAAAATATGCTCAAAGCTTTGGTTGATACATGCTTGTTTAAAGGTTTTCAGGACGCAAATTCTCCTATATCTATATTTCACACTTATAGTTTGTTGACGCTACTTTGAATTGTTGGTGAGAAAAGTTGGGCAAATATTCTTGTTCTGAAAGCTAATCTTGGTTGTTTGAGTTGATCTCGGAGGTGAAAGTCAATTTTCACAAAAGTATATATGTTGGTTGGTATGAATATAGCGCAACCATGCAGTTGAGAGATGCAGCATCACTGCTTAATTGTAAAGTAGGTCATATTCCTTTTCTATATATGGGGCTCCCGGTTGGAAGGTAACGCGTAACAAAATTCATTTTGAACTGCTTACGTTGATAAAATCCGTTGTAAATTATCTCTGTGAAAGATTTGTCATCTAATTATGGGTGGGTGATTGGTTTTAGTCAAATGAATTTTGTCCTCTATTTTTGAAATAATATAATAAAATCATTGATGTGGCCTTTTCTAATAGTTTAAGTTTTTGGGATAATCGGTCATCTGACATGGTATCAGAGCCTCTATGACTAAGTGGTCTAGACTTCGATTCTCGCTCCCCTCACTTTAATTTCTAATTAAAAAGTGGAATTTAAGCATATGATAGGTGGCCCTATGCATTATCCACGATTCAAGCCCAAGTCGGCTCTTGCGTGAGGGGGCGTGTTAGAAATAATATAAAATCATTGATGTGACCTTTCCTAACAGCTTAAGTTTTTGAGATAATCAGTTATTTGACACTCTATTCCGATTTACTTCAGGGCTCCGACAGGTACCATTTCTTTACTTGAATCTATTTTTAAAGCTTTTTTGTGAGGCAGGAGTGAAGAATCTAGGAAAATAAATGGGATAAAATTTGTCTTGATGAGGAGAAGGAAGGTCTAGAGTTTCGTAGGGTAAAAGAAACTTAAAATTTCTCATTTTAGTAAGTGGTGTTGGTGGTTATTGTTGTAACACCCTGATTCCTTGACTCTTTATTTCTAAAAGATAATTATTAATTTATCAAGATAGTGTCACACATCTCTTCAAATATTGTTTTATTCATTAAACATGTATAAGCATAACCAAAACATTATAAAGCAGAAAAATTAACTCAAACAAATGTCAACTTTCATAAAGACAACAGATGTTTTCATCAGTTACAAGTAGCTCTTAAAACTATTTCATATAATCATCAAAGTAAGCGCCCCAACTCCAGTTTTGCAGAATCAGATATCGACGATAATATAACTGAAAGTACTGATAAAAAACTTTGAAGAAAAATTCAACGTCTCAAAATAATCGAAGAACTTGCTTCTTAATAATTTCTAATTAATGATAAGTTATTTGATGATTTATAAATTTATTTTTATATATTAAGACGTATTATATTAAATAAAATAAAATTTTCTTGATTTGCTTAGGATCAATTTATAAAATGTCAAGAATGAGTTTGGAATCCACTTGAATATCAACTAATTTTTATTAAGAACATGCAATAAAGAGAAAAAAATATTATTAATGGGGAGTGATTCTAGCAAAGGAGTTAACTTCCACAATGTGAAGGTTTAATTTTAATCTTGATTAAGATTATGTCCGGTAATTAAAGAATTCGTACATTCTCTAATATTTCTTTCATAAACCAGCTATATATCAGATATAAAACAAAAAGTGGATTATAACAGAGGGGACCAAACCAAACTCTCCTTTGCGGATGGAGTACCTCTTGTACTTTATTCATTTCCTTTATATATAAATAATTTTGCCAATTCAAAAAAAAAAAAAGGGGACCAAACAAAACCCTCATATGTTAAGAAAATCTAAAGAAAAGAAGACTAAATCTATTTTTAGCAAGGTCATCCCTAATAACCAAAGGAGCGGAGGTCCACCATGTGAATTCAGTTAAAGATAATCCTATGGTAGCCAGCTTATCGGCACAATGGTTGCCTTATCTAAAGATATGAGACAAAACAAAGTTCATAGAGTTCAATTTTTCAATACAATTAATAAAAAATAAAGTTAATATATGTTTTTATCTTTTTTAATGTGGGTGAATTTTTTTGGTTTATCTATGTAATCTTTTTTCTGATTATTTCTTAGCTTGTATTGTGAAGGTTTTATCGTTTATCTTTTGTAGACTTTTTTACTGTGATAAATAAAAAGTCCACTACCATGTCAATAAAAAATTCATTAAAAAGATAAACGATAAAATTTTCATATGACATAGAATAATATATATATATATATATATATATATATATATATATGGGGATTGTAAACTTCGATTATGGATCAAAGTTAATAATGTATGACCTACATGTAATTACTTAATGCACTCTTCATTGTCTTTGTGCACTTCTCAACTACTCATAAGCCTCTACATGTACCCCCTATAATTACATGTGAGTCATACTTACTAATTTCGACTCACATGATCAAAGTTAATATACTTATATATATTATAGTTGCTAAACTAAAACTCAAGGTAAAAACTATTAGCTCTAAAATTGTATTTTATATTTGAGTCGCTTTCTTTCTGTTACATAATGTACGGGTCATAAACTAAAGCTTCCTAAAGCATTTCATTTTTGTTTTCTTTCTATCAATTATTTTTTGTGCCAGCTGAATTGTAAGCAATTACCCAATTCGCAAGGCACCTATAATTAACTTAAACCAATTAATATCTCTAAGCTATCTAGATTCAATCATACACATTGTGAGGGTGTGTTAAGCTCATTAAAGCTACATTTTTTAGAGACTCAAAATAGGACAAGCTTATACAATCATCAATTTGCAATCAAGTTGTCAATTATTCATGAATGTGATGGCACATATTAAGTCAACTTGTTCTATACTGAATTTTCAATTTTAGCTAGAAACTTTTGAAGAAAGGTCTAAGGTTTTCTGGATGGTGCATAATGGAAGATGAATATGTCTTTGACTTGAAACTTTCAAACTCTTCTTCTATCTAAACATTCATCATTATTAAATTGTCCTATATAATTGTCATAATCTTTTACGGAATTCCTAGATATATACTAATAACAGACAAATTTAATTTGCTAAAATGGAAAAATTATGTACCCCCTCAAGTTTTAATTATAAACAATTTTTTATTTTTTAGATTCATTGGATAACTAATATATCTTGTCTATAATTAAAATTAGATATTATAATATTCAATGAATCTAAAATGTGAAAAATTGCTAATAATTAAAGTCGGATAGAGTATACATATACAAATTCACAAAACTCATTTAATAGTAAATTCTACAAAACTGATGAAATTAAAAAGTGACGTCTTGAATATCTTTGCAACCAAATCTATATGTAGACACCAAAGTTTTGTATTTTATCGAAGTTAATATGTCGATCTGTATCAAATAAGCACTACAATAAGATAAAAAATCAAACAATAGTTTTAAATTTTAACGAACAAAATAACATCACTCATATGATTGTAAACAAACGAAAAAATAGTTTTAAATTTTCTTTAATTAAAATCTCTAAACAAAATCACTTTTCTTTAAACTTAAACAAATGCACCCCTAGGTCTTGGTTGATGAGTTGACTACTTTTTGGGCTTCTCCTCTTGGCAAGGCTTCCATTTAGTAGTTAAATATCAATTTATAACATTCGACTAAATCTCAATTTTAAACAAAAATCTTAATTTAGTGTTGAAAAATTTCAAATTTGAACAAAGTAATATCAATTTTGTCCTAAATTAATGTATGAAATTTTAAAATGACTATTTCAAGTGCGAAACTCAAAAATAACTAAAGTTTTTGGATAGAAAGAGTACCTCGGTGCACTTTTCTACTAATGTGGTTATAAACTTTTGTTAACATGACGTTGAATCTTTTACCTACCACATCAACAAAAAAAAAACTATTGAGAATGTAAACAATGTAATCTTTGTATTACAAGGATAATTAGAAAAATATTATGAGGACTAAATCAAAAACCACTCAAATTACATGGTTAAAAATTTATTTCAACAAATTTGTTACTGTAATTTTATTTGAAGAAAAGTACACAGCACAAACGTCATCCTTGCATCACATTGAAACGTCATCCTACCCTTTTGAAAGGCACAGTTATGTTCATGCATTCCACACATAAGACATAACCACACCCACCTACTACTTCTATTTTTTCTTGTACCCTAAAAACAACTTCCAAAATAAAAATAAAAAAATGAATAATAACATCTCCTCTGAATGTGTAAATAAGAGAGTGGTAATAATCAATGAGCTTGTTAAGGGACAAGAATCAGCAACAAAACTCAAAAATCTTCTTCAGAATGAGAAGAAAAATCCCTTTGGTGATGGCTCTCTTTCATCCTACAAACTTGCTGCAAATGTGCTCAGATCTTTCACTCAAGCTCTTTCTATTATCTCTCAACCGGCGGCTGGCGGCTGCGGTGATCGTCTACCGTCTAGTGGGATTAAGAAGAGTTCAATGTCTGCTAAGGGTGGTAGAGGTTGCTACAAAAGAAGGTTAATATTAAATTAATTAATTATATATGTTTTTGACTAATTAAGGCTTATGTTTGGCGACTTTGGTTACTAGCTACAATATCATTTCCTTTCATGAATTGGGATTTCCACGGACGTACGGCTAGTTTTCTTTTTAGGGTTAATCTATGTTTATAGTGAGTTTTGCATTACTTTCATTGTGCTGTGAATATTTTATTGTTCATCTTTTTTAATAGACTTTTGTTGAGGTGACAGTGAAATTTTTGTCTGTCACATTAACAAAAAGTCTACTGAAAGAATTTTTTTTGAACGGCATTACTATTGATCTACCGAAGAAAATGAAATCTAGTCCATTTATGGAAATGAGATAAATGATGAAATCTTCATATTACATGATTAATTTTGAAGGCACATTTGTTTTGAAACTCCTCTTTTATCGATCTCTGTTTATGTTATACAGAGACCTGGTTTTAATAATATTATATTTTCCATTAAAAAAAATGCGATTAATTAAAAAAAAATTACAGAGATAAACATTTATTAACTCTTTTTATGATGTTATTTAGGTATAAATTTTCTATCTTCGTTTAGTACTAGTGATTAATTTTGGCCTCCAAATATATAGACACATAAAATGGGTTTCTTAGCTCCAAGTTGAATTTTATTCATGCATAAGTGTAAGAGATTGGACATTTGACCACTTACTCACAACTCACAAAGCTAATGTCTTTTTATCACTTGGATCATACTTCTTTATTAGTGGATATATATTTGATTCTGAGACTAGCCCTATACTTACTCACAACGCTAATGACTTTTTACATAAATTTTTACATTCTTTATTAGTGGTATGGTCTTCCCTAATCAATCTCTTTTGGTGGATAATATATATATATATATATATATATAGTGCTAGTCCATAAATTCTATTTTTTTATAATCATTAATATTAATAGCTATATTACAACTGTTTTAGACGGGATTTAAATTTTACACCTTAAAATTACAATGCTAAATTCTTACCATTGATATAACACTTCAAGTGTGAACCACAAAGCTAGTTCACAAATTGTAATTTAACTAATAAAAATATCAAAATAATTATGTCGGACATTTTGGCCAAAGTTTTGAACTCCACTTTCTCAATTATATATGGTGAGCTTTCGATAGTGTTATTATGTACAACTATAATATATATTAGTGTAGGCAACATGTATTAGTCTACTTTACATGAAATGCTACATGCATAGGACATCCTATCCTAATTAAATTAATGGTTTTCCGCAGGAAAAATGAAGAGAGATGGAGCACAGTTTCTCCGACCATTGATGATAATCATTCATGGAGAAAATATGGACAGAAAGAAATCATGAATTATAAATTTCCTAGGTATGTAATTTTCATTTTTCGATATTTTTATGTACAAGAAATGTGTGTATATATATGCGTCCAAAAAAAAAATATAGTATCTAATTAGTTTCATCACAAATTCACAATACACAACTAACTCTGAAATTAAAATAGATATTAAAATAGATAGTTGTAAGCAGGGACGGATCCACGGTAAAGGATATGGGGATATGTGCCTGCATTAAAATTTTCAAATAGTAATATGATGAGTTATTATTGTGATAAAAAAAAATTAGGAATGTGATAATTGATTATTTTTTTTTGGTAAAAAAAAAATACTAAACTGTAAAATATATGCATGCTATTTCAATTTATACTACTATCACATATGCTTAACTAATACTCTTTCCGGTCTCATATATAAACAACAAAATAAAAAAAATTAGAAGTTTTAAATATAAGCAAAAGTAACTTTTAATCAATATAATCAATGTCATTATATTTTTCAAAATATATCCCTACTTTTTTTTTTACATTCACATGTTTGTAACGGTTTCTGGTAGCGTTGGATTTAACAATGTGCAAGTATACACAGTTCGATCAATGTAGCAAGTAATAAGTAAAGAGTGTATCAATCCCACAAAGAATAGGCTAAGTGTTATACATTCTAAATTCATTCAAAGAGGTGATTAGTTTATTGAAAAAGTAACAAAATATATTTGGTTTCTTAACAAATTAAAATAACAAAGATTTAGAGTGATGGTTGAAAACAAGAATAAAAAGGGTAGCTGAAATCATGATCCATTTAATACATGAACAAAGTATGGTGAATGATAACTATTGTCGTGTCATCTGTGAGCAAGCTTGCCTTGTGGTGTATGTCTACAACGTTAAATATTAAAATGGGGTATGAGATGAATCCTATGTCTAGGTCACACTTAATCCCTTTAGAGTTTAGAAAAACCTTGTTTGTTTGGTGTCCCACTAAAGCCCTTAACTTATCATAAGAAAAGGTAGAGAATATAGGTCAATACCTCACTTAACCTTATTAACTTTATATCTACTTGCCTTCACAAGGAAACATTGAGGCTTTTTATTCTCATACGGTTTCATGTCTTCAAAGACTTTAAAATTCACACTCTCATCATTGAGCCACATAAATTAAGACTCTACCGGTAGCCAAGAAAGACCTACCCAACAAAACCGAGAAGTCTAAGCATTCCACTATGTCAAGTATCACAAAGTCAGCCGGAAACACAAATTCGGCACACCTCACCAATACATCTTTCAAGATCCCATACGGGTGAGAATGAGTTGCATTTTCGTTGATTGAGCAACCACGTCGGGTATGCGTTTCATCAAGGAGAGATGCATCAAGTTTATACTTGCTCCTAGATCACAAAGGCCTTTTCCAACATGAAAATTCCCAATAGAAATAGGTATTGTAAAACTATCGGGATCTTTCTTCTTTTGTGGAAGCTTGCTTTGGATAATGGCACTACACTCCTCATTCATCAAGATCGGTTCATCCTCTTTAAGCTTCCTCTTCTTAGTCAACACTTTTTTCATGAATTTGGCAAACAAAGGCATTTTCTCCAACACTTTCATAAATGGAATATCTACTTGGACGCTATTGAACATTTCAATGAACTTCTTGAAAGTGCTCTCTTGACACTTCTCCCTTTTTTGAGCACGAGGAAACGGTAACTTGGCATATGGTGAACTTTCTTGAGGTTTAATCGTGTTCATGAACTCCTTCTTAGCTTTACTCCTCCTTTTTTCAATTTCCTTCCTCATGGCCACTCTCTCATTTTCAACTTCGCCCTCACACTCATTTTAGACTTCTTCTTTAGGCTCACTTTTTTCATCATTTTCAACTTCTCCCACATTTTTTTCTCTTTGTTTCCGCCTCGTTCTCATTTTCAACTTCTCCCTCAACTTCTTTTTCACTACACTCATTTTTAACTTCTCCCTTAACTTCAACGGATAAATCACTCGTAGTCTTTTTTTGTCCTCTTTGGTGTCGGAACCACTCTACTTCTCAAGTGTTTCCCACAACACCTCCACTAGATGAAGAAACAAATTGTTTGGCTAATTGTCCAAGTTGCACCTCCAAATTCTTAATAGATACTTTATGATTCTCATTGGAGGCGTCTTGGTTGGCCTTCATAGCTTCCACGTTGCATTGGGTCATTTTCATGAATTGAGTAAGATTATCTTCCAAAGGTGGATATTGATATCGATGAGATGGATTTTGTTGTTGACTTTGGTTTCCACCCCAACCTTCATTGTAAGAGTAATCCTTCCTAGCATACCGAAGTGCTTGAACTTGTTTAGCTTGAGTAAGAGTGGTGTTGGTCAAATGCTTAACAATGTCTCCATTTGTGTGTTCATAAGCTTCGATTGAACCGACAATTCGGTTTGTGTGTCAAGCTCTAGCATACCGGGTTTGTTCTTTGCTCCACGATCATTTAGAACTGTAAATTCATTTTGTGACATTGCTTCTACAAGCTCTTTAGCCTAATTTGCATCTTTGTTCTTCATGGAACCACCCGCGAATGCATCAAGTAGCATACGAGTTTGTGCCCTTAAACCTTGGGTAAAGTGTTGCATTTGAGCTAAGTCGTCCATACCGTGATCGAGACACTTCTTCAATAGTAGTTTGAACCTTTCCCAAGCATCATAAAGAGACTCGGAATCTCCTTGTTCAAAGTTTCTGATTTCTGCTCTTCTTTCTTGGAACTTGTAAATTGGGAAGAAGCGTTCTAAGAATTTCACTTTCAATTGATTCCATGGGTTGATGGTCCCGCTAGGCAAGGTATCTAGCCAATCCTTGGCTTTTTCGGTCAAACAGAACTTGAAAACTCTCAACCTCCTGACACACTTTGAGACACCCGGTGGATCAGTGTAATCACACACATCTAAAAAGTGACACAAATGCAAGTTTAGACATTACACATCGTCTCCGGAAAACTTGTTATCCACGAGAGCTTTTAGAAAGGAACTTTTGATATCACAAGCTACCGGGTTAGTCGACTGAAACCCTCGAAGCTCTTGACCTTCATTTGCTCCTCTACCATAGTCTCCCAAAGTTCTCCATGGAGGTGGCGGTGGTTGAAGTTCCGCCATGTATCTTCCTGAACAAACACAAACAGACAAATACCCAAGTAGCACAATAATATAAATGAAAAAATGAAATTAAAACTACGATTATTTTTTTTTCAAATTTAACAAAAGTAAAGAAAACAAAGAAAAATTGGTTCAATTGTCTTGCCAAAGTGATTTGACAATCCCCCGCAACGGCGCCAAAAACTTGATAGATAAATTGCAAGTATACAATTATCGTCAAGTAGTAATTAAGATATCGTGTCTACGAGGATTGACTTTAACTTTGAACCAAACAATTAAACCAATGTTAAAAAGAAATAAAAGAGAAATAGTGGGGATTTGTTCAGAAAATTTGTTGAAAACTAAATTTGGACTTTTATCGAATAGTTGGTGGGCGATTGAATTTTGCTTTATATTCCTTGTACTTCACTATGGATGTTAGTGGCTAGTTCCCTAAACATGATCTATTTAATTTCCATGACAATTTAACTCACCTTTGCACCTACTCTCATGGTCATACAAATTACTATGTTCACTATAATCACTTAATCTCTTAAGCCAACTACTAGTTGACATAGGCATGCATGTTTGTTAAATCATTAGTCATAACCTTTAAATTTCCTATCTCTAGACCAATTACAAGGTTCAATCATCAATCTCTGTCTAATTCATACATCTAACCTCTTAGTAAGCATGAACCTAGAAATCATCACAAGCATTCGTCAACATTCATGAAGCATAAAGAACAAGATTAATGAAATGTAGAATTGAATCAATCATAAAAGAACTATAGAGAAACTAACAATTAACCATAGATTGATACAAGGTTTTCATTACAAAATCCAATCTAAGAAATTTAGCAATTTATTATTACAAAAGATGGAAAGGGTTTAGGAATGAAATACATGGAGGAATTAAGATGAGAGATGGAAGAGGAATGATCTTCTATCTTGCTTTCAAGCCTTCAAATCATACTTCTCCATCTTCAAATCCATGTTTCCAAGCTTCAGCAATGACTCTAGACCATTTTCACCTTCCAATTTTCTACTTCTCCATCTTTATATATATATGCTTCAGGCTGGCGCAAAACGCTAGCTTTTTTGCGCAAAATGTAGACTCCAGGAAGCACATAGAAAAAGCGGTGCAAAACGTCAGCGTTCCTGTGCAAAACGCTAGCGTTCCTACGCAAAACATGGAGTCCTGAAACTTCAAATATCAAATTTCTTCCTTTTCTTTTGATGCAAGCTATCTTAAATCCTAACTCTTTTCCACTTTAACTATGATAAAAAAAATACTTCAAAACCCTTCTAAAACACTGTTGAAGTGAGCTAGAATGAAGTAATGACTCATCATATATTTTATATATATATATATATATATATATATATATATATATATATATATATATATATATATATATATTAATTAATTATCTGATTCAATGGTTGTTTAAAGAGTAAACTAATTGATGAGTGATCCAATATAAATATTTTGCAGGAATTATTTCAGGTGCGCATTTAAGCATGATCAAGGTTGCTCAGCAACAAAACAAGTGCAAAAAACACAAAACAATCCTGATATGTATCAAATTACATACATTGGCATTCACACATGCAAAACCACTCCAAATGATGAAATGAAAGTATAGCAGCACCAATCCTAACTATAAAACAAGAATATCCCAAATAGAAACTACTCTGAATAATGTTATGGAATCTGATGATAATGCAGATGCTGTGTTAGTGCTTCAAAATCTGGTTTTTGGAATTTTGGGGGCATTGACTTCCATTTTGATGAAAATTAATCTATTGGTTCAATGCTTTGATTAAGTATCTATTGATTAAGCTTAATTTAATTGTTGATGTTCGAATTAAATTTCATCATCTCATTTATCAGTATAAATGATCCTTAATTCTAACACACATTTTTTATTTTTTTACCTCTTAAAGTTCAATCATGTCAACAAAAAATATGTTCATATGTCATCAAAACTAGAGCCGCACATAAGCGTGTTTGATCGAGAATAGTATTAAGATATGTCACCTCATGAGAAGTCTTAATGTAGCACCTATGGGCTATGGACGGATCCATTAAAGGTATATAGCCATACCAAAATTTGGTTTATGATTTTTGTAAGACACTCTCCTCAAATAGATTATTGACTTTGTGAATATCTCAAAAGGATTATTGACAAGACAATTCTTGTATTTAGCCACTTACTATCAATTATATGTCCCTATATTTTAATAACATATTAAAAATTTGCTGTCTAATTTTATTTAGTTACTATATTTAATTTTTAACATTCTTTATAGTGTTTTGGTGTACTAAATTTTTTATACAGGTTTTGAATAAATATAGGCAATAGTAAACTTATTCATTCGTTATATTCAATTTTAAGAATGAGTTTGATCTTGATGCATGATTACATGGTGGTTTTTTGTTCCTTTTTAATTGACAATTTGTTTGTTTATTTTTCTGGTTGTTAATTTAAGGATTTGTAGCTATGAAATAAATTTGAATAGTAATACTAATTTGTATGCTTTGGAAGGTTAAAAATGACCGTGAATTGTAAGTTAGTATAAATAAAAGTTACAGCAAAAAAAATTGTATTTTATGTGTTACTGTATTGGCTAAAAATACAGGGTCCTGTTGCAATTTAGCCATACCAATAAATAATGTTGGATCCGTCCCCGGTTGCACCTCATCTCACGTAACAAAGCATAAGCTTTTCTTATATGCAAAATTACTGTTTAAATTTAATGTTTAGTCTCTTCTTTTTTTCTTTTTTTTTTCAATTAGTAGTTTAGGGGTTGAAACCCGACTTCTACTGTATCAATAATATTTAGTTTAAATTGTAGTTTTGTCCTCCTAAGTTTTATAATTGTGAAATTTTGGTTTCCGAAATTTTAAATGTGCGATTTTAACCTCCCACGTTTTTTAATTGTGCAATTTTGTCCTTCAAATTTCAAATGAGCGAATTTAACCACTATAATTGTGTTTCCAGGATTACTTCTCATCAGTTCTCCTCCATAACTCCTCAGATGCCTATATTGCTCGCTTCCTTCAATCATTTTTAAAGTTTGGTTTTCCTTGTTCTTCTATTTGGTTGTCTTTCTTAGCATTTTAGTGTGACAATTTTAATTAATTGAAAAAACTAATATCTCATTGTTGTATTAATACTTTCTATCTCCTTTTTTTATTTTTTGACAAAAAATAATAATGTTAAGACCTTTTAAAAAAAACTCCTTTTAAAAATTTGGTTAAAATAGCCAAGGGTTATGAAATTGCACAATTAAGAAACATGGATGGTTAAAAACGCATATTTAAAACCTAGAGGACCAAAATTGCACAATTGTGAAACTTGGGGGCTAAAACTGTAATTTAGCCTAATATTTTTACACTTAAATTTATTTATTGTTCAATTTACTTTTCAAGCTTAAATTATTAAATTCATTTTTTACTAAAATCAATTTTACAAAATTAATTAATTAATTTGTAAGTACGGTTGAAGCAAATACACCATGACACTCACAATATCATATACTACATTTTTTTATATATAGAAAATATAAATTACTTCTGGTAGGGATTGAATCCTGAACCTCCCCCTTACTCAACCTATATGTCCAGCTCTTACCACTTGAGCTATCCTACGAGGACTCATATACTACATTTGATGTCAATTAATTTCACTTTTAATTAATTTTAAAATTAATTAAAAGTGAAATTAATTAATTCATTTTTAACTAAAATCAATTTTACAAAATTAATTTATAAAAAAGAAATTACAAAATTAATTAATTTGTAAGTACGGTTGAAGCAAATACATCATGACACTCACAATATCATATACTACATTTTTTTTGATATACCAAAAGTTTAAATTGCTCTTAGCACTTGATCTATCTTACCGAGACTCATATACTACATTTAATGTCAATTAATTATAACTTACACTTTTTTTTGACAAAATTATAACATACACTTGTCGCCTAAAAATTGAGTAGATAGAATGGAAATTTGGAGACTAATTAAGGATCACGAAGAAAGCACACAAATAATGTGAAACCTCAAAAAATGTGGAGAACATTGTGGACCAATTTCAAAAAATGGTCAAGATATAAAATTTGAGATGATCATTTCCGGGAAATGGATGGTAGGAAAAGATGTGTGTAATGAGAAAATGTTTTCTAGCTTATAGCATATGAACAAAGAAGGGTCATTTTCATCAAAATTTATGGTTCAAGATTTTTGTTTAAGCCTTTGTCTATATATTCCACAATATAATTCCCCTTTTAACACGAAAAAGTGATGGGAACATATTATCAAAAAAAAAAATGTGATGGAATCAAAAGATATATGTCATTGCATTTGGCCCCTCCATGAAGAAAGTGTTCAAAGTAATCTATACTTTATCTAGATGTATGAAAAAAACTGATTAAAGTAATCTATGATTTTTTCTTTCTTTCGGTGTCTCACAATATCGTGAAAAATATTAATGTGCAGGTCGATAAATTTGTTGATTATATTTTTCATGTGTAAAGTTTAACTTGGTGGAATGACATTCTCGATTTTATGAATCTAACATAGATTCGTCTAAATGCAAACCTTACAATTTTTAGCAAATTTAAATAAAGTACTATATTTTTTATTCATTTTTTGTTATTATGAATTAAATTTACTTTTACTTAAAAATGAGAAGATTCATATTAATTAGATTAGACGTTCATTTTTATTAGTAATAATTTTTCTAGAATAGATTTATTCTTCCTAAATTTCGTTTTTCATAAAGATTGTGGGCTCTTAATTTCGCACTCTTTATTATTGTGCTTGTTTTTATATGAGTTTAGGTTGCCTTATAATTGCACTCTCTTTTTTTTAATGGAATTTTTTTTATTGAATTTTTCTAATAAGATTTTTAATGTGACAAGTCCACCTTTGTTTGTTTGATAGTTTATTAAAATTAAAATTAACTAAAATTAATAAGAGTCATCTTGATAGTAATTTTATTTCGAAAATGTTTTGTGTGCATTTCATAAAGGGTGTATACACCTTGAGATAATGACTACTACTAAAAAAGGAATGATGTGATAAATATTATTTTAAGTTGATAAGTTGATAGGAAGAGAAATAGAGATTAAATAATAGGCAAAAATAAATTAAAGTGTTATAAATAATAAGATAAATGACTAATTTGAGAAAGAAAAAAAATTATAAACGATCAAAGTGTTACAAATAAATAAGATAAAAGATCATTTTGGGAGGAAAAAAAGATGAAGGACCAAAAGTTACAAAATGAATAAGATAAATAATCAATTTAAAAGTTGTACCAAAAAAAAATAATCAATTTAAAAGAAAATAAGATAAAGGATCAAAATGTTACAAAAATAAATCAGATAAAGATCACCGGTATATTTTTATCTAAAACTGTATATTAATTTTTTTTTGAAGAGAAGATAAAAATATATTCCCTCCGTCTCAAAATATAAGAGAGAAATAGTCAACAAAAGTTAATGTATCCGATTAAGAATTTAGTCTAAATACATTAATTTTATTTAATTAATTTTCTCTTATATTTTAGGACGAATTAGTCAAGCCACTCTTTTTTTACTGTAATTAAGCCACTTGATTATGGCGTGAATTGTAATTTTTTTTGTTAAGGGGGCACCAAGTAATGCCAAAATAGAGTCAACAAAGACCAAGCTACCAAGAAATTTACCCAAAAAACCAAAACCACAATCCCAAAACCAAAACCACTGCTACCAATTGTTTGAAGCCCACAATTGAAAAGCAAAACAATGATCCCAAAAACAATTTTCTAGCGGGAAACAAATTTTTTTTGTAAAGAAATGTTAACAATATGTATTTAGCAAATGTTAATATGTGCCTCAAATACAATTGTTAATGTTATTAAGTAGAAATATTTACCTCAAAAGTTGTGAATTTATCATTTTAAAGTTAAAATATTATATTTTTCAATATAATATTTCTACTTTTAGATTCTTTAAGGCACATATTAACAAGACCTTTATGTATTTTAACTTATTTGGTCAATTTAAAATAAAACACTTATATTTGAATTTTAACTAGATCCACTTGCATGCCCCCACCTAACCAAACTCAGATTTGATGCCAATTGTTTTTTCCTTTCACTCTCCGATTCTATGGAAAATGAGTCATATTAGTGTAGAGTTTGGGACGAGTTCAGACACCAAATTATTTTAATTTATTTTTAAACGCAGTTGCGTGGGATCGAATCAATGTTCTCCATAACAACTCCAACATCAATCATCATTAGATTAATTAAGATTTAATGACGCCAATGGTTAGTTGTTTGCCTTGTTGGAATTTCTAAGGAGAACAGGACTAAAAACATTGTAATGATCAAGATTAATAAGATATACTTGACATAACATCTCGATTTAAGCAATTGAATATAGATAAATATTTTCTTATATACTCCTTCCACCCGTCTTAAATATAAAAAATTTAAGTTAACAAAAAGTAATATATTTAATCTAAATTTGCAGTATAAATACATTAATTTTTGTTGATCCAATTTTTTTTATATATTTATAATAATTTAGTTAGTATTATATAAAAACTATTCAATGAAATTAGTTGTGAATCTACTAAATTGGTCGTAAAGTGCATACCAACTTGTATGTGTGTTTTGTTTCATAAGCACCAACTTGTATATTTTTTAATGACAATAATTGTATTAAAAATGAGTTCAAGGTATTATACACTAAAGAACAAGAACAAAACAAAGCCAACTGGCGTTAAAACAACGTGAGGGAAAAAATTGCAAATTATAAACTTACAAAATTGCAAATATTACATATGATCAGGGAAACAATTGTGAATTATTCTAAACTTACATAATTCTCTCAAAGTATCAGACAAAAAAAATTGCATTATATAAAATATATCAACTAACTTGTTATGCTGCAAAATAATACTCCCTTTCGATTATTATTATAAGTAAAAATTCACTTTAATAATTCGTTGAATATAACGGATATATGTGTTCTATATATTATAGATCAGATACATCAATTATTCAATAAATTTAAAAAGTAATTTTTTATTTATAACGGTGATCAAAGAGAATACATATCTATGAGTTAATATGACAAAATCCTTGGAAAACAAATTAACAAGAAATCAATGACGATTCAAATTATTCAATTTATCTTTTCATCAGGTTCCCATTTATCTTCACTTGGATAAAAGAGTGATTCCATGCTATTGCCACTGCTACTACCGGAGTTGAACATTGCATCAGCCATATCGGCTACCGGATAATCAATATTGCCAAATCTTGAAGTAGACGGTCCACCACTACTATCGGTGGCCCGAAGGTCGAGGTTCACTACCGTCGGCCACCCTTGGGAAGAAATGGTAGCTTGAGTAGTATTGATGTTGGCAAGTAGGTTTGGTGGTGGTGGATATGATGATGGTGCTGTTAAGGATTTGTGACAAATATGTTCACCTCTATATGTTACTTCCACTATGTTAGGATTGTTATCAAGTCTTTGTACTTGTTTCTTGGCAGGGCATAAATATAATTTTTGGTGTGTACACCTATAGTAACTCCTGGAAAAGAAAAGATAATTTAATATTAAGTAAAAAAAATTAAGTATTTTGTATTTGTTTATCATAATGAGAAAGAAAAAAAATATTATAAAGAAAAATATCAAAAATGAATATTTTTAGAGAAGTTAATCAAAATTGTTTCTCATTTGTAATAGTTGGTTCTAAACAAAATAAAACAATTAATCAAGGCCTATTAAACATGATGAAATTATTCCTATTATTTTCTTTTTTTTATACATAATATAATGTTATATTTATGATTGTTGATTGAAAAGGGGATAGTTGGCTTTAATGAAATCAATCTAGTAGTCAATTATGCATGAATATGAAAGAACATATATAGTCAACTTGTTGTCCTATATGGTGTGTGAATGAGTCCATTAAGGTACATACATATACTTAACACTTGCTGAAATTTCAACATGAACAAGAAATCTTAGAAGAAATGTATAAGATTTTCTGGATGGTACATAATGAAGACAATCAACAATGATAACTTTGAATTGAAACTTTCAAATTCTAACCAATTATTATAAAGTATGCTTCTAATTACTTAACCATTCAATTTATGCTAACAAGATAAATTAACAAGTTGATCAAGTAAAGATTAATAATTAATTACCTTGGATACTTGCGGCCAAGTATCTCTTTTTGTCCATATTTTCTCCAAGTGAAGCCATCTTCTGGTGGCATTTCAGTGTTTCCAATTTGAGGTGCTGGAAACATCTCTGTTCTCTTCTCCAAATCATTCTTCCTGCTGCTAGATACATTTCAATGTGACACAAACACATTAAGGAAATTATCAATTTAACCCAGTTAATAATTTTATGTAGAATGTGAAATTGACCAATCTAATAATTTAATTATATTGCCATATAATTGATTTCAAATGGTTAATGAGTTTCACTGAATGACGAATTTTGAGATAATTCAGATTTCATGAGTTCAACAATTTCTTAGCCTGAGATACTATTAAAAAGAGTTATATTTTTTTATGTAAATTAGCGACTTAAAATGTTGAGTGTCGAAAACATTAGAAATAATTTCTTTTTTTATTAAAAATTGGAAAATGACAAAATTATTAGTAACTAAATAATATTAATATAACCATTATTATAATTATTCTCAAGAAAATTTAAACTTCATCCTTTTAAATTACAAAATTAAACTCTTACGATGAACTAATACTTCTTGAAAATTCATGATAATAAAGATTTATTTCATATTTTTCTTATAAATCAAATATTTTAAATAATGTGACATGTTATCTAATCTAATAGCATATAATGCATTAAAATAAAGCACTGCAATAAAATTCCGATAAATTTTTATTTTGCAAGTCACTTTCATAATTGTGTTAAGTGATTGATAATAAATGATGTGGAAAGTCTATGTGAATTGTTGCCTAATTACTAAGAAAGACCCTTTGGAAAATTCTATTCCACATTTGTGTTATTTAGCTTTTTTCTGTAGCATACTAATAATATAATGTACGGATCATAAATTCTAATTCCACATTTTACCTTTTGTTTTCTTTCTTTTCAATTATTGTTGGTGGCGGCTGAATTGTAAGCATCTACAATTCTGATATTATCATTTGCATAAACTATAGTTCCCCTACTAGCAAGGCACCTATAATCATAAACTATGGTCCACAGTCGTAATTGCAACCGCAATATTGTAGATTTTAAAATCTCTCCCATGGCATCACAAGTGTGATTTCAATAGCATATTCAACTGTATTTTCCCATAATATAAAGATTCACATGCAATTGTAGATACAACATATAATTCTATGTGTAAACTAAAATGGCATGAGCAAGAGTTGAACACTTGATGAGTCCATGACAACATTATATGATATAGTTGAAACAATTAAAACTTTAATATACAACCTTCATATATTAATCTACTTATAAACATTTACATACCTTTTTTTTGGTCGTGATGGTGGTTCTTCAATTCCTTGCATTTCTCCTTCTGACCCTTTTGATTTCTCTAAACCTTCAACATCCCTCCCACCAATTTCACCAATCTTCAAATTTCCCCTAGACCTTAACATCTCAATTTCACCAATAATCATCTTATTATCAATCAAAACACTCACATCAAAAGGGTTTTGCATTAGAAGAAATTGATCCATTGAGTTTGCATGCATTGAAGTTCCAATTCCACTTCCACCCATTATTTCATCATGTTGATTCTTTTGCATGAAAACATCATGAGACAAAATTTGAGCAAAGGAATTAGAAGCTTTTGTTGTTGTTTTTGTGTCATGTAGTTGTGATGACAAAATCATCAATAATTTTTGTTTTGCAAAACTAAATGCTTTTTCTACCTCATCAATGGATGTGAATAGCTTTTCAAGGTTGTTGGAAATATTTGGTAATTCTTGTTCATGATTTTTGGCCAATTCAAAAGCACTCATGATAAATTTCATGACCTCTTCCATGGCTTCGGGAAGTTTAAGATTTGGTTGGTTGGTTAACTATGAATTTTGAAAAAATATGTTTGAAATATAATATAATGGGTTTAAGAAATAAAGTGCAAAGTTTCTTGGTAAACTTCTAAGTTGATTCTGTCTATGTAATGTGAGACATGTAATAGACTACTATTATATTTATAGGAATCAAATATTATGATTCTAATTATTAAGCTAAAAATAAGTTATGAAATGACATTAGTCTCTTTCAAATCAATATGCAATTTTGAATTCGCATTTAAATTTTACAAATGGAGTTTATAACTAACTTATTTAAAATATTAGTCATATTGTAGTTATGCGCAAAGATATTTGATTTATTAAAAAAAAAGTATTTTTTGAATTTCATGATGCGAAAGAAAATTAAAGGTAAAATCTCTCATGCTCTAGTAGTACATAAAATTAAATATAATCATTTGATACTATATTACTATCTTATATCTAATTATTTCTGGTGAATTTAAAATTTTCTGATATGTATAAGAGTTTATCGCCTGTTAGTTTTCACGAATCGAAGATTATAATTGGCTTTCATAAAATTTCAACATGAATTTTTTTATGTAATTCTTTCATTTAATATTTTATTTTAAATTACTATATTTTAGTTGATCAAAATTGAATTAGGATTAGATCAATTTGATTTGAGTTGATCAAAGTTTTATTCAAGAGTTTAAATGAATTGGTAAAATTAGAAGAAAAAAAATTTACACCAAAATTATATATGATTATAAACATGTAACTACATGTATGTAACGCCTAACTCAATTAAAAATGTTGATATTATTAAACAGATCATTTTTATATAAAATTTTGTAGATACGTGTGAGTTTTAAGTGGTATTTTTCACTTAATTTACATGCAAAAAATAATGATAGGTACCTACCTTGTTTTATGGTTAATTATTATTGAATTCTAGGAAAAAAAATAAAATGGGAATATGAGTTGGGGTGTTGAAGAGAAGACTTAGTCTTTTGGTCTATTCCACTTGGAAAGTTTTCAAATTGGTATTTCCTATATTTTGTTTTTCTTTTGGTCTAGAGGAGACCCTCATATGCCCCATTGAAACCGTTTCTTTCATTGGACACTCATTTTGAAGAAATTTCAATGTTTGAAGTAGTGACATAAGCAAGAACTTTTCTTCTTTTGGTACCAATTCTACGAAATGAAGATTTGAACGTTTATTAAGCGGTTAATTAAGCTTAAGTTCTGGGAATCATCCTTTTTCACTACTCATTATTTGGGCTGCTTCATATGAATGAAACATTTAATATATATTAGGACAAAATGCATGTGGTCCTTAAATTTGGCCATAGGGACAATTAATTAATACAAATGTTTTATTCTAGAAAAGTAATATTAGAATTAGTAAAAATTAGTCTAGAAAAATAAAGGTGGAGTTTTTACTCTCATATTAATTAGATGTTAGTCTTGACTTTTTCTTATCTACGCACTCAAGATTTAGGGGTATTTACCTCCAATCACTTAAAAAAAATTTAACCGATATAAATTTTTATAAAATACACCGTTGGATTAAAAGTTTATATCATATAGATCATTTGTGTAAACTTTCAGACAAATCTAAAATCATTTAATATGCTAATGAGACGCATCAAAATTAACAGTTTCTGTGATTTCATAAACACCGTTAATCTTTATGTGTCTCGATAACATATCAAATGATTTTAGATTTGTCTGAAATTTTAGACAAATGATCTATATGATATAAACTTTCAATCGAACGGTGTATTTTATAAAAAATTATATCGCTTAAAACTTTTTATAATAGTTGAGGGTATATACCTCCAAATCTTGTGGGGGTACACAAGTTGTCACCGTTAGTCTTTGTTAAAGATGTTTACTTCAAAGCTTCTGTATTTGATGTCTGCCATATACTGTTAAACATCCAACTTAACATAATTGAGCATTTTCAGCCTGAGGAGAACGGTCTCTTTTGTAACTTGAGGTTCATAGATCATCTGATTAGATTCGATGATGGAACTATACGTAGACATTTCCATTCTACCTTGTTTCGTTGTATGATTATTTGCATCTTACTACATCAACAATGATTTAAAATACGAAAAAATGTCATTTCAGTTGCTATGAACTTAATGACACTGATTGTTCTCAATCCCGATACGTTTGATGATCCTTTAGAAAATATTGTGCTTACAAAACATTTAATCTTGTCACGAATACTACGGTTATGACCGTTCCTCTTTGAACCTTATGAAAAAAACAAGAGTGTTTTGACAACATCCCTGCTGTTCAATCCAAATATTATATTATTGTTAAATATATAAAAATAAAAGGCAGAACAATTATTATTATTATTATTATTATTATTATTATTATTATTATTAAATAATATAAAAATTTACTACGTGAAAATATTTAAAATACGACCTCCAATCGTGTTCCACCGATCAGTGACTGCTTCTATCTTCTTCAATTCGGGCAATGTAGAAATGTCGTCTGGTTGTCTTTCTTTCAAGAATTGCTCAAATATTGGCTTAACAAAACTTTCCAAAGTTTCAACCGGGTCGACTATGAAATGAGTTACACGGTCAAGTTCGATTACCTCGTGAGGTATTAACAACGAGGTACACCTATGTGCTATATTCTAAGTTCTACAATACGCAGGATTTGGTCGCTAGACGATGGGATAAAAGAAGAGTTAACTTGATTGTGTTGCCCATGTCAATAGTGCCGTTTAACATTGTTATCGTTACCACCAAACTCCAGATTGGCTAGCTTTGTAATTTTAACAAATTTTAACTCAATCGAATCAAGGATAACATACCCTAACCCTGAATGTTCGTACTTCACGTAGCCTCTTTTTTTCTTGTAGTCTCTTCTTCTCTGCTTCTTTTTCTTCTTCTCTTCTCTTTATAACTTGCATTCTCCTCCTATTTGCTTCATCTTCTTCTCTTTTCTTATCTGCTTCTTCTTGTTTTCTCCTTCTTTCAGCTACACTTCTTCGACCCATTTCCTTACAATGTAGAACAAGAACAGTGAACTTGAAGCGGTGGCAACTATAGTTGTAGATGTGAAAATATGAAAATTAGGTCATCGGTAGTAACTACAATGTAGAACACGAAGCGGCGACGACTAGATGTGGAACATTAGGTTATTGCATTGGTAGTAATATTGTTTGGGCTTGGGTCATGGACTTGGATCATATAGGTAGTAATTTGTCAAAGTAATAATATATCAAAAATCTATCTAAAGTAATGAGAATCAATAAAACTGTTGGTGTGAATATTTGGGCTGGTGTGACTATAGCACACCATACCTAAAGCAGGTCCGCCCATGATTGTCAGTAGGAAATCCTCCTAAGCATGCTGAGTTGGATGCTAATAAACATGAGGCAGAGACTAAGGAGAGAGAATATCATATTTGGTCGCAGGTATGCGTGAGATCCACCAACTCATATAGGCACTAATGGCTAGCGTGGAAATATCACTGGGCTCTCATCCTTACCTTACTCTGCAGCAGGTAATTTTATGATGCGAAATCACTTTTAGTGTTACAAAAACACTGTGTCACTTTTAGAAGAGACCATAGTGTTTTTTGTAACACTATGGAAATAACAATGTGTCCCTCTCCTCTGAGACCATAGTGTTTTTTGTAACACTATGGTAATTTTATGATGCGAAATCACTTTTATATATTTGCATCCAAACAAGTTAAAGATTATTTTTTATAAAAAAGAATTTTTTTTTAATGGTAAACAAACACAAAATAGCTTCTGATTTTTGTAAAATCTCTAAAAAAAATCTCTAAATTATTAAATGTCAAAATCACTTATTTTTTAATCTGTAACAAACGGGCCCAAAATCTTGCCTCTAAAACAAATCTATAAAAAATAAGCTACTAATATCAGCTTCTTATTTTTAGCAGTTTTTAGATTATTTTTCAGATTTTGATTATTTTAAAAAACTATAACAAAGAGATATAATTTTTTTAAAAGTGATTAATTTTTGTAACACTAAGGTGTTATTTGTTTCAAAAAGAGATTTATGGGTAAGAAAACCGAGAAAAAAAATACAAAAATGAAAACGAAACTATACTTACCGCACAAACATATGGATCTGGAGTCACATTTCCATTGAAGTCATGTGGAAGATCTGTTTCATAGATACAACCGTGATCTCTGATCCAGTATAAAGTTCCTTCAAGTGTGAAGCTTTTTTCTTTGTCTCTCTTCATTTCTTTAACCTTACTCAGATGGTTAAAAATGTCTTGACAGGATAATGATATTGGCTCTTTCTCTCTCTTTCTCTTCCTCTTTCCCTTGTTCTTCCTTCTTTCTCTCTCTTTCTCTTCCTCTTTCTATACAGCACCAGCACCAGGATCTTTGTTCTTCCTCTCCCCTGCCCTGCAATGCAGGTTTAAGTTTGCTCTTCTAGTGTTACAAAAATAATGTGTCACTCTTTTCATATTTCCTATGTTTTCCTCATTTGTTCTCTTTTCTTTTTGTGCGTTGGTTTTCAAAGAGGAGAGTGAGTAATATTTTCAAACCAGATCAAATTTTAACAAGTGACATAACAATATATAGATGGAAAAATTGTTGGGACACAGAGGGTGCAGCTGGGAGATCATCCACATTGGGTCCAGAACAACGATATTCCACTTTTTTAAGCAATGTGGGACTTACTCACACTTGCCACAACAAAAATAATGTAAATAAATTGAACACTCACTAAAAACAAACAAAGAGAATTTAAAAGTAACCACAAATTCTATTAGTCTACCCTTTACTTTTTTTGAAAGAAAGTCTACCCTTTACTTAGCCTGCCACAAATTGTAGAAATCCTAGAAAATGCAGGAGATAAATCCAAAAGTACTACAATACTACTGGTACTTTATTACCCCCTCTAGCTTGACTTGATGGACAATCTGAAAATGAACAAATAATGGTAAATATAACCTTTATCTAAAATTCATATCTCCCTCTAATTACAAATATAACAAAAATAATTTTTGTTCGTTCATTTGATTGTTGATGTATCTGACTCATATAATCAAATGATTACAAAAAGTTAAAGAGAGTATGTTTTATTTACCCCTTTGGCTTGACTTGATGGACATGGATTACAATTTTTTTTAATGAATGTTTAAACATATAATTATTAAGGCTTTGTTTGGGAGTTTGGAGGAAAAGGAAATGAAAGGCTAAGGAGGGGAAGGGAAGGAAAGGGAGGGAAGGAATAAAGGAGCGAAAACATTCCCCTTGTTTGGGAGTTAAAAGCCAACAAAGAAAGAAGATGGAGGGCTTATGTAATAATTTTACTATTTTACCCTTTTTTTTCTCTTATACAATGTGTTATACCTTGTAAGTTATCTTATAATTTTTTTTACCAATTTTATAAAAATTCTTGAAAGCATGAAAACAAATTTAATTATTTTTTTCTAAATCTGATTTTTTTTGATAATTTTATTAAAAATTTGATACAATAATAATAACTTAAATTTTCTATGCATAAAAAACCATATTTGATATTTTCTTTAATTTTATAATTAATGTGTTTTTTGTACAAATTTCATTATTAATTTTAAAAACTTAACGCAATAATAATATAAGTGTTATATGCTTTCTAAATCTTTTTAAAAAACACTCGTTCGTTCAATCGTTCATGCTCTGCATCGTGAAAATGAATTAACTTCACTCGGATTTATTTTCAAATAAATTAGAGCAAGTTTTTGACAAAAAAATATATAAAGCATAAGAGAAACGAACTTATTAAATTTGAAATCCAAATATTTCACTTGAAAATAAGACATTGAAAATGCAGCATATCATGTTATATCAATACATCCCAATACAATATTACAAAATTCTATACTAATGTCATAATCTAGGACTTAAACATCCTCATTAGAGACCAAAATAATATGTAGAGATTACCTACAAAACAAAAAACATGAAAAAACAATTAAAATATAAATTCAACACAAATCATAAAACAATGCAATTTCACCAAGTCACAAACATCTAAGCTTTCAATTAACCAACTTAGACATATGGTAATACTGCAACTTGGTTTAAACATTAACCAAGCACAAGATGCTATACATTAACCATTTCAGCTATTTCATTGTGTTATACATTAACCAAGCACAAGATGCTAGCAACCAGTAACAATTCATAATTCACAAGAGATTATATAAAACGGTTATTATACCTTTTGCGTTGCTACTGCAACCATTTCAGCCCTCTCATAAATTCCTACAATAAGTTCAAGTCATATAACAATGGTTATCATCAACAGATATGCCTCCAATAGAGCTAATAATTATAAGGAAAAAAATAGAGAGAGAAAATGGATAAATTACCTTGACGAGTAACCTTGACCAAACATCGATTCTAATAGAAAACTCTTCCGCATGTGTTTAGGAAGTCCAAGTAAAGCTCTAACCTTCTCAGGAAACTCTAGAAGATAAGAATATGCCCGAATGATCATATGACTATCCACTTGCAATTCCTCAATAAGTTTATAAACTTCTTCTTCCGAAATTGGAAGTTTTACATTAGCTTTCTCATAAGCCGCAATGTTGTCTTTAAAATACTTATCATGAGATGCATTACTCTCTCTAAAAGCATCAGTAACGTTCAAAAGGGCAGCTTTTATCCCTTCAACTTCATCTTCATTTCGGGACTTTCTAGATCTTTTAGCTCTAGGTTCTTGGGGAATTTGGACTTCAGGAGAAGTGACATCCTGCTCATTGCCACCCTCTTGCAAATTATCTAGTGTCACCTGCTCACTAGTACCAATGGATTCTGACTCATGATTAAGGGGATGATTTTGACGAATATCTTCATCATTTATAACCTTTCCTCAAGTGGCCCTTTCATCTCCACAAGCAAAAACCAATTTGTCATAATTGGCAAAAGGTTTGTTCTTCCATTGTGCAGCTTTAGGTTTTGCCTGTCAAAAAAAATGAGAATCACAACCCCAATCAAAAGACTGCAAACAAATTTGACACAAGAGACTAGAGTGTGTTGCTAATACTCTATATGCTACTATGTCTATATGTAGGTAGCATCCATTGCCCAATCACAAAGAGGCCGAATCAAAGTATTCATCGACAGGTCATTGATGAAACTATATATGCTACCATATGTCAATAAACATACAAGCACAATTTGGATTCACAGTCGGTTTATAAGGCTTGAAAAACCCATACAAATATAATAAGTAGACAGATGTTTTCTTTAATGACTCAAGTACAAGGTAAAGTGGTAAAACTGTTTAACATTAAACTTTTTTTGCAGAAATACCAATAAACAAAACAACCAAAGCTATGTTGACTATGCTATTAGATTCATGTGTCAACCATTTTCTTCTCTTTATTCAACGGCATATGCAAATCAAAATGCATTAGCATGTTTTCTAAAATCTGATAAACTCGAAACAGAACAAACATGCATAAGCACTAATCCCAATTTACAGACAACTATCCCTTGCATTCCACACAGAAGTGTCAAATACCTAAAAGGAACTAACATCACTAATATCTAGGCTAGGATCACAATACCGTAACATGAATTAAACAAAACATTACTCACATACCTGATATCTAGGTTAGGATCACAACACCGTAACATGAATTAAACAAAACACTATGCATTACCACAGTTGAAATGTTCATAGCAGAACATAGATACTTGAAAACTACAGGAACCAAACTAAGACAACTTCAATAGCAACAGTCAAATACCGAAAATTACAGAACAATACAGTCATAACTAAATTTTGTTTGTTAATAGCAGCTATAAATACAAATGAGAATCACGGGAAGAAAAATGTTACACCAATCATCATAGCTACCGTAACAGACAATATGACATGACATGAACGGATTTTAATCCTATAGTAACAAACTACAAGACATATGACATGAACAAGAGTCATTCGAAGTCTTGCTCTCCATCTAATCAATTCCATAATTGTTTGACGAGCCATTTGATGATCCATTTAAACTGAATCCAACACAAATCAACATTACTTATAAGCATAAATCACCCTATGAGACGGAAAATGATTCGCATTAAATCAGAAAGAAATTTTATTGAACAACTAAACAACACTTTCACGCCTTGACCTTAGCAGGCATAAAATGCTTGAACTACGACACAAATCAGTAGACAAAAGGACAAATATATCTCATCTTAACAAATTATTACTAACAAATAGTAACAAATAGATTTAATTCAATTTTAATGAGGGAGATCAAAGTCAATTACGGTTGTTGAAGCAGTATAACAATGATCCAATCAAATGGGCATAACCCATTCTTCCTAAATCACAAATTAGTACAAACAACAATATCTATCTATCTACATTCATATTTTTCTGCGAATTTTACTTCACACATCATTCATCATCATCATATTCATACATACATGTTACAATTTGTATATTGCTATAGTCCGTCTCTTCATGGATTATTAATGGTAAGTCAAAACAAATAATGGAGATAAAAAATGATAAAAGGAATCAAATCTGAATCAAACACAAACATAAATCAAATCAAATCAAACAGCAAAACATAAATAAGAGGATTGAAATCGTGAATCAAATAGCAAAAGGAAAAGAATTCGGAAAAGAGTGAAAGAGAAATACCAGAAGAAAGAGGATCGAGAGAGATAAAGAAACTCTCCGCCGTTCAACTTCGTTTAGGAGAGGTTGACGTTGTCGTCGCCGTCGCCGTCCGGAGAAGAGAGGTCGTCGTCGAGAGAAGAAAGGCTTGTGAGATGTGAAATGAATCGTGAAATTGGAATGAAATTAGGTTAAGGTTAAAGTTGGAATGTTGAATTATTGTGAGGGTAAAATCGTCAATACATATGTTTAACCCTCCAAAACCCCCCAATTTGGGAGAACTCCCAAATTGGAGAAATTAAGTCCCTTGAAACCCCTCAAAACTTTTCCCTCTTTTCTTAAAACTCCCAAACAAAGGATTAGCTCTCCACAAGCCTCTCATTTCCCTCCCTTCCCCTCCAAAACCCATCTCCCAAACAAAGCCTAAGGCACAAAATGTTGGAGGGTGGTGCTCGAAGAACAAAATAAGCATGGGAAGCCGCAAAATGTTGTCGTTGTAATGAAGATGAAGAAGAAGAAGAAATGATAAAGAGGAATGTACAATTAGATCTGAAATGGCAAAAAGGGTCGTTCAAAAAAGAAGATTGTCCATAGTCTGTACGATCTTCAAACATTAATGATTATATGTTTAAACATTAATCAAAATTATTTGTAATCCTTATAATTGTACTATTACACTGTGTCCAGTGTAATTATTATTATTATTATTATTATTATTATTATTATATACAAACTATTATATAAAACGTTTTGTTTTAAGTGCATATATACATTGAATCTCGTGCAATAATCATATGTTTGACATAGATCCTCTTTCATTAATGTTTGGCACAATTTAGATATTCTGACTCTGGCTCATTATTTGTAGTAATTTAGAGTTTTGTTGGAAAGTAAGGGAGAGATTTAATTAATAATATGTGTATTAATTAAATTTTAGGTTGAGTAAGACGAAGATGACGAAATGAAGTACAATAGATATTAGTCTGTGTGTATAAATTAAAAGTTTTGATAAAGTTTTTCGAACTCAAGTGAGCAAGAAAAAGTCCATGTGATATTTTCCGAAATCAAGATTCAAGGACAACACGAAATTTAGGGGAAGCGAAAAAATTCAATATATTCTCTTCTCCCTCCTAACACACTCTTTTATCTCCCTTAAAAATTATATTCTCACCCATACGAAAAAAGTTCATAACCTATTTTTTTAAAAAAATTTGCCATATAAATTAATATTTGAACTAGAAAAAAAATTCAATACATACGTTCTAAACCTTTTTTGCACGGGCACAAATGTAATTTCTAAGAATAAAAGAGAGTTAGAAAATGGAAAGAGAAATTTTCAAAAAATACCAATACACACATATGAACCTTGTAGGTAAATGGTGAACTTGTTCCCATATATGAACATGGTTCAATGTGATGCGCTTAATCAAACCTCCTTCTTTTACTTCATGAATGACTAACATGTGATTTTTAAAGTGTCATGGTCCTCCAATGAGAACTCTCTCTTTGTCAACCTTGTGATAAAATTGAAACACGAACAAAGAGATCCGTAACAAACGGACCCAAGATATTGCCTCTAAAACAAATCTATAAAAAATGAGCTACTAATATCAGCTTCTTATTTTTAGCAGTTTTTAGATTATTTTTAGATTCTGATTATTTTATAAAACTATAACAAAGAGATGTTATTTTCGTAAAAGTGATTATTTTTTAAAAATATATGTTTTTTTTATAAAAAAAACTATAACAAACGACCTCTTAATATAGTTGTATTATAATTTATTCATTGCCACTTCCAAAAAAAAAAAACTATTCATTCAATGTCTCCATAAACAAACTTAATTCAGTCGGAATTTCAAGTCACTAAACTATTTAACAAAAGAAAAATCTATTCATTAAAGGGTAAGAGATTGTTTTATTGTTATAATAAAAATTATCGTAAGAGACTGTAAAAAAAATTCAAATTACACATTTAACAAATCAAGCCTCAAATTAATTTATGATTTAATCTAGAGGGTGTGGTTGAGCAGTTGGGGCTCATTCTCCCTTAATCAAGGGTCAAAAGTTCGATCATCGCCTTGAGTATAGAGCAGCTTTAAATCTTTAGGTCAGCTATCTCATCCTTTGAGATTTCTTTCCTCTAGCGAGGGATTAGTTAATGCGTTCGGCGGTGGATACCACAGTCTCGACAAAAAAAAAATATTTATGCTTTATCTATGAAAGTTTATCTAATGACTTGAACATAATGACGCTCATCACTTATCTATTTTAAAAAGGTAAAATTCTAACAACTATGCTACTGACTAAAAAAAAAGAACAGCACTTTGTGATTTAAAAAATATTGTTTGAAACAAAATGTTATTGAATTTGATTTAGTAGAGAAAAAAAAACAATTAAAAATATTTGTCCCAAGGTCAGCTTTTAATTTTTTTGACAATATAATAGAGATCAACTCTTATATAAGTGGGCATATCAAAGTTACTTTATATTATATGTAATGTTTCTATCAAATGAGTTAAATTGAGGTGATAAGTTTACATTTTTTTTGTTTAGTATATAAATAAAATGATAAAGTAATTACAAAATCGCACGAATACAAGTGACAGAATCGGGGTTCGAACCCCGATCACGACTTATGTTCTAAAAATTTCGGAATTTTTTTCTCAATTAAACTAAGACTTGTGGACCAGCTAACTCCTCCCAGAACTAAACATATTCTATTTCACGTTTAATTGAACATGTTTCGATAAAATTATCTATACAACCAAGGAAACATACATAAACATGTTTAAAATGTTGGAGTAATTTAAATAACTATATAGACCATAAACACTTTTCATTCATTAAAATATTTGTATCCCTACATAAGAAAAAATGAAAATTAATACAAACAAATAAACAACATCACTCAACCCCGATGATCCCTCCTTCAATAATCGAAAGACTTCATGATAGTTCTCCTGACCTGCTGTAGAGTAAGGTAAAGATGAGAGTCCAGTGATATTTCCCCGCTAGCCATTAGTGCATATATGAGTTGGCGGATCTCACGCATACCAGCGACCAAATCTGCTATTCTCTCTCCTTAGTCTCTACCACATGTTTATTAGTATCCAACTCAGCAGACTCGGGAGGATTTCCTACTGACAATCATGGGCTGACAATGGTTTGAGATAAAGATGTGAAATACTCATATACCATGTCATATAATCAGGCGCAGTCAGTTATAGAACACGATCTCCTTGCTTTTGAAGAGTCAAGACACGATTCAAGAATTGGGTGATTTGTTGGTCAATCTTTTGGAGAGTGGTTTCGGGAGGAGTAGACAAATGTTGATTTCTTGGAATGGTCTAGACATAACCAAACTATCGCAAGACCCTCTTTTTTGACAGGTATGAAATTTTAATGGGTTCGCATATAATCCAGTTAAAGGACAAGTTGATTGATAAAAAAAATGGCGTACTCTACCAATTTTAACATGCCTAGTTCACATCGTATGGAAGAAATCGATTAAAAGCCTACCAAATTATAGTTGGTTTATAAATATTTCAATAAAATATTTTGTTGTTTAAGATTCAATAAAATAGTTGAAAATTATGATATAAATTTTTATTTATAAAAATAGGTAAAATAATTTTTTTTTAACGCAAGATAAAATAAATTATGAATCTTTGTATGATGTGTATTTTCATACTTTAATGTAACTTTTCTTTGATACATATTTAATTTAATTTTTTTATTAAATAATCTAGTAATTATAATTTTATCCATAAAATAAATATACTAGCAGAGTTCGAATACATAACGATGTCCTTACCAACTCACGACGACTCTTTAATGTAAATTTTAATAAATAAATAACTAAATATTTTTTTAAAAATGCTTACAAATATTTGATTTTGCCACGTACCAATGATTCCACCAATTATCAACCAAAAAAAAATCCTCACTACAAATTATTTTTCACTCTCTCCTTCACTTTTTACCATCATTCACTCATTCAGATCACCAACAACACCAAAATGTCCGACACCGATCACGGCGGCGATCACCGTCATCGTCGGAGCCACCACTTTCCAAATCGACAAATCTCTATCATTTTCCTTTACCTCACTTTCCACTCAATCATCACACTCGTCGGTGCTTCCATTCATGATTACCAAAACGAAACCTTTATCCGTCGTGCTAATTCGTTTTTCTTCCATGGCGGTAGTGAAGGTCTTTATGCTTCTAAACCTATTTCGGTTAATCACAGTTTGTCTTCTCAAGATAACTTTCCTACCGGTAAATCCTTCATTAGGTACTAATTTCAAATCACCTTTAATTAATTTTTTATTTTATTTTTTAATTACATTGGATTTGTAAATTTTGGTTTATGTGAAATTTTGATTGATTAACTGTACTAGATGATAGAAATGTTTTGATTTGTTTATTATTTACATTTTCAATTTTATGAAATTGTGGTTGAAACTTGAAATGTAGTTTTATATACTAACTTTATTTATTATATATTCAGTGTCACATTATCTTATTATTATTATTATTATTATTATTATTATTATTATTATTATTATTATACGTGCATATGTTTGATATCACGGTGGAGGTACCAGAATAAGAGTTATCCACTGTGATTTTGCAGAAGTTACAAGTTGTAGCTTCTGCAAAATCACGATGAGTCACTGTGATTCTGAGACTCTCACTGTGATACCGAAGAGTGGTAAATGTATTAATTACTAAAGAGCTAACAAACCACTGCTTTGGTCTTTGGAAGTGTAACTCGCTATTACTACATTGGTGTCTAGATGTATCAAAATTGCTCGCTAACACATTGGTGTCTGGATGTATCAAAATTGCAAACATGTTTATAATTGTCTCTTTTATTAGTTGTTTTATTCGTTGAATATTTTATAAGGTAGTCAATTTAGTTGTCAAGTGTGTTTTTTGTCGGTTTAGTTCATGAAATTACTAACGAAGGAGGAAATCGGGATGTGTTTGTAAATTTGATTCATTTAAGGGCTATAGTGACAAGGCTTCACACATCCAGTGACCAAAATGGTTATTTGGCTGTTAAAGAGTGTAATGATATTACAAAACTATTCTTATTAACTACTTGGTGTACACATAGTGTAATGAACTTAGGAATGATATACATGATATGAATTTGGAGGTAGAATTGGAATTAAATAATAAATTAATATTACATTGAAAACATTAAATGACACTGATTTTGGGATATTTTAATTTTTATGATTAGACACTTGATATGAAACGGAGGATGTGATGTTTATTAGAACAAATATCTGGTTTGTCTGAGTGATAACGAACTAAAAAACTTTAAGTAGCAGGGTTTGAAGCTTTTTCGTTGCGTATAGAGAAAATCTGGACGGGAGGGAAAAATTCACGTTGTGTGTTGTATGGTTATAGAGAAAGATTGGATACTAGTATTTATTAGTATTTATTAGTAAAATTTAGTTGATGAATATGATGTGCTCAAAAAGAAACTTAAATTTTGATATGCTAATGTTAATGTCAGGTTTGAGTCCATTACATTTCGAAGAACAAAAGAATCTGCTGAAAAGGCAAGTTCTATGCAACAAAAGACAGGGTTGGTTGAAGCTATAATAATTAAGGTGAGAGATAGGAATAACATTGGGGGTGTTTCGATGAACTCTGATGCTATATGCTGCACTCCAGAGCTTGCTAAAGAAGGCTCTTGTAAGTTAGGAGAGGTTATCATCCGTGAGAACCCCAACGAACCGGACGGGCCAAAACGCTTGCAGACGTTTTTTGAAGGGCAGAATGATGAGACTAACATGGTTATTCAAACTGTTGATATAAATAGTACTGGAATGTATTATTTGTATTTCATGTTTTGTGATCCTCAACTGAAGGACACAGTGATTTCTGGAAGAACTGTTTGGAGAAATCCGGATGGTTATCTACCCGGGAAGATGACACCGTTGATGACATTTTATGGTTTGATGTCTTTGGCTTACCTTTTTCTTGGTCTTGTCTGGTTTCTCTGGTTTGTACAGTATTGGAAAGATGTGATACAGTTGCATTACCACATTACTGCGGTTATCGGCCTTGGCATGTGTGAAATGGCCCTGTGGTATTTTGAGTATGCAAATTTCAATTCAACGGGAAGCAGACCAATGGTAATTACAGTTTGGGCCGTGACTTTCACTGCTGTCAAGAAGACAGTCTCTCGGCTTCTTCTTTTGGTGGTTTCTATGGGTTATGGAGTTGTGCGACCAACACTTGGTGGTCTAACCTCAAAAGTAATTCTTCTTGGTCTGGTATATTTTGTGGCCTCAGAAGCACTTGAGCTGGTGGAACATCTCGGTAATATTAATGACTTCGCTGGAAAAGCAAGACTTATTCTGGTGCTGCCTGTGGCTCTGTTGGATGCTTGCTTCATTCTTTGGATCTTTTCATCATTATCTAAAACCCTGGAGAAGCTTCAGGTAACCTAGTATGCAATTATTGTCCCAGTCCTTGCTGTCACTCGTTCAATGTAAAAATATTGTCTCCCTTACTTGTTATCTTGTAACGGAGGCAACATTTCAATAGGCTCTAATCCAATCTATGAATTCCTATTTGTACCGACAATAGTTGTTATTGTTACATGCCTACCAAAGCATTATGATGGCTCAACATAGGAAAATAAATAAGGTCCTGTTTAGATAAACAACTTATTTAAGCGCTTATAACATAAGTGCTTATCATATAAGTGCTTATGTATAAGTTATTTCTATAACAAAAGTTAAAATAAAGTCAAACTGTTTGTATATAAGCGATAAGTTTTTTCATGTTAGTAGATAAGTTTAAATAAGCCAAACTAAACAGGCCCTAAGTACATTTAGGAAATAGTTTTTTGTGTGTTTTTTAGAATGTATGTATGATGCTCCTAAGATTTGTTTTCTTGGAGATTGTTAGATCTACTTGTACATTTCCCCTCTTAAATCAGATATAACTTGCATTTCAGTTGCTTGGCTGTCAACTAAATGATTTTGTGCATTTGTTGATTATACGCACAGATTCGGAAAAGTACTGGAAAACTTGAATTGTACAGGAAATTTACGAATTCTCTTGCAGTGACGGTGCTGCTTTCGGTAATATGGATTGGCTATGAGGTAGTCTTTTGTTTCCTTACTACGTTTCTTCCTTATTTTCTGCTTTGCCTTTTGTTTTAATTCTCAATAAACTACAATATTTGCAACTAGTACTAAATGATAGTCAAACTTCAATGAAATAAAATACTGGGTGAGTGAATAGGTTTGAATAAAAACTTAACAAGTAAAATTCGACAAACTTATCAAACATTTCTGAGGAGATTAGTTCCTGATCCTGACTAACCAGGAGTGATGTTCGTGATCTTGATTTTTTATATGTTAATAATTTCAAGTATCTTAGGCTCTGATTTATTCTTGTTTCAGTTGTACTTCAATGCGTCTGACCCTTTGGGTGAATTGTGGCGAAGAGCTTGGATCATCTCAGCTTTCTGGACTTTGCTTGCTTATGCTCTCCTGATAGTGATCTGCATTCTCTGGGCCCCATCTCGTAATCCAACCAGGTACAGTCTAGATTTATTAATTGCTCATTCCGGGAAGCAAGTAAGGTAAAAAAGAATGGTAAACATACAAAAACGTAGGTATATAATTATTAATTCTGACAGTTTGCGAAATCCACGCAGTTTGAAGCTTTAACATAGAAGAAATCAAATGTTTCAAAAATGATTTTGAAAAGTGGACTTGCAGCCATGGTTTTAAATTGCAGTTGTGTTTACGCTGTGAACCTTTATATTGTGGTAAAATGCCATTGTTGCAAAGACTTCTAAAACCGTTAAATTGTGGCTGCAATTGTGCTTGGAGACCACAATTTAGAACCATACTGTAGCTAATCAAATTGAAAAATCAGCTGATTATACTTGATTGCAACATTAACATAGTGAGCGACATTTTACGAGGGCTTTTTTTGTAGGTATTCGTACTCGGAAGAGACGGGGGATGACTTTGATGAAGAAGCTGTCAAAATTGTTGGAAGTGGAGTTAAGGTTTCTGAAATGGCTACCAGACTAGAAAGAAAGGATAGAAAGTTATCATCTCCATCACTTACTACAGATCATCATGTATTCGGAGTTGTTGAAGAGGAAGACAAGAGGGAGTGATTTGTTCTCAACCTCTTTAATCACTTTTATTCACTTGGGAAAGCTTAAAAGATGTCAAATGGAGAAGCAACAAGGGAGACAGAAAGATCATTATTCAATGGCCATTCAGCTTCTAAATTTGAGGGGATTCTGTGAGCTTTTCAGGATGAATGTTCAATGGACAGCAACCAAAATCTAACTGGTTGTGTGCTTGGTAAGGGCACAGAATTCCTTGCCTAGTTATATTGTCCTTGTAACTAGTTACCTCAATATGGTTCAAGTAACTTTTGAGCTTAATTTTGCTTACCCTTTTATGTGCTCTATTGGGCATTTTTAAAGAGATACAAGAGGAAAAAAATGTTATCATGTCCTTATGGAGATTAATATACATGACTGCAATGCAACAAACGTAATATATTTAGAGAAAATTATAAACCAAACAAAGTACAAAATCTATTTACAGATATGAGTTGAGGCTTTGCTACATTGATGCTAACTATGGTGGTTGGCTGCAGTAGTGGTGGTGGATGCGGCGGCTTATCCTTTTCATGTGGGTCAAATATATGTCTTAATTAAAAATTCAGCTGAAAATTTTTGGTCCATTGAAAGTCACAATAATGACAAATGATAAAATTTATTTTGTTTATAACAAAAATCATCATAAAAAAAAATGAGGAAAACATGAAATTATCATAAAAATGTTAAATGTTAAAAAGTTATTTTCCATATTATTATCTTTAGGGTCCGTTTGGTGCGCCGGATAGATAGAGACAAGATATGATAAGAACTGAATAATAATACGATATGATAGTGACAAAATTAGCACATATCATGTCATGTGTTTGGTGCACACATGATAAGAGAAAAAAAAAGAGTAATTGAATAACCCAACCGAAAATAAAGATTAAAATAACAAAGAGTAATTGGATAAGCTTAATGGTAAGTTAAATTTATCATTTTCTATTGGTGCACCAAACAACAGATTAAAACAAGATTGGAAAACTTTAACATATCTTGTTTCCCTAACCTGCGCACCAAACGGGAATGTAAACCCAAAGGCACTTGTAAGACTACTCTTTAGAAAAAAGAAAGCAACAAAAAGGATTACTCCGTCATAAACACTACTGCTCTGGCATCAGCAAAGAGCGGACTTAACAACTCATTGGGAAGTTCAATCTTCACCAAATAAGATGTTGACATGATACTTATATTTACCAAAACGTCAGCACATGCGTTACCTTCCGGAAGAGTATATCTAAATTCGATGTTATTATCTGTCAAACATATTCTCCTTTGCATGTAGTGTAATGATCTAATAAAATCACATTAGTGACCATTACATCCAATGCAACGAAAAGTAAATAATTAAACCACTACTATCCTTTAATGTAAACCCAAAGACACTTCTAAGACTACCCTTCAGAACACGACTGATTATAAGGTAAATATGAACCGATTATTTAAATTTAAGTTATTTTCATTATTTCAAACATGGATACAATTTCCTTTTTGTTAGACACACCCGACAACAACAATCAAGCCATAATAATTTCTATCAAAAATCATATTTTTCTACAATATATTTATGTCTAGATCCTTCATAATAATTTCTCATACAGTTTTTTTAAGTCTACATCTACCGCTAGTTATTTGACTCCACTTCATTTATTGGACACTCAATTTTCAAAAACTTGTGTGCCACCAAAAGGACCAAAAAGGTTCATATTCTCACTCAGACCATTCAATTGCTGATTATTGAATCAATCGTCAAAACCTCATTTGTGTACTTTCATGTTTTAAGTCTTCAATAAGCATTGTCCTTTATTTTTCCTTCTTCATAGTCCACAACCCTTACTACTACTAGCTATCAAAGTTTATTTGACTTTTATTTTTCCAAGTCAACCTCTTAACTATTCTTTTCATCATCAAAATCTCACCTTAATATAGACAATATATTTCATTATCATAAAAGATAACGTTTGTCTTTGTTCATTCATATGGAGTATAGACTATTCTTTTTCATCATCAAAATCTCACACCTTAATATAGACGATATATGTCATTATCCTAAATGCTTAAAACATGTTAAAGTCATTCCATCTAAATTTGTCATCAATGTATCTAGAATGTGGCGAGAAAGATGAGAGTTTTTTCCCATTTTTTGCTAGTGGTGATTCAGTCGACTATTTACATGGAGATGTCTTTGACTTTAGCTCTATTATGAGTTTAGACCTCAATTTTGTTTTAAAAAGTCTCATTTTAAATTTATTAGAAGACAATTAAATAATTATGCTCATGCATTCACAAATATAGTCTCATCTCTGACTATTTTTTTTATCTCTATTAGAATTCCAGCATGTATCTAATGACTATTTTTGGTACGAAGTATTTAGACCATTTTTGAATTTTTTTTGTTTGAACTAGATATCCTCTCCGCGCAATTGCAGAGATTAATCTCTCGAACTGGGTAGGACTACAAATGATGGTTAAAGCTCTCTCTCAAGAGAATTTAACACTGCTGCATTCACATGGCTGATTTCGATCTCATGACCTCTGGTTAAGCTGGAAGAGATCTCTTACCCTCTCATCTAAGTTCTCTTGAGTAGACCACTTTTGATAAGTAAAAGAAAAGGCTCATATGTATTCTAAGGGCACATGTTAAAAAAATCTAATAAAAATTTTTATAAAAAAAAGTTTGTGTAATCAATTTTTTAAATTTTAAATATTTAATATTCTCTGTCCTTTTTTATAAAACTTAGTACAAAACACGCGTATTAAGAAAGTTGGTTTTTTTTAATATTAAATTGATTGACAAATTATGTTGAGTTTTCATGTTTACCCTTTGTAATTATACAGTTATAACCAAAAAAAATTATTATGGAGAGTAGTATGAAACAAAAATAAAATTTAATGCTGTTTAGAAAAATATACACCTCCGTTCCTTTTTACTTGTCGTTTTAGAAAATAAAAACCAAAATAGGAGAGTATATTTTTGAACCTTAATTTCCTATTATGTCCTTTTTTTTAAATATATATCATATTTTTAATCCACCGATAAATTTCTATTTTTTCGCAAATAAAAAAAACTGTAACAAACTTTATTTAAAAACAAACCAAATTTGTATATTATAAAAGATTATATTGTTTCAACAAAAAAAATATAGAAAATTTAGTCAATAAAATAAAATAGAATGGAGGATATAATAGGCAAAATATAACTTAAATTGCTAAAACGACAAGTAAAAAAGAATAAATATTTTTTTCTAAAACGACAAATAAAAAGGAACAGAGGTAGGTAGTATTAGGGGGGGTTATTGGATTGTGATTTCGATGGATTTCGAGGGATTATTTTGACAAAAAAGTCTTGAAGATTTTAAAAGACTTCGTGGGATTATATTGATTTTGTGAGATTTTGAGAGACTTTTTTTAAAAGATATTTTACAATCAAGATTCTTTTTTTTTTGTGACGTGGAAAAAAAAAAGTCTTGATTAAAAATCTTGATTGGATAACAACATATTTTGTGGCATTAAAAAAAAAAAAAGAAGTTTTGATTAAAAATCTTAATTGAATAACAACGGATTCTATACCAAAAAAAATAAATAATAACAACGAATTTTGTGGCATTGAAAAAAAAAAGTCTTGATTAAAAATCTTCATTGAATAACAACGGATTTTGTGGGATTGAAAAAAAACAAGAAAAGTCTTGATTGAATAACACAAGACTTTTAAAATCCATTAAAATCCCTCAAAATCCTAATTGAATAACCCCCTTAAAGTAAATAAGGATAAGTTTGAAAATAAAATAAAATTATTGTAATTGATAATTACAAAAAGGTCTTATAAAAAGAGTCACATTTCTGTTACCAAAAAAAAAGTCATATTTTTTGTCAAATTAAGTCTTATAAAAAGAGATAGAATATTATTAATGATATCTTTCTTTATTTGAATAGCTTAACATGTGTCAGAACATTGATAAAAAATAATGTCATAAAAAAACATAAGTAAAATGGGTTATCTTTACTTTTGTTCAGTAAAAAATAAGAAGAAAATTTACCCCATTTTCAATTTGAGTTAGTATTATTATATTTTCTGCTTACTCTATAACAATTTAGTGCTCAGAAACATGGGAGAGCTTTGGAAATTGATAGTGTAGTCAAGATGGAGTTAGTTATGAAGAGTTGTCTCATTAAAATTAGAAGGATAAATTTAAATTCAAATTTAATTTTTAAAAATATTAAAATACAAATATTATAATATGAACTGTTTAATCGAAATTGAACAATCTTGATCTCCTTAATTGCATGTAGTCATGGAAGCCAATTGCATCCAATCTTAGTAGAAAGAGAGTGAAAAGTATTAAGCCTTTGAAGCACATGTTAATAATTTAAAAAAGAAATAATTTATTGAAATATGGGCATTTGCATTAACTTTTTAACTTTATATAATTTAAATGCACAAACATTAAAAGAATCTTTTAATATTTAGATTTTTATATTTAAATTTTTAACATGTGCCCTTAGTTCCAAAAGTAATTTACTAATGTACTTGAGCCTAACCTAATACTAGTGGTGTACACGTATATAGTTAAACCCGACCCGGATATTTTCCATATCCGTTTAAATTTGTGTAAGAAAAATTTCCTCTCCACTCCTTTTTTTTTGAAGCTGAATAAACTAGTTCATTTCGTTAGCAATAATGTGATCAATACATATCAATAAAAAGACGGACACTAACTAGAGATGTGGTCGCTCTGACTAAAGCATGAACTACCTCATTTGCTTGTCTCTTAGTAAACTCAAGAATTTTACCGTCACCCCTACAAATCTTCCAATATTCCAAATTTACCCTTTTATGTTTAATTTTTTACATTTTTTTTCATTAATATTTTTGGAACAAGTGTGAATTCACCCTACATCAAGAAAAGACATGCATTAATATGGTAAGAATATATACTTTGTCTAGAATCTAGACATTTCTCAAATTCTTTAACTCTATGGTTCAACTTCAATTGTGCAAAATTAGTATCACCAAGCCTTCACAGCATTTGAAGCACAATGGTGAAAAAGAATTGGCTAAATGAATAATGCCTTTCAATCAGCAGTTAAAAAGTAGCTGGTAGTAAACCATGTGTTGGAAGGTTTCATACTTCTTCAACCTGTCATGAGAAATTATCATCAATCAAACTTGTAATATAAGCGTGTGTTTGGTTCTGCAGTAGTAAAAAGTGATTTTGAATCAATAGATTTTGGTTAAGTGATTTGTGTTTGGATGTAGTTATGTAAAAGTGATTTTTATTGATTCATATTAGAATATTTTAGATCAACATTGTTTTAGAGTTTGTAGTTACCATAACATGCATGTATATAAAAAAATTGGAAAAAGTTACATATTGTTTCGATTTAACCTCAACGTAAAAGATACATATGGTTCCTTCAACTTAGAATTGATTTTAAAACCAAAATTGATTCTTAATATAGTATTCTGAGAGAAGGGTAAGAATAAATAACCTGAGGGAGACTCATTAACTCATAAACAGCTTTCTTAGGAGTAAGTTCATTGTCAATAATACGCGCAACTGCGGTCAATACTGGCATCTTTACATTATATTTCTGTGCTAAAGCAATCACAGCTCCAGCCGTTGAGACACCTTCTGCTACCTGTGCATAGTGAGGATGACAATGTCAGTAACTCGGCGAATTTGAAGTATTCTGTGTATGATCAGGCACAATTGGAAACTACCTGATTCATGGAATCAAGTATGTCCTCAAGCTTCTCGCCTGATCCAAGACGCACACCAACGGTTCTATTTCTTGAAAGGTTGACAAAACATGTAAGCATTATGTCTCCGGTTCCTGACAGACCAGTTATTGTAGTTGCCTTTGCACCCATCTTCAATAGATAACAAGAGAAAAGAGAATTATTATTATTATTATTATTATTATTATTATTATTATTATTATTATTATTATTATTATTATTATTATTATTATTATTATTATTATCATATACATGGCTGTTAGTTGGAGAGAAAATTGAAAGACTTTGGACCTGTTGGCTGGATTGATTAATTTAAGCGTTTCTACAAGAATAAGCACTTCTGAGACTAATTGGGAGAGTTTATGGAAACAAGTCAAACAACTTATGACATTTTCCCTATGAAGCTTGGATATACTTGGTACAAACACGGGTGAATTCAAGATTCAACACGTCTTAGATACGTTAATAAAATTTAATAAAAAAAGCTATATAGATTTAGAATACCGCTTATAACTTATTATCCATGATAACTTATGAACACAGCTTATAACTTACATGAAACAATTTGATTTTATTTTATCTTTTGTTATTGAAATAGCTTATACATAAGCACTTATGTGATATGCTTTATGCTATAACCGCTTAATTAAGCCGTTTATCAAAACAGGGCTTTATATGCCAAATGAAAGTAAACGCACACAAAAACTTATATAAGAGTAATATCAGCAAATCCAAGATCTCCCACCAATGAATCGTTCTATATCATGACCTTGGGATTATCTATATAACAGCGTGCAGTGAAATTTAAGTTGTCTACGGCATTATCTACACTCAGTCAACTTCAAAAGATCGTTTGTTAAAGAAAAGTGATAGTTTCAACTATTTACAAAGACCTGTAATATTTATTTAATAGAGATCATTACCTTTGTAGCAAGCCACCGTATTTCGGAACAACCCTGCGATACAAGAGCTGCCATTGAGTTGTTACCAAGATTCATACCTTCTACAATCCCAGCAGCTATTGCCAGCACATTCTTGAGAGCACCTGCTATTTCAACTCCTGTAACATCACTGGAGTTATCACTTATCAGAGATTACAAGCTCAACATTTGCATCAATATCTGTCCATAAAGTTGTTTGACATATCGTGCATCAAACAGAAACAGAAAGATTAAAACATTTACATATAATACAAAATTTCATTTATGAATCTACTGCAGGTCGTCTACCTTGATGTGCTGATTCTTAAATGATTTGAAGCTAGTAGCTGCTGAACTGCATTTGCCAACTTTTTGTCTTTTGATGCCACGACCATTGCTGTATTTTAAAATGGAACCAAATGGTGAATATTATCGGCCTAAATGTACCATACACATACTCAAAAAATACAAGATTGACATGTGTAATTAGCAATGTCATTGTAGCTAACCTGTAGGTAGCTTATTCATTAACTCCAGAGCAAATGAAGGCCCTGAAAGTGCAACAAAAGGCTGCCGAGGATTTCGTAGTGCTTGAGGAATAATTTGAGCCATCGTCCTCAATGTATTAAGCTCCAGGCCTTTACTGAGAGATATGAACGGCAAGCCCGGATCAACATATTCAGCAACACTTTCAAGAAATGCTGCACTGAACTGAACAGAAACAAAGATTCATAGAGTCACATTATATAGTACAAATGCCAAATGCTAAAGATAATCATAAGCATTTTACTTGAATGCAAAGACTTAATGAAAGCATCGATCAATATTCAATAGTATCAATTTAAATTGTGGTTATTATGTCTGTTATGAACTTATGATCATTGATATTGCGAAAAAATACACGAAAAATGCAGCTGCCATTGCAGTCACAATGCGGTTGTGCAGATTTCCAAAACATATAGCATACTGCAATTTAAAACTAATAATACTTATACTACTATCCAAAAAATGAAGAAATTCAAATGACCTGAACAGGCACTGCATGCAAGCAGTAATCTGCATCACGCAAAGCAGATTTTGCATCAGTTGTTGCAACTACATTTTCCGGCAGCAAGTGGTCTGGGAAGTAGTTACTGCAAAAGATAAAAAAAACAAAGATTCACATGATAGAAATGGCTGATGAAACTAGATGATCAGAAATAAAAAATTAACTACTACCAATTGCAGTGTCTCTCATTGATAGAGGAACAAACTTGAGGATCTCGAATAAGCATCACGACCTCTAACTTATCCTTTCTATTGGCAACATGAGCAGCCATTGCTGTACCAAATGATCCCCCTCCAAGCACTACCACCTAATCAACAACATAAGAAATTCACAGTGCCATACAAGAAACAACACAAACTGTATAAACATCATAATCTAAAATACCGAGATACCCTTTCCGAATGAAGGAAAGACCAAGAAAATGTGTAACAGGAAAATTGAAATGAATAAACTGAAAACTGTACCGCAAATTGAAAAGAGTAACAAAGAAAATGTGTAATAGGAAATGAATAAACAATTTAGTCCCTTGAACAGTAAGGCATTGTCAACTTGATCTTTAAACCAACGAAACTTTAAAAGAATAAAACTTATGTATTGTACTATACACATTGTTCCGACTACTCTCAACTAAAAGATAGCATAACTATCACCAACAAATTTGACAGGTTGTGAAAAAACTACCTCTTGAGGCAAAAAAAAGTGCCTTTTTATGAGACGAAAAGTAAGAATAGTACTATAAGCATTGTATCTAAGTTTAGTCCATTTTAAAAAGGATCCCTAAATTTAATTAATCACACTAGTCTTTGCCATGTCAGACTTATTCAGAAGGACTAATATGATTCCAAATTTTCAATTTCAAATATAATAATTTCAAAGATTAAGTCGACAACGCCAAAGATTTATTTTTTTGGCATTGGCAACGCCCAAGATTTTAACTAAAGGTCTACAACTACAATTTGGGTCATGTGCAACTGCAACACAACCAATATCAACCGCATTTAACCGCATTTCTTCACAATATAAAGAATTTAAAACCTTCACATTCACTACAACACAACTACCACTTTGACCGTGATTTGAAACCTTCTCTACAACCAACAGTTTAAGAACTATACTCATGAAAGAAGACAATAAAACATTATTGAATAAACTACCAAATTAATCCCTGACTTTGTATAACACTCTGAGATTATGATTATCTAAAAATGGTTTTTGACTCTATTAAACTGTCACATTGGTGCTTATATTTAACTATGAATTATCAATGAAGTCCATATATTTTAACAACTTACTATCTATTTGGTTCCTATGTTTATCCATATGTTTTGACAGAATCATACTTTTTAAAAATATTTATAAAGTCCGCACCTACTTAAGACCTATGAAGCTCGGACACTTCTTAGAATAGATGTGTTCTAGTGTCGTACATGTATAGTGTCCGACACCGACACAACACCGACACTATGATTATTTTGAAATTTATTATTTTCTCAAAATAAAACTATCTGGGTCGACGTGTCAATGTCTCTGTCGTGTCACGTGTCCATGTCAGGACTTCATAGCTTAAGACTATGAGAGTATCTTAACAAATTCACATATTAAAATACCCAAAAAGCAAAGAAAAACAAAAAGAACAAAAAACCAAACCTTGTTGGTTCTTTGAAGTACATCAGTGTTGGACTTAGACCGCCAAGACCTTGACCAACGAACAAGTTTCTCCCACGCAACCCTTACAACCCTTCTCCTATCTCGGGTCGGGTCAAGACCCAATTCCATAGCCGGGTCAGATTCTTGAATAGGAGAAGGAGAATCAATTCTTGCACAAGAAAGGGTGAGAAAAACAGTGGATTTAGAAGGAAAAGCATAGAATTTTGAAGCATTGTAATGAAACAAGTTTGAAGAAAAGAATAATGGGTTTGTTGTTGAATATGAATGTGATGATGGTTCCAATAGTAGAGAAGCCATTTCCAAGATTTTGACAAAGAAAAGTAAAGAAATTGACTCAAACTAGTATGCTATATATACAGAGAGAACATTTTTGTGCGTAGTGTTTTGGTTTATCCTTAGAATACCATAATTTTCTTTTTTTGACAACAGAATACCATAATTTTTAAAAATAAACAATTTGTTTATCTCTTATCTCTTAGTTTTAAATGTTGTTAGGTTGCAACAATTAACCCTAATGTTTTCCCTCCTAAACTCCCTCATAATCTCTTCATTAAATCTTTGTCACAATAAAATAAAATAAAAAGTAATCCTTTTCATCTACCAAAAAAAATTAAAATGTTCACATATACACATTCCAATGTTATATCATTTTTCCACACTTCCTTTCTCATAGACTATTATTTTCTATCTCTTTCTCATAATAATTACTACTATTGTAATGTAAAAAAGATATGTTACAACTATCAATAAACCTATTTTCTACGAGTAAATGATTTTTCAAAAACTTTTCATATTATAAAAGTTAAAACTTTGCTGCAATCACACTTAATTATAATTATCCATTTGAATTAAGACATATAATACACCTATATCTATTTGAATTTAAGAAATATAATCTTATATGGTAATAATGCATTGGTGATTAAAAAACTTAGCAACACATTTGTATAATTGAAATCTTTTTATAGTTGTCAATATCTGATTGAATTTGCTGATAGTTTATAGCTGATTGAATTTGTAGTGTTTGATAAAATTAGCGGTTGAAGTGACTTATTGATATGAAATGACATAAAAAAAAATATATAATTAATATTTAATTATTTTTAAGTAAGGAGATAGGGGTAAAGTTGGAAGAAAAAGTAATAAATTATAAGCTAATTGAATTAGCTTATCAAAATAAGGGTCAAAATAAACTATAAGCTCATATAAAATAATGGTTACCAAATAGGGTTAATTTTTCATAATGAGCTTATAAATTATTAGACTTTCACCCGTGCGTTGCACGGGTCTTATAAGTTGGTAAAATATCAAAAAGTTATTTTATATATGATGTTTAATAATGAAAAAATAATAATAAAATATTAATAAAAAAATAAATGACAATGAATATAATAATAATAATAATAATAATATTAATAATAATATTAATAATGAAAATATAAGTCTAAAACATTGTATTTAAAAAAGATAAACAAAAAATTAAATAGTATTATTAATTATTATTTTTTGAACAAAAAACTTGACTTGTGAGGATTGCTAACTTGATTTGTGAGTCAAAGTTAAATAATAGTAGTATAATGTTGGCTTTCTCGTGCGCCCCCGACTTTTTAGAAAAAATGTATGGGGGCTGCGCAAGAAACAGAACAATCCATTCAGTATCTATGAAAAAAAAGGTTTTTTTTATAATTCTATTAGGGGAAGTTTTATTTCTTCTTTAATTATATGAAAATGAAAAAATCTGCTAGTTTTCATTATGAATGTTTTGGAAAAAAAACGTGAATATAGCAGTTTAAATGTTATTGGAATTGGAGTAGTGTGCTAAAATTATACGTGGATGCGCGGAGAGGGTTAGCATCTACCGGAAGGCCAAGGTATTTGAAAGGCAACTCCCCTAACCGGCAATTGAGGAACCTCGAAGCCATCTCAAGGAAAGCACTTGATACATTCACACCAAATAAACAACTTTTCCAAAAATTAACTTTCAACCCCGACACTAACTCAAACCCTCTTAAAATTGCCTTGATAGTCCACAAATTATCCATCGTTGCTTCGCCAATACACAAAGTGTCATCCGCATATTGGAGGATCGACACCGGAACCCCTTCTCTACCTACATTAAAAGGTTTAAACCGACCTTTCTCCACCGCATTTCGCATGAGCGCACCCAAGCCTTCGGCCACAATGAGAAAGAGCAAAGGAGCTAGAGGATCTCCTTGTTTAAGCCCTCTCTTAATACTAATCTCCTCCGTCGGGCAACCATTCACCAAAACCGACATATTACCCGCGCAAACACAAGCTTTCATCCACGCTCTCCATTTAGAATCAAACCCAAATCGGCGGAGCATATAATCCAAGAACCCCCAATCAACCGAATCATAGGCCTTCTCAAAGTCCACTTGGAACACAAGACAATCTTTTCCAACTTTCTTCGCATAATCAATAATTTCATTCACCACAACCACACCTTCAACCAATTGTCTACCTTTTAGGAACGCCGATTGAGTATTAGGAATCAACTCCCCCAAGACTTTTGCCAAGGGTAATAAAGTATGAGAGGAGGCCTTTTGGGAGGCAAGCATTACCGTGGAATTGATTGAACAAAATTCTAACATCATACTTCATAAGCTCCCAAAATTCTTTGATAAACGCGAATGTAAAACCATCCGGACCCGGGCTCTTTGCCCCATCACACTCTTTAACTACAAGGCCAATCTCCTCCATAGAAAATACCGCGTGCAACTCCGCCACATTGGACAAAGACAATTGAGGAAAGACAATTCCATCAAGGTTCGGACGACACCATTCTTCATAATCAAAGTGGGTACGAAAGTAGGAGACCACTCCCCGGCGGACAAGAACCAGACCTTCAACCCACCCACCTAGAGTTCGCAATGCCACCACCGTATTCCTTCGCATCCGCGACTTAATACAATTATGAAAATAACTAGAGTTAGCATCACCTTCCTTCAACCATTTCGAACGAGATCTTTGAAATGACAAAGCATCAATGCTTTTCAACATATGCCATAATTCAACAAACAAAGACTTTCTCAACATAGTCTCTCCATCATCAAGACCCACCGTCTCACTCTTGATATCCAAAGCTTGGATCACCTCAACAGGCTCCTTTTTTTTCTCCTCCGACCACCAAAAATTAGATTTATTCCATTCTTTAATCACACATTTAAGACCCTTTAACCGTTCTTTAAGAATGAAACCCATCCAACCTTCAAACCGTTGAACCTCCCACGCTTTCGTCACCACCTCCTTGAGAGAATTATTACAGAGCCAAAAATTATTGAAGCGGAATGGTTTCGCTCCCCAATCCACCACCGAGTACCGTAACACAAGAGGACAATGGTCCGAGACATCTCTCGCCATCACCCACACACTAGGAGATCCCCAAATATCAAACCAAGAGGGGGAAATAATCATCCTATCAATCCTACTCATTGTTACACCATTAGGATGGAACCATGTGAAGGCTCTACTAAGCAACGGTAAATCGATTAATTCCAATGAGTTGAGGAAGGCCGTAAACTCGGTCATCTCGGAAGAGCTACCTCTACTCCCAATAGACCTCAACCTCTTCCTTTCACAAATGTCCCTAACCGCGTTGAAATCTCCCATGATACACCAAAGACCAAACCCGAATTCCCTCTTTGACATGGAAATTTGCTGCCACATCTCCCGCTTAGCTTGGGTATTACACTTGGCATAGACATTCACAACAAAGCATCTTCTATTTTCAAGAACAAGATCCAAGCAAACACCAACAAATCCTTCACCGATAAAGGTAAACACAAGAGAAGTATTTACCTTATTCCACATAGACAAAATCCCCCCACTATTCCCCACCGCCGGCAAATAGGCCCAACCACAATCGCTAGAACCCCACAAATTATGCACCATCGACTCATGGATAACTTCCAATTTAGTTTCTTGGAGAGCTAAGAAATCCAACCTCTCCGACCGCACCAAGTCACGAACTCGACGACGTTTCACACGAACACCCAAACCTCTAATGTTGAAGGAACACATAATCACTGGGGAACCTGATTTTGCTCCCAATTAACCATCTCCGCCCGATCCCTCTCTTCAAGATGCACCATCCGGTTGACCACCGCATCTTCGACTCCATTAAAATTCATCCCCAAATCCTCTTGAATGTCGATTATGTGATATGCTTGTGCCAATAGACGATCACCACTATGCCCTCCTGAGATAGAAGAATCAAACCGGATATGATTAGAACCCCCCACCAAGTTCACAGCTCCCGACCTCCCTAAGCCTCCCCTAAATGTGTCCGGAACCATAGTTTCTTGAGAAGCAATATTATCATTTGCACCACCCATCGGCAAGACCACTTCAAGAGCAAACTCATTATGAACCGGCGAAGGATCACCACCAACTAACCCCCCACTAGCCAACCGGTCAGCAGAATCATTTTGAATGGTGTCTGAGACTGTAGTCGAAATTCCACTAACCTTCGAGTTGCCTTTCATCGCTGCTTTCCTCTTCCTCATGATTGCTCCACTATTATTGATTTGAGCTTGAAATTTGTGAGCTATAGGGATAGGGCGACAAACATTGAAAGACTTCTTAGCTTTCTCCTTACAGTGGCGGAGGTGAATTGATGATGAAGGGGCCTTTCGCTGGGTAGGGGGTATAACCCCACGTGTAACTTCATTTAACAATAGGCTGGATTCATTGGAGCGATCCATAACCCGACCCTGCTGCCTAACTCTATCTCCAGAACCAACCTTATTACAAACTGGACTGGGCCTTAGCAATGTACCCGGCCCAACAAAATTCGGTGGAATCACAACCTCTTTCCCCCCACTAAATTCTTTCTGAAATTTAAAAATTTGTCAAATATATTTTTGAAATTTTAAAATAAGTAAAATCTTTTTAAAATTGTAAAATGTCAATTAAATTGGCACTACTCTATTCTCTGTCTATTTTGTTGATATGATCGTTAACTATATATGTGGTACTTGCTAACGTGACGCCACATCACATGAGGGAAGACTAATTGTTCAGGATACACGTTACGGGATAGGTAATTGACTAATTTTTAAATTTCAAGGAGGAATTTAGTATTTTAAGGGTTAAATATATTTTTAATCCATAATTTTATAAATTTTACTCAATTACCCCATTTCTCATGTGACGTGGCACAACGTTGACATTTGTCACGTATGCAGTTAACGACAATGTCATCAATTTTTTTTATTGATTGACGTTTTACAATTTCAAGGAGGAATTTGATATTTCACTCATTTGTATAAAGGTTAAATATATTTTTAAGCCCTATAAAATGCGGACCTCTAAGTTTAGCCCTTACTTAATTTTTATTATATTTTTAGTCTCTATAATTTATTTCTTGCATGTACTTTTAGTTTTACTGAAATTAAATTTTCTTAATTATAATTAAACTCTTGAATTTTTGAATAATTTTTTTATGGACTATGTTTAAAATATGGTTAATGAGTCAATACCCCCTTGTAAAATATCCAATTTTTGCAATACTCCCCTCTAAAAAAAATTCATAATCCCACTTTGTAATGTTAGATTTTTTGCAATACCCCCTTGGACTCAGTCAACCATATCTTAACCGCCGCAAAAAAAACCATCGCAAAATATAATTTTAGCGAGGGTTTTAAACTGCCGCAAAACTGAATCAGGGGTATTGTAAAATATCATATAAAGTTTATTTATTAAAATATAGAATATTTTAACATCATATGCATTAAATATGAATTTTTCAAATAGCGAAAGTTCGAAATAAAAGTAACGAAAATCATGATCTAGAAATCAGGTTTTGAGCTCGTTTTTTTTTAAGAAATTTTACGATGATCTAAACATATCTGCAAAAAAAAATCATTCAAAAATATATGTTGATTTACCAGTAATGACCGAAACTAAGTGCATGACAATTTCCTAGAGACTACAAATTTAATGAAAATTAAGTAAGGATTAAACTTAGATGGTCACAACTTTGTAGGGACTAAAATGATATTTAATCCTTTTTATAAATGTAATACCCGAGACTGACGAGGGCGGGGAGTGAACGCCGGTGCACAAGGCATGACAATGTGCGGCTCTTGACAGCTTCTAGGCAATAGCCTGAATCTACATCAGAATGAGAGGGATTCTTAGACTGTGCAGGTATGAGACTGCATGGTTGAATGATGTTTTATAAGTATTGATCGGTACTACCTATACCAACAAGGTGCATCTTCTTTTCGGCAGCCCAATAAATAAGAACTTCATAGTTAAGTGTGCTTCACTTGGAGTAGTGTTTGGATGGGTAACCTTCTGGAAAGTTTCCTAGAATTCATGTGAGTGAGGACAAATCATGCTGAAAAGACCCGTGTTGGTTTGTGGGGTTAGTCGGTCATCCTGAAAGCAGTTTGGGATGTTACAATAAATATATAATACTCTTTCTGTTTTCTTTTGAAGTGTCATTTGAGATACTTGTACCTTGTTTTACATAACGTATCTTGAATATTTTTTTATTAATACATAAAAATAAATATTAGCATATAAAATATTTTTCAATTAATCTCGACTAACATTTTCATTATATAAATTTTTTATAATTAAAGATATTTGTGGTTAAGAATATGCATTAGAATATGTGCAGTGGTCTATTGTGACAGTTAAAAATGAACAAAGAGAGTAACAAATAATCCTTCAGTTCATTTTTATTTGTCATTTTAGAAAAAAAAATTTATTCCTTTTTATTTGTCATTTTGTCAATTTAGGTTATATTTTGTGTATTATATCCTCCTTCCTAATTTTTTTTGTAACAAAGTTTGTTTACTTTTTTTTTTTTAAATATAGTTTGTTACAATTTTTTTGATGGTTTTATTTTTTTTAAAAAAGAGAAAAAGTGTGTGAAAAAAGTAAGAATTTATTGGTGGTTTAAAATTAGTATATATATTAAAAATAACAGAGGGTATAATAGGAAGATACCTTCATAATTTGGTCTTTTTTTTTCTTCTAAAACAAGAAATAAAAATGAACGGAGGGAGAAGTATTAATTAACTTATAAAATGTTGTTCAATTTGTCTTGATGAATATTTTTAAATATAATTTTCTTTTATAATTTTTTATAAGGTTAATAGTTTATTATCTCCTATAAAGTAGGCGAATTTTTCTTTACCCCTTAATTTTTTTTTTTTTGAGATTTGATCCCTGTAATATCACGATTCTTGTTTTACTCTCTAAGTCGCCAACTAGACATAAATGAAGTAGCAAAGTTTTCACAAGAAAAGGGATTTTGAATTGTAAACCTTTTAAAAATTTAATCTTAAAAGATTGTTAGTATAATCAATTACTTAACAATAACTCAATATAAGTATTAAAACTAAGAATTGAAATTCCAAGATCAAAAGAAGGTTCTTTGAACAATGTACTAGATTGTTTCAAAGAACGTTCTGAGATCAATCTTTCATATTGATCTTGATAATATTGTAATGCTTAATATATAAATGAGGTAAGGGAAAGAGAATATAAAGACAAGCAATTTATACTGGTTCACCCTTAAAAAAGGTTACGTCCAGTTCCTACACTAAGTGTGGATCCCCACTATATTCTTTGAGATGTTACTGATGACACATTATTTGTGTGTTATTTAGGCCTTTATTCATGAGTTATTTCCTGCCAATATGGTGATCAAACCATGTTTTAATGCAATTTCATTAGTTTATTTAGTTTTGAGTCTAGAATTATGTATTAGGAATAATTATGTAATTTTAATGAAAAAGAGTTAGTTTAGAGGCAACTTATGTCAAGGCATGTTATTTGGTTCTGGATCGTCATTAAAAGGCATCTACTGATAATGACTGTCAAGACACTGAGTTCCGTACAAGTCAACAAGTCAAGCGCTGCTAGAAGACAAAACTGAGAATGTACTAGAACATTGTGAAAGGCATCTTTGGAGGATAAGGATGACTGGCTGGCTTGCCAGCTGTCAGCATCACAAATGATTGTACTATGATTAAGTGGTCCTTGCAAATGGAATATCCTTTATTCCTTGGGCCTAGTAGTCACAATTAAGGTTGCACCCGATCCAAGAAGGATTGTCCTATAAATACACGTTCCTAAACCTAAAAATGTATGCTTGAAACTTAGAGAATAAATCTGAGAAGAAGAAGAGTAGCTGCGCCGTTTGAAGAGCTAATCCGTCGCAGGAGGCGACCGGTGATAACGAGAGGCACGGCAGTGTCTGTAGGAGTATCTATTGCATTGTAATGGGTATCACTACTTTACTTGTTATTATTGTTGTTGTTTCTATGCTCATTCTGAGCTAAACTCTTTGTAGTTGAGATTATGTGAAGTTTAATATAATGAATGAAGTATTTATGTGAATGAATGATTGTTCTTGTGTCATCTTTAACTTTATGTTTTTATGAAAATACATTTATTTCTTTGACTGATCAACTTAGATTTAAATACAAGTTGCATGTGTAGAGACATCTAGCATGTTAATATAAATAATAAAGTTAATAAGGTTAAGTGGGAGCAGACATGTAATCCCTACCTTTTCTTATGGATAAGTTAAGGGCCTTAGTGGGATCAAGCACGTTCTTTTCTGAACTCTAATGGGATTAATAGTAACCTCGACAGAGCCAGTTCATTATACCCCATTTTAATATCTAACGTTGTAGACATACACCACAAGGCAAGCTTGCTCACAGATGGCACGACAGTAGTTATCATTCACTATGCTTCGTTCATGTATTAAATGGATCTTAATCTCAGCTACCCTTTTATTCTTGTTTTCAACCATCACTTTATATAACTGATATTTTATTTATTGTGTTAAAAACCAAATATGTTTTGTTACCATTACAATAGACTAAACACTTTATTTGAACTTGGAATGTATAACCCTTAGACTATTCCCTGTGGGTTCGACACTCTTTTCACTTATTACTTGCTATGATTGACTGCATATACTTGCGTATCACATTTGCCAACCACCAGTTACAATCTCAAGTTTCTCAAAGTCTCTTGATCTGAAACTAAGATCAAGTTGTTTCAAGCTTTCACCAGCTTAACTGCCACCTATATACTGAGATGATCTTTCTTTCTTTGCTCAAACAAGTAGTCACGTACCCTTGAGCAAGATCTCTATTTCTTTTTTACAAATAGTTTGTTTGGATCTAGAAACTTAACAATAAACTAATCTTAGTTTATAAAGCTTCTAATTGAACTAAAAATCTTTCTAAAAATCACTCAGGAATATTGCTTGATCCAATTGCAAGTATGAGGTTTGGAGTAAAAGAGATCAGAGAAGAGTTTAAGAAGAATCTTGTTCACAAAAATAAGTATTCAATGATTTAAGTTGCTTGGAAACTCTTGCCATTCTTCTGCTGAGAGGTCTTCTATTTATAGAGTCCGAGAGCCTCTTATGTCTTGGAGAATGTATTAAAAGAGCAGAGAATGATGCACTAGCCGTTGCATTCAAATTTAATGAAGGCAGATCTGGAAGATTCATGAAAGATCATTCTTTGAGAGGAACGTGTATGCTGAGCTGACATTATCCTTTATTTTGCTTGGGTATAAAGTCAAGCTGTAGCTTTGTAATAAACATGTGTAAAATGATTTCCTCATTGCTCTTTTGTACTACCAAAGAATGTTCAAAGATTGATTTGTACTATGAAAGAATGATTTGTACCTTCAAAGATTGACCTTTGAGAAACATAGGAGAATGGTGTGGGGACAGATTCTTCAAAAGTCTTTTTGCTGTTAATGACCAACTTTAGATTAGATGTAATATTTTGCAAGTACAACCTCCTTTTTGTAGCTTCTAGCCTTTACTTGAAGAATGAACATTTAATAATCTTTTTGTAATTACTTGTTCAATAGGAGTCACAGGCTTATTGTTGCTTTCTCATTGGTCCAGGATATTTTTCATCATAATAAATTCTTGAGACATATTTAATGTCTATTTGCTTCAAGAATATTCTTTGACACATGTTTTGCATTTATGTTTGGCTCCGAAAGGTAAGTTTTATGAAGACTTCAATAAAATTTTTTCCAAATGAATAATTGTTTGCTGTGGAGATCTTGATAATGGAAAGTCAATATAAAGTGCTTCTTTGTCTTTGTTCATTGTTCACTTAAAATAAATAAGTGAATTGTCTTAATTTAGAGAGTGTAGCACAGGTCAAAGATTGATGCTGAAACTTTGTGAATCAATCTTTGGACTTAATTCAATTTGTTTAAAAGGCTCAATGACACCTATCTTTATTAAAACACTCGAGAGCATTTGTTAGATAACATAATGATAAAAATTACATTTAAAATATAATTAAGATGTTTGTTATCTTTAAAACATTAAATTAGAATTTTGCCTCAACAATAAAATCTTCATTTTTTTGATGATGTAGCGGCTTGTGTAACTTTTATTTATTTATTTATTTGTACGGTTATAATTATTCCAGATCATTTTTTTAAAATAAAAAATAGAAGAAATTATAACTAAAAAAACATCTTCATCTTCCTACGGTGTTGTTTTTTTTTTTTTGCTTCAATTTTTTATATCCATGGAAATAAAAAAAAAATAAAAAAGGCACATAACGCTGCCACATCATAAAAAAAATGAAGACTTTATGTTTAATTGGCGACTCTTGGAGGTAAAGCAAGGAATCTTGATATTAGAGCGAATCTAAAAAAAAAAATATAGAGAGGTAAGGAAAAACTCGCCTATTTTACAAGGCTAAAATATCTACTAACGCTTTTTTATAATACATAATTAAAGATAAACAAAAATATACAAGTGATCTTTTATCTTATTTTATTTGTAACACTTTAATCCTTTATTTTTTTTCAAAATTGATTTTTGTCTTATTTATTTGTAACATTTTAGTTTTTCTTATTTATTTTCTCTCAAATTGATCATTTATTTTATTTGTAACATTTTGATCCTTTATTTTATTTTATTTTCAAATTAATCTTTTATCTTATTAATGTGTAATACTTTAATCATTTTTCTCATATTTATTAAATAAAATACTGACAAAAGATATAATTTTATTTTTAAAAATATTTATTCTTATTGAAAATAAATAAAATCCAGAAATTGATGAAGATTTTCATGATCTTCGTCTTCTTCCTTTGGTTGTTTATTATCTTTCTTTAATAAGAAAAAAAATCTACTAAAATATACCTTTAAATATCTTTAATCTATATTATATTCAGCTCAAGAGTCTTCTTCTCAACACAAAAAAAATCAAAACCCTTCAAATTTTCAAGAAAATTTCTCTTTCGCCCCCCCTATACTCTCTTTAACCCCCCTAAAACCCCAAATTACCCTTCAATTCGGGACGTAGATCCCGAACTGAGGTTCGGGATGTAGAACCTGAAGTGTGTGCGGAGTTTTGGGGGGTGCAGGCACCACTTCGGGATCTAGATCCCGAAGTGGTGCAAATTTTTAAGTTCAGCATCGATGCTGATGAAATGATTTCTAAGTGAGTTTTGGGGAGTGCAGGCACCACTTCGGGATCTAGATCCCGAGGTGGTGCAAGTTTGCACCACTTCGGGATGCCTGCACTCCCTAAAACTCCAAAAAACTTCGGGACGTACATCCCGAAGTGCATTTCGGGATCTACGTCCCGAATTTTGTACAAAAACCCCTTAAGGGCAAAAAAGACAGTTAGGGGGGAAAAAAGACTATAGGGGGGGTTATTGAGCAATATTCAATTTTCAATAAACTCTAATTCTAGAACGATTGCTTTTTGGAAACCTGTTCTTGATAAAATCAAGGCTCGATTGTCTGTTTGGAAACGAAGGAATTTATCTATGGGTGGTCGCCTGGTTCTACTCAAAGCTGCTCTGTCGTCTATTCCGGTCTACTTTCTTTCCTTTTTTAAAGCTCCCTCAGGTATAATCTCTTTTATCGAATCTCTTTTTAAATTTTTTTTGTGGGGTGGGAATAGTGAGGCTCGGAAGATTCATTGGATTCATTGGGATAAGGCATGTGTATGGCCAGGAATAAAGGGGGTTTGGGGGTTAGGAAGGTGAGAGAGTTTAATGTTGCATTGCTTGGTAAGTGGAGCTGGCGGGTGAAAAATGAAGGAGGGGGGTTGTGGTGTCGGGTCCTAGCTAGTAAATATGGTGTTTTTAGGGGGGAGGTGCGAGATGGGGGGGTTAGAGCTTCGACTTGGTGGAGAGATATTGTGGGAGTTAGGAGGGGAGTTTTCAATGGGGTGGAGAGGTGGTTTGATTCTAATCTGTTACGGAAGGTGGGGGATGGGGAGAAGTCTCTATTTTGGCATGATCCTTGGTTAGGGGCTGGGTGGTCTTTAAAGGAGCGGTTTTCGCGGTTAGCAAGTTTAGCTGTTGATTCTAATGTTGTGGTAGGGGATATGAGCCGGCGTGGATGGGGTATTGGAGGGGGGGTTGGGGTTGGAGAAGGCGATTATTTGCATGGGAGGAAGAGTTGCTGATATCATGTTGTGCTTTGTTAGATCATATTGTTTTGCAGATTAATGTTTCGGACAGGTGGTGTTGGCTTGGTGCTAATTCTGATACTTTTTCGGTACGTGATGTTTATGTGTTTCTGACCACTCCAGTGGATGCGGACACGGACCAGGGCTTCCGGTATGCTTTGCCTTGGCATAAAGACGCGCCATTGAAAGTATCAGTGTTTGCTTGGAGGTTCTGTAATAATAGACTTCCAACTCGGGACAATCTTCATCGCCGGGGCATTCTTCCTTTACATTCACAACAATGCAGTTTTGGATGTCTTACTATGGAGACACTGTCACATCTTTTTTTCGAGTGTGTTCCAGCTTATGAGGTGTGGTGTGGGGTGTTGCAGTGGTTGGACATTCAAGCAGTTCTTCACATTGAACCGATTTCACATGCAAGGCAATTCATTGGTCTTCAAACGCAGGTGGTCAGGTCGAAAAAATTCTTTCAGCTTCTTTGGATTGCAACGATCTGGTGTATTTGGAATGCCCGTAATGGGTGTCTTTTTCAGCAAAAACCTCTTGTCACCATACATGTGCTTGATCAAATTAAATTGCAGGTGTGGTGGTGGTTAAAGGTTAAAAGGGCTGATTTTTCTTATGCTTTTAATGTTTGGTATTCAAATCCGTTATCATGTTTAGGCTGGAGGAACGGATGAGGTTGTTCCCTGCTGTGCGGGAGTATTGATTGTTGTTATTTGAGCCAGTAATTTGGTAAATACTATTCTGTATTTTTACACTCTAGACCATGCACCACTTGTGCTAGGCTACAGTGCTGATTAATAAAAAAGGTTCTTTGGTTGCTTCTAAAAAAAAAATAAACTCTAATTCTCAACTACTACTTCTTCTCATCTCTTTGAGTTTAAGTTTAATTTGTAGAGAAATTTTTATTTTTATAATTGTTTTCCTGTATTAGGTTGCCTTTTCTTGCTATAAAAAATTTGGAAAATAAAAATTTGGGAATTAAAAAGGAGAAAAATGATTAAAATGTTATAAATAAATAGGATTAAAGGATCAATTTGGGAAAGAAAAAAAGATAAAGGACTAAAGTGTTATAAATAAATAAGATAAAGGATCAATTTGAGAAAAAAAATCTAAAGGACAAAAGTCTTACAAATAAATATGATATATAACCAATTTAAGAAGAAAAAAAATAAAAGACCAAAATATTACAAATAAATAAAATAAAAGATTAAGTTAAGAAAAATATTTAAATAGACGTTGGATGATTAGTGAATTAGAGTAAGAAACACCAGAGACTTTAAGTTAGAGTAAATTATTAATTTAATAATGTCCAGACCTAGTATGATATTATTATAAGGGATTTTTGTTGTCAGCTAATTTTTGTTTTGTTTTTTATCATCATTTTCTGGTATCAATTGATTTTGGTTCATTTTCAAATGTGGGTTCGAACTATTTGTAGTCAATTGAAAAATATTAAATGTATTCGTTTTATTATCAATTGAAAAAGAAATGTTTAGTACATTGATTATGATAATTTAATAATTAATTTTGTTTCAAAAGATAAAATTAATAAACTATTATTTTTTAAACTAGAAGACCTCCTTTCAAAGTTTGTTTTAGGCCTCACATAATGTTGAGCCGACCCTGAACTTAGTTTGATATTTGGAAAATTGGCACAACAATTTTGTAGCCATTAAATATTTATTTAAGTATTCTAATGTTGTCAAAATTTTATAAATGATTTCTACAAAAATTTTAGAAAACGCACTACAAGAAAACCTTAATATTTCTACAAAATTGAAAAAGAAGAGTTGAAGGTTTAGGCCTTCAGGAAGTTTTGTGAAGGTTCAAGCCATCAAAAATTGAAGAAAACCGTCAATAAATTTTGAGAGCATTTAAAAATAAATGAGAAATACAAACCAGCAGCTTAAGTCGTCGGGAAGCTATCATCAAGTGAAATTATTATTCTAGAAGCCTTAGCCGTCATGATGTTTATATTTTCCGACGGTCCTTACCGTCAAGAACATGTAGTATCCGTCGATAAAAATGTGTCAGAATTAATTGATCAGGGCGACGGTTTAAGCCGTCGGGAAGTTGTAAAGAATAAATATTAAGATGCTGACAAATTTAGCCTTCGGGGTATGTAGCATTTCCTGCAGACCTGGCCGTCGCGAATAGTAAAGCCGTTGGAAAGCTATTCACCGTTTTCGAATATGGCTGTTGGATGGAGGCAAAAGTTTGGACCATCAGTAAATTACTTTTTATTTACCGTTTCAAGTTAGGAACGGTGTAATGCCTCAATTTCTAGAATATATTTTATTGGCATATTTTTAATTATTTTATTTATTTATTTATTTATTTGTGTTTATATTATTTTTTATTTGGTGTGTTTACGGGGGTGATTATGGGCTAATATGTTAGTAAAATTTTAATAATGTTAACTTAGAACTTTGGAGGATAAAATTATAATTTGGAAAAGAATAGTAAGTAATAAAGGAAAAAATACATAGAGATGGATTTGGGTTGTATTAGGATGAATTAAGGAGAAGGGTGTGGATAGGAGAAGTCCAAAGAATAAGATAATGATAATTAAATATAAATAAGCCTAGGCTAAATTAAAACCCTAGTCACGGTACAAGAAAGAAAAAAAAATTAGAAAAAATTAGTATTGGAGGAATAAAAGAAACGTGATATTGAGAGAACAAGAGAAAGAGGAAGCCGCCGCCATATAGGAGAGGAAGAGAGAAATTTTGCAGCTTAGGATCAAAGAAAGAATCCATCAAAACTAAGGTGAGGGATTAGTTTTTGGGATTTTGCATATTGTTTGTTGGACTGTTTGAATTTTGCTCCTTTTCCGTGAATTTTTGTTCAATTGTATTGTTGAACTTCTATCTCTAGTTATAACATTAGAAATTGTGTAATTAAATAATTAGAAATATGGAAGGGAGTTAACCATTCCAAATTTTAAAAAGTCAACAAAAACTTTTGATACCACGCCAATTTTAGTTGCTCTATTAAAAATTGACATGGAAAATGTGATTTTGATAGGAGGACCAGAATTTTAAAAATATATACGGGATGAAAAGTGTATTTAAGGTTATTATATTTTTATGTATAAAAAATCTGACAATATATTTGACTTGAACATAACTATGTAGTCAGATCGATTGAAAATTATATTTTTACTTTACCCTTTCTATCATTTTTTGACAGTACCTGGCCTTTCTATCATTAAAGATTTAAAAATTTATTAAAACAAATATTTTTAATCTTTACCAAGTTCTTCAAATTACTCTTTAAGTTACCCAAATTCCAACGGAGAAACACAACACATTGATATATATAAAAGACACATAATATATAATAGTTTAATTCGGGTAAAGCTTTTAGAACTTCTTACATGTTAAAAATAATAAAAAACAATTTGCACAATATACACACTATAAATTGATCAAATCACATTCATATTTTACGTTTAAAGAGAGAAAAAATGGTTAAAACACTCAATTTTGTGTATGTTGTATTTCTATTTCTTTCCTTATTTCTTATTGTAAAAAATATTGATGGTAAGATATTTTGAATCGTTTAATAATTATGTTCTTTAGTTTGTAGTTAGTACACAACTTTTTATCTCATTTGGTAACATTTTTTTTTTTTTATGACAGCTGTAAATCCATGTAATAATGATTCTGATTGTCCACCAAGTAGTTATTTAAAAACTTGGAGATGTGTTCGCAAAGTATGTAGATGGACTCGCAGATTTATTGGAAGATGATTGACTACAAAGTAGTACTACAAAGTACATGGACATTTATCCTTGCAAGATAGAATAAGTTATTACACTGGCAACAAATACCATAGTTGCCATTTAATTATTGTATTGGAACCCAATAATTATATTTTGTATTTATTTTTATTTTTGTAATGAAAATAATGATATGTACTCAATCATTTTCGTAATGAAATAAAATAAGACACTAAATAATATAATAATTTAATTGTTTTATTCTCTTAGTTTTGAATGTATTTACCCTAGCCTTCGATTTAGGCGTATGAAATTTTATTTCCAGCCCCAACATTTATTAACATATTTTTAATAGTTAAGTTTAAAAAAAAATATTTTATTTCAAAACTATGACTTTTATTTTCTATCATATATATTTACTTATGACTTTTAAAACAATTAAGTTTATTTCTCTTGAAAAAATAGTCCATCAATTCATTTCTTTCTTAACATTCATTTATTTCTAAATATAAATGTTTTTTACTAATGATTATAAAAATGGTGTTTGGAAGAAGATATGAAAGATGAAACTCTATTGGTAGTAGATTTTTGCATTTGTTGTGTTGAATAAGATTCAATTTCCTATAAGTTGTTGGATATGTTGGAGTTAGGATATAAATTTTACGACTTATGTGATACATATGTCTCCGGTTAGAGGCGATTAACGGAAGGACGTTAGAATTTCTTGAACCCTTCTAGACGCACAGTTAAAACATTATTGTTCGCTTGAAACTTGTGTAAATATACACATTCAATTTATAGCAAGTGGCGAAATAAAGTATAGTAACCACATGGATTATTTAAGGGAACTTCATTGCAATTATCATACAAACTAGTTCTTAGTTTTTGAGCAAAAATGTAACCGAATAGTTTTTATGGTTTATAAGACTAAAAAGGAAAATTAATTGTGAAATAGAGTTTGGAAAAAAAAAGTTGGAAATGTGTTGGAACAATGATTCATTCACTAGGGTTTAATATTTATGACAAAGAAGTGGTATCATGATATCTTTAAGCAAAGCTATATCTTGTGGTGTATGTCTACAACATTAAATGTGAAATGTCAGTAAGATGTTCCTATGTGTAGGTTGCCTTAATTCGTTTTAGTTGAGATAAGTTTGCTTTGTATTCTCACTACGACCTTAAAACTCATGTCTAAGTCATTAAGTTAAACATATGTGTCCATCCTATGTTTAACCATAATAATATTTGTGTTATATCGAAATCCTTTTTGTTGGTTAACAACATTGTTAGTCTAGAGGATGAACTGATTGTTTTCAACATATATTTAGATGATGTAGTGTATTATTGACTTTGTATCACCTTGATATAAACTCTGAAATTATGTAAGCCATCCATTACTGGAAATAACTAATTTTCAAACAATGAAATTGTCATAGAGGCCAAAGTCCTTAGGTTGTTAAGGCATGAAATCCTAATGTTGTATCATCGATATGCTGGAAGTATTGATATTATAAGATAACTAGAAGATCGTTGTGCACACATCTGCCACTTGTGATGTGCGGTATAATGTGGGCACATCTACCAAACTTGCAATACAAGTAATTAAAAGAACAAATAGTAAAACAGTAAATAACACAAGAGAATTGCTAACCTAGTTCGGTGCAACATCACATAATATGGGGGCATACCAAGTCAGGAAGAAAATCCACTAGTGTAATGCTATCCCTAAGTTATATGACTTATACCTCGGTTTACCACTTAAGACCTCGCCAATACCCGTGCTATATTTCTACCTAGGTACCCCATAGGTAAGAGAAACTCATCTCAATCCCCAAGGTTAGGAACACTCTCCAAACAAAAGATACACTACTCGTACTTTAAAGCTTTGAGTAGTACACAAATATTCCTTGCTTAAAAGCTTCATATTACAACTCAATAAACTCAATCGTTATGCAAGCATCAAGGCGATACAAGCAAAGACTCACAAACAATAAGACTTAAACCCTAAAACTCTATTCTTCAATGACTGCGTAAGCACCTTCTTGGTTTAGTCTTCACAACTCAATAAAACAAACCTTCTTTGTGATTTGATAATCAATGGCGGCAAACAGAGAGGTATACAAATAAAGCACAAGGCTTAACAACGAAACCCTAAAACTCTTAAAGACTATTTTTGTAAATAATGGCTTCGGTGGTCTTTAGGTTTTACATCCTTGAATATATAGCTTCAGTAAGAACGTGTTTTGCAAGCAACATGGGCTTCATAATACAGTTGGTCCAAAAGAAACCCAGCAAATATATTTTAGAATCATATAATATGTTTCCATAAATAGAGAAAATTGAGAAACATATTTTACAAAGCAATCAGGGCAAAACGCCACCTTCTGAAGGTTCTAGATAAAATGGCGAGATTTGATGCACAATTTATGAAGATAAAACCGAACCAAATCTTTAAAAAGATTTCGCTCAAAAATACGCGTGCGTCCTCGCAATGTGGGCACATCATTTGGCACATATGGTTCCAACATCAAAGATGTGTCCACATCTTGTCACACATCATATTTTGCCAAAAATTAAGCCAACACAAAAACAACAACAAAGTTGAAATCCTTATTGTAAGGATGAAAGTCTTTATATTGGAAGCAAGGAAATCCTTGACATGATTATATCTAAGTAATTGTAATCAGATTGATTATAATAAAACCGTGCTTGGTTAAGTGGGTAAAACACTCTAAAAATGATGGAATAGACTAGCTACTCGTTAATGTAGTGAATAAATATAAAAGTTATCATTCAATGTCTCTTCCTCTATACTCTCTCTATTTTACTTTATTTGTATTCTTTATGGTTTAACTTCAACTCTTCATTATTCTTCTTTCGAAGTTAAATGATATGATAAAGAATATATTTTAATAATCATATTAATAAGAAAAATAAAAAATTTTAAAAATCGATAAACACAATTCAAACATCTCATTTCTTGTGTTTCATCACTCAATGTTTCCTATTATGAACCTTTAATCTGTATTGTTTCATGATGATAAAATAAAAAGTCTTGTTAACATGTGCCTTTATGGCACATGTTAGAAAAATTAACCCTTCACCTCACATATTTTGCTCAACTAGCCAATTTACCCTCATATATATAGTAAAATCAGTTTGAAAATTTCACTTTCTCACTTTTCACATAAAATCGTTCCGGTTTGATAGAGAGCGAGGGAAGAAAAAGTAACTTTTTTAACATACCGGAACACATTGTTACGTGTTTCTGTTTGGTCATTGTTACCAGAACAAAAATACAGTGTTCCAGGATGAATATCTAATAACACTGGAACAATGTTTCGGTATTCCGGTATGCGTATCTCATGCGACATCGTTACCAGAACAAATCTAAAGTGTTCCGGGATGCGTTTTTCTTGATGTTGTTACCAGATCATAAAACAATAATCGTGCCGAGATCGATACCAGAACAGGTCTAAAGCGTTCCGGGAGGCGTTTTGCTTGATGTTGTTACCGGAACAAGAAACAATCGTTTCGAAATTGATACGGGACATGTTAACCACTGTTCCGGTGTTTTTTTTTTACTATATTAAATTTATTTATTCTTATTTTTTTATTCTCATTTTTTAGTGGTCCGCACTAGAGGACACGATGGGAGTATTATTAGGAGATATCATGGACGCAACGAACCTATTCCGCGTTACGTGGTGCAACAACAGTATGAGGAGGAGGAGGAGCAACATTATGAGGAGTAGCAACCTGCGGCATTAGAGCAGCCTCCTCCGGCAGTAGAGCATCAGCCACACTTAAAAATGATGGACTAGACTAGCTACTCGTTAATGTAGTGAATAAATATTAAAGTTATCATTCAATGTCTCTTCCTCTATACTCTCTCTATTTTACTTTATTTGTATTCTTTATGGTTTAACTTCAACTCTTCATTATTCTTCTTTCGAAGTTAAATGATATGATAAAGAATATATTTTAATAATCATATTAATAAGAAAAATAAAAAATTTTAAAAACCGATAAACACAATTCAAACATCTCATTTCTTGTGTTTCATCACTCAATGTTTCCTATTATGAACCTTTAATCTGTATTGTTTCATGATGATAAAATAAAAAGTCTTGTTAACATGTGCCTTTATGGCACATGTTAGAAAAATTAACCCTTCACCTCACATATTTTGCTCAACTGGCCAATTTACCCTCATATATATAGTAAAATCAGTTTGAAAATTTCACTTTCTCACTTTTCACATAAAATCGTTCCGGTTTGATAGAGAGCGAGGGAAGAAAAAGTAACTTTTTTAACATACCGGAACACATTGTTACGTGTTTCTGTTTGGTCATTGTTACCAGAACAAAAATACAGTGTTCCGGGATGAATATCTAATAACACTGGAACAATGTTTCGGTATTCCGGTATGCGTATCTCATGCGACATCGTTACCGGAACAAATCTAAAGTGTTCTGGGATGCGTTTTTCTTGATGTTGTTACCGGATCATAAAACAATAATCATTCCGAGATCGATACCAGAACAGGTCTAAAGCGTTCCGGGAGGCGTTTTGCTTGATGTTGTTACCGGAACAAGAAACAATCGTTTCGAAATTGATACGGGACACGTTAACCATTGTTCCGGTGTGTTTTTTTTTACTATATTAAATTTATCTATTCTTATTTTTTTATTCTCATTTTTTAGTGGTCCGCACTAGAGGACACGATGGGAGTATTATTAGGAGATATCATGGACGCAACGAACCTATTCCGCGTTACGTGGTGGAACAGCAGTATGAGGAGGAGGAGGAGCAACATTATGAGGAGTAGCAACCTGCGGCATTAGAGCAGCCTCCTCCGGCAGTAGAGCATCAGCCACACTTGCAGTGGGGTGGAGGACCGGTAGATACTAGTCTTCTCACCAAATATAACGAACATGTTGCTCGTTATCTATTGTTTGGTGAGGTAACTAATTTATTTTTATACAAACTTTAATTTATATAATTGATTTTTTAAACAAATTTCACATATATTCATAAAAATGTAATTATTGTGATTATTTTATGTGTATGAATTTTTTTTTATTTAATACAGGAGTGCCCTAGAAGTAAAAAAAAGTTAAAAATAACTTCTGTGGGAAAGAAGCTTATGGGATGGATACCGACACTACATCCCCCTGAAGGTGTGAAAAACACAAGAAGGGGGGGTTGAATTGTGTTTTGGCGTTTTAAAAACTTCTTGCAAATTCTGAAACCTTTCAGAAGCACCAGCGGATAAAGAAACTCAATTAACACACTCACACAAAAGAGTAAGGATAGAGAGAGAGGCGAGACATGAAATTTTATACTGGTTCCTCTCACAAACCGAGAGTAGTCCAGTCCCCTTGCACTTCCAAGGGATTTCACTATAATCACCTATACTATTACAATGCTCAAACACACTAGTAAGAGACTTCCTACTTGCTCAAGCACACTAGCAAGAGGCTTCCTAATATAAAAGAAATAAAATAGAAAGTGATAAACACTTGATTATAAAATCAAGAGTTTTCTCAAGATTACAACTGAAGACTCTTAAGACTCTAACACAGAATTCCTAATGAATTAGAAAAACAGAGTGTCAGAAGCACAACAGAAATAGTTTCAGAAGCAGTGCTTTCAGTCTTATGTAAAGGAGTAAAGTTGTATAAGTGCGTGTGTTGTAACCTCGATCTTCAAAAAGAGATTCTCTATTTATATGTGAAGAGAAAATAGAGACGTTTGAAGATAATGACCGTTGCAGAGGTCATTTTCAAGCCAGCTGTGAAAAGGACAAAGGTAACATGGGATATTTGCCAATTCTGGTAATGCTTATCCTGTTATTCCTTTTGCTTGAGAATATTCGCCCTTATGGAGTAAAATAGTACTAACGTCACAATCCTTGATGATAAGGTTGTAGTACTATGATGTATCAATCAATCACAGCCTTTAATTCAAATGATTTCCAATCATTGAATCACTATCAGTTAACACTGACTTTTCTAGCTTGTTATTCAGAGCCTATGTATCAGACATATGCTTCTGAGTCTTCAGCTTCTGAAACTGTTGGTCTTCTCCATACGTTGCTTCTGATTCAACATTAATCTTCTGAGATGACTTGCTTCTGATTAGCGTTTCTTCTGATATCTTAGCTTCTGATGTCCATGCTTCTGATATCTATGCTTCTGATATCTATGCTAATGCTTTGTTTCAGAGCTTAATTTAATCAACATAATTTATTTAATCTGCACACTCAAAAGTAAATATTAAAATACCCTATTGTTCATTAATACTTTGTTATCATCAAAACACTAAGAGTTAGATTCTGAACATCCTTTGTTCCAACAATCTCCCCCTTTTTGATTGATGACAAATCTAGTATTAATTAACAATGGTTGTTATTTTAATTTACTATGTTCAACAGAGGTTCATAAGCTTTGCACGCTCCCCCTAAGTTGTAACATTTAGTAATTAAAATAGTTTAAGAATATAATTTTATTTTGACTCAAATTCTTCATATTTTGACTCTTAGAGACTAGTTTTGTAAGCTCTCCCCCTGAGTCTGATAATTAATGGAAAATTGCACTCTTTCCATTTATCATCATATGAAGAACTTAGTTCAACATAAAATATTATTCTCCAGAATAAAGAAACAGATAAAATAATTTACAAAAACGTAAAATTAAAAGGATTCTTTTTTTAATTGGTTTCATTTATTAGCGCTTCTAATCTCAATAATTAATGACTCTTACTCCCCCTTTTGTCATCAACAAAAACAGTTTGTATGAAAAGAAGTAAAGACATTTAAAAAGCGCATAAAAAGATCAGTAAAAAACACAACTTTCAAGGAGTCAAGTCAGGAAAACAGTTACAACAACTCCATTAAATGGATTGTCTGATTCCAAGAACTGAGAGACTTTGACTCTATAAAAAGTCTATAAAAGAAGAGCGCAACACCATTACAATTCACTCAACACTTCCACACATTATTATCAGAAATAATGGATAATGATAGAAGAGCAAATAAGGGTAAGGCTCCCCAAGAAGTGAAGAAAGAAGAATCACCACAGAAAACAAAACCAAAAGCAAAGAAGGTTAAGGGTGAAGCATCTTCTTCAGTTCCATTAAGAAGAAGTTATAGAACCAGATCAAAAACAAAGCCACAACCACCAGTATACATCAATCTCTCATCAGATTCTGATGATACTGATTCTGATTATAGAGAATATCTCAGAACATTAGATCCTCTTCTGATGATAAAAAGCTCTTCAGAAGGATCCTCTTCTGGTTCTGATAAGCCAGATTCTGATTATCTGAGGTACTTGGAGAATTATCATTCTCCAACAGAAACCTCAGGCTCTGGTGACTCACAGAAGTCAGATTTAGATTCTAAATAGATTTAGGATCTTATGTAATGATATTCTATTTAATCAAATAAAGATTTATGATTCTGTTTTGAAATCTTTTTCTATAATTTCTTTGTGTTTGACATAATTTGCAAAAACATATTTGAACTAAAACAATGCAAACAGTTAACAGCAAACAAAACAAATTAAGTAAGCAAAAGATGTTCATGCAATTAACAGAAAGTAAACTTGTTCAAATATTACAACCACTTAAAAACAATTTTGTGCGCAAACATAGAATCCTAGGGTTGAGATGAGGAGGGGTTAGAAGGAAGTCTTGAGGTGAGCAACATCATCAGCTTCTCAAGAGCTTTCAATCCAGCTTCCAGCACTAAGAGTTTATCTCTTTGTTCTCTTTGAATCTGTTCAACCTTTAGAATCCTAGTTGCAGCAGCATCAGAACTTTCAACCATCTTTGTGTCAAAAGTTAGCACATTAACATCTTCTTCCAGCATCATCTTCTGTTCCAGACTTCTCTGTTCTCTTTCCTTAGCTTTTAGAGCTTCCATCTCATCATGTGATAAGTTAGTTAACATCAATCTTTTCTTTTGAAGAGCACTTCCAAATGCATTTTCAAAAGAGTTAGTGAATTGCAGATGTTCATAAACTAACTCATCAACATACTTTTTCTTCAAAGCAGCCATGATCAACCTCTGAGCATTGCCAATCTCATCAAACTTTTCAATTATCTGTCCTGGCATGATGCCACGTTCAGATTTTAACCTGTGCATTCTCCTAACATCATTATTAACAAGCCTTGCTAAAATCTCAATGCTAGAAACAGTTTGGCTAGAGTGTTGAGTTTGAATGCTTTCTAGGATAGATTGATAAGTGATTTCAGGCTCAAATACAGTTTGATTGATATGTTGTTCAAGGTTAGATGGAGGTGAGACTGGGGATTGAGGTGATGAAGGTATACTGATAGTGAATTCAGGTTGTGAAGATGATTGAGTTAAAGGATTAACAATTTCTATGGTTGGAATGGAAGGTTGAGTGACATGTGGAGGAGTGTCAACATGAATTGGAGTGGGGATGGGATTAGTGTTATCAGATTCAATATCAGAATCAGAACTAACTTCACTAAACTCTTTTTCAAATTGTTCCTTAAGTTTCTCAAAGTTTGATTTCTTGGCAGGAGAGGGTACAATAACAGAAGGTTTAGAGGGGGTTTCAGGTAGGATGTTTGTTTCTGCATGAATGGTTTGAGGTGACAAATGTTCAGATAGCATATCTAAAACATTTGGTTCAGATTCAGGGTCAGATGATGATTTGATTGGAGAAGGAATTTTAAAAACAGGTTCAGAAGCAGGTTCATTTCTAAATTGAGATTCTGCAGGCTCATTATTAATAGTATTAGAAGATGTACCTTGATGCTTCTGACGTTTGTGAGCAGCTCTTTCTCTGGCTATCTTCTTCTTCTTCATCATCAGAGGTTCATCATCATCCTCTTCTTCTTCATCAGACTCAACAAAAATTTTCCTCTTATTCTTATTGTTGTCCTCAGCCCTCTTTGATCTTTCTTCTTTCCTTTGATTCGCAATTTGTTCTTCTGTCAAGATTTTGACACCACCAGTTGAAGGAGTTTTCAGCTTTACTCTGTCTCTTGTCAAAGTGGTCTTCATCACAAAATCTTGTTTCTGATCAAAACCAAGTTTGGTTATATCCACTTCATCTCCAGGAGTTTCCAATCCATACTTATCCTTCTAGTGATTGAAACATCCATCAGCAATCTTCTTTCCTTCTTTTACATCAACAGCAGGAAAGGAAGAATCAATCACTTCTTCTTCTTTGTTCATTAGCAAAGGGTTTGTTAGGAACCACAACCTTACCTTTGACTAAGAACATCTTCTTTAAAGACTTTCCATCAACAACTCTTGATTCCATATAGGTAGCTTTAACAAAACTTGGGTAGTTTTCTTTAAGAATCTCATGAAAGTTGCTCAGATAGAATATGTGAGATAGCAACCTAACATGATGACAGTTGGTGTGATTCTTTTCCATACTGCTTTTAATCATTTCACAGAGATGATCAAAAATGTATTTAGGCACATTCATTTTGACAAAGCTGTGAAGATAATACATGAAGTATTTCTGTTCAGAAGAAATGCAGTCAGTTCCACCCACTTTTGTAGCAATAGATTCAAACAGTACCTTGTAAACACTTTTAAAGAATGTTTTCAAATCTTTTTGTCCATTTGAAGTGACATTCTCAAACAGAGTTGCTTGAACCGTTGGATCTTGTGGCTTAGTCCTGTAACCAGCAAGATGAATTCCTTGATTTGGTAGGTTCAAAACCTTTGCAATATGATCTGCAGTGATGTTGATATCCATACCAGCAATGTTGGATCTAATTTCAGTTTGGGTAAACTCAGGAAGACCCAATTCTTTTCTTGATTTTCCTTTCAACATAGGGTTTTTCTTCACCAGATTTTGAACTTCAATATAAGCTAACTGCTTATCATACACATACGCCTTCATCCAAAACTCTTTTACCATATCTTCAAAGATTGGACCATTCAGAATCATGAAGTAGCGTTCTAACCCTTGATAGTAGAACATCTTCTGTAAATCAAAACCATTTGCTTTCAGACTCTCAAAATCCACCCGTTTTTCTACCATGCACTTCAACTCTGTAAACTTGAAGGTCATAGAGTCTTTTCTGATTGTGTACTTCTTTTGATTTTCCAAATCAACGATGGGTTTTACGGATATAGAAGCAGTAGAAGATGACGATGCCATTGTTGAGAGTTAGGGTTTTGGTTTTGCTAGAGAGGGAAGAAAGAAAACTGAAGCGTTGGAGGTTTCGAGAGAATATGAAAAAGTGTGGGTTGTGATCGTGTTTGTGTGCAAGTGATAAAGGTGTATATTTTTAGAAAACAAACAAACAGTACAACACAAAAAAGGACAGAGTAGTCATATTCATTTTAAGCGCTAAACTCATCATAAACCAATACTCATCTAATTGCAAAATGACACGTGTATTAGAAAATTATTTAAATAACTGGTGCGTTAGTGGACAGCAGTTAGATTAAAAAGGTTATAAATTGTTCCACTACCACATCAGAACCATTCTTTTGATTCTGATATTTATCAGAAGTAGTCATACATCAGAACTTCTGACCTTGAGGTTCTGAGGTTCAACATCTTCTGATCCTTATCAGATTTTAAAAACAGTTTTACTCAAAAGAACTTAACAATCAGGAACAAACACCATGTTGAGATTTTTCTTTATGAAATCAAATCTTTCAACAGCCAAAGGTTTTGTACAAATATCAGCCCATTGTCTTTCAGTATCAACAAACTTGATATCTATAACACCTTTCTCAACATAATCTCTTATAAAATGATGTTTGATCTCAATATGTTTTGCTCTAGAGTGTAAAATAGGATTTTTGGAAAGCTGAATGGCTGCAGTGTTATCACAATATAAAGGTATATAGTGACTGCTTATATGATAATCTTCTAATAGATATTTCATCCAAAGAAGTTGTGTGCAACATTTTGCAGCTGAAATGTATTCTGCTTCTGCTGTGGACATAGCAATGGTGGTCTGCCTCTTGCTACACCAGGAGATAAGATTTTCACCCATAAATTGGCAACTGCCACTTGTTGATTTTCTTTTAAGTTTATCTCCAGCATAATCAGCGTCACAGAATCCATTTAACTCATATTTCTTGGATTTCTTATAAAGTAATCCAAAATTACAAGTAGCTTTCAGATATCTAAAGATTCTCTTCACAGCAGTGAGATGAGATTCTCTATGATCTGATTGAAATCTTGCACACAAGCATACAGAGAACATAATATCAGGTCTAGATGCAGTTAGATAGAGTAGAGAACCAATCATACCTCTATATAACTTCTGATCAACTTTGCCTTCAGATTCATCCAGACTCATGCTTGTTGTTGGATGCATTGGAGTATTCATTGGCTTAAAATCTTCAAGATTGAACTTCTTCAAGAGATCCTTTGTATACTTGGTTTGATGAATGTATGTTCCTTCCTTTGTTTGATTGATTTGAATTCCAAGAAAGAACTTCATCTCTCCCATCATGCTCATTTTAAATTCTTTTTCCATTAACTTAGAGAAATTCTTGCATAGAGTAGCATTAGTTGAACCAAAAACAATATCATCAACATAGATCTGAACGATCAGAATGTCTTTCTTCAAGGTTTTTCTAAATAGTGTACAGTCAACTTGTCCTTTTTCAAAACCATTATCAACTAAAAAGTTACTCAGTCTATCATACCATGCTCTAGGAGCTTGTTTAAGACCATAAAGTGACTTTTGCAGTTTATAAACATGATCAGGATTTTGAATATTTTCAAAACCAGGAGGTTGTTTGACATATACTTCTTCAGTAATAAAACCTTTAAGAAATGCACTCTTCACATCCATTTGATATAAAGTAATACCAAGGTTAACTGCATAGGAAAGAAATAACCTGATTGCATCCAATCTTGCAACTGGAGCAAAAGTTTCTGTGTAATCAATTCCTTCCTGTTGACTGTAACCTTGTGCAACTAATCTTGCTTTGTTTCCAATTACTTCTCCTTTCTCATTGAGCTTGTTTCTGAACACCCATTTTGTTCCAATAATGTTCTTGTCTTTTGGTCTAGGAACCAAATTCCATACTTCATTTCTGTCAAACTGGTGTAGTTCATCTTTCATAGCTAAGATCCAAGCTTTTTCTTTGAGAGCTTCATCAATAGTCTTTGGTTCATTGAGAGAAACCAAACTGACCATTGCATCTTCATTGTGTGAACTTGATCTTGTTTTTCTAGGACTTTCTTTGTTTCCAATGATCAATTCTTTTGGATGAGATGACTTATATTTGAATGAATTCTTCTTAATAACTTCTTCAATCTCAGCATCAGAATCACTATCAATTTGAGGAGTTGGAACATCTTCAGAAGGAGCAGTTTCTTGATCATCAGAAGTTGTTTCAGGTTCTGAACTTTTGTTAACCTCTACAGTTTCAACTTCTGAATCTGGATTATCTGCAATAACTTCAACTAGCTCTGACTTATCATCATCAGGCTCTTTGTCATCAAATTTTACGTGCATAGATTCTTCAACAGTGTTAGTTTCAGAATTAAACACTCTGTATGACTTTGAGCGTTCAGAATATCCAATAAAGATACCCTTAGAAGCTTTAAAGTCAAATTTCTTTAAATGAACTTTAGTATTCAGAATGTAACATGTACAACCAAATTGATGAAAATAAGAAATATCAGGTTTTCTTCCTTTGAACAATTCATATGCTGTTTTATTCAATAAAGGTCTGATATAGATCCTATTTTGAATATAACAAGCAGTGTTTATTGCTTCTGCCCAAAAATGTTTTGCAAGGTTAGTTTCATGCATCATGGTTCTGGCCATTTCTTGTAAAGATCTGTTCTTTCTCTCTACAACCCCATTTTGCTGTGGAGTTCTAGGAGATGAGAACTCATGAAGAATTCCATTATTTTCACAATAGATTTCAAAAGGCTCATTTTCAAACTCGCCACCATGATCACTCCTAACCTTGACAATTTTCAAGTCTTTTTCAACTTGTATTTGAGTGTAGAAGGTTTTAAACACATAATATGTATCATCCTTGGATCTAAGGAATTTAACCCATGTCCATCTACTAAAATCATCTACAATGACAAGTCCATATTTCTTACCATTCATTGAAGAAGTACTAACTGGTCCAAATAGATCAATATGAAACAGTTCCAAAGGCCTTGTGGTAGAGACAATGTTTTTATCTTTGAAAGAACTTTTGAAAAGCTTTCCTTTTTGACAAGGACCACAAATTGTGTCTGACTGATATTTTAGAACAGGTAGGCCTCTCACAAGATCTTGACTACTAAGCTTAGAGATTAATCTCCAGTTAGCATGACCTAATCTTTTATGCCAGACCCACTTTTCTTCACTCAGAGTCAGAAGACAAACAACTTGTTGTTCTACTAATTCAAAAAGATTGATTTTGTAAACATTGCCTTTCCTTTTTCCTTTGAAAACTACAGACTTATCAGAGTATCTGTTTACAGTACATGTGTTCTTATTAAAAACAAGAAGAACATCAGAAATAGTAGAGAATGAATTACCTACTGTACCAGTACCAATTATTGTGCCTTTTTGGTTCCCACCAAATCCTACAGATCCTCCCTTTTTCAGATTCAGGGTGAGGAATAAATGCTTTTCTCCCGTCATGTGTCTAGAGCAGCCACTGTCAGGTAACATGTACTTGAGTTTTTCTCTTTTTGAGTGCAAACCTGCAACATAAACTATTTCAGATTTTGGTACCCACAACTTGTTGGGTCCAGATGGGTTAGTGTAGGCCTTGTAGAAGCATGATTTTTGAAAACCAGTTTGAGGAGCATACTTCTTCTTGCCAACACTTCTAATAGGTTTCACAGACTTTGTATCAGAAGTACTAGCTTCTGAAGTTCTCAGAACCTTAATTGAATTAGGAACTGGTCTTTTCAGAATCTTTACTTCTGAATATCTCATTTTTGAATTTGAGTTATCAAGAATCACTAAATTGTTATCTTCTGAGACTTTTGATTTGGCCTTATTCAAAACAGAAGTTTGTGAAACTTTCTCAGAGTTACCAGTTTCTAATATGAAAGTAGAATAGAGAGGAGGAGGTGTTTTGCTCAAACAAACAGACTGACTTGATTTTTCTTTATCAGAAGATGCAGAATAACCAAGTCCATATCCTTTGTTCTTGCTCACTGTCATACCCCAAATTTTACCCTCCAGTTTTGATACATATATTTTTTAATTCACTCTAATATTAGAAAAAATGTGTAGTTGATTTGGTAAAGAATGGGGGCGCGTATGGGTTTGTTGGGTACAAGGTCAAGGGTTCGAACCCCAGCCTTGGCAGTTTTTATGTTTTGATATTTTTTGCTGAAAAGCCTTTTTTTTTTTGTTCCCACACGTTTTGTTGCTGTTTTAAATGTTTGTCCAAAAAACAAAAAATAATATAAATTAGTTTGTATTTTTATTTTTTGTGACCAAAACATATAAAAGATGAATATAAATATATTTGTGAAGGAGATCTCTCACACACGTGCAATACAAAGTGAAAAGCCCAGCAAGAACATAAAAACAAAACCAATTTTTGGCCTTGACCACCAAGTTTCAGAATTAACACAAACATTCTAAAAACCAAAACAAATCAACATTAAAATTTCAGAGAATTTCTCAAACTAATTTCCTAAACAAAGCTTCTCAGATTTTTTTACAATTTCTCAAACCTAATTCTGAACCTATAAATAGACTACCTATTTCACACTAATACTACACAATTACATAATCAAAACCAGAGAAAAAAAATCACACTGCCTGAGGAATCAACTCACGCAGCCCCTCCGGTAACCCTAAATTAATTTTTCTACACGCTGTAGAAAAATTAATACTCATATCAGCCTTCAACCAGTCCTTGCACGCACAGAAACAAAAAAAAGCATAAGTCAGAAACGGATTCGAACAGCAATCGGAAAAAATAGCAAAACAGAAAACAGGAACGGGAAGGGATACTTACGCAGCAGCGGGAGTTCACGGCACACCAGGTAGGTTATTCGATCCCTAAAATCATGTAGAGTATGCTAGCTTCATGTTTGTGCTTGCGGTAATGTTATGGTGTTGTTTTGCTTCTGCTTTGCTATGTTTACATTATCAGTTTGAGACAAATTTACTTCCTGTCAAATACACAAAACACATGTGAACAGAGACAAAAAAATACTAATAACAGATCGGAAACGTTAAATCAATTTCGTCTTGGTCCATTTTTGAGTTTGTTTTTAGGAGTTAGATTTAAGTTTAAAGGTTAAAAAAAAAAGAAACGGAAACAGAACCGAGAGAAAAGGAAAAAAAAGAGGAAAAAACCGAATTACATCTAGGGTTTTGATTTGGGAATTTTGGTTTTAATTTGGTGTTTTTGGTGGCTAATTCATGTTTAAAAGAGGATAAATCGCGTTTAGAAGTGTTAAAAAGCAGATTTTGAAGCGATTTTGGGGTTTAAAAAAAAAATTCTGGAAATTTGGGATGAATGTATGAGTTTTCCGGTTGAAACTCAGCCGGAAAACTCATCGGTTTTTGAAAAACAAGGTGGCGGGTACGACGGCGCGCCTGCAGGGTCGCCGGAAAACTAGGTCGGTGCGGTGGCTGTTCTTCATTCTTGAAGAACATTCATCAGAAACTCAAGAACATAGAGAGAGAAGAGAGAGATCGGTTGAGAGAAAAAAGAGAAGAGAGAGAAAAAATTTAGAAAATGAATGAAATGGATCTGATTTTGGTTTATATAGCCCCTGGATCCTGTGCGCGCGTGTTGTACCCCAATTTCGGACCTAAAATCCATTGTCCTCTTTTTTCGTATAAAATATCAAAAACATTTATCACATAATAAAAGTGTCATCACATCCATTCTTTTTTCGTCGTTTTGTTTATGTTCGTTTTTATCACTTTTTTATCGTCGTACTTTTATGTCCACCTATTTATCATCTTTTTTCTCTTATCCTTGATCATTGTTATTAATATTATTATCATCATTATTCTTACTTTTTTACCTATTAGTATTATCTATTACTATTTTCTTTGGTCCTTTTTTTTTCTTCTTTCTTTTGTTTTTTGACTTTTCTTTTCTTTTCTTTTTCGGTCCACACTAAAAAATCAAAAAAGACTATTCTTTTCTTGTTTTGATTATTATATTATTACTATTATCATTATTTTATCTCTTATTACTAATATTATTATTATTATTATTATTATTATTATTATTTTTATTATCATCAATAATATTATTACTATTATTTATATTATTATTACTATCTAAACAAAAAGTTGAAAAACAGTTTTTTTTTAATGGTCTTCTTTCTCTTAATTATTTTCTTCAGTCCCTTATTTTCCTATTTTTATTATTATTATTATTATTCACAAAAAAATACATTTCTTCTTTCTTTACGGTACTGTTTCTTGTCTTCTTTCTCAACCAAAAAACAAGAAAATATCACAAGTTTGAAAGAAGAGGAATCCAATGTTTTTTGAGAAAACGAAAGTGACATCTCTGCATCTTTTCCTTTTCCAATTCTATTTTCTAAACCAAACACTGATACAACAAAAGCTATTCTGCACTTTTCTATTTCTATTCATAAAACCCTAAATTTCCATCTATTTAACAAAGACAAGATCAGAACAGCGGGGGGGGCTTTTGAACAGATTGAAACGGCGGATTTGGGAGAAGCAAAAACAACATCTCACCAAAAAAAAAACAATCACAAACAGAAACAAAATTAACCCAAACCCTAGCCTCCTTCGTTTCCACCATCAATACACAAACTATAACAAAAAAAAACAGAACCGAAAAAGGATTGATTATTCCAATCAATAAACCAAAAACTCAAACCTTCATCAATCAAAAAACCTAAACCAATAAACCGAAAAAGAACAGTAACAAAAAAATCAAAATCAAAACAGAACAACAAACACCCTCAAAAGAAACCTTCACAAATCACCTTCAAAACCGAAACCACAAAACAGAAGCAGTAAAAGAAGAAACAGAAAAGAAACAAAGGGGAGAAGGAAGCACAGATCGCAAAGGGAGATAGACGGAGCAGTGAACAATCGCTGGCGGCCACCACAGCGACGTTCTCGCCGGAGCTCTTACCCCACTGTATGTTTATTTATTTTGCGCAACTCATATGCATGCTATTGTTGTTTCTGTTTGTATGAACCTTATATTAAGAACTTGAAACAGATTATGTGCCTAGGTTTTTTCGATTTGGGGTTAGGGTTTCGGCCCCCTTCCGATCCGGCCGATTGGTTGGGTTTTCAGGAATTTTGATGGCCGATTGGTTGGGTTTTCAGGAATTTTGATTATAGATTTGTGTTTAGGAGATGTTTTAGGGTAGGGTTTGTGTTTTGTGTTCATCGATTTGAACAAGTTTTGGGGATTTTGGGGGTTAGGGTTCATGAGTTTTGTTGGAAAAATGGTGAAAAGAAACAGAGGAAAAAGAGAAAGTAAAGAACAGAGAGAACAAGAAGAGAAGAAATGGTTTTAACTAAAACAGGCAAAATTACATATACTCCCCCATTCTCTCAGTTTCTCCGCGCGCCCCCCGGCCCTTCTCGCGCGCTCCCCAACCGGTTTTGTGATTGGGTCTTGGACCGGGTCAGGTTTGACCCGGTTTCCTCCAAACTGGACCTGGGCTTAGCTTTCAGCCCACTCGCCCCTTTTCTTTTTTCTTTTTTTGTTTTGTGCCTTTTTTTTTTATTTGCCTGTTTATTTATCTATTTTATTTTAATTTTTTGTTTTAATTTTTTTTCATTTTTCTAAATTTCTATTATTTTGTACTTACATATGCATTATATTTGTGTTTCTTTAGATGTTTTTTCCATGAAAAATATATGCGGAAATTTATTGTCTTTTTTAATTACTAAGTCTAAGTACTAATATACAAAAATCCAAAAAAAGGGGGGCTTTTAAGAAAAAACTTTTCTCCAATAGAAAAAACAAGAAGATTTATTTTAACTATTTTAATCTCATAAATAAAAATGTCTGTTTGTTATGACTTTGCTTTTTTTATTAGTTATTTAGAATATAAAAAAATAATAACAAAAAATATTAGAAAAATTAATTATGCTAAGTTTGTTCTTTTTTTCTTTTATGGTTGATGACACGATTATGTCTTCATTTAATTCCATTTTATAAAAACATATAACATGCTTTTTTTTTATTAAAATTTTCTTTTTTATTAAAATTTTCATGCATACATGCATTTAAAAATCTTACATTTTTGCACTACATCACATTTATGCATTTTTTAGTCACATAACCATTTTTTACACAATTCTCTACATCATATCACATTTCTACATTTCTACATTGCATCAAAAATCTACATTTCACACTTCACATGACATTTGACACTAACTTTTGCATCACACTACAATCTCACATTACAATTTTACTTCACATTTTTCTACATGCATACATGCATTGCATTTAGGTTAGGACATTGTATCATTAAAAATGCATGTTAGAGACAATATTCTACTTCATAAAATCATTGAGCTCTAACATTAGCATTAATAGTGAAGGACCTTTTTTTGGTCTAAATTCATTCTCTTCATAAAAATAAAAAAAATAAAATTTCTTTTTCGATTGTGTTTTAGTTAGATTTGTTTGTTACTATGAATGACTCTAAAAATTTCCATTATCATGTCTTTGCCTCCCATACCTTTTTTCACACACTTCACCTTTAAGTAGAATATAATATCTTGCTATGATTTCTCTTCTTAATTGTTTGTGTACATATTCATTGCCATATTTATTTTTCGCATTTGCATTTTATTTTATACATTGCTATTTATTTATCTATTGCTTATTATTATTATTATTTATTCAAATTCGATATGGTTGTAAATATTAATTATTCAATTGGGTTGTAATAGCGTAAGATTTTATTTATTGCTTTTACTGCTTTCCTAGTTCACACATCACACACAACGCCAAAAATTCATTTCCAAAGGAGAGGACTCGTAGTTAAATTTCAAATTAATTACGAGACTTTTTTTGAAACGAAAAAACCTTTTCAAAACAAACGTGCGATCCTTTTAAAAAACAAACGCAAGTTCACCTTAATCTCAACGTAACTTCAATCATTTTAACATGTTTTTATCACAACTTTTTTTATATATAACATCTTTTCTTAATTCTAATTTTTGACAACAAAATCTTCTTTTCTTTACAATCTTCTTTTCTTTCAAACACACAAAAAAAACGAATTCTTTTTCAAACAACAATAACTTCTTTTCTTTTTTACATAACAACATTTGCACTTTCTTACTATTTCTTTTCTTTTAAACATTTCCTCTACAATACAATAAAATCATTACTCTCAAAAATCTTTTTTTACAAAGAAAAACATTTACATTTCTTTTCTTTTATTTACTTTATGAAATAAAATTTTCTTAACTTTTACCCACTTTCCTTTCTTTTCTTCTATACAACTTCTCCCTCCATTCTTAAAGCATGTATATAAAAAAGCACAAAAACATATAAGAGGTTACCATGGAGTACCATGGGCGCTTGAGGTGCTAATACCTTCCTCAAGTGCAACTAACCCCCGTACCTAGAATCTCTTTTAAAAGGTTTTCAATTTTTCCCCTCCTTTGGAAATGAAAAAATAAAACTGTAGTGGGGTATGTCTCAAAAATCCCGCAACAGCGCGAGTGCACCATAACTGCTGTACGCCCCTCTTTTGATCATTAATCAAACAGACCTCCCTGGTGGGGCGCGCGTTGGGCTTGGCTGTGGCTTAGGCCCAGTTCTGTTGTTGTTCCCCTTCATGAATACTATTCATAATCATGTTTACACCCCTGGTTTCTGCTATTTGCACCATTCTGTATTTATTTTTAATGTACATAATTTATTTAACTCATATGATTTATTTTAGTTAATTTCATTTTAATTATTCAATTTAAATGTAATATGTTTATATTGACTAAAATATAATTAAGAATATTGTGGATTAAAAAAGGGGCGCCAGAATGCACATTCATCCTCCCCTCGAATAATCGAATATTTAGCGCACGCTTTTTCTATCGATTATTCGTCTTCCACCTAAACCAAAAAAGAACATTAAAAGACACCAACCAATCAAAAATCTAATTTTTCACCTTCAGGTCAATTCCTAAAAATCACCTTAAGAGGTAAAATAAAAATCTTTTTCATAAAAAACACAAACCAACACCATACCCAGAACTACGTGGCTTTGATTTCCTCATCGCACCGGAGGATACGTAGGAGCAAGAGTCATCTTGTCAAGCATAATAATAATAAAAAACTTAACTTTTCCCCTTTTTGTAAATATTTCTTAAATAAAAATAATTATAAAAAACATGTAAATAAAATTCTAAATAAACACTTAATACCCTAGGATTAATTAGGAGGTTCCCGTTGAGTACAACGGATTTGAGGGGTGCTAATACCTTCCCCTTGCATAACCAACTCCCGAACTTGGAAATGGTTGCGATGACCAACTTTCCATTGCTTTTTTAGGTTTTATCAATATTTTCCTAATTAAATAAAATTTGGTGGCGACTCTGTGTCAAACCGAGTGTCCTAAACGCTCGGGCGATTTTCGCAGCGCGACAGCTGGCGACTCTGCTGGGGACTTAGAGAGTTAGGCCTATCCATGTTAGTTTTAGGGTTAAGTGTTTTTTGTTTATTTATTTGTTTTTATTTTATTTTTATTTTTATTTTCCTGCATTTATTTTATTATATATTGTGGGGTCGGATTTATTTATTGTTAAGGGAAGCTTTAAACACAAGCTTGAGAAAAACCTTAAGTTAAGTTAGGAGTTGCTAGTATGGACCCCCGGGATGCACATCCCTCGGGTTATTTACGAAGACTCCGCTCAGGATAGATCTATTTGAAACGTCCCTCAGGCATTGGCTAGCCCATCCTCCTGTTGGAATTTCGAACATGGTCAGCGACCCTGGGAACCTTTAGAACCCAATGACTTCATTTGAGGGGAACCCTTCAAGATTCCGCCATGCATCATGGGGAAGGCCTTGAATGTTGTTCCCAACCTCAAGTGTTGCTCAAAAAAAAAAAAAAAAAAAAAAAACAAATAACCTTAGAACCATCCTGGTGAGGGGTTGGGTATGCAAAACATAGAACCATCCTATATAAGGAATCCTACCCTTAGGTTGTTTTATTAGCCCAAACTTGAGCATACATGTCATGCATCTGCATTCAAATAAAGACATGCACTTATATTTTCGGGGAATTTTAAAAATAACAGGTTTATCGTAAAAGCACTTTGAAAAATAAGTTCAAATAAGAGAGGAACGTTCCAGATAAAAGCACAACTACCTGATATGAAGAGTCTAAGGTCCTTCAGTAGTAAATTGACTAGTATCAGAAGAGGAAGCTTCAATCTCAAGTATGGGGGGATTCTTAGTCTTCTCAATACTCCTGTCCAGACAGAAGCTGTGACCGCTCTTGCCCAGTTCTATGAACCTCCTTTAAGGTGCTTTACATTCCAAAATTTTCAACTGGCACCCACAATAGAGGAGTATGCGCAAATCTTGGGATGTCCTGAAAAAGAAAGAGGTCCTTACAAGGGGATCGGAAAAGTTCCAAGACTTGAAGACTTGACCTTCGAATTGATGGTTCCCTTATCAGATTTAACTTATCACTACAAGGAAGTAAAAAGGACATCCGGTAGCATCCGCGGGTTCAAGAGAGAGTTCTTGGAAGCAAAAGCAAAAGAATTTTGGGATGCTCAAGAATGGGGGTCTTTTGAAGACATGTTGGCCTTGCTCGTCTTTGGGTTGGTTCTCTTCCCAAATCTTACAAATTTCATTGATGACGTTGCCCTCAGTGCATTCTGGGCCGCCAAAGTCAAAAAGGAAGATATAGTGCCCGCACTCCTTGCTGATGCTTACTATACTCTTCATCTTCGACATGAGAAGAAAGGGGGACTATTGATGTGTTACATTCCCTTATTGTACACATGGTTCACCTCCCATATATCCAAAAATCCTTCCATGATAAGAACCATGAGTGGCGACGAATGGTCCCAAGAGCTTGTTTCTCTTACAGATAAATCTATTCTTTGGCACGTGAAGAAAATCGATAGAGATGGGGTGATCCTTAGCTGTGGAGAATTCACTAATGTGCCCTTAATAGGCACAAGGGGGTGCATCAACTACAACCCTGTATTGGCTTTGAGGCAGCTTGGTTACCAGATAAGAAGAGAACCTAGTAATGAAGACCTGAAAGAGCTCGTACTACACAACACGGGTGCCAGCGACCCTAGCATGCTCATGAGAATCATCCAATCATGGGAAAGGGTGCGCAAGAACAATGATGAGTCAGGAAATAAAAGGAAGACAACAGATAAGCCCTATGCTCCATGGGTCAAAAAACATGCCATGGAGGTCAAGCTTCCTTTTACCACCAACCCGTCGGCTCATCCCCGCTCGCCAAATCCAGCTCCTATCTCTATTGCAGAAATTGATGAAATAAAGGCAATTATTGTTCGCCTTGAAAAAGAAAAAGAAGAGATGGAGCGGAATCTCCACCAAGCCTCCCCGGATCGGCGAAGACTCGAAGCTCTCAACCGCACGCAGGAACGGGTGCTAGCAGAAACTCGAGGGCGATATGTGGCTGAACAAGAAAAGCATGATAAGGTGAGCGAGGCACTCAAAGCATCCATGGAAGAAGCTAAAGCTCGCGAGTTCAGATTGAGGAAAACTCAAGAAAGGGGTGGTGAATGGCAGGGGGCATGGGAAGCACTGCTCAGGGAAAATGCAGAACTGAAAAGGACCCTCAAGGAGCGAGACCGCCAAGTAAAAGAAGCTGAGAATGTTGCCGACAGGTCTTATGCAGAATGGGAGGAAACAGATAGGGAAAAAGAACAGATAGAAAAAGATTACAAATCATATGTCGCGGAACTCAAACGAAGTTTGGAAGAAGCTCAAAATACGATCCTTCATGAGAGTCGCCTTCGCAGCGCCACTAAAGGTACATATCAAAGAACCCCTACTGAGTATGATGCAGTGTTGGAAGAATTGAGGAGCTGCAAGGAAAGCGAAATGAAATACAGACATGATTATGGAAGACTGGAAAGAATATGTCTATCCCATGAACGTGAGATGGAAGAAATGCGGATGGAGAATGATAGCTATTGGACTCTGCGAGACAAGTATGACACATTGAAGCATGAAGCAGAAGGCTCGGAAAGTAAAAACAAAGCTTATGAGCATGAAATTACTTGTCTGAAGGATCAAATAGAAAGCTTGATGGATAGGAACAAAGCCTATCTCTACCAGATTAACCGCCTGGAGATTATCAACCAGGAAGATGAAGGGACCATAGGAATGCTGGAAAGAGAGGTTGGGCAATGGATGGATAAGTTCTCAAGATTGGCTGAGTTTGCAAATCACTTGGTACAAGACATTCCAGGACTGTATGAACAGGCTGAAATAGAGATGAACGATCTTTACACGCCCCCTGCTGTCTCCCAGTTTGTCAGAAGATGTGGAGTCATGTTGGAAGGGTTTGCAATCAGCCTAAGATTGGCTCGGCATGCAAATGCAAACCCCTAAGTCTTTAATATTTACTTCCAAAAATAAGGTCATGTGGACCAAAGTCTTTATTTCCTGTTTTTATAAGGTCATGTGGACCAAGTCTTGAGTCAAAGTAGCCTACAAGGCAAGTTTTGTTAAGTCTGGAGTCAGTCAAAAGTAGCCTACAAGGCAAGTTTTGTTTTCAATGATTATGTGAACCTACTACATTAATGAAGATTTATTCAAATATATCTTGTTTGTCTCATGTTTTTAAATGCTTACGATAAACACTTTACTTTGAAATTCCCTTTAAAATAAAAGTTTCAACAATTCTTAATTCATATACATGCATCCACATGCATTCATTCGTGAAAAAAACTCATTCCTCCCTCTCAAAAACTCCAGGAATTTCAAAAATAATCCGGAAACCAAGGAAACGGTTGCCATCAGCACCTACTCTCCCACACTCTCACGGGACACGTGCTAATTTGAAGAAGATTATGGAACGACTCGAGGAAAACCAAATGGCTTTAAGCAAGGATGTGGATTCTCTCAAAAAAGGCATGGAGAAGCTCTTCGAAACACTCCAGAAGCAAGCCAATGATAAAGCGGCAAGAGTTGAGGAGAAGAAGAAGGCTAAAGAATTGAAGATTAAGCGCAAGGAAGAAGAGGACCGTAGCAAAAGCCCATGGCATCCTAAGGATCCTCCAAGCTTCCAACCTCCCAAAAATCTGGGACAAGCCCCACTTGGAGGGTTCTTGAAATACTAAGGCATGTCGAAGATTTCTCTGACGGCGAGCAAGAGTATGTCCAACCTTGCCCTACCATTACCACTCAAGGTGCTATGCCTAACCAGTAAGTGATAGCTGAAAATCATCCAAGTGCTGAATCCACACAGATCCAAGCTCTGGAAGAAAGGCTAAAAGTCGTGGAAGGGTTCAATGCCTATGGTTTCAATGCCTTGGACATGTGTTTGGTCCCAGATGTGGTGCTCCCACCAAAATTCAAGGCACCTGACTTTGAAAAATACAAAGGGATCCACTGCCCCAGAAACCATTTAAGGATGTTCTGCAGAAAGATGGCGGCACACGCTACCAATGAGAAGCTAATGATTCATGTGTTCCAAGACAGTCTGAGTGGAGCATCTTTGGACTGGTATATGCAGCTGGAAAAAGGCCAAATTCAGTCATGGAAGGATCTCACCGATGCTTTCATGAAACAATACAAATACAATCTAGATATGGCTCCCAACCGAATGCAGCTACAAGCCGCTTCGCAGAAGAAGGATGAATCTTTCAAAGAATACGCCCAGAGATGGAGGGAACTAGCTTCTCGTGTACAACCACCACTCTTAGAAAAGGAGTTGGTAGACACTTTCATGAGCACCTTGCAAGGGCCTTACTACGAGAAGATGGTCGGAAGCGTATCATCTGGCTTCGCTGATGTGGTAACTATTGGTGAGCGAATAGAAGAAGGGATAAAGAATGGTAAGATCCAAGGTACCCCTAACTCTCAAATTGGGGCAAATAAATTCTTTGGTAATAACCCAAGGAAGAAAGAAGGAGAAACTAATGTCATAGGGTCATCACAAGCATCCTCTGCTCCGCTGTCATATTATCCTTATTCCCAACCACCACCAGCGGCCCCTCAGCAAAATCATCAGCAACAGAGAAGGGGGTACGCACAAGGAAATCAGTCTGGGACACGGAATAGTTATAGACAGGTACCAGTACAGTTTGATCATGTTCCCGTACCATACGGTCAAATCTTGCCGTACGTACTGAAACAAGGATGGGCAGAGACCAGACCCCTCAAACCCATGATGCCGCCATATCCATCCGGCTACGATGTGAACACTAAATGTGATTTCGATCAAGGGGCACCTGGCCATAGCATTGAAAATTGTAAGGCTTTCAAATACATAGTTCAAGAGCTCATGGATAATAAACAGTTGCTCTTTAAAGAAGAGAAGCCCAATGTGACCACCAAGCCACTTCCTGGTCATACAGGCGCTTCGATAAATGTTGTGGAGGAATATCAGGGGTACGATCTAATCAAGGAGGTGTCCCAAATAAAGACTCCTATATCGGTGATCAGAAAAAAGTTGATTGGTTACAATGTGTTTGAAGAAATGCATTCCCGTTGTGACATCTGCACAACGAATCCGAGCCACTGTCAGAAGATGAAAACATGCTTACAACAGATGATGGATCAAGGCTTGGTTCAAATCGGGTACTCAAAGTTTGATACATGTGTTGCCACTTTGGAATCTCAAAGTCCAACACCTATCGAGATCTCTTACATAAGGAAGGAGACACGTGTTGCCACCTTGGAATCTCAAGGTCCAGCACCCATTGAAATATCTTACCAAAGGAAGGAAACACATATACCGGTGAAATCGGTAGAACCCATAGTATTCCATGTGCCTACACCATTTCCTTTTGAAAACACAAAGGAGGTACCATGGAATTATGAGCACACTGCTTATATGGGAGGAAAACTGCTATCCAAGATAGAACCCGATATCACCAATATAACAGGTATAGGAGGCATAACAAGAAGTGGCAGAATCTATGCCCCGGAGTTGGCCAAGGGGAATGCAAGTATCTCAACCCCTCCTAAGGAGAAAAGTGCGGTACCTCAGGAAGAAGCTGAAGAATTTCTGAGGATCATCAGAAAAAGTGATTACAAGATAGTTGACCAGCTGGGTCAAACACCTTCCAAGATTTCTATGTTGTCTTTGCTTCTTAGCTCTGAAGCTCACCGAGAAGCATTGTTGAAGGTCTTAAACGACTCTCATGTAGCAAAAGACATCCCTGTTGATCAATTTGATGGGGTGGTTGGTAATATCACTGCAAGCAGGTGTCTCGGGTTCACGGATGACGAGTTAACCCCGGGCGCAAAATATCACAACAAAGCCTTGCACATCTCGGTGAAATGTTTGGATACTACTCTGTCCAAAGTACTGATAGATACAGGTTCATCTCTGAATGTGATGCCCAAAAGAACCTTACTGCAACTGACAAAAGATGATGCATTAATGAGGCCAGGCACCTTAGTGGTAAAAGCCTTCAATGGGTCCAGAAGGGCAGTATTGGGAGAGGTCGACTTACCTATGTTAATTGCTCCTAAGCTCTTCAATATCACTTTTCAAGTCATGGACATCAACCCAACTTACATTTGTCTTCTCGGACGACCTTGGATTCATGCTGCTGGTGCTGTCACTTCCACACTGCATCAGAAACTCAAGTTCATAGCCGTGATACACTGGTCATTATTTGTGGCCAAGAAGACCTAATGGTGAGCCACCTCTCATCATTCCAATACATAGATGGAGGCGAAGGAGGCGAGGAAATTTCTTTCCAAGCACTAGAGATTGCTACTGTCACAACCATGGACTTGGAAAAGGCTTGTGTTAAAAAGACGAGCTTGCCCTTGACTTCTTGGAAAGCTATGAAGGAGGCCTTGGAAGGGTGTAATCCCGAAGGATGGGGCAAGCTGCCAGACATTGCGGAAAAGAAGGACCGCTTCGGCCTTGGGTATCAACCATCAGAGACCATGGTTCAGAAGAAGGGCAAAGGGAGAATTCCGACCATCAATGAGACATTCAGCAGTGCCGGATTCAATCGAGATGAAGAAGTGGTCGCTATTGAAGATGCTGATGAAGGAATACAAGATCTGGTCTATCACTGCAACCCGGAAGAGGCTCTCAGCAACTGGAAGGCCATAGAGATTCCGGAGATATTTTCTATTTCTAAGTAATTTTCTGTTTTGAAATAAAATCCTATGCTCTGCCCAAGGCATAAGGATAATATTTATGGGCCCCCTTATGTTTCAATTATTTATCTATCAATAATAAAAATGCATTTTGTGTTCATTAAAAAGCTCCTTTTCTTTCGTGTCTTTTAAAAATGGCAACACTGTCTTCATTCATAAAGTCTTCAATCATGTCCATCATCCTAAATAAAAAAATCATCTTCATGCAGATCAATAAATAAATTCACTAAAAATAATGCTGTTACAATCCCTTGCGACCTTGAGTTCTCAATTGACCAAGCCGAAGAAGGTGATGAGGACGATTGTGAACTTCTTGAAGGGTTAACACGCCTCCTAGAGCAAGAGGAGAAAGTAATCCAACCCCACGAAGAATTAATAGAAATTATCAACATGGGGACGGACGAAGACAAAAAAGAAATCAAAGTGGGCGCCTCCTTGAAAGAAGATGTGAAAGCAAAGTTGATCAAGCTGTTACGTGAATATGCAGATGTGTTCGCTTGGTCATATCAAGACATGCCCGGACTCGATACTGACATCGTTGTCCACAAATTGCCGCTTAAGCCAGAATGCCCGCCTGTGAAGCAAAAATTGAGGAGGACCAAACCCGAGATGGCTCTCAAAATCAGAGATGAAGTCAAAAAACAATTCGACGCCGGTTTCCTAGCAGTTGCTAAGTATCCTGAATGGGTCGCTAACATCGTGCCTGTTCCAAAGAAAGATGGTAAGGTCCGAATGTGTGTAGATTACCGGGATCTGAATAGAGCAAGTCCAAAAGATGATTTTCCACTACCTCACATCGACATACTGGTGGATAACACAGCCCAGTTCTCAGTCTTCTCCTTTATGGACGGATTCTCCGGTTATAATCAAATCAAGATGGCTCCAGAAGACATGGAGAAAACAACATTCATCACTCCATGGGGAACTTTCTGCTACAAAGTCATGCCTTTCGGATTAAAGAACGCCGGGGCAACATATCAAAGAGCCATGGTGACTCTCTTTCACGACATGATACACAAAGAGATAGAAGTCTATGTCGATGACATGATTGCTAAATCCCAAACGGAAGAAGAGCACCTGATTCATTTGCAAAAGTTGTTCGATCGATTGAGGAAATTCAGACTACGGTTGAATCCTAACAAATGCACCTTTGGTGTCAGATCAGGCAAATTGCTAGGATTCATAGTCAGCCAAAAAGGAATTGAAGTCGATCCAGACAAGGTAAAGGCTATACAAAATATGCCTGCACCAAAAACCGAGAAAGAAGTTCGTGGATTTCTGGGAAGGTTGAATTACATTGCCCGATTCATATCACACCTCACAGCAACGTGTTAACCTATATTCAAGTTACTAAGGAAAAATCAAATCATTCAGTGGAATGAGGAATGCCAAGAGGCTTTTGATCAAATCTAAAAATATCTACAAGAGCCGCCAATCTTGGTACCTCCGGTTCATGGGAGACCTCTCATTATGTATCTAACAGTACTTGAAGGATCAATGGGTTGTGTACTGGGGCAGCAGGATGAAACAGGAAGAAAAGAGCACGCCATCTACTTCTTGAGCAAAAAGTTTACTGATTGTGAATCAAGGTACACACCGCTTGAGAAGACTTGTTGCGCTCTAGCATGGGCAGCCCGGCGCCTAAGGCAGTATATGTTGACTCACACTACTTGGTTGATATCAAAAATGGATCCCATCAAGTACATTTTTGAGAAGCCTGCTCTTACTGGGAAGATTGCACGCTGACAGATGTTGTTATCTGAGTACGACATCCAATATGTCACACAAAAGGCGATAAAAGGGAGTGTTCTCTCTGAGCATCTTGCTCACCAACCTTTGGAGGAATACCAACCTATACAGTTTGACTTCCCGGATGAAAATATTGTGGTTATAGACAGTGAAAAATTCATAGGTGATGATGAAGGGCCAGAACCAGGAGCTCGATCGAAACTAGCCTTCGATGCGCATCAAATGCCATGGGGCACGGGATTGGAGCTGTCTTAATATCACCAAGAGATGGGTACAAGCCTTTCACAGCCAGGTTATGCTTTGACTGCACAAATAACATGGCGGAATATGAAGCATGCATATTAGGTCTGGAAGCTGCAATTGATTTAAGGATCAAGATCCTTGAGGTGTATGGAGACTCTGCACTAGTCATCTACCAAGTGAAAGGAGAATGGGAGACCTGACATCCCAACCTAATCCCATATCGGGATCATATCCTAAAACTGGCGAAATATTTCGATGACATCACCTTTCACCACATTCCTAGAGAAGAGAATCAGGTAGCTGATGCTTTGGCTACTCTGTCATCCATGTACAAAGTGAACTATTACAATGAAGCACCATCAATAAGGGTACATCGTAAAGATGAGCCTACAGTGAGTACACTTGAAGGAGAAATGGATGATAAACCTTGGTTCCATGACAATATCTTGAGGAACAAGTTTATCCAGAAAATGCATCAGCTACAAACAGGAAAACCCTGAGAAGGTTAGCATTGCAGTTCTTTCTAGATGGGGATGTTCTTTACAAAAGGAATCATGATATGGTCCTGCTCAGATGTGTGGACAAACAGGAGGCCGGCATGATCATCAATGAAGTTCATGAGGGATCCTTTGGGACCCATGCCAATGGGCATACAATGGCAAGAAAGATCTTAAGGGCAGGCTGCTACAGGTTGACTATGGAAGCCGATTGTTTCCGCCACGTTAAAACTTGCCACAAATGCCAAATATACGCCGATAGGGTGCACGTGCCACCGACTCCCTTGAATGTCTTGACCGCCCCATGGCCATTCTCCATGTGGGGAATTGATGTAATTGGAATGATCGAGCCAAAAGCGTCCAATGGACACCGTTTCATCTTGGTTGCCATCGACTATTTTCACTAAATGGGTCGAAGCTGCATCTTATGCTAATGTGACAAAGCAAGTGGTTACCCGCTTCATCAAGAAAGAAATCATCTGCCGATATGGTATACCCAACAAAATTATCACAGATAATGGGTTGAATTTAAACAACAAAATGATGAAGGAGTTATGCGGGGAATTCAAAATTGAACATCACAATTCCTCACCGTATCGACCCAAAATGAACGGTGCTGTAGAGGCGGCTAACAAGAATATCAAGAAGATCGTCCAGAAAATGGTAAAGACTTACAAAGATTGGCACGAGATACTACCCTTTGCACTACATGGCTACAGAACGACAATTCGCACCTCTACAGGAGCAACTCCCTTCTCCTTGGTATATGGCATGGACGCAGTGCTTCCTATTGAAGTTGAAATCCCTTCGCTAAGAGTCCTAATGGAGACCAAGCTAGAAGAGGCTGAATGGGTCCGGGCAACATATGATCAACTGAACCTCATAGAAGAAAAACGACTGACAGCTTTATGTCACGGGCAGCTCTATCAAAGAAGACTGAAGAAAGCATTCGATAAAAAGGTTCGTCCTCGAGTGTTCAAGGAGGGGGATCTAGTGCTGAAAAGGATATTACCCATCCACAAGGACCCACGCGGAAAATGGACGCCTAACTATGAAGGACCATACGTCGTAAAGAAGGCTTTTTCCGGTGGAGCCTTGATTATAACTACTATGGATGGAGAGGAGCTTCCACTCTCAGTGAACTCCGATGCAGTTAAAAAATATTATGCCTAAAATAAATAAAAAAGCTCGCTAGATCGAAAACCTGAAAAGGCGGTCTAGGCAATAGAGAGTGTCCCGGTAGACTGAAAACCTGAAAAGGCGGTCTAGGCAAAAATTAGGGACACCAAAAAAGGAAAATAATCCCGGTGGACTGAAAACTCGAAAGAGCGGTCCAGGCAAAAGTTAGGGATATATAAATAAAGGCAAAAAACTGCAGCACATAGACCCACAAGAGAAATCCAAATGGAACAGAATGATTCAATTGTCATCTTCGGAGCAAGGGATCGCGAGGCCAAAGTCAAAGGGGAAAGTACCATGGGTTGTATTTCAGTGAATCTCAAATAAATTTTGTTGCCATTTTATCTTTTCTAGTGACTTCCTCTTATAGGAGTTGCATCCTCAATGTACTGTCTACCCATTTACGGGCCTGAATTCATCAATAAAAATTGTCTTGTGGCTTTCTAGTACTCATTCTCTCATTTGATCACAAAATGCTAATTTGTTTTGATAAATAATGCATTGTAAGCACTAAAAATGATAAAAAAGAAGTTTTTCAAAGCATATTTTACTTCGAATTATAAAATGTTGAAAGAGTATCTATGGCTCAAAGGTTACATAAGATGCTCGAAACCAGATATTTCTCGTCAGCATCACAATTCAAACTGTACACAATAAGGACTAACCTTCCAAAGGCACTCCAACTATACAGGTTTCCGGTTATGTCTAAGTGGTCTCTCAAGAATAGGCATTTCGTTTCTTTGGTAAAGGGCTAGAGTTCGAGGGGGCTATCAGACACTGCCATGAACAAAATCTTGTCTCCCCAGCATTTCATCTCATGCATCCATAAGCATATGCATCGAGAATAGGAACAAAAATTCAGTTTCCAGTTTACAAAGCCAAATCAAGCTCAGCCTCCCCCAATTTTGCATCATGCATCATTCACGATTAACATCATCATGCGCAAAACCATGGGCAACGTAATCAGAAATAAATCTAGAGATTCCTCAGCATGGAATGTTAGGCGGGTACTTCATATCCCCAGCAAATCAGAATAGCCCGGCCACGGGCTGATAACAACCACTCACACTTATTCTTAGGATCAAGACACCCTGAGGGGAGATGGTCTAATCATGTTAGCACCCTGCGGGGCAATAACCAATTATTCTTAGGATCAAAACACCCTGAGGGGAGATGGTCTAATCATGTTAGTACCCTGCGGGGCAATAACCAGTTATCTTTAGGATAAGCACCCTGAGGGAAGAAGATTTAATTATGTTAGCACCCTGCGGGGCAGCAACCATTTATCTTTAGGATCTAAGCACCCTGAGGGGAGATGACCTAACGACGGAAACACTCTGCGGAGTGACGATTTCCTTTTAGTCTGAGTACCCTGAGGGGTGAAGACTATCCTTTAACGGAAACACTCTGCGGAGTGACGTTTTCCTTTAAACACCCTGAGGGGTGACGACTATCCTTTAACGGAAACACTCTGCGGAGTGACGATTTCCTTTAAACACCCTGAGGGGCGACAACTATCTTTTAGCGGAAACGCTCTGCGGAGCGACGATTTCCTTTCGATTTAACACCTTGTGAGGTGACAACTACCTTTTAACCTAAGAACCCTGCGGGGCAACGGTTATCCTTTTTGAAGTACCCTGCGGGGCGATGACTTCTTGGTTCAAATACCTACGGGAAATGGTTATCTTTCAAAAGATTTAGGCACCCTACGGGGCGGCGCCTATTTTTGGTTTAAGCACCCTTCGAGGCAGGTATCATCCTTAAGATCTAAACATTGCCAGGGCGATAATCGATCTTTTACTTCCCTAAGGCAAAATTATGGGTATTTTTATATTTAACTATCTTTCAAAGGCATTTAAAGATGCTTAAATAGGGGCAGCTGTCATACCCCAAATTTTACCCTCCACTTTTGATACATATATTTTTTAATTCACTCTAATATCAGAAAAAATCTGTAGTTGAGTTGGTAAAGAATGGGGGCGCGTATGGGTCTGTTGGGTACAAGGTCAAGGGTTTGAACCCCAGCCTTGGCAGTTTTTATGTTTTGATATTTTTTTTGCTGAAAAGCCTTTTTTTTTGGTTCCCACACGTTTTGTTGCTGTTTTAAATGTTTGTCCAAAAAACAAAAAATAATATAAATCAGTTTGTATTTTTATTTTTTGTGACCAAAACATATAAAAGATGAATATAAATATATTTGTGAAGGAGATATCTCGCACACGTGCAATACAAAGTGAAAAGCCCAGCAAGAACATAAAAACAAAACCAATCTTTGGCCTTGACCACCAAGTTTCAGAATTAACACAAACATTCTAAAAACCAAAACAAATCAACATTAAAATTTCAGAGAATTTCTCAAACTAATTTCCTAAACAAATCTTCTCAGATTTTTTTACAATTTCTCAAACCTAATTCTGAACCTATAAATAGACTACCTATTTCACACTAATACTACACAATTACAGAATCAAAACCAGAGAAAAAAAATCATACTGCTTGAGGAATCAACTCACGCAGCCCCTCCGGTAACCCTAAATTAATTTTTCTACACGCTGTAGAAAAATTGATACTCATATCAGCCTTCAACCAGTCCTTGCACGCACAGAAACAGAAAAAAGCATAAGTCAGAAACGGATTCGAACAGCAATCGGAAAAAATAGCAAAACAGAAAACAGGAACGGGAAGGGATACTTACGCAGCAGCGGGAGTTCACGGCACACCAGGTAGGTTATTCGATCCCTAAAATCATGTAGAGTATGCTAGCTTCATGTTTGTGCTCGCGGTAATGTTATGGTGTTGTTTTGCTTCTGCTTTGCTATGTTTACATTATCGGTTTGAGACAAATTTACTTCCTGTCAAATACACAAAACACATGTGAACAGAGACAAAAAAAAACTAATAACAGATCGGAAACGTTAAATCAATTTCATCTTGGTCCGTTTTTGAGTTTGTTTTTAGGAGTTAGATTTAAGTTTAAAGGTTAAAAAAAAAAGAAACAGAAACAGAACCGAGAGAAAAGGAAAAAAAAGAGGAAAAAACCGAATTAGATCTAGGGTTTTGATTTGGGAATTTTGGTTTTAATTTGGTGTTTTTGGTGGCTAATTCATGTTTAAAAGAGGATAAATCGCGTTTAGGAGTGTTAAAAAGCAGATTTTGAAGCGATTTTGGGGATTAAAAAATTTTTTCTGGAAATTTGGGATGAATGTATGAGTTTTCCGGTTGAAACTCAACCGGAAAATTCATCGGTTTCTGAAAAACACGGTGGCGGGTACGACGGCGCGCCTGCAGGGTCGCCGGAAAACTGGGTCGGTGCGGTGGTTGTTCTTCATTCTTGAAGAACATTCATCAGAAACTCAAGAACATAGAGAGAGAAGAGAGAGATCGGTTGAGAGAAAAAAGAGAAGAGAGAGAAAAAATTTAGAAAATGAATGATATGGATCAGATTTTGGTTTATATAGCCCCTGGATCCTGTGCGCGCGAGTGCACCATAACTGCTGTACGCCCCTCTTTTGATCATTAATCAAACGGACCTCCCTGCTGGGGCGCGCGTTGGGCTTGGCTGTGGCTTAGGCCCAGTTCTGTTGCTGTTCCCCTTCATGAATACTATTCAGAATCATGTTTACACCCCTGGTTTCTGCTATTTGCACCATTCTGTATTTATTTTTAATGTACATAATTTATTTAACTCATATGATTTATTTTAGTTAATTTCATTTTAATTATTCAATTTAAATGTAATTTGTTTATATTGACTAAAATATAATTAAGAATATTGTGGATTAAAAAAGGGGCGCCCGAATGCACATTCATCCTCCCCTCGAATAATCGAATATTTAGCGCACGCTTTTTCTATCGATTATTCGTCTTCCACCTAAACCAAAAAAGAACATTAAAAGACACCAACCAATCAAAAATCTAATTTTTCACCTTCGGGTCAATTCCTAAAAATCACCTTAAGAGGTAAAATAAAAATCTTTTTCATAAAAAACACAAACCAACACCATACCCAGAACTACGTGGCTTTGATTTCCTCATCGCACCGGAGGATACGTACGAGCAAGAGTCATCTTGTCAAGCATAATCATAAAAAACTTAATTTTTCCCCTTTTTGTAAATATTTCTTAAATAAAAATAATAAAAAACATGTAAATAAAATTCTAAATAAACACTTAATACCCTAGGATTAATTAGGAGGTTCCCGTTGAGTACAACGGATGTGAGGGGTGTTAATACCTTCCCCTTCCATAACTAACTCCCGAACTTGGAAATGGTTGCGATGACCAACTTTCCATTGCTTTTTTAGGTTTTATCAATATTTTCCTAATTAAATAAAATTTGGTGGCGACTCTGTGTCAAACCGAGTGTCCTAAATGCTCGGGCGATTTTCGCGGCGCGACACTCACACTGTAAATCATGGAAGCAACTTTGCTCTTGTTAACATTTTGTTTAACAAACTCATGAAGAGCAACTTCGTGCTTATCATGTGATTTGTTACAAGCAACACAACCTTCTTCAAGCTCTTTAATTTTCAAAAGAGATTCATTATATTGAGATTGAAGTTGGTCAGATTTCTCTGTAAGCAAGTCAATTTTAGTTTTTAAACTTTTGAAATCATTTGACTTGTTTATGTATTGCTTCATAGTGTCTCTGAGAGCAATAAGAAGCTTCATTTGAAATCATTTGACTTGTTTATGTATTGACTTGTTTAGAAATTACCTCATCAATATCATCAGTGTCAGATTCATTCTCCATATCAGATTCATTATCAGAAGATGTTGTAGTCATAAGTGCTATATTTGCTTCCTCATCATCTTCTTCAGTATCTGATAACTTCTCAAGATCTTCAAAAGTAGCCATAAGACTTTTCTTCATTCTGTTCTTGAAGTTGCCATTTTTCCCTTTATCATTTGAGTTCAAATCAGGACAATCAGCAATAAAATGACCAGTCTTTTTGCAGTTGAAACAGCTATTTTTAGAACCATCTTTCTTGTCTTTAGAATTGGAGCTTTTGTTCCCATAACTCTTAGAACCAGAACTTCTTCCAGAAGCTTTGTTGTTTTTGTACTTATTCCATTTCCTGAACTTTGAAAGCAGAGCAAAGAGTTCCTCATCTGATCCATCCTCCTGTTCATCTACAGAAGATTCATCAGCATCAGATTCAATAACTTTAGCCTTTAAAGCTTTAGGAGATTTCAAAGTTGTTGGCAAAGCCAATGACTTTGATTTCTTCTTAGGCTCATCAGAAGCTAGTTCCATCTCGTGACTTATGAGAGAACTAGTTAACTCTTCTAGGCTTAAGGTATTGAGATCTTTTGCTTCTTGTATAGCAGTGACTTTAGGTCTCCACTTGGGTGGTAAACACCTTAGAATCTTCTTAACATGATCAACAGTGGTATAACTTTTCTTTAAGACTCCAAGACCAGAAACCAAGATTTTAAACCTTGCATACATTTCTTCAATGCTTTCTGTGTCTTTCATCTTAAACATTTCATACTGATGAACCAGAAGATTAGCCTTTGCTTCTTTCACTTGTTGGTTTCCTTCATAAGTAGCACACAAAGAATCATAAATACCCTTAGCACTAGATCTGTTTCCAAGTTTCAAAAACTCATCATGAGTGATACAGCTAGCAAGGATAGAAATAGCTCTGTTGTGTCTCTTCCATTCTTTCTTTTGATCAGCTGTGAAAGTCTTCTTGACACCTGCTGTAGTCTTACCATCTTCATCAAGCTTATCTTGAAAGCTAACACCTTCTTCAATGATGTCCCACAAACCTTCATCTTCAGCTATGATATGAGGATAGATTTTGTATTTCCACCAGTTGAAGGTTGATTGATCACCATTGAACTTGGGTGCTTTGCTATAAGTTCCACCAGATTTCTCAGACTTTTCAGAATTGTAATCATATGGAATAGCAACTTTCTTTGGACTTGAATCTTCAGACATTGTGTTTTTCAGGATCTTTTTGTCTCACTGTTAAGTGATGCGTAACAAACCGGAGCTCTAGATACCAATTGAAGGTGTGAAAAACACAAGAAGGGGGGTTGAATTGTGTTTTGGCGTTTTAAAAACTTCTTGCATATTCTGAAACCTTTCAGAAGCACCAGCGGATAAAGAAACACAATTAACACACTCACACAAAAGAGTAAGGATAGAGAGAGAGGCGAGACAGGCAATTTTATACTGGTTCCTCTCACAAACCGAGAGTAGTCCAGTCCCCTTGCACTTCCAAGGGATTTCACTATAATCACCTAAACTATTACAATGCTCAAACACACTAGTAAGAGACTTCCTACTTGCTCAAGCACACTAGCAAGAGGCTTCCTAATATAAAAGAAATAAAATAGAAAGTGATAAACACTTGATTATAAAATCAAGAGTTTTCTCAAGATTACAACTGAAGACTCTTAAGACTCTAACACAGAATTCCTAATGAATTAGAAAAACAGAGTGTCAGAAGCACAACAGAAATAGTTTCAGAAGCAGTGCTTTCAGTCTTATGTAAAGGAGTAAAGTTGTATAAGTGCGTGTGTTGTAACCTCGATCTTCAAAAAGAGATTCTCTATTTATATGTGAAGAGAAAATAGAGACGTTTGAAGATAATGACCGTTGCAGAGGTCATTTTCAAGCCAGCTGTGAAAAGGACAAAGGTAACATGGGATATTTGCCAATTCTGGTAATGCTTATCCTGTTATTCCTTTTGCTTGAGAATATTCGCCCTTATGGAGTAAAATAGTACTAACGTCACAATCCTTGATGATAAGGTTGTAGTACTATGATGTATCAATCAATCACAGCCTTTAATTCAAATGATTTCCAATCATTGAATCACTATCAGTTAGCACTGACTTTTCTGGCTTGTTATTCAGAGCCTATGTATCAGACATATGCTTCTGAGTCTTCAGCTTCTGAAATTGTTGGTCTTCTCCATACGTTGCTTTTGATTCAACATTAATCTTCTGAGATGACTTGCTTCTGATTAGCGTTTCTTCTGATATCTTAGCTTCTGATGTCCATGCTTCTGATATATATGCTTCTGATATCTATGCTAATGCTTTGTTTCAGAGCTTAATTTAATCAACATAATTTATTTAATCTGCACACTCAAAAGTAAATATTAAAATACCCTATTGTTCATTAATACTTTGTTATCATCAAAATACTAAGAGTTAGATTCTGAACATCCTTTGTTCCAACACCCCCACTCATTAAAGGTTGGGTAGATGGATAAAGAATGGCTCTACTCGAGATAACTAGTTTGAAGATGGTTGATCTCCATATTATATCTACATTTGTGGAGAGATGACACCTAGAAACGTCGTCATTGCACATACCATAGGGTGAAATGACGATCACACTTGACAATGTGCGTTGTTTACTTCATCTTCCTGTTCGAGGTGATTTTTATGTCGACCTCCACCAGTCACTGAAGATAGAGCTACTAGACTTGCAGAGGAGTTGTTGGGGGTGACATATGGAGAAGCTCAACAGGAGACTAGAAAGCAACGAGGTGGATATTATAGCCAAGAGTGGTTACATTTAGTATATGAGAAACAAATTCTGCATGGTCAATCTGATTGTGCTGCTAAGGCGTATATGTTGTTGTTGGTCGGGTGCACCATCTTTTCTGACAAGAGTTTTTTGCGTGTAGACGCAAAATATCTACCGCTCTTTAGAGTTTTGGGTACATGCAGTAGGTTTTGTTGGGGCATAGCTGCTTTGGTGACTTTATATGATAGTTTAGGAGATACATCAGTGTATGTCACGAAGCAGCTTGCAGGGTATCCTGCACTCCTACAGGTAATTAACTTTTATGTTATTGATTTATTTGGTTTATGTTATATAATTAACTTTTAAATTTATTAGTTTTATGTTATAGAATTATTATTTTTAAGTTATTTTGAATTATTATTCACGATATCTTTTTTTTGTATCAGTGTTGGATCCACGAGTATTTTCCAACCATTGGTATGCGCGCTATGTCTGGGATTAACTGTGATGATTTAAATGCACCTGCTCCTCGTGCTGCGCGTTGGAAGTATAAACAGGGGGATAAAAAGGTTGATGAGCTACAAAGCATTATTGATGATCTGACTCCTGATGATGTTATATGTCGTCTATTTGAAGGTCATCGAAATATCATTCCATTTGATACCATTTGTCTGTACAGTGGACGTCTGCGTTGGTGTGGCACTACAATTCCTCACTTGCCTGAGAGATGTATTAGACAGTTTGGATACACACAGTATACACCGCCACCAGTTGTTGCCACTGCTGATGTCGACAGTGATTGGATTGATTAGCATTCCAGCGTAGAGCGGGTCTTTGAGCCGGCACGAGTTGCGAGGTATGCATGGGAGGTTACACCAGATTACATTTCATGGTATTATCAGGTAACACATCCTAGACTTTGTCCTCCTGTTGATGGATCACATGGACAACCTCCAGTTCTAGAGTGGCATCCACCTTTAGTTCTAGAGTGGCAGCCACCACATCAGCATGATGCACATGATTTGCCAATTCATGATGCACAGGAGGTGCCAATTCATGATGCACGTGAGAGATTGGCTGCGATTGCTTCCGAGATAGAGCATGAACTACATGTTTATGGTGCTGATAGAGATGAGAGACCATTTGCATATTTTTTTTAGGGCACTTAATTTGGCTCGTGGTGCAGAGTTATTATTATTATTATTATTATTATTATTATTATTATTATTATTATCGACTTGATGTTATTTTCGATATTTATTTTTTTTGAACAAGCCAAAATGGAATATATAAATATAAATAATCAAAACCGAAATCAACCCCCTCAGCACAAGGTGTGCTAAAGCTGGCCGAATAAGTTTAAATCAAGTTCCAAAAAAGATCAAAGATACAAGTGAGAATACAATAAGCCCGCACTACATCAAATGTCCAAACACAATAGAGGGTTCACCCACCAACTATGTAGGTTAACCCCTATCCCTGGATACTGGGTCCTCAGCCACCAAAAGGAGTACCTCTTGATCAAATCCAACAGATGAGAATTCGACTGTACTAAATTGGTGAAAAGGCACTGATTGCGCTCTATCCACACAACCCAGACACAAGCAAGCCAGATGAGTTGCATAAAAGATCTTCGAGCCCGACTACCACTTACTGCGCTGACAAACTGAGTAAAATGATCTGAAGTAGACGCTGTATCATCCATCGCGAAACCAATCCAAGACCTGACCAGCGTCCATAACGAGCCAAAGACGTCACAAGTAAAGAAAAGGTGATGCGTCGACTCAATGCCACCACAACCAGAAACACAATGCTGATCCTCCGGTAAGAGAATGCCTCATCGAACCAAGTTAGTCTTCGTAGGCAACTTGTCTCTCAAAAGTCTCCAAGCGAAGATGGACACTTTCAAAGGAACCTGTCGATGCCAAACGAGATTTGCCGCATCATCTAAAATAACTGCATCCTGAGTAGTCAAAATCTGATAAGCACCATTGACGGTATACCTATCTCTGGATCGAAACGCCACCTCCGAGCATCTGAAACCTGCTCCTGCAGCTGAAAACCCTGAAGTAAGGCCTGACACTCCCCTAACAACTCCTCCTCCCACGCCCACAAATGTCCACACAACCCAGACACAATATCACACAACCCAGACACAATATTTTCGGTATTTATTGCTATGTACTATAAGACGTGTTGGATTTTATGCTATCGATATTTATTATTATGTACTATATGACGAGTTTTTATTATTTAACATAATTAACATTCTTGAGTAAAAAAAACATTATAACATCTATAATGTCAATTTAAAATAAATAACATAAAAGTAAATAACATCTACAATGTCAATTTAAAATAAATATCATCTTTAAAATAAATAACAGCTGTAATGTCAATTTCTTCAAAAAAAAAATCTATAATGTTAATTTAAAATAAATAATATCTATAATGTCATTTATATCAAAACTCAAAATCTTTAAAAATCATTATAATATCAAAACTTAAAATTACTATCTTATGACCACACCAGGTAAAACGAAATTTAGTTGTAACCAAGACTGAAAACGTCCAGCATATGCTGACTTCCAAGATTCTTCTTCTTGTGAATGAAACTTAGTCCAATGAGGTGTAAGTTTGGGCAACGGGAATCCTGATTTCATGTTTACCTGAAAGAAATAAAAAGTTACATTTATTTATATAAACTAATTAAATATTAAAAATTAAAATAATTTAAAATAAATATATACCTGAACCCAATGACTTCCATCAACAAATTCAATGCAAAAAAACCTTGTCGAACGGGAATATGATGTCATCATGGGACAAAAGTCGTGCTAGGTTTTCCCAATGTAACTAAGATGAAATTATACTAATTCGCTACAAGATAACCCATAGCAGGTACGGTGAACCATCTATCTGACAATTGATTACCCAATCTTGAAATCAATAAAGAATCTCTAACAATTTGTAGACTTTCTCCAAATAATTTCTCATATAAACTAGTATTATTTTTCAGCTCATTATCCAACTCTCGACGAACTATGGGCCAACCATCCACTATGTATCCAAGTAATGATGCAATTGCTCTAAACCCACAATTTCCATCTGGCTTAACATTGACAATGTCAACAATATATGGATGAATTGACCTAGGAAATTGTTCCAAATGTTTTTTTAGTTAGTTGCTTATGAGATAGTTGTTTTTGAGATGGTTGCTTCTGAGTTGAAGATGGTTGATATGATTGTTTTTGAGATGGTTGTTTATGAGATGAAGATAGTTGAGATAGTTGTTTTTGAGATGGTTGAGATTGTAGTGTACACACCCTCTTCAATGATCCTTGGGAATCTTCGTATTCTTTGTCAACATGCTCAAAGTATTAAGGATCACGATACACATCATAACCTTTTGGTGCTTTGTTTTTACCTTTCTTCACTCCTCCTTTAGTTTTTATTTTTTCAGGCGGTGCACACATGGAACTTGTAGCCGGATAAGCAAGTTCACACTCTTTACTTTTTAATGCTCGTTTTCCAATAATACCAAGTGACCGAAATCGACTCCACAGTGCATCTATTGCGTGAGTCATGTCTAACTCGTAGCCATCTTCTGTGTCATCCTCTATTGGACCTTCCATAGTTAATTTCTTCCAGTGGACATGAATAGAATCCAATGGTATCGCCACACCACTAAGTGTATACCCACTCAATTCACATGCACAAGGTAACCCACATACACGTTGATCTAAATGTGCAACCACATATATCCTTATTTGTTTCCACATATATCTCTTCAACTCTTTTGCAATATGTGCCATAGCAGCCCTAGACACAAATCCTCTCAAATTTTGAAAAAATGGACCGTTGTGCACGTGCTCAATATAATAAAAAAAAATTTGAAATGAAGCTCTAATTTTACCTATTCGTAAAATTATGTTGTCATTCATGGCATCCCAGCACTTGCACAAGTCACCTTTGCTATTTTCCAACATTTGCTTTAATTTTCAATGTTCAGACTCAACCCTAAATCCAAGGATAAATTACATAAAGTTAATCAACTGAATGCAATGTTAAAAAAAAATTAAAAAAAATGTTTTTCTTTAAATATTGTTAATTTTACCTATTAGTCGTCTTGCTTCCCAAATTCATTAGTTGATTTACTCATTCTGCAACAAATCTTTCTTTGTGAGGCTTCAACCATCTTTCTTTCACATAATTAACAAAAGTGCTCCATTCAACACATGCTTGCTCAAACTCGTTTAACTGCTCCTGATATTTCTCTTCATCATGACTACATACAAGTTTTCGCCACAATTCCATGACCGAATCAACCATATCGCTTGGCAAATTATCCTTGCACTTTGCCTTAACATATTTTTTTTCTATATGAAAACTACAAAGCATATTAACAATATCACAAATACAACTTTAATCGCATTCATCAAAGCAAGATCCCTGTCAGTCAAAATTACTTTTGGAAATAAGTCTTCCTTAATAAACAATCCTTTAAGTTTCTCTAATGCCCAACGAAAATTATCCTCCTACTCTTGTTCCATGTAAGCAAATCCAAAAGAAAATGTCAACTCAGTTGACGTCAGACCAACAATTTCAAGAAGTGGATGTATGGATTTATTGGTTTTATATGTGCTGCCCATAATCAAAACAATTGAAAACATGTTCAACAACTTGATTGAATCTGGATGTGCCCAAAATATATCTCTCAAAATTTCTGAATCATTATCTCTTCTTCTACTCCAACATACATATTTTGCATCATCTAACAACTACAACAACTGTTGCATCTATGTTCTAGGACATTTTTCCTGTTGTTGTAGAATTTGTCTGTTCTTGTATATTTGATTGATATGAGTAACACTCTCTGGATTTTACCTTTGCAATGATAGAAGTATGTTTCTTGGTGCTACACGACACTTTGTCAAATCTGCTACATGTTTCTTTTCATCTTCAGTTAAACGTCCCACATGAGGATGACCTTCATACCTATCAGGTAGTTCATGGTCGTGTATTCCACATTTCACTTCAATTTTCCATCATGAACCGTCTATTGACGGTGTTGATCTAATTTTGAATGGACAACCACATTTTTTTTGAGCAGTTTTTATTTTAACTTTCAGCTTCATATTTTCAGCCTCTGTCATTGTTGTACCCCAATTTTGGACCTAAAATCCATTGTCCTCTTTTTTTTCGTTATAAAATGTCAAAAAATATATCATCGCATCTCTCATGTTGTTTATGTTCATTTTAATCACTTTTTGTGTCGTCGTACTTTTATGTCCGTCTAATTATTACCTTTTTTTTCTTTTATCCTTTATCATTATTATTAATATTACTATCACCATTATTCTTACATTTTTTTACTATTATCATCTACATTACAATCATCATCACCTTTACTATTATCATTATTTTATCTTTTATTACTAATATTATTATTATTATCATTTTCTTGTTATTGCTATCTATTATTATTATTATTATTTTTTGACTCATTATTATTCTTGTTATTACTATCTATCTATCATTATTATTATTATTATTATTATTATTATTATTATTATTATTAATTATTATTATCATTATTATTATATTTATCAAAAAACAGAATTGAGGCCAGAATTGTTTTTTCCTTTCCTTTAATTGTTTTTTTTTTCGGTCAAAAAAGTAAGCCATAATTGAAGCAGAAGGAGGTTTGAAAACCCAGCAAAACACAATCACAATTTACAGAAAAAAACAAATAACACAGCACCTTGACAATGACCTTGCTTGGTCTCTTTCCCATTCCAATTCTTTTCTCAAACAAAACACTGATGTAACAAAAGCATTTCTGCTCTTTTCTATTACAATCGATCAAACCCTAATTTCACAGTACTTAACAGAACACAATTTCACAGAAGAGGGGGGGCGATTTTGGAGATCACAGAAAAAAGAATCACAAAGCAAAAACAGTAAAACTAAAAAAGCTAAAAAACCCTAGCCTCCTTATCAGAACAAATCTCAAACACTTCAAAAAACTCTCTTTTCTGAAACAACCTAAGATCAAACGAAAATCATAAACCAGGAAAAAAACAAAATAAACAGAAAACCATCTCCTACCCAGAAACGAAAAAGAACCGAAACAACAAAAAAAAAACAAATCACAACCACCATCAAAACCACCCATAACCAAAAAATCAAAAAAAATCAAAAAAACATAACCTTCAAACACCCTTTTCTTAAGAAGAAACGGAACAGAAAAAAGAGAAGGAAACCAAAAAAGGAAAAACGGAAGCGGGAGAAATAGAAGGAGGACGAATCGAACGGAAGAGGAACGGACGGAGGCGATTCACCACCACCATCAGCCGCGCGTGAGTTTTCGGATCCGGCCACCACAAACCTTTTCGCCGGAGCTTTTTCCCACTGTAAGTATCACGAATCGATTCTCGCTCTTTGCATCATATCTTTGGCTTGCGATTTTATTCCTTTTTGTTAGGCTAGGGTTTTGAATCTGAGTTTTCCGATCCGACGATTTGGTTCGGTTTTAGGAAGTTTGGGGTTTAGATTTGCGTTTAGGAAGGTTTTTTAGGGGGGGTTAGTGTAGAAAAAAATTGGTTTTGGGTTATTTCCGGCGGCGGCGCCGCCACTTAGTTGGCCGGCCGCCTCGCCGGAATATGGGTTCTAGGGCGGAGTACCGCCGGAAGTGATGATGATCATCACAAACCTGAAGAACCCTAGCAGAGAGAATTGAGAGAGATTGAGAGAAAATGAGGAGAGAAAGAAAAAAAACTGAAAAAAATGAATGTGTTTTCTGGAAGAAAGATGTTTATACTCACTCCTGATTCAATGCATGCGCGCACACCATAGGCAGCGTGCACCTCCCCCAAATGGTTGCTGATCTCTGATCAGGCGACTCATGCTCCCTCTATTCCAGTGCGCGCGCACGCGCGAGGCTTACCGTGCTCCCTCGCTCTTATCACCCTCTGATTCACCATCAGATGGCCTAGATTAACCCTTTGAGTCTATGCTTTTGATATATGCACTCTCCATCTTGCTATTTGCACCATCTTTTTTAATTTAGTTGTTTTTTTACTATTATGATGAAAATAAAAAAATATGTTTATTTGGTGTGACTGTATTTTTTTATTATTTACTTAGAAAAATGCAAAAAAAAATAAAAAAAATATAAAAAAAGAGAACAAAAATGTTAGTTTGTTGCCATGATTTTTTTAAGTTATTTAGTATGCAAAAATATAAAAACAACAAAAAATGCTAGAAATTTAAATATGCTATGATTTATTCTTGTTTTTTTGTGATGATTGATAACATGATTTTGTCTTTGTTTAATTTCACTTTATGAAAAAAACATATAACATGCCTTATTAAAAAAATTCACATGCATACATGCATTTAAAAATCTTATATTTTTGCACTACATCATATTATGCATTTTTTTTTTAGTCACATAACCCTCTTTTACAAAATCACTACATCACATTTATGCATTTTTCTTGTCACATAACATTTTGTTACAAAAATTTCTACATCATATTACATTTTATCACATATTCACTACACATTTCTACATGCATACATGACCTTGAAACACTACCTTTTACAATCATATCACAATCTACTTTTTTTTTTTGCATTTTTACATAACATTGACACATATTTTTGCATCACACTACAATTTCACATTACAATTTCACTTTACTTTTTTTTTTTTTTTCTACATGCATACATGCATTGCATTTAGATTAGGACAATGCATCATTTTAAAAATGCATGTTAGAGACAATATTTTAATTAATAAAAATCATTGAGCTCTAACATTAGCATTAATAGTTAAGGGCCTTTTGGCCTAAATTCATTCTCTTCATAAAAATAAAAGCTTTTCTTTTTGCTAAATAAAATGTTTTTGCTTGTATATGTTAATTAGGATTGTTTGTTGATGTGAGTGACTTTCGAAAAAGCCATTATCATGTCTTTGCTTCCGACACATTTCTTTCACACACTCCACTTTTAATTAGGATGTTATTTTGCGATGTTTTCCTTTTCTCCCCTATGGGCATTTTTTTTCGCACTTGCATTTTTTTATTTTATATGCATCGCCCTTTTATCTATTTATTGCTTATTGTTATTATTATTTATTCAAATTCGATATGGTTGTAAATATTAATCATTCAATTGGGTTGTAATAGCGTAGGACTTTATTTATCGCTTTTATCGCTTTCTAGTTCACACAACACACACAAATGCCAAAAAAATTCATTTTCAAGGGAGAGGACTCGTAATTGATTTTAAATTGATTACGAGACTTTCTGAAACGAAAAACCTTTTTTAAAACAAACGTGCGATCCTTTTAAAAAACAAACGCAAGTTCACCTTAATCTCAACGTAACTTCAATCATTCTAACATGCTTTTATCACAACTTTTTTTATATATAACATCTTTTCTTTTCTTAATTTTTTTTTCAAACAAAAAGAACTTCTTTTCTTTTTTTACATAACAACATTTGCACTTTCTTACTATTTCTCTTCTTTTAAACATTTCCTCTACAATACAATAAAAACATTACTCTCAAAAATCTTTTTTTTTACAAAGAAAAACATTTACACTTCTTTTCTTTTATTTACTTAATGAAATAAAGTTTTCTTAACTTTCACCCACTTTCATTTCTTTCTTCTATATAGCTCCTCCCTCTATTCTTAAAGCATGTATATAAAAAAGCACAAAAACATATAAGAGGTTACCATGGAGTACCATGGGCGCTTGAGGTGCTAATACCTTCCTCAAGTGCAACTAACCCCCGTACCGAGAATCTCTCACTTAAAAAGGTTTTCAATTTTTCCCCTCCTTTGGAAATGAAAAATAAAACTGTAGTGGGGCATGTCTCAAAAATCCCGCAACAGTCATAACCTAGAATTAACTTATCACTTCTTCCTCTCTTTCCAGTCTTTGTATGTGATCTAGTAATATTAATAGTGACCCTGTTTGTAAATCCAACCTCTCTAGCACATTCTACCACAACTTCGCGTGTAGCAATTTTTTGAGTAGTTGTGAATACAGCAGTAGTATCTAAAATATACCACACCGGAACACTTTATAGTATCTAGAACTTGCCATACCTGTTTAAAGTATATAAAATTGTTAAATATATTGATAAAATAAATCAAACCGGAACACTTTATAGCATAATTCGGTGTTACTGGGAAAATATACCACACCGGAACACGCATTATACTATTCCGGTAACAATTTATGCAAAATTTTACGCACCGGAACATATTGTATTCTGTTCCAGTATCTGTTGTTGGAAAATATGCACACCGGAACAAATGTTGTGCTGATCCAGTAACAATATATGGAAATTTATACACACCGGATCAGCGAAAGATATGTTCCGGTATTGTCTGTTGTACCGGAACAATTTAGCATTCTTCCGGTATCAATCTACGACGAACATATCAAAAAAGAAATAGCACACCGGAACGGTTAAAAAATGGTTTATGTAAATTCATTAAATCGGAAAACTATTAGACTTACCGGTACAATTAAATTGTTGGGGTGAGTGTTGATTTCGGAGCACTGTAAATAAATGATAAATAAATAATATAAAAAGTTTAAAAATATAAAGGGTAAAATAGACTTATTAGGTGGTTTGTAGGGTGAGGGGTTAAGGGTAGGGGTGGGAGGTTTAATTTTCCACATGTTAAAGAACTCAAAAGTAATAATTTTACATTGAAAAAAGTTTTTATATTAAGATTCTTAACATGCATGTGCTTAACTTTCTCCTAAAATAAAATATGTGAATGAGAATGTTAAAGAAATCATGCAACTACATAGTTTTATACTCATTGCCTATAACCAAATTATTTGTATATACTAGAACATTGGACTCAAGTGGTTAATGAACTTCACTAAAAAATAAATTTTACTTAACAAAAAAGAATGAATTTTAAGAAAACCCAGTTTATAGTTTTAGGTGGAATAATTATTGGTCATACTTTATTTACCTTATAGTCGAACTCTAAAATATTAAATTTCATTTTCCTTACAACAACTGTTAATATAAAAAATGGCATAAATGCATTTTTGTTGTCCCTAATTTTAATATTTTCAAAATTTTAGTTCTTTTTATATAAAATTAGTTTTTAGTCCCTCTATTAAGTTATGAAATTATATTTATAATTTTAATGATGTGGCACCCTTACTACTTACTACTAATGTAGGACTTAGTTTGAATTAATGAATCAAAAAAAATATCTTTTTCTTTATTCTTGTAACTAATATATTTTTTTTTCTTTCAGGAATTAATATTATTAATTTTTCAAAAAAACTTAAAATATTAAAAATCAATTTAAAAATAGGTTATCCTTCACAATCACCAACCTCACATTCATCACCATCATAACATTTATGATCAACACTAACTTCCAGAGAGGCACTCTCTCATACTTTGAATTTGTTCTAAAAATTATAAACAATGACTTTTGTGTAAAATTATAAACAATTAAATTTTGTGTAAAAATTATGCTATTTTGCACGCGTGGGTCCACCTCATAGGTAAAACAACATCATAAAACTCTATATTCCCGACTTCCACACATGCACTTCATCAATCTTTAATTAAAAACAAATATTCCAGACTTCTACATACTTTTTCTTTCTTTATATCTAACGGATCATGCTAACTGGTGCCCCGGAGCATTGGTTAAGAAATCTAAAAAAGTAAAATTTTAAAATAAAAGTAATATTTTTTAGATTTTTAAAAAATTGATTGCACAAATTTCAATACAAAATTACTAAATTTATTTCCTTAACCAGTGCCACGGGGGCACCGGTTAGCATTTTCCATATCTAATTAACCAAATATTCCTGTCACTCGCCTGTCTCATTTTATCTTTCTCTCCCTCTCTCCCACTTTTTTCTGTTCCTCCTCCTCCTCTCTCTCTCTCTTTCTCGTTATCGTAGAAAATATTTTAGCTTAATTAATTTTTTGGTCTTTTAATTTTTATTTAGTTTTATTTTGTTTCCTTAACTATTAAACGTTTTATTTTGGTCTTTTAATTTATTTTTTAGTTTTGCAATGGTCCCTTAATTATTAAAAGTTTTGTTTTGGTTCTTTAACTATATTTTGTTTTATTTTGATCCCTTAACTATTATTTTGGTTTCTTTTTGGTCCCTTGAAAGAAAAGACTAAAATAGTTGACAAAGGAAGAGTTAAACGATCAAAATGAAATTAAAAACATAATTAAACGACCGAAATAAAACTTTTAATAATTAAGTGACCAAAATGAAACCAAAATAATAAATTAAGAGACCAAAAAAGTAATTACGTCAAATATTTTCATTTGAAAAGGATAAGCACAATATACCAAAATTATAAGATATAACTATAACTAAACCAACAATAATCTTTCAAAAATTTTATTGACAACTAAATGCAAGTACATTTTCACTTCCCATGTCATTGCTATACATTTTCCCTCTTTAATTCTTTTTGATTAAATATTTTTTAACTTATCCTTCCATTTTCATTTCTAATTCATGATTTGATGGTAAGTGTCAAGTGTCTAATAGTGTTTAAGGATAAAATTAGAATGAACATATGCTACATCAAAATTATGTTTTATTTGTTATCCTTAAATTATATCTCTGATTTATAGATTACCTCACCCATAAACTATTATCATCATCACCACCACCTCCACCACTGTTTCCTCCTTCAATGGTATTGTAAACTTGTCACTACCACTAAAGGGCATGAGGGGGTTGTAATATCACTACTAGAAAAAGTTGAAATACTGACGGAATTTAGAGACGGAATTTATTTCATCTCTATTAGAGACGGAATTAGAGACAAAAAAAAGTGTTTAGAGACAAAAATTAAAATATATGTATTAGTGACGGATTTTTGAGACAGAAAGATCTGTCTCAAAAATATTTCGTCTCTAAATCTGTCTCTAGTTAATTAATTTTATAATTTATAAATAAAAATGTAATTGGAGACAGATGTTAGAGACAAATTTTTATCGTGTCTAATAATTTTTGTGTCTGTATTCGTCTCTACTTAGTCAACTTGTTATTAAAGTTGTAAAATATCTATCAGAGACGAAATTTATTCTTCTCTAAAATAATTTGTCTCTGAAATCCATCTCTAAATGAAATTACATTGAAGATTCATAATTTCCGCCAAACCAATTTGAAATAACGACGGAATTTAGAGACATAATTTGTTTCCTCTCTAATAGAGATGAAATTAGAGACGGAAATTCCGTCTCAACAAAGTTTCGTCTCCAAATCCGTCTCTACTTTATTAGTTTTATAATTATACCTGAAAAACAATAGTTGGAGACCGAAATTAGAGACAAATTTTTAATGTGTCTAATAATTTTTGTCTCGATATTTGTTTCTAATTAGTCAACTTGATAATGAAATAGTCAAATATTTGTCAGAGACGAAATTTATTAGTGTCTGAATTAATATGTCTCTAAAATTCATCTCTAAACAAAATAACATTGAAAACTCATCCCGCCAAAATTTCCGCCAACTTTTTTTATTGTCAGTCCAAAATTTTAATAAAATGATTTATTGTTTATCTAATGTTATATAACACATTTTCCTTGAGTCACAACTAGGACTTTCTCCCATTCCATTCATGAGATATACATACATCTGATACAAATATAATTTATAGTTATAACAATTTAATCTTTAGTTGAACAATTTAATTTTTAATTTCATTTTATCAATAAATTAATAACGATTATTATTAAATATTATTAAATTAGTTACATTTTAAGGTTTATTAATGGCATGTCTTAAAAATAATTTACTTAAGGGTGTAGACATGAACTTTTATAAAAAAAATTTAAAATAGAAAATTTAGAGGATAAAAGTTCAAAGAAGATGAATAAAATTAATACTCCTTCAGTTCCTTTTTATTTGATAATTTAGACAAAAAATATCAAATTAGGAAGGTTTATTTTTGCACCTTATCTTCCTATTATAGTTTTATTTTATTTTTTTGGAGTATATATTCTAATTATAATCCACCAATAAATTGCTTTTTTCTTTTTGGAATATATATATCCTAATTAAAAGCACAAAGAAATTGTAACAAAATTTATTTAAAAAAAAAAACAAACAAACTTTGTTACAAAAAAAGTAAGAAGGTGGGTATAATAGGCAAAATATAACCTAAATTTTCAAAAACGATAAATAATTAGAAATTTTTTTTTTCCTAAAACAACAAATAAAAAGAAACGAACGAAGTAGTTGATATATTCAAGGGGGAAAAACACATCAATTTTTTTAAGCAATTGAACGAAGATTTTTCTGAAAAGTGAATAATAGTAATTAATTTGTATCAATTAAGATATAAAATATTAACCTAAAAGAACAAAATATTATTTTATTAGAAAAAAAAAACAATATGAAGGATTATTTGAAAAATATGTGTTGTTCAAAAAATAAAAGAGGTGCAATCTGTATGACCCGCTATTTTAAATTTCCTTCGCTCCTTTTTATTTATCATTTTGATAATTTAAGATTATATTTTATCTATTATATTCTCTTTCCTAATTTTTTTTAATGACTAAACTTTATACTACTTCTATTGAATCTATTTTTTTTTTACTAAACTTCTTCATATAATCTTTTTTATTATTTTTGTTTTGTTTCTATTTTTTGAAAAGAAAAAGTGTGTGTAAAAAAAATAAGAATTTATCGTTGGATTAAAATTAAAATATAATATATTCCAAAAAAAATTAGAGTATAATGGGAAGATAAGATACAAAAATACACTTTCTTGATTTAGTGTTACTATTCTAAAACTTCTAAACGACAAATAAAAAAACGGAGGGGTAACTAGTTTTTTTGGTCGAGACCGGGGTATCTACCGCCGAACGCAGTGACTAATCTCTCGCTAGATTTGAGGCACCTCGAAAGGTGGGATAGCTGGCCCAAAGATTCAGAGGGGTAACTAGTTAGAAACCAACAAAAAAAAAGAGAACAAATAATATATTTATTTAGTAATTTTTGTTTTGTGATGTAAATCCTATAACGTGTTATTATTATTATTATTATTATACATGTACTAGTTACTAATTAAATTGTTTTTTTTGATAAGCTATTAATTAAATTGGTGAGGGGACGTACCGGAATAACAGAAAATAAAAAAATGTGGATTGATAATATTTTTTTTTTTTGACACAAAAGGATTGATAAGAGTTTAATCATATCTCTTAGTCCTTGTATACATATATGAGGAAATATCCTATGAGAATTAGTAAGTTATATGAGAATAATTAATAGTCATTAGATCAAAGGTATCCTATGCACAACTTAATCAAAAATTCGTTTTTTTTTCTTAGGCACTCTCAACTATTTTTCTTACGCATTCTCTAATTCTTCATCTAAGGGAAGCTTCGACCTTCCATGCCATTGAATTGAAGATTCGACCAAAACCTCCCTCCACATGTAGTATCACTTCCTTCTCACTTCACCGGCGCAACAACAACAACGACGGTAAGAGTCACTTCGATGGGGCACCAACAACAACTATAATACGTGTCTGACGGCGAATCTTTGTTTTTTATCTTTATATTTTGTAAGCTCTGTGTACTTCTTTGTTCATGTTTTCGTATTTGCGTTCTTGTTCCCTTTCAACTTTTTCTTCTCCTTTGAGAATTTTTTTGGGATTTAGAGATTTTGTGTTGCAACTTGTTTTCGATTATTCAAGGGAATAAGAACAAGAACTTTGATTTATGAATTTTTTGAGTTTTAATGCAGGTCTAATAATAATGGATTAATTAATGGAGGCTTCGTTTGTTGTGACTCCATCCCCTTATCATGTGATTGAAACCAATTCTGATAATACTGATCAATCAGACATAAATCTAATAATGGATCCTTCCTTTTATGGACGCCGGCGGAGAGAGATAGACGCCGGCAGAGAGATGGTCGCCGGAAGTGATCATTCATGTCTAGAGGGAAGGAGAAAGAAAGGAGGAGGAGAAGAAGAATGCAGAAAGGGGAAAAGAACGCACAGTAGGTTTGGAATTTGGAGAGAGAAAGTTGAATAGGAATGGCTTGTATTTTAATTCTAATCTTACTCCTTCATCATTAATCTAATAACTAATAAGTTACTTTCTTTTATGAATTTTTGTTAAATCATTTCAATTTATTTGTGTGTTGGAACCTGTTAAATATTTGATATTTTATATTAACGTATCAAATTTAATGTCAATCGATATTTAATTTTTTCACATGGTAGAATTATATGAAAATTACATTTAGTAAATAAAAATTAATATTTAAAAATAATGATTTATTAGAGATGAAAAATGTGTTTTGTCTTGAGACGGAATTTCGAGACTAAATTATTTTAATTTAAAAACGGATAATTTTGTCTTTAATAGAGACGAAATTTTGTACTTAGAGACGGAAAATTAGAGACAAAATTATTTAAATTTAGAGACGGATAGACGGAAAATTAGAGACAAAATTATTTAAATTCAGAGACGGATAATTCTGTCTCCAACAGAGACGAATTTTTGTTGCTTAGAGACGAAATTTTAGAGACAGAATTATTTAAATTCAGAGACGGATAATTCTGTCTCCAACAGAGACGAATTTTTGTTGCTTAGAGACAGAATTTTAGAGACAGAATTATTTGAATTCAGAGACGGATAATTCTGTCTCCAATAGAGACGAATTTATTGTGTTTTGAATTCAACATTTAGAGACAGATATATAAAATCCGTCTCTGAATCAGAGACGGATAAATTTTGTCTCCAATCAGAGACGGAATATAAAATTCGTCTCTAATGGCTTAGAGACAAGAAAACTAACGACCAAATCAAATCCGTCTCTAATTCTGTCTCTAACGTGCTTAGTGACGAAATATTTGCCTTTTAGAGACAAATTTTGGCCGTCGGTATTTAAGATTTTTTTAGTAGTGTATTATCATGTACTATTATGAATTATTATTTTTTTAGATACTATATATACATATTATTATATATTGAGTTTTTTGTTAAAAATAGTCTTTTAGTTATGTTACGTATAAAAATAGTAGTAATATAATAATAGGATAAAACAAATAAAAATAGTCTTTCAGAATTTGTCCACTATTGTTGAATTATGTCAAAAATTAGTGGAGACAAGTAAATCAAATTTGTATTCATTGATTAATCAAGTGTTACGACTTGTTTTGACTATTCCTGTGCCAACAATGAATGTGCTTTTATATCATATTTCTTTTATCCAAAACAATTTTAAAATTCAATTACCACACCTGATATTACCAATCAATGAAAATCCATCCAAATACATAGATATACTATTTTCTTGGATTGATTCATCAATGAATCTATAGAAGCAAATTAATGTATGATTAGTTTTTTTTATGTAGTTTAATTTTCTTATAATTAACTTTTTTTGACTTTTTGTATCCTATATATATAATTTTCATATTTTATTTAAATATTTTAAGTAAATTTTATAGTTTCCTCCAAGTCCCAAATCTAAGAACACTTTTGGAACCCAAATCCCAAATCTTAAAACACCAAAATCATCATTATCAATCAAAATATTCAAAGATTCATAAGGGAGAAACGTTAAATCTCATTGATGCTAATTGTTTCACCGAGATTCAAAGTTTATGGAGAAAATCAAAATTCGTTTGTTGTTTCAGTCGATTCGAGTTTGAATTTCGCCAGTAGAGTTTCTGTTGTGTTGTCCGCGGCAAAGGAAGAACATGATCGATAAATGGTGGAGGGCCAAAAGATTTTGGTGAATTTTTTAATAGAGGAACGAAAAAGTTGATTTAAAAAAAAAATAAAGGACTAAAAATTTAAAAATATCAAAATAGAGAGATCAAAAGAACATTTAAGTCTAAAAAAATTTATATATAAAAAAGGTGACAACTTGTGTACACCCATAAGATTTGGGGGTATATACCCTCAACCACTATAAAAGGTTTTAATCGATATAATTTTTTATAAAATACACCGTTGGATTGAAATTTTATATCATATAGATCACTTGTGTAAAATTTCAGACAAATCTAAAATCATTTGATATGTTATTGAGACACACAAAGATTAACGGTGTTTAAGATATCACAGAAACTGTTAATTTTGATGCGTCTCAATAACATATCAAATAATTTTAAATTTGTCTGAAATTTTACGCAAATGATTATATGATATAAACTTTTTATCTAACGGTGTATTTTATAAAAATTTATATCAGTTAAATTTTTTTAATTGGGGGTATATACCCCCAAATCTTGAGGGGATAGACAAGAAAAAATCTATAAAAAAACATAACAATACGTTTGACTTGTTCATGACAATATAATCACGTCAATTAAAAATTATTTTTTTACCTTACCCTTTTTATCTTTAAATGTTTTTAATTATTACCAAGTTTTTCAAGTTCTTCACGTCAATTAAAAACTGCTTAAAAAAATATTTTTAATTCTTCAAGTTACCCTTTGGTAAGAATTATAACAAAGAAACACAACACATGCATGGATATATGTAAAAAAATACTAATAGTTCTAATTTTTGGTAGAGTTTTTACAACTCCTTACACATTAATAATAATTAAAAACAATTTGTACAATATACGCTTTATACACTATAAATTAATAAAATTACATTTTTTTTTTACATTTAGAGCGAGAGATAAAGAGAGAGAGAGAGATATGGTTAAAACACTTAAGTTTGTGTATGTTGTACTTCTATTTTTTTCCTTATTTCTTATTGTAAGAAGCAATCGTCCCGGTAAAATATTTTTAATACTTTGAAAATTTCATTTTCTAATTGTAGTTAGTATACGCAATTTTTTATCTCGTTTAGTAACATTATTTTTATCACTTTTTTTATGGTAGTTGCAAAACCATGTGAAACTATTAATGATTGTCCAGAAGATACTCAAATAAAAATGTGGAAATGCATTCAGAAAAAATGTAGATGGACTCGCAAGTATTTTATTGGATATGATTGACTACAAATGGACATTTATCCTTCAAAGGAAGAATAAGTTTTTACATTCGCAAGCATACCATATAGTTTCCATTTGATGAATGGTTTGATAAGTATACCAATTTGTTGCCAAGTAATAAAACATAAAGATTTGTTTTTACGGGGATTGTGTTAACAATACTATCAAAGAGTATTCAGGAATTGAATAATGCCTTTTTTTTTTGTCAGGTAGCTTAGTGGCTAGATAATTCACCCCTTAAAGATGAAATAGTGGGTGTATTCGGGTTCGAACCCGGATCCTGGCACTTTCGTGCAATATGTCTAACCAATTAAGCTAAGCTCATGGAACTGAATAATGCCTATTTAATAGCGCTTTTTAGCAAAGTGCTATTAAAAAGTAAAGACTGTATAGGGTGGTCTTTTTAAAATAATCTTATGTATTACTTGATGGTCTTTCCTTAATTTATAAAGTGTCCTTTTTTCATCCATCTTTTTCATTCCTTTCAAGTGAATTTAATTTGCTAACTATAATACTTACCAAATATCACTCACTAATGTATGCTGGTTGTTTTGCATTTAGTAAATTAAGCTAAGGCTAATAGAGCATAGCCATGTTTATGTGAAAATACATGTATTTTCACATAAATAGGTACTCGTAACAGTTTTTAAATAAGATATTATGGAAGGGGAGATTTGATTTGGTTGAATTCAATTGTATGTAGTTGTACAAAAATATTGTTATTGTTAAGAATATGCTAGAATCAATTATAAATATTAGTATTGATATTGTATTTATTACATTACCTTATTGTGTGTACATTCTTTTTTTTTTTTTTGGTCAGGTAGCCCAATGGCTAGAAACTCACACATATAAATGTGGAATTCTGGGTTCGAACCCAGGCCACTACAATAATGTCCCTGGTAGCTACCAATTGAGCTACACTTATGAGACATTGTGTGTACATTCTATATGAATATAAATAAAATCTGTGTGCTCTCAATTCGGACACAAACATTATTCAAAAACATACATTTCTAATATGGTATCTAAAGCTAGGGTTTTTTTTATCCTTGCTACTCTTGCCTCAATAGTCGCCGTTACATTTCAGAACAGTTGGCCGGAAACAATACCGTGTACACTGTTCCCCGCTTTATGTCATAACCATAAGTCCGATTTCATATCCAATACCACCTCTGAACTTGCCTATTTCCGGCGACCACTATGGCGCATAATCTGCTCTCCAGCCACCACACGCGCCTCCACTCATGTCTAACACTCTTGCACGTGAGCCTCACACGTGCAATGTCTGGTCAATTTTTCGGTGCGCTTTCGCTCAATTTCTCTGCTCTATGCGGTCGTCACTTTTTTTTCCAACCAATATACAAATTAGGTTAGCCATTACCTTTTGTTGAGACTTGAGACTTAACATATATTTGACATATATGTTACTTGAAATTCTTTCTAGAAGAATCACTATCATGCAGTAAAGCTTTGGATATCCCATTGTAAAAATCTCTTTAACAAAACTTGAAGTAGTGAAAACAGAATTCATTTGGTTTGCAAAAGATTTTGCGTTGGCTTCCCATACTCGATAAGTTAGTATACATCACCTTCCAATTCAGAAGCGGTCAATGTTAGAACAATGAGGAAAAAAATACAATTAGAGAATTAAAAATTATGAACTATAGCAGCTACTCAAATAGAGTAAGTGATCTTGTCCAATTCAGTGCAATCCATTAGCATATCGACCACTTTATTCTAATCTGAATATAAATTTTACAGTGATGTTTGGTACATCAGATCAGAAGCAAATGAGCAGGCACAAATATGTAAGATTTCCCTATCCTGCATTCTATTTACAGCAGCATAATCTAAGATATAAAGGTCTTTTGACTGTCTCAAAGCATATACGAGTAACTCCTAATCCGATTATCCGAGAATGATATCCGTAATCTGAAAGCATATCTGAGTAACTCCTAATCCTATTTAGTGATATCAGTTAGATCCAACACACACTAAAAGTGACGAAAAGTCATTACATAAACTTAGATTATTTAGCAACATATCTAAAGCATCAACATTAAATAAGAACATCCATATCAATTGAATCAAAAGTTGAGTTAGATCCAATACACACTAAAAGTGACTATAAGTCATGACATAAACTTAGATTATTTAGCAACATACCTTATATGCATCTAAATGCATGAGCCATGTAGTCATCCACTGCACCTTCCCATGTATCAATTTCCCTAGAAAAAGAAATTTATGCTTTAGAGAATGACATAGATCTAATAAGAGAAAACAAGAAAACTCAAAAAGTAATGTATCCATTCTTTTAGAATATATATGCATTTCTATTTGACAGAACGAGTTGAGATGAAGTGACTAGTAAGGTATCATTACCACATTTTACATGATGGCAATAAACAAGCAAAACCAATAAGTAAAAGATTTGGACCTTACATGATTAAATCCTATTTAACACTAGTAAATAGTGAATGTATGATTAAACAAATAAGACACCCTTCTATAGTATCATTAACAAAATCAAAACAATGAAGATATGAAAACCACATTTTAGTAATTGAATATAAGACACAGTAGCTTACCTAGTTATCTGTATGCGTTTCACTTACTAGTCCAACAATTGTATTTCGACTTCATGACGCTCTACTTGTCCAAACATACAAATAAACAAAGACAGAGGTTATCCCCAAGAAAAAGACTGAAAATCACCTGCATTAAAATATAAATGAAAACTATTCATCAAGCTCAAAATTGAAGGCAGTGGCAGCAAGAATTACATGCATACCATATGCCCCTACAATAACATGCATACCAAGACCTATGACCAAGTTTAGTTCTTTATAACATTCCAATATTTGTAACTAAATAATCATCCATTGTTATCCACCACAATATTTATATCAACAGCGAAGGAAAATGGAAAGACTCCTCTTCCCCACTAACTAAACACAAATGAAAAATCTAACTATCCAAAGGTCACCAAAGTCATGATTCAAATCAAGATAAGTACGACAATTTAACCCAGTATACATTTTATAAAACTACCTGCAACAAATATACTTCAATTGATAGACAATCTCTCATCCCAAAGCAAAAACGACCCCTCTTCCCCACTATCTCCATGCTCGGGACCGACGCCACTAACTCTACAATAGAATACCAACAAAACTGATTCAAAATGCGTATAGTAGAGTTTGGTGTGGATGCATCAACCAAAAACCAGAAGAAATGCTTCCTCTGATCCTCTAGTTATGATAGGGGAACAAACAAATAGCTTTAGTAAATCTAATTAAGTTCCTAAATCATTTTTTCAAATCAATATTATTGATAAGCACAATTAACATATGAATAATTATAATTGTTCTTATGTACTAACTTACATGCATATTAGCCAACTTTTAGTGACCAAACCAAACATTTCTTCTTCTTTGTCTTCCCATATGATTCACTGAATTTATGAAAAATTGCACTAAGTGGCATGTCACAGGCCACAGCCACATATTTGAGTCATCAAGATACAATAATACAGTATATGGGTATGTCCTAGTCACAAAAAGTAGCCTAGAATATTTCTACAAAACATTTTGTTTAAATATTATTTTAATAAGCAATAATAGAGTTATTCTTTTTGTCTCTGAACTTTTTTTTATTTGTTTCAATTCCTACATATTTCAAAATTAAAAAATTGTTATTTTTAATCTCATAATGTTATACATGTTTTGCATGCATATAAGAACAAAGTTCATCAAAAGAAGCATCATTCTCATTCTCAAGATTAGGTACACAAATAATGCTTAATAATGCTTCAATGATAATCCCTGTAACAATAGATGCTTAATAATGCTTCAAATAAACCATATTAACATGCACATAAATCAATCAAACAAATCAATGATATCCCCTGTAACAATATATGTCCTTCTTTCTCTAAATTTCAGGGAACACAATAGATTGGAAACCAATAAACTAATTTCAAATACCTAACTACTAAATATATAAAGAAGTAAATAGTTTCAAATAACTAAGTACAATTTTATGAAGAAAAAAAATGATGAAAAACTTGGGGAAAAAAAAACTAAAAAATTTAACAGAAATTAAAAACTGAACCTGAATTGAAGGATGAACAAAACTGAATTGAAGCTTGAGAGATTCTGAAACGAAGTTTTGCAGAGAAATTGAATCGAAGGATTTCGTTGCTTTGTTAAGAAAGTGAATAAGTTTGAGGAACGATTCTGAACAAGAGTTAAACTGAATCAAAGTTGAACAATTATGAAATTGAACGATTGTGAATGTCGATTGTTTGCAGACGAGGTCGGAGGAATAGCAAAACAAAGGGTTGAAGAAATTTTTTGCGAAAGTTGGATAGTTGTGACTTGTGAGATGGGGAGAATGGTTGTGAGATTAGGGTTGAAGAAATTTTTCTGCTTCTAGAAAAACAAACAAAGGGAATATATTGACAAGATTAAGGCTTTCTGAGAATATGTTGAGTCAGTGAGTTGAATTGAAGGTGGTGACTGAGAAGGATAGGGTTTTTTTGAGAGAGATGGTTACGTGAGACTCAGCTGCAATTTTTGGGAGAGAGAGAATAAAATTAAAAAAAAAAAGGAGAGAAAATAAGAGAAAAAAAGTTGAACCGCCAGCACATGAAATAAACCGCCAATCAATTAAATTAAATTAACCAATCATGGGTCCATCATCAAATCAAAACACAAATCTTAAATTTAAAAACACAGTCCTCAAGTCCCAAATCTAAGAACATCTTTGGACCCAAATCTAAAAACACCAAAATCATAATTATCATTCAGAAGATTCAAAGATTCATAAGGGAGAATACGTTAGATCTCGCTGGTGCTAGTTGTTTCACCGAGATTCAAAGTTTATGGAGAGAATTAAAAAAGTTATGTTGTTTCAGTTGATTCGAGTTTGAGCTCGAGCTCAAGTTCGGATTTCGCCAATGCCAATAGAGCTTGTGTTGTGTTGTATGTTAAAGGAAGAACTTGATCGATAAATGGTGGAGGACCAAAAGTTTTTCTTGACTTTTTTAATAAAGGGACAAAAAAGTATATTTAAGAAAAATGGAAGACTAAAATTTTAAAAATATCATAATAAAGAGATCAAAAGAACATTTAAACTTAAAAATTGTTAACATATTTAATCATGTCGATTACAAAATAATTTATTTATGTTACCCTTTTTATCTTTAAATGTTTAAAAACTGAATAAAAACATATTTTTAATCATTACCATGTTCTTCAAGTTACCCTTTAGTAAGAATTCTAACAAAGAAATATAAAACATATATATACATATAGGGAGCATATCTAGTGAGAGCACTCCTTATTGTGAGAGATGGGAGGAACTAATTTTAACCTTTAGATCTAAACAAACGGATGAGATTTAAATACATCTTTTTCCACTCACGTGCACCCAATCATCTTCCTTCCTCTGTGCCTTTTTTCTAAACCGTCGCCTATTTCTTTTTTCACAGCAAGTCAGCAACAACAAATCCATCTTGGTTCAAATGTTGGGGTATTGAATGGGTAGAAATAGATCAATTTCTGAAGAAAAAGAAGAGGAAGAAGCAATTGAGTAAATTGATTTTGGGGAAGAGAAAAAGAAGAAAAAAAAACGTACATAGAGAAAGAAGGAAGATGAAAAGTTGTGATACAAACAATTAAGGACCATTTAAATCTCTACCATTGATTTCAATCTAATGGTTTGATCGACGATTTGTGTATCAAAATATTTTAATGACCGCAAGTGCACAGTCTCGTCGTGTAGTTTTAAAAGATATCGAATCCACAGGAACCAATAGTTGATCTACCGTAATTCTGCCGCTACGTTGTAAATCTAATGCGATTAAGTAGTTGTTTAGGGTTGTATTAGAATTAAGAAGAGGGAGAATTTAAACTTAAGATTTAAATTAATTAAAAGCGATATTGGTATGTAACTAATTAACCATCGGGGATTTAATAAATTAATAGTGCGCGGATAGGTGTTTACTTTTCAGAAGAACTTTCTTAATTTAAAGGTTTAAACCTCACACTCTCGTTTTGTTGATAAAAACCATACTTCCTAAGCTAGGAGTTTTACTGTCACTTTTCTACCACCTTAGCCTCGAAAGTATATTTTGAAAACCAATGAGTTCTAATTAATCCTAACGTGGCTCTCGCTCGTTCAAAGATTAATATCAAATTCCTACTATCTAGTTAAAACCTCAAACTCTCGCTCTATTGATTTTAACCTTAGTTGCTTTATTATACTCTCGTTCAAAAGCTTTGAATTAAATTAGGAATTTGAATCAGAAAAGTAGTGTGTGTGCGCGCGCTATGTCATCATTAAATCCCCTTCGGAGAATTAAATTACATACCGATATCTAGGAATTTAGTTAAACATGGTAAAGGAAGTAAAGAAATAAAAACAGTAAATAAAACAAGACATAATAATTAAATAAATAAATGAACGCATAAAAACCTGGAAACAAAAGTTGCTGGAAACTTGAATTAAACTTGCTTGAATTAAAGGAAATATAATTCTTGACAGGAAACTGAAAACGGATCTGAAATCGGATTTCCGGTGTGGAAATACCGACATAGTTTACAAAGCGGGAATTATAAACTGACTGAAAATAAAGAAAGTAAGGCGTGCGGAGAATGAAATTTGAGTCTTCTATTTATAGGAGAGATTTGGCTTCTACGATCCATGATTTCAGGAAAGGATAGTGATCATTTGATATCATCCAGTAGCCGTGCGATTAGGAACTGAAACGGATCAGACGGTGTGCTTCTTCCCCACGTTACGCGAAATTCAGTTGGTACTGGGCCTTGCATTCTGTGGCGGTCGCCACCCATTCTGTGGCGCTCGCCACTTTGGGCTTGCGCTGGGTGGCGCTCGCCACCCTCCTGTGGCGCTCGCCACTATGCAATTTTGGGCAAATGCCCATTTTTGTTAGGCTCCTTTTTGGGCTGCGCGAATTTGGGCTTTGCACCCCCTTTTTGCTCCGTTTTTGATACTTTTTGCTCAATTTCCTTCTCCGACCTATTTTATTCGACAAAAGTAAAAACATATCAAATTCTAACATAAAAAGACATAAATGAAATAAATACATATGCAAATGCAACTAAAATTCACCTAAATTAAGCTAAAAATACGATATGATTTCGTGTCATCAAATTCCCCCACACTTGAACCATTGCTTGTCCTCAAGCATAAAAGAATAGTGAATCGCATAGCATAAGTAGAAACACATGACACGATCATCTTACTCGTACGTGGTTGCCGGCTAAGCCATGAAAATCAGGTAACAGTGCAAATAACAAGAACACCGCAATGACACAAGAGACTCCCGGTTATGTGAAAACAGACCTGAAGCATTTCCTCTTGACTCTACCTCTCACCTAAGTTTCATTCCCCCTTTTCATTCTAGTGCAATCACATTAAGCCCGTTATCTTGTACACGCCCATGGTAGGAAACCTGTTAGTGATTATGATCATCATATAGCGAGGGGTGCTGATAACATAAGTTTGGTAACCCCTATTTGCTTTACCCATTTCGCAGTTGCGGGGGATCGGATCGTAACCCGCCCTACCAAGTTCAGAATCAGGCACCTCTGAACCAACTACTAATGGGTTTCTATACTATGGTATTTTTTTCCTTCTCATGTTTCAACATTTGCTGAATTTTCATCAATTATTTCAAGGAATCAACCAATAGCATTTATAACATTTATAATCAAAATCATTCACTTATATTCTTCGGTTTCCCACTTAGTTTGTGCCTTGAGATGGTGCCGACTGCTAGATAAACTACTAAGGGTTCATTAAAACTCAAGTTCAAAGCTTTGTCAAAACTAGTACTCAAATCAGTTTTACACACTTCCGGGAATCTAAGGTGTTAAAACGGTATTGATTTTATCTGATCGTTACCCAAATTCCACAAAATAGCCTAGATAGTACAAACAACCTATATACTTTCAAACAATCAATACCAAGCATCAGAACTCAACATTTTTACTTTTCACAAGAAATTTTTTGGTATGGCTCAAGAAATGGGAAAATCAGACAATTACAAGATCAATCACGCAAAATCAACTCAATCTAAGTGAACTAACCTAAGGTTTTTTTATTATGCATGCAAAACTTAATGACTGAAAGTAAAGGAAAGCGATAAAGCTTCCTCCCCCACACTTAAATCGAGCATTGTCCCCAATGCAACGACTAAAGGTGAGTTTGGAAGGGTACAACCTGAGAGAAAGTAACTACTGGCGGTCCGGGCCGCGCCTCCTCGTGCGCCTCTCATGTGGTGGAGGTCCTGCACCTAGCTGCTGGAAATAGCCATCAAAATCATCCATGCGTAAGGACATATCTGCCATGCCATCAATCAAGCCACGCTGGTCGCTCTGAAACTGCTGCATCATGCTCATCATCTCTGTCTGACGAGTCTGGATGTCCTGGATATGATGGTCCCGCTGGGCATCTAAAGTGTAGTGCTGCCTCATCTCAGCTAAAACTGTATCAAGCGTGGCGGTGCCACTCTCATGGGCAGCTCCAGAAGTAGTACCTGCAAAATAACCAGAAGAAGTGTGTGTGTTGTGTGCATTAGTTTCCGGAGCCTCGTGCTCCTCCTCCTCAGATCCGTCACTTTCTCCCTCATCAGAGTCGGGGAGACAACGGAAGTTGTCTGTCGAGCGCACGTTGAAGCGCGGGTGATATCAGGGCAGGCTTTGTTATCTATCATGAGAATGTATTTTCCATCAGCCTGCTGCTTTACTAGCCTCATGTTTCGTGCCACGTCTAAATCAATGGTACGAGAGTCAAGTGGGGTAAGGGTAGAAAGTTGCGCCCCGTGGTTTAGCAAGCGTGCTAAGGTTGTGATCAGACCACCAAAAACAATTGCCCCTTTGGACTTAACCATTGAAAACATGTGATACATCATAAAGCGAGCAGTATGGACCTTTTCTTTTGAGACGCTGTAAGTGAACAGCAGAAAGAGCTCTTTTTCATTGACCTTGTTAGAACCAAGGCGGCCAAACACAGTGCAAGCCAAAAGATGGCGAAAGTAGCGAATAGCGGGGTTTTGGATTAATGACGCTCTGTTACCCTCAAAACTACTCATATCCTTGCCAGTTAATCCCCACCAAAGTTTCTTTGCGGCATTTGGCCACCCCACTTGAGTAGGCAACTCATCTTTCACTCCCTCGCCGTGTGCTAAGTGTAACAACTCGGCTAACTCATCGTAGCTAAAATTGTAATCAACATTAAACAAGCGGAATCTCACACGGTCGGGGGTGGGGTTTAGTTCTAGAGAGCTAAGAAATTCGGCGGTAAGTTGAACATGAACGGGGTCTTTAAAAGAAAGTAAGAAATCAAGCTTAAATGAACGAACCAAATGGCGCACACTATCCGATAATCCTAGAGTCTCGAGACAAAAGTCATCAGCATACCTCGTTGGTTCGTATTCCTTTCGGCGGAGGAGTCGGTAGAGCTTAGCTTGGTCTCCATCTCGGAAGTTGATTTCATACTCCCCTTGTTGTGCCATGAACTTACCTTAGCTTGCAATACTAGAAGAAAATGAAGGAAAGAAAGAAAGAAGCCTCTGTGAAAGAGAATTGTGTTGTGAAGTGAATGTGTTATGGTGTGTGTATTTATAATGGAAAAATGAAGATGAATGTAGTGATGTGTAGTTGAAAATTTAATGGAACATAATGATGGTGTCTACATTTCACAGAGAATCAATTCCTTTCCAAAACTCTAAAAACAAAACCATTGAATACAAGCTTACTGTAACACGCTTCCTGTACAAAATTTTGCCAAAATCATGGGTTCTCATTCTGTGGCGAGCGCCACTGTGCTTATGGCGAGCGCCACCAGGCCAAAATTTGTATTTTGGCCTTTTTCGTCCTGTAGCGTGTTGTTGTTCATTTTTACCTATACCTGTCTAAAGGAAATTGTACAGCTTGCATACAGTTGAATTAAGTTCTAACAGGACAAAAATCTCACCAATTTATATTTCTAACATAGAGCAATTATTCATAAGAAAAGGAAACCACATGAGCACACAAGAACATAAAACAAACGGTCTCTCATCAGGAGTTTTTATTAATCAAACGAACTAAATGAAAATAAATGAAGTTATTGCTAATTTCTGAAATTCAAATTAAAGTACTAGTAAAGAAAATTTCCTAGGATTTATTATTCTAAAGCAAGGAAAAGTAAATGAAAATCCTAGGAATGCGGTAAAATACGCCGAGACGGTCCTAGCCACTACGACGATGTTCGACTTCATTCACAACAAAGCCCAACTCATCCCAAATATTCTCTACTTGCGCGGCGGCGGTATCCAAGAAATCATAAAATTCCGCGCGCAACTTAGTCAGCTCGGCTTCCATTGCATTAGTTTTCGCTTGCAATGCTTCGAACATAGCAACGGTCACGGTCGGCGGCCCAACTGGGGCATCAGCAGCAGGAGTAGGAGTAGAGAAAGCAGGATCAGAATCAGGAGACTCACTTGGATCAGCATCAGAGAGATTTGTGTCAGGGTTTTCATAGGCTTGGGGTGAAGAAGGAGGTGTCAAGGGTGTATACTGAGGTTCCAAATCATAGAGCCAATTCCTTCTGTCATGAACACTGGTTTTATGGCTAGGCAAGGTAAAGTGGGGCACGACTTGGCGATTGATAAGGAGGTCAAATATGTCGGGTCCTAAGTTCCCTATAATGCCACGGTTAAAGCAAAAGTTTATGTCCATGCATCGGATTCCTCCCAAGGGTTGAAGTTGATTAAGTTGAACTCTCAGGCTATCTGCAATCATTGTAACCAACCCACCAACTAGTATGGGTCCCAGGCAGTCAAGGGCTATATTGTACATGTTGGTCATCATAAAGGTGGCCCCATTAACAGGATGGGACTGTGAAGCACATAACATGATAAAAAGCTCCTCACGGGACACAGAGGTGTTGTTCTCTTCCTTTCCAAAAAGAGTGTGGGCTAGGATTTTGTGAAAGTAGCGGAAGGCTGGGTTGTGTATGTTTTCAGAATACATGTTTCCAAAATCAGCATGTCCTTCTCCTGAGATTTTACCCCAGAAATAGTCTAGCTCACGGAAAGGGAAAGTGCTCTCCTCAACTGATGTGAAAGTCTATGGATCACTCGGGAAACCTAGGAGGTTGGCCATTTCTAGGTTGTTGAAGGTGTAGTCAATGCCAAACATCCTAAAGTTTATCAGGCCTCTTCTGAATCCTTTTCCGATCTCAGGGTGATAGGAAAATGAGCTTAGGAACTCGAGGGTTAGGCTTCGGTAAGAGCTAAATCTTCTCCCCACAGCAAAGCCGGACCATCCGACTTCATTAAGCAAGAACATCACGCTTTCGCGGATCCCTAGCTTGTCCATAGTAGGGCTGTCAGGGTAGATGGATAGGTGCATATCTCTCTGAGCTAGAATCTCATAGCCTTTGATCTGTCCTACTCCTCTGAACTTGATATCATGATTCTCATCTCGATTCATCGTGAAAGAAAGAAAGGTATCTAAAAAAGAAATAGATTTGAAAATACATACCAAAAAATATGAGTGAGAAATAAGATATATAATAATACCGCTTAATTTTAAAAACATAATAATTCAGAAAAACAAGCAACAACTAATGACATAAAAAAAAAAATTAACAAAATTAAACCTACATGTGGGTTGCCTCCCACCAAGCGCTTTGTTTAAAGTCGGTGAGCTCGACAGTTTTGTGTTTTTTAACTTGCTTGTGATGGCCGGATTGGGAACGATTTCCATGGCCACTTATCACGCACTCTCACATACCCCTCGCTCTTTCTCTTCTTTCTCCTATAGGGCGATTCAGCTTCCTTGCCCTCTTCTATTATTTTGTGATTTGGGAGAAAAGGAATTTTATCCATTTCAGGCGGGGGTTTTGGTTCAATTTCAAGTGTCCTTCGTTCTTTGGACTTAGGACTTTCACTCGCCTTTCCAAATGTCACTCTCATCCTCTTTGTACTAACGTCATTCTCAATTTCTCTTTCCCCTATTTTCCTCTTTCTATTTGCGCCCTAATCCCCATGTGTGTTAATTTTTACATTTCTTTTCTTTTCACATGGTTGGGGAGTTGGGTTTACTCTAGCCTCTACTTTTCCTTGGGGAGCAAGGATTGGTGGGATATAGGGAGCAGGGAAAACTTGCAGTGTTCCCTTCTCTACCTCTTCGACTACCTCGCTAGGGAGGATTATCGGTGATGCTTCTTCGATCTCCACTCTTTCCTCGCTGCAACTCTCAACAACGTTACTGTCCTCACTAGCCCTCTCAATCTCGCTTTCATTAACGTTTGCTACGACGTCTACTTGTCTCTCGTAAAAGGGTTCTATGGTTGACTGGGTGAACTGGGAGATTAGTGTCTCCATCGACTCTTGGGGAGTCGCTGTTGAGGCAACCATGGCGTCGAGCATCCTTTGGGTTTCGAGATTGGTTTGTCTAATCCGTTCATTTATGAGGTCTTGTTCCCTCATCATCTCTCTAAATCGTTGCTCTCGACTAGCCTTAGCGGAATTTTCCATAAATTCATTATATACCACTAATAGGCTAGGACTGACGGATTCTTTTGGATTTAGATAGGGAGGATAGTAATTGTACTGAGAATTAAGGTTTTGTCCCTCAGAGTATGGGGACGGTTGAGGCTGGTAGTTATATGGGAAGTTATGGTTAGGGTAGTTGAAATTTTGAGGATAGTCATTATAAAAGGAGTTTGAGTTATACATTTAAGCTCAAAGGACTTATCCTAAAATTGTTTGTTATTATTTTTTTTCGATTTTTAAATTTAAAAACGCCTTAGTCTCTACGGTGTAACGACGGAGTTACGATATCGACTAAATTGGTCCCCGGCAACGGCGCCAAAAACTTGATCGACGATTTGTGTATCAAAATATTTTAATGACCGCAAGTGCACAGTCTCGTCGTGTAGTTTTAAAAGATATCGAATCCACAGGGACCAATAGTTGATCTACCGTAATTCTGCCGCTACGTTGTAAATCTAAGGCGATTAAGTAGTTGTTTAGGGTTGTATTAGAATTAAGAAGAGGGAGAATTTAAACTTAAGATTTAAATTAATTAAAAGCGATATCGGTATGTAACTAATTAACCATCGGGGATTTAATAAATTAATAGTGCGCGGATAGGTGTTTACTTTTCAGAAGAACTTTCTTAATTTAAAGGTTTAAACCTCACACTCTCGTTTTGTTGATAAAAACCATACTTCCTAAGCTAGGAGTTTAATGTCACTTTTCTACCACCTTAGCCTCGAAAGTATATTTTGAAAACCAATGAGTTCTAATTAATCCTAACGTGGCTCTCGCTCGTTCAAAGATTAATATCAAATTCCTACTATCTGGTTAAAACCTCAAACTCTCGCCCTATTGATTTTAACCTTAGTTGCTTTATTTTACTCTCGTTCAAAAGCTTTGAATTAAATTAGGAATTTGAATCAGAAAAGTAGTGTGTGCGCGCGCGCTATGTCATCATTAAATCCCCTTCGGAGAATTAAATTACATACCGATATCTAGGAATTTAGTTAAACATGGTAAAGGAAGTAAAGAAATAAAAACAGTAAATAAAACAAGACATAATAATTAAATAAATAAATGAACGCATAAAAACCTGGAAACAAAAGTTGCTGGAAACTTGAATTAAACTTGCTTGAATTAAAGGAAATATAATTCTTGACAGGAAACTGAAAACGGATCTGAAATCGGATTCCCGGTGTGGAAATACCGACACAGTTTACAAAGCGGGAATTATAAACTGACTGAAAATAAAGAAAGTAAGGCGTGCGGAGAATGAAATTTGAGTCTTCTATTTATAGGAGAGATTTGGCTTCTACGATCCATGATTTCAGGAAAGGATAGTGATCATTTGATATCATCCAGTAGCCGTGCGATTAGGAACTGAAACGGATCAGACGGTGTGCTTCTTCCCCACGTCACGCGAAATTCAGTTGGTACTGGGCCTTGCATTCTGTGGCGGTCGCCACCCATTCTGTGGCGCTCGCCACTTTGGGCTTGCGCTGGGTGGCGCTCGCCACCCTCCTGTGGCGCTCGCCACTATGCAATTTTGGGCAAATGCCCATTTTTGCTAGGCTCCTTTGTGGGCTGCGTGAATTTGGGCTTTGCACCCCCTTTTTGCTCCGTTTTTGATACTTTTTGCTCAATTTCCTTCTCCGACCTATTTTATTCGACAAAAGTAAAAACATATCAAATTCTAACATAAAAAGACATAAATGAAATAAATACATATGCAAATGCAACTAAAATTCACCTAAATTAAGCTAAAAATACGATATGATTTCGTGTCATCATGGTTATTATACAATGCACCCACCCTCTCATTATAACATTCCCTCTCATTTGATATGCCCTCTATATATATATGTGTGTGTAAAAATACATAAATAATTAAAAACAATTTGCACAATATATGCTTTATATATTATAAATTAATCAAATCACATTTTAATTTTACTTTTAAAGAGAGAGAAAAATATGGTTAAAACACTCAAGTTTGTGTACGTTGTACTTCTATTGCTTTCCTTATTTCTTATTGTAAGAAGTCATTATGATAATATATTTTTATTCCTTTGAAAATTCTATTCTCTAGTTGTAGTTAGCAGTAGCACACAACGTTTTTTATCTCATTTAGTAAAATTATTTTTATCTTTTTTTATGATAGTTGCAAAACCATGCAAAACTATTTATGATTGTCCAGAAGATACTCAAATAAGAATGTGGAAATGCGTTCAGAAAAAATATAGTGGATTCACAAGTTTTTTTTGGAGATAATTGACTACAATATATGGGCATTTATCCTTGCACGGAAGAATAAGTTTTTACATCCTCAAACATACCATATAGTTGCCATTTGATGAAATGTTTGACGAGGAAAGGAATGTTGAGGGCGGTGATGATAATCTATTAGCTTTTTTTTTTTGTGGTCGAGACCGGGATATCCACCGCTGAACGCAGTGACTAATCCCTCGCTAGATTGGAGGCACCTCGATGGGTGGGATAGCTGGCCCAAGGATTTAAAGCTACTTCATACTCAAGGTGAGGATCGAACCCTCGACCCTTGGTTAAGGGAGGATGAGCCCCAACCACTCAACCACACCCCTTGAGTTAATCTATTAGCTTTGAATTCAAAGATTATTACAAAAGATCATAATTTATCTAATAAAGATAATGGTACTGTTGTTGCTACTGGAAGGGATGAAATTAGGGGGAATTCAATATTCTCCTTTGTTGGTTTCAATGAGGATGACCTTATTTCTGATGGTGGACGAGAAGGGTCAGTTGAAGAGGTTTTTAGCCAATCTACGGGTTCACAACATATCGACAAAGGGGGTGTTAGTAGTAATGTTGTGACTAATGCAGATTTGGGCCGTCTTGGCAAGGCCATTTCAGAAGCAAGAGGGGCTGTTGAAGGGTTGGGTGAACATTGGAGGGGGGCATATAGTGATGGGCATAAAAGTATTATTCATAGACTGAACAAAGGCCCACTAACAGTTGGGTTTTCTTTGGTTGGAGAAGAAAGAGTGGATAGCATTGTACCTACTGCTCCCTTACTACTAACAAGAGGAGCTGCGATCTCTTATCCCATTACTCATGTTTCCAATTCTGCCCAATCCGTGGTGCCTCCCTCGGCGAAAACCACCGGTGACTCTGTGCCAACATCTTCTCAGGCACGGTCCATTCATTCATCTTCCAGTGGACAGATTTCGTCCTCTTGTTTGCGTGGTGATTGTAGTACCCGGCGCAAAAAAATATACAGATATGCAATGATGAAATGCAATGCACAAATGTAAACAATGAAGCCGCCACCATATTTTATTTATCCCGAGAGGGGAAAGGAAAATAATGATAAAACCTTAAAAGATCGGGTTCGGGAGTTGGTTACATGAGGGGAAGATGTTAACACCCCCTCATATCCGTTGTACTCAACGGGAACCATTTGAGGAATTTTGGTTTGCATAAACAGAGATAACCGCATAAAAAGAAATAAATTACCGCATATTAAACTGAAAAGGGAAAAAAAGAGTTTTTTATTATTTGGCTTGACGAGAGAGGCTCTTGCTCCTACGTATCCCCCAAGTACAATGAGGAAGTCAAAGCTTACGTAGTTCTTCCTGAAAAAGGTTTTGTCTGTTGGTTGTTTTTAGTGAACGATGCTTAGGTCGCATTCCACTGATACAACAGTATGCTTGTATGCTCGCTTCGGAGGCTTAAGCGTTTGTCTGTAGCAGGGGAATGGATAAAGCGTCATGCGTTTAAGAAAACAAAATAAAAGAGATTGAAAGTTGAAAAAAAAAGTTGACTGCACAAGGGCAGGAAAAACAGTTGTGTGGGTTGAGTGTCTTTTAAGATTTTAAGATATTGTTTAGTGAATGTGGATAACCTCATTGCCACAAGTCATCCGTCAAGGACGAGGTTATCCTAGCAAAGACAAGTCATCCGTCAAGCTCCGCCGTTTCATTCAGTTTATTATCGAATTAATTAAAAAGTGAGAATAGCCGGAAACGAGTCATCCGTCAGGCTCCTTCTATCTCATTTTTAATTAATAAGTATTTTAGGTTTTAGAATAAAAATAAGCTCAAAGCCACAAGTCATCCGTCAAGGACTAGCTTATTCTTATTCTACTTCTTGAGAAAAGATTACCACAGATTCCAGTTCAGATAAACAAAAGAAAAAGAAAGAGGTAGAAGATGATAGAGATGCAGATGAATACACATGAATGACCGATAATGATGATGCTGAACAGTTATAATGACATTAAATTAAATCACCGAAGCAAATATTAACTCAACAAATATCAGTCAAACAATTAATTGAACACGGTTAGTTAAAATAAAATAAGACAAAAGCGAGTCATCCGTCAGGCTCCTTCTTATTTTTTTTTAACTAACGTGTTTTAATCACTTTTTAAAAGTTCGGAATAATGATAAATTAAACCGCAAGTCATCCGTCAAGGACTTATTTATCATTATTCATTTTTTACTAACAATTTTCTTCACTAAAAACAAGCTCCGGAATAACAATAAATTAAACCGCAAGTCATCCGTCAAGGGCTTATTTAATTATTATTCATCTTTTATTAACAATTTTCTTCACTAAAAAAAAGGTTTCGGAATAACGATAAATTAAACCGCAAGTCATCCGTCAAAGGCTTGTTTTATCATTATTCATCTTATTTGTAAAAAAATTCAAGTTTAAACTATCATAAAATTAATTAAAATAAACAGCAGGGGTGTTTTAAATAAAATGGGTGTATGCACAGAATTTACAAAAAAAACTTAACAACAAACAGAAACTGAGCCCATATCTGATTTAGGCCCAATCTGCCTTAAACCGGATCGGGTCAACTAGACCCATGGATCAAACCCATATCCAGATCCAAACCAGTAAATAAAATTAAATCATTAAAAAAAGAAAATAAAAATAAATAAAGAAACCAACCGGAAGGTGCCATGTGGCACAAAGCTTTTCTTCTACTATGTAAACCGAGTTGACTCGGTTAGAACTCGGTAGCCATTAAAGAAACCTTAGAGCTTGGTTCCACAACAACACGAAAATCAAACGATCACCAAAACAAGCGAGTGAATAGTCAATTTGATAGTACTTTCCGCGTAGATCACGAATATGTCATTAGTTTTCTCAATCGGTGACCGTACAGACAGAAAAACGAACACCAAGTTCGGATCCAAAATTTCAAACGCGTGATTCACGCGAAAACAAGCAACAAAGACGAGTGGAAAAGGTTATAATCAGGTCCAGAAGCAAGAACCATCATCAATACACCTTGTTTTGGGTTCGAATCGGTCTAAAACGGAACTTGAATTTCAGACCAGAAATGGAGCTCCGATCTGCTCGTTTCCGGTAGTTTTTTGGTGATTTGGACGATGGAATTGGACTCAGAAGGGTTGAAAGCTTTGGGAAAGTGTATTTGATTTTGATTTTTGAGTGGTTTTGGAGGACGCCGGAATTTGGTGGCTCCTCGCCGGAAAATGGAATTCCGGCGGTGGCGCGCCGGAAGTGTTGGTGGAGGAAGGAAGAGTGTGTTTTTCTGATTTTTTATTGGATTGGGATGTGTGATTTTTGATTGGTCATGATTGAGTGATGTGAGGTGTGTATTTATAGTGGTAGCATTAGGTGAGTAATATTTGTGTAATAAAATGATTATGAGGTGGAGATGATGAGGTGTCGCAATGTGATTAGCCAAAAGCAAATAATTTTTATAAAATGATAAAAAAATGTCAAAATCAATAAGAAAAAATGAATAAAAATATAGAAAAATATAAAAATGAAATATAAACTTAAATAAAGAGATAAAAACTATTTTTGATTATTTTTGTTATTCTTCGTATAAAAAGATAAATTGCGACAAATTAAAAGAAATAAAGGAAAAAGAATAAATTGTAAAACAAAATTATCAAAAATCTATTTTTTGGGTATTTCTTAAGGAAAATAAGAAATAATTTTTAAATAAAATATTTATTTTGAAAAGCTCAAAATTAGGGTATTACAGCTGCCCTTATTTAATTGTCTTATACTCGAATGCGTAAATGACTTGCGCCTTTATGCGTTCGAAGTAAAAGATAATTAAATATAAATGCCCTAATTTTGTGGTGCGAATGTGATGTAATGATAATGAATGCATATGGAAGATGAAGGTGAAAACATACTTGGAATGATTGGTAACTGAGTACTGAGAATGAAATGATCATTACCCGCCCTATGGGTGTATGGATCATAAAAGACTGAGTCGCCTCCCCTCAGGGTGCGTTATCTCCAAAACTGATCATTACTCGCCCTATGAGTGTATTGATCATAAAAGAAAAACGAAGTCTTCTTCCCTCAGGGTACCTGAACTCCAAAATTGATCGTTACCACTTTACTGGTGTGTCGACCATAAAAATCATGAGATATCATAGCTTACCAACCAAACTTAGCAAACAATGATTTGAAATACTTTCTTGACTAATCTGAAGAACCATGAAAAGGACAACCTTCCGACCAATCCGGAAGATCAAGAGATAACATAGCTTACCAACCAATCTGGAAAACCATGATATGAAATGATTTATCAACCAATCAGAAAAACCTTGAAAAAACTTACCTTCCGACCAATCCGGAAAATCAAGAGATAACACAACTTACCAACCAATCTGGAAAACCATGATATGAAATGGTTTATCGACCAATCCGAAAAACCTTGAAAAAGACAACCTTCCGACTAATCCGGAAAATCAAGAGATAACACAGCTTACCAACCAATCTGGAAAACCATGATATGAAATGGTTTATCAACCAATCAGAAAAACCTTGAAAAAGCTTACCTTCCGACCAATCCGGAAAATCAAGAGATAACACAGCTTACCAACCAATCTGGAAAACCATGATATGAAATGGTTTATCGACCAATCCGAAAAACCTTGAAAAAGCTTACCTTCCGACCAATCCGGAAAATCAAAAGATAACACAGCTTACCAACCAATCTGGAAAACTGCAAGATAACTTTCCGACCAATCCGAAAAAATCACCTTGAGATAAAAGAATTTCCCGACCTATCCGGAAAAATGTGAGATAACTTTTCGACCAATCCGAAAAATTACCTTGAAATTTGAAAATTTCCCGACCTATTTGGAAAAATGTGAGATAACTTTTCGACCAATCCGAAAAATCACCTTGAGATTAGAGAATTTCCCGCCCTATCCGAAAAATTGTGAGATGAGATACTGACTTGAATCATTCACCATCCAATCTGGAGAACTAACAATCCGAACCGTAGCTCACTAAAAACTTGCTGGAGTAATTTACTGAGGTTTGAGGTATCTTGAAAAAGAGTACTCTCTGGGGAAAGAAAGTTGAACATTCTGCCATTATTCTTGGCAACTTTCAGGCACCTGTCTTGTTGAGAAACATAGTTCATCAATCAACTTGTTGTAGATGCGGAAACTCCATTGAGGATATGGTTTGGGAAACCAACTTGCAGAGGTATAGGTATCAACTTTACTGATGATGCAGTATGCTGACCAGCTTACTGGGGATAATGACTTATTGATCCATTCATTGGGAATGTTGTGCATAAGCTAACTTTATTGGAGAAAACGGTTTAACAACCGACTTGCTGAAAATGCGGTATTCCAACCGACTTACTGGGGATGAACAATTATCAACTGCCTCACTGGGGAAAGAAACGATTCCTCAACCTTTCACATGGAGAATATGATGTACTGGCCGATCTGCTTGGAGATGACACTTTGTTGACCAGTTCATTGGAGAAAAGATTCATCAACCCTTCTTGTTAAGAAATTACGATTCAATAACCGTTTTGTTGGAGAATTAGGTACATCAACCTTTTTCACTGAATGAGAGATCCAAGTTCGCAACCTATTAAAACAAAATTTTGAACATGTGCTTCATGAATGCATGATTATGTATATCTGATGCCTAAATGCAAAACTAATGCGCATGAATCATCTGATAATATGCAGGAGTTTGTGTGCATGTATGCGTGAATGCATGTATGCATGAATGCATGAATTTATGAGTTTCTGTTGAAGAGAGTTTGAATTTCCCGGCACCGAGAATCTGAGTAACTCTGATATTGTTGAAATGAGGACCCTTGCAAGCTTTTGTTGCGGAACGGGTGTTCAAACAGGCTTCCAAGGAGGAACAACAGCTTTCTTTGACTACAACAGCGTGCACTGAGAGTGGAAACTCTTCATCATCCATGGTATTGACAACCACGGTTCTGCCATATCTCACCACATGTAACTTTTCAGGAAGATGTAATCTTGACATAGTATGCCCCAAGCACTTGAATCCATGCTGGATATGCCCCTGACCAACTGATATTTGCAGTATAACCAAATCTCGAACCAGTTCACTCTGTATAAGCGGAGTATTCAACTTTTCTGCCCCTGATTGGCAGAATCCATAGATAACTTGCCCCTAGCTAGGAATGTCTCAAATCAGCTTTGCCCGTGATCAGACCGTAGCTCAAATTTCTCTAATGCCAAGTATTAATTTGCAAGTAAAATCATCATTTTTTTAAAGTGTTTTGCACATGCAAGTCTTTTGAAACACATATGATGTGTAGAAAAGACAGATGATTATTCAACAAACTGGAGGAGTCAGCTTAACAATATAATTGCCGAATGCTTTCAAAGTGAACCTAGCTTCAATTAGGTCTTTTGAGAGTTATAACATGCAATTAGGATTCATGTAAATTAAGCCAGAAAATGATATGAATTTGTGTTATCAGATTCCCCATACTTGAACCTTTGTTTGTCCTTAAGCATAGAAATATTGACTTTTTTTAGCACAGGTTTGAAACGGGACACGACAACTCTAATCATACGTGGTTGCCGGCTAAAGAAGAAAATCAAGTAATAATATCAATACCAAGGGTACTGTAATAACACAAAACAACATAATGCAGTCAGAGACTCTCATCATATGAAGACAAATCTAAAGAATTTTATTGTGACTCTAACTTTTGCTTAAATTTTATTCACCCTTTTCATTCAAGCGCAATCACATTAAGCCCGTTATCTTGTACACGCTCATGGTAGAAAGATTTGTTAGTGATTATGATCATATATCGAGGGGAGCTGGTAAAATCAGTTTGGTAAACCCCTCTTTCTCTTCCAAATGTAGTTGTGGGGGATCGGATAGCAACCCGCCCTACCAAGTTCAGAACCTGACTCCTCTGAACCAACTACTAAATGGGTATATTTACGATGGTTTTTCAACAACTGCTAGGTTAAACAACCGAGTGAGGGTCATCTAACTCAATTAGTGCATTCCCACTTTTGAAATTAACCAAAGTATTCAAATTTTCATTTATGGATCATTCACTTATGTTCATCGATTTCCTACTTAGTTTGTGCCCAAGATGGTGCCGACTGCTAAGATAAACTACTGAGGGTTACTTAAAAACTTATGTTCAGGTCTTCGTCAAAATCGGTACTCAAATTGATCTTACATACTTCTAAGAGTCAAAGGTGTTAAGACAGTACCGATTTTATTTAATCATTTCTGAACTTTCATAATGGCCTAAAGTGCAAAACAACCTATATACTCTTAAAGTGTCATGTCAGGTGTCAAACCAAAATTGCTTATTTTTCCTTTCTTAAAAAGATATATCTCAAGAAACTAGGAGAATCAGATAACAACAAAGCATATGCAAGAATGGCTCAATTCAATAATTTTTATTTTATGAAATAATGAAAGAAAGTAAAACGATGCGTTACATCATCAAATAGGTTCTTTCACCATTGAAAGCATATATCAACAAAGACCAGTTATTTGTTTTTCATCATCCTCGCTCCAAGTTTGTAAGCAATAAAATAAGAAAAAAGCGATGAACACAAATGGATTGATTTCAAAAACATGCATGTTTATTATATTAAAAAAAAACTAGACGAAGTACATAATCTTAAAAGCAAACAAATGCTTGACAAGAAAGAAATAAAAAGCTAGTTTGCAAAGACTATGTTTGAAAAACACAGGTGCAGCCTATCTCGACTATTTCCATTATTCTCTTCATCTTTTGGCATAGCAAATTGTTCAAAAACCAAGATTTGAGAAACTTGATGAATGCCCCACTTACTGCTTATCTTTTGATAACCGGTTCACCATCCTCGAAAGACAACAATTGCTTATCACGAAGCTCTTGTATCTTATACTTGAAAGATCTACAGTTATCAGTGGTATGCCCCTCAGTTCCAGCATGATAATCGCACTTAGCCTCTGTGTCATACCAATCAGGGAATGGTTCAGTCAATGACTTTTGAACCTTAGGAACCACCAATCCATTGTGTACAAGATAAGGAAGGAGTCGACTGAAAGACATAGGGACCGGATCAAAGACTTTTCTAGGTCGCTGCTGGGCCTGTTGTGGCTGTTGAGCTTGTTGAGGCACATGATTCCCATGCATTTGAACAAGATATCCTTGGAACTGCTGATGTTACATTGTTGGTACATATGGATATGGAAAATATGGGAACTGAACAGGAGCCTGGTCATTTTCAGAAGTATCAGCATCAATTTCCTCCTTTTCTTCATCTGTGAAGTTATTACTAGCCTTCTATTTTCCATCCTGAGAACTAGCAGTAAGCTGAATCTTGCCACTTTTGATCGCCATTTCAATTTTTTCCCCAATTCGAACCAAGTCAGAGAAGTCCGAGGAAGTACTACTAATCATATTTTCAAAGTATGCCCCTTGCAGAGTGTTGATGAACATGTCCACAAGTTCTGTCTCTAGGAGTGGTGGACGTACTTGAGAAGCTAATGCTCTCCACCTTTGTGCATAGACCTTGAAGGATTCATTATCATTTTGAGTCATATTCTGAAGTTGAGTACGATTGGGACCCATATCCATGTTGTATTGGTACTGCTTAAGGAAGGCATTAGCCAAATCTCTCCATGAAAGGATACTACCACCCTTGAGTTGCATGTACCAATTGAGAGGCACCTCAGCAAGACTGTCTTGGAAATAGTGGATCATCAACTTATCATCATGAGAATAAGAAGCCATTTTCCTGATATACATGATCAGATGGTTCTTTGGGCAACTCAGACCCTTGTACTTTATGAAGTCAGGCATCTTGAACTTTGGTGGGAGCACCACATCAGAAACCAAGTACATCTTTGTGAAATCTAACGGATCACTACCCGTTTCTACCAGATTCAATCTCTCCTCTAGAGCCTGGAATTTCTGCATAGTCTCCTTTATCTGAGGGATAGTAGAGTCCACTTTTGACACATCAGTATGTATCACATTACCCCGGTGAGCATTCATAGGGTCAACCAAATTCCCTTGTGACAGATTGAGTCCTTGACGAACTGAAGGTACTCTATTCTGATTCTCGACAGCTTAGAAACCGGATGGAACATCAAACACAAACGGCACATATTCAGGTAGAGCATATCTAATTGGTACACCATGAGGTGGCCAATTCACATTAGTCACTGAAGCATTCTCTCGTGGGATCTCAACAATAGGTACCGGAACCTCATTCACAGCCGGTCCTGGTGGCAGATTCAAACTGGACAACATCTCTATAACTCTGTCCAACTTTCCACCCATCTGATTCACTTTGCCTTGCAAGGCATCATGTTTTTCCTTCTAGTTGTCCATGGTGCAGTGTAAAACTTTCTAGACCAAATACCGGTGCCGGGAAGGTAACTGTTGGAATGAATAAATGAAAATGAGATTTTTTTTTTTTTTTGAAATATGCATGATTTTTTTTATGAATGAAAATGCATGGTTTTTTTTTTTTAAAGACTTTTTCCACATTTTTTGTAAATGTATGAGAGATGAATATGCATGATTATTTTCATGTATGCATGGATGTCATGAATGCAAAATGTATGAATGGAATGCCTGTATAGATTCAGTGTAGCATTTTATCATCTGGCGAACTTGATCTCAAAGTCATAAATCTTCCATATTCATAACAACAGGGTTCTTTTCAAAATGGAATCTTTAAGGCCAAAAGTGCAAAGTTACCTGTAACCCACCCTCTCACATGTTGTTCTAGGGTTGACACGGTTACCCAAAATCCTCGATTACTTTTTCCAAAAGCAACCTCATCTGGTTGAGATTATAACACCAACTGGACGAGTCAACATTATAACCTCGACACAGGTTCTAAACAGCGGGTCCTAAAAAAATTTCAGACACCTAATAAGGCCACCAGAGTCCTGGACCCCTCAAGGAAACATGAAGCCCACAAAGCATTCGCCAAGGAGTCCAATTATTCCAAGGGAATCTCTTCTGGTCGAGACCGTCATATCCAAGCCCAGAGACATCCGTCAGGGACCCCAATATAACAATCCCTCATCTAATCCTGAGTATCGCTCTAGCTCGGGTACGGAGCATAATCACACTGTAACCAAGAACCAAGCCATAAAGGCAAAAAGAAAAAAAAAGGAGTAGAAGAGAAGACAAAGCCAGCAAATCCAGACAGTTCAATATTTTGCGGTAAAATAAAAGATAGGACAGATACGGCTAACCTGACATAAGCAAACCAAAAGCCCCAAATTAGGCTTAACTCACTAATCATCGTCCCCAATGAAGTCGCCAGCTGTAGTACCCGGCGCAAAAAAATATACAGATATGCAATGATGAAATGCAATGCACAAATATAAACAATGAAGCCGCCACCATATTTTATTTATCCCGAGAGGGGAAAGGAAAATAATGATAAAACCTTAAAAGATCGGGTTCGGGAGTTGGTTACATGAGGGGAAGACGTTAACACCCCCTCATATCCGTTGTACTCAACGGGAACCATTTGAGGAATTTTGGTTTGCATAAACAGAGATAACCGCATAAAAAGAAATAAATTACCGCATATTAAACTGAAAAGGGAAAAAAAGAGTTTTTTATTATTTGGCTTGACGAGAGAGGCTCTCGCTCCTAAGTATCTCCCAAGTACAATGAGGAAGTCAAAGCTTACGTAGTTCTTCCTGAAAAAGGTTTTGTCTGTTGGTTGTTTTTAGTGAACGATGCTTAGGTCGCATTCCACTGATACAACAGTATGCTTGTATGCTCGCTTCGGAGGCTTAAGCGTTTGTCTGTAGCAGGGGAATGGATAAAGCGTCATCCGTTTAAGAAAACAAAATAAAAGAGATTGAAAGTTGAAAAAAAAAGTTGACTGCACAAGGGCAGGAAAAACAGTTGTGTGGGTTGAGTGTCTTTTAAGATTTTAAGATATTGTTTAGTGAATGTGGATAACCTCATTGCCACAAGTCATCCGTCAAGGACGAGGTTATCCTAGCAAAGACAAGTCATCCGTCAAGCTCCGTCGTTTCATTCAGTTTATTATCGAATTAATTAAAAAGTGAGAATAGCCGGAAACGAGTCATCCGTCAGGCTCCTTCTATCTCATTTTTAATTAATAAGTATTTTAGGTTTTAGAATAAAAATAAGCTCAAAGCCACAAGTCATCCGTCAAGGACTAGCTTATTCTTATTCTACTTCTTGAGAAAAGATTACCACAGATTCCAGTTCAGATAAACAAAAGAAAAAGAAAGAGGTAGAAGATGATAGAGATGCAGATGAATGCACATGAATGACCGATAATGATGATGCTGAACAGTTATAATGACATTAAATTAAATCACCGAAGCAAATATTAACTCAATAAATATCAGTCAAACAATTAATTGAACACGGTTAGTTAAAATAAAATAAGACGAAAGCGAGTCATCCGTCAAGCTCCTTCTTATTTTTTTTTAACTAACGTGTTTTAATCACTTTTTAAAAGTTCGGAATAATGATAAATTAAACTGCAAGTCATCCATCAAGGACTTATTTATCATTATTCATTTTTTACTAACAATTTTCTTCACTAAAAACAAGCTCCGGAATAACAATAAATTAAACCGCAAGTCATCCGTCAAGGGCTTATTTTATTATTATTCATCTTTTATTAACAATTTTCTTCACTAAAAAAAATGCTTCGGAATAACGATAAATTAAACCGCAAGTCATCCGTCAAGGGCTTATTTTATCATTATTCATCTTATTTGTAAAAAATTTCAACTTTAAACTATCATAAAATTAATTAAAATAAACAGCAGGGGTGTTTTAAATAAAATGGGTGTATGCACAGAATTTACAAAAAAACTTAACAACAAACAGAAACTGAGCCCATATCTAATTTAGGCCCAATCTGCCTTAAACCGGATCGGGTCAACTAGACCCATGGATCAAACCCATATCCAGATCCAAACCAGCAAATAAAATTAAATCATTAAAAAAAGAAAATAAAAATAAATAAAGAAACCAACCGGAAGGTGCCACGTGGCACAAAGCTTTTCTTCTACTTTGTAAACCGAGTTGACTCGGTTAGAACTCGGTAGCCATTAAAGAAACCTTCGAGCTTGGTTCCACAACAACACGAAAATCAAACGATCACCGAAACAAGCGAGTGAATAGTCGATTTGATAGTACTTTCCGCGTAGATCACGAATATGTCATTATTTTTCTCAATCGGTGACCGTACAGACAGAAAAACGAACACCAAGTTCGGATCCAAAATTTCAAACGCGTGATTCACGCGAAAACAAGCAACAAAGACGAGTGGAAAAGGTTATAATCAGGTCCAGAAGCAAGAACCATCATCAATACACCTTGTTTTGGGTTCGAATCGGTCTAAAACGGAACTTGAATTTCAGACCAGAAATGGAGCTCCGATCTGCTCGTTTCCGGTAGTTTTTTGGTGATTTGGACGATGGAATTGGACTCAGAAGGGTTGAAAGCTTTGGGAAAGTGTATTTGATTTTGATTTTTGAGTGGTTTTGGAGGACGCCGGAATTTGGTGGCTCCTCGCCGGAAAATGGAATTCCGGCGGTGGCGCGCCGGAAGTGTTGGTGGAGGAAGGAAGAGTGTGTTTTTCTGATTTTTTATTGTATTGGGATGTGTGATTTTTGATTGGTCATGATTGAGTGATGTGAGGTGTGTATTTATAGTGGTAGCATTAGGTGAGTGATATTTGTGTAATAAAATGATTATGAGGTGAAGATGATGAGGTGTCGCAATGTGATTAGCCAAAAGCAAATAATTTTTATAAAATGATAAAAAATGTCAAAATCAATAAGAAAAAATGAATAAAAATATAGAAAAATATAAAAATGAAATATAAACTTAAATAAAGAGATAAAAACTATTTTTGATTATTTTTGTTATTCTTCGTATAAAAAGATAAATTGCGACAAATTAAAAGAAATAAAGGAAAAAGAATAAATTGTAAAACAAAATTATCAAAAATCTATTTTTTGGGTATTTCTTAAGGAAAATAAGAAATAATTTTTAAATAAAATATTTATTTTGAAAAGTTCAAAATTAGGGTATTACAGTGATGTAGTGGTTCGGCGGGGGGCAATTATTTCCCAATCAAAGCACTGCAATTGTTCTTTGCAATCATCTTTGGTTTCAGGCAAGGCTTTTAGTGGCAATTCTATTTCATCTTCCAACATTAGGAATTGTAATGATTTATTTTTGAAGAAACATGAGAAGGAAGTCGCGGGTAAAGTTTGGCGAGGTGCTCAAAATTTGGGAGTTGATTGCTCAGCAGGGGGTAATGATGGTCTGGGTTTTGAGGCGGTGAGTCAGATGGAGGAGAGGTGTTACCGAGAGATTCAAGATAATGAAAAAAGAGATGAGACAGAAAGTATCCGAAGGGCGCAATCCAATGCTCGTTTCCAATGAAGGTATTATCTTTGAATTTGAGGGGGTGGGGAGGGACGGCCAAGAGTAGGAGGCTCAGTTCTATTATTCGTAAAAATAATTGTGAGGTATGTTTGTTTCAAGAGACCAAAAAATTTGCTTTTGATGACTACATTATTCATAACTTATGGGGAAACCAAGATGTTGGTTGGGTGGTTCAACTATCCGATGGTCTATCCGGAGGTATGATTACTCTATGGAATTCAACTTCTTTTAATTTGTTGGAAAGTTTCTCCGGTCATGGCTTTTTGGGTGTGAAACTTGAAAGAAATGGTAGTGTTCTGTTTTTTGTTAATATCTACTCTCCTTGCTCTTTGGTTGGAAAGAAGCGGTCGTGGGAGGAATTATTACATGTTAAACGACATTTCGGTGATGGGGAGTGGTGCGTGGGAGGCGATTTTAACGCTGTTCTATCCGCGTCGGAGAGAGTGGGCAACAGCATGAATGATAAAATAGGGGAAATAAATTTGTTTCATAGTTTCGTGGAAAACATGGAGTTGATTGATATCCCGGTTCTTGGCAAGAAGTTTACATGGTTTAGTGCAAATGGGCAATCTATGAGTCGTATTGACCGGTTTTTATTATCTGAAGGATTCATTCAAAATCAGTGCATTTCTAGTCAATGGATAGGTAACCAAGATATCTCTGATAATTGTCCCATATGGTTAGAGGCTGAGGTGTTGAATTGGGGTCCGAAGTCGTTTCGAGTAATCAATGGGTGGTTGGAACACCCGGATTTTTATGCGTTTGTGGAGAAGGAATGGCAGAGCTTTAGTGTGAAAGGGAAGATGGCCTATGTCGTGAAAGAAAAATTCCGTTTACTTAAAGAAAGACTAAAACTATGGAACCGTAATGTTTTTGGGATCCTTGATATTAATATTGACAAGACGGTGCATGAACTCAATGATAATGAAGGCTTGTATGGAGGTGATTCTGATGATGTTGATCTAATTAGGAGGGAGGCTTTGAATAAAGATTTTTGGCAGCAACTTATGTATAAAGAAAGTATCCTAAAACAAAAATCTAGATTGAGGTGGGTAAAAGAAGGCGATTCAAATTCTAATTTTTTTCACGAATCTATTAAGAGTAGGCGGCGGAGGAATCAATTGGTTGCTCTTCATGACGGCGATCAAATGATCCAGGGGGTTGAGGAGATTAAGGGGTATGTACAGAACTTTTTTGCCAATAATTTTACTGAAAAGTGGGTGAAAAGACCAACTTTGAATGGCATCCATTTTGAAAAACTCTCGGAGCATGATAATCTTGTTTTGATGGCACCTTTCACTATGGATGAGATCAGAGAAGTAGTGTGGGAAAGTGACGGTAATAGATGTCCCGGACCTGATGGTTTTAATTTCAACTTTATTAAAACGTGTTGGGATATCGTCAAAAGTGACATTTTGGCTTTCATGGTTGAATTTCATCACACTGCTGTACTACCGAAGGCTATAACAGCATCGTTCTTAACACTTATTCCTAAAAGAGATCACCCTCAAACTCTCCTAGATTACCGGCCTATTTGTTTAATTTCTTGTTTGTATAAAATATTATCAAATGTCTTGGCGGGTCTTTTGAAAAAAGTGTTGGGCAACGTTATCTCGAAATTACAATCTGCTTTCTTACCTAATAGGCAGATTTTAGACGGAGTGGTTGTTGTCAATGAATTATTGGATTTGGCTAAACGTCGGAAAAATCAATGTATGTTTTTCAAGGTAGACTTCGAAAGGGCTTACGACACTGTGAATTGGAACTTTCTGGAATATATGATGCGTAGAATGGGTTTTGTGGAGGGTTGGTGCCAATGGATCAGAACTTGTGTTTGTCAAAGCACGATGTAAGTTTTAGTGAACGGAAGTCCTACGGCTGATTTTGAAGTGGGTAAAGGTTTGAGGCAAGGTGACCCTCTGTCTCCATTTTTTTTCTGATTGTTGCAGAAGGACTTACTGGCCTTATGTGTAAGGCTGAAGGTAATTCTGTTTTCCAAGGGTACAATGTTAGTCATTCTATCAAGTTTCATACTCTCCAATTTGCGGATGATACCATTTTTGTGGGGGAAGGCAACAATGACAATTTGTGGACTATTAAAACTGTTCTTAGAAGCTTCGAAATTGTCTCCGGCTTAAAGGTGAACTTCCATAAAAGTTAACTTTATGGGGTTAACCTTGATGATAACTTTTTGAGGGCAGCAGCCTCTTTCCTTCATTGCGGGGTCGATAAAATTCCTTTTCGATTCCTTGGCATACCGGTTGGTGCTAACCCACGAAGAAGGGATATTTGGAATACCATTATTGAGATAATGAAGAAAAGGTTGAGTACTTGGAATGGACGCCATCTTTCTATTGGAGGTAGAGTAACTCTTATTAATTCCGTCCTTTCAAGTTTACCGTTATATTTTTTCTCTTTTTTCAAGGCTCCGGTTTGTGTGATTAAGGAATTGGTAAATATTCAACGTAGTTTTCTTTGGGGTGGTGGTTTGGATAGTAATAAAATGTGTTGGGTTAGTTGGGAACGGATTTGTCAACCAAAAATCAATGGGGGTTTGGGTGTCAAGAATTTAACTTTATTTAATTCGTCCCTCTTGACTAAATGGAAGTGGAGATGTTTGCATGAAATGGACGCACCTTGGTTCGATTTGTTGAATTTTCGATATGGTGACTTAGCTTCAAACTTTTTTACATATTCAAGGTAGTTGTGATCTTAGTAAATCTTCTATATGGTGGCGTGACATTAGACGGTTAGGAGGCAAGGAAGAGGGGGGATGGTTTCGGCAAAATATTAGTAGTCTTTTAGGCGACGGCAATGTTATTGATTTTTGGAATGAAAAGTGGATAGGTACAACCCCTTTAAGTGTGGTTTATCCAACACTCTACAGTAACTCTCGGCAGCAGAGGTGTTTTATTTCAAATATGGGAAGTTGGGATGATAATGAGTGGAATTGGCATTTTGAGTGGCTGGTTGAGTGCAATGAGTATGATTCCATTTTAGTTGAAGAATTGCTCGATATGCTTGCAACAGTTAGACCGAGCAGAGATGTTAGTGACCGCCGTAAATGGATTCCGGAAGAGTTGGGCGAATTCTCTGTTAAATCGGCTTACAAGGTTCTGTAATATAGGGTGTTAATGACTCCTTTGGACATTCTAACAACCAAAGCTTTGAAAAAGTTGTGGTGCAACAACGTTCCGTCCAAAATCAATATGTTCGGATGGCGTTTACTTTTAGACAAGCTTCCTACTAGAGATGCTCTTTATAAAAAAGGTATTGTTACAAATTTTTTTGGCCAATTTTGTGTTTTCTGTTATCAACAAGCGGAAGATACAGCCCACATTTTCTTTCTTTGTGCGATTACCGCAAATGTGTGGCGGGGGATTTATAATTGGATGGGTATTACCTCTATCCCTTTCTCTACAATATCAGAACATTTTTTATCCTTTGGGAAGGTACTTAATGGAAAGAAGATGAAGAGGTTTCGACATGTAATTTGGTTGGCTACAACCTGGTGCGTTTGGCAAAAGCGCAATAACATTGTGTTTCGAGGTGCTCATGTGGTCGTCTCTTCCTTAGTGAAACAAATCATATATATAGCTTTTTTATGGTGTATTGGTAGGACAAAGGCTACGGTGTCTTTCACTTTTGATGAATGGTGTATTAATCCGTTACAATGGTTTTATCGGATGTAAGGTCTCTTTGATGTATATGGGTTGAGTACCCCTCTTTGTACTCCTTTTTTAATACAATTTTTGCTTATCAAAAAAAAAAAACTTAGATAACTTTGGACATCATAAAAGCATTAAAGATGTATGTTAATTTTGAAACGAAGTAAACAAATCCCTATTTTTGGTCATATTTGATCCATATTAAAATAGATATATTCCTATTTTAAAGGTATATTTTATTCTATATAAAGGGAGTTTAGAAACAAGGATTAACAAGAATTGAAGGGTTTTGAAGTCAACAGGTAAACAAGTGATTAAATAGGGTTTGCTCTTGGTAATATTACTAGGGTTGGTGTTTATTCTTCATTCTTGGGAAGCACTATAAATTAAGTTTCTTGGTCACGGGAAAAAACTTAGGATTAGGGTAGAGTTAGGATTGAAGACCTTCTCTTATAACTTTAATTTGGGATTTCTTTGTAACGCTACCGTAAGTATTATAGTGGAACAGGTAGGTGCTCTCTCCCCAAAACTAGGTCGGTTTGACTGAACTGGATAAACAAATTATTATTGTGTCCTTTATTATTTTCGCTGTTTATTGTTCGGGATTATTAGTCATATGACTTTATTTGATTTCTTATTCGTTTTGCTCCACACATCAAGTATTCTATTGGTGTGAACATACCTTATTTTTCACAATAATTGGCGCCCACCGTGGGGCAAGGTTCTAACGAAGTAAGCATCATGAGTTCTAAGTGTGAGATTGAAAAGTTCACCGGGGGTAACAACTGAGGGTTGTTGAAGGTGAAGATGAGAGCAGTATTAGTTCATAACAATTGTGTAGAGGCGTTAAAGGGTAACACATATGTGCCGGAAACTCTCTCGGATGCTAAGAAGACTGCGATGGATGAAAAAACATCGAGTGCTATAACTTTGTGTCTTGGTGACAAAGTGTTGAGAGAGATAGCAAAGGAAAAATCTGCAGTTGCTATGTGGACCAAATTTAATGCAATATGGGACATAAGCAATGTCTAATGCAACAAAATAAGATCATCGACGATTTGGCGAATATTGATGTGAATTTAGAAGACGAGTACAAAGCCTTTCATTTGTTGTGCGATTTACCTAGATCGTTTGAAAATCTCAAAGATGCTTTGCTCTATGGCAAAGAAGGCATTATCACCTTAGAGGAGGTTCAATCGGATTTGAGAACCAAGGATATAACTAAGTTAAAAGACTTGAAGATTGATGATAATGCCGAAGGCTTGAATGTTTCGGGAGGTAAAAGTGAGCACAAAGGAAGAGGGAAGAGAAAGAAATATGGGTGCGAGTCTAGGCCAAAGAGTTATAGTGGTAGCAAGTTAAAGTTTTTCCATTGTCAAGAACCGGGTCATTTCAAGAAGAAATGTCCTCAGAGACAGGTGGTGGTAATACGTCTTCTCATACTTCCGTTGCTGAGGAGGTAGGCTATGAGATTGCAGAAGCACTCATAGTCGCAAGTTGGGAACCATAGAAGGATAGTCATCCTGGAGAGGCGGTGGTAATAATACTTGACATCAGCCAAAAGAGGCGGTGGTAATAATACTCGACATCAGCCTGGAGAAGCGGTGGTAAAAATACTCAGGTTCTGTCTGAAACAATGAACCATGTTATGAGGATGAAGGTGCACTAGTGGTATCGAGTTGGGAATTGGAGATGAGTTGGGCAGGGATTCTTGATGCTCTTTTCCATATATGTTTGAGAAATGATACTTTGAGATTCTAGAGCTATTTGAAGGTGAAGAACGCAAAGCTTGTAAGGTTCAAGGTATGAGTTATGGTTTAAGAACCAAGAATTTTCTTTTACATTATGTGATGTATGTTTCCTGAACTTATGCAAAGATAATTGGTAAGGTACCAAAGAGTGTGGTTTATAGTTGTTAATTGGTCTAATACTATTGGTCATGCATATGTAACTAGTGGTGTTTCTCATGACATTGATGACTTATGAAGTTTCAGGTCGGAGATTATTAGTGATATAAGTTTGACTGGACTAGTGAATCAAGGATTACTAGGTGATGGAATTAAACTTGTATTGTCATATACTAACAATGACTTGAAAGTTGTTTCAGAGCAGTTTGAAAAGTTTTACAGGTTACAAGGTGGAAATCATAGAAGGGATACTTGACTTGTGATTTTGGTGAATGAAACTCAGCTTGAGTTGGAGTCTTTTCTTATTGAGACTAGATGAAGACTATCAACATCAACTCTTGGCTATCAAATCAGTGATAGGGAGAAGATTTGTATTGTTGCACCGAAGACGTATTCCTATGAAGACCTTGGGTTTGATTTAATTGTGGCTGAAGAACTGCAAAAACTTAAAAGAAAAAATATTCAGGGAGGCAATTGGATGCACGATATTCAGACTTGGGAACTTGTGGGGGTTACATATGGTAGCCGTGAACAAGGATAGTTTGATGGTGCAGCTTGTAGGACTACCTAAAAATCCAAGGTTAGTCGGAGACAAGAATTCTTCATGAATACGGGAGGTATTCCGGGGGATGAAGAAGGTTCAGTGTTACTTGTGAAACTACCTAAAATTCATATGGTAGTTGGTTACAAGATCTTCAAGAGGGCGGAAGGTATTCCGAAGGTTGAAGAGGAGGTGGTACATCTTGTGATACTACATAGGGTAGTTGGATGCAATTGGAAAAATCAAATCAAAAAGCTTTTGTTTCTAGCAAGAGTTGATGGAAACAAGTAGAGGTGTAGAGATCAAGGTTCAAGCATTACTTGGACTTTATTAACTTCGTCGAACATTACGCGGAGGTTGGAGAGAGCAACAAGGTGGTTGATGGGAAGTTGGCATCACCATCGATTTAAAGGCAAGGTGGAGAATTGTCATAATTGTCTTGACATCTCATTAGAATAAAAAATGGAACACAAAAATAGCATAGAAGAAATGTGGGTGCAAGGCGTAGGAGGTATGGGCCACAGTCAAGCATGGCGCGGCACACAGGGGGCATTGCGCGGCGCGCAGGTGGGCAACCAGAATTTTCTGTTTGGTGGTTTTTAGGGGCTATTTTTTGTTATATTTATTCCATATTAAAATAGATTTGTTTTTATTTTAAAGGTATATTTTATTCTACATAAAGGGAGGTTTAGAAATAAGGATTAACAAGAATTGAAGGGTTTTGAAGCCAAAAAGGAAACTATTGATTAAAGAGGATTTGCTCTTGGTAATATTATTAGGGTTAGTGTTTATTCTTCATTCTTGGGAAGCACTATAAATTAAGTTTCTTAGTCACGGGAAGAAACTTGGGATCATGGTAGAGTTAGAATTGAAAACTTTCTCTTGTAACCCTAGTTTAAGATTTCTTTGTAACGGCTCAGAAAGTATTATAGTGGAACGAAGATGTGCTCTCTCCCAGACTAGGTTGGTTTGTATGAATTTGGTAAATAAACTATTATTGTCTCATTTTATGTTCGCTGCTTATTGTTCGTGATTATTATTGTCATCTCACTTTATTTAATTGTTTATTCGTTTTGCTCCACACATCAAGTATTCTATTGGTATGAACTTACCTTAATTTTCACAACAGATTTCCACGAAATCTCAAAATTATTTAAATTTTAAATTTCTACATCGAAACACACTTTATGAATTTTTTTTTATAGCAACCTCTCAAGTTTATTTCTCTTATAAAAGTCATCTTCAACTGTTATATCATGTTATACTAACATATTTTTTGGAAACACGATATTCAATCACCAATTGATTTGGGGAATATAACCTCACATGTGTCCAGTAGTGAAAATTTCAAATAAAGTTTGTGCATTTGATCTGCTTAAAAATAAGGTACTAGATAGGACAATGTCAGTTGCACTGCGTTTGATTGTGAAATTGTTTCAGGGACTGGACAAATCAAGTGGCAAGGGACAACACAAAAACAAAAATTCTTGTCTCCCACTAAACCACAGCACAACTTTTTGTCCATAGTACAAGTGGTCTAAAATATCAAAATACATTTTTTTTCACCAAACATCGTATAAAACAAAAAATTATTCAATATCATAAAAATTTGTCCTGTGCTATTTTATCTAGTGTTGTACTGTTCTATCTTATGTTGTACTGTTCAATACTTAGTGTTTAACAGATCAAACACACCCTATATGAAATTTTCAACATAGAAAGTGGTACGAGTACTTGAGATCTTAAAAGGAAGTATATATCGAGGTAACTTCACCACCAAGTCAAATTATCACCCCCACATATTAATTACTCTCGATTCATTTTTCTTTTTAATTGTCGGTCTAAAAAAACTCTTTACTAAGATAGTAGATTTTATTGTGTAAAAACAAAATAGTTGATTTTATGAGTTATGTTTTTCATTCTACTTTTGCTTAAGCCCCGTTTGACCTGACATATTTTTTACTTTTTTTTCTTCTTCTTAAAAATAGTAAAGAAGGAAAAATTGTGTTTGACTTTACTTCTCTTTATTTTTTAATTCTTTACTTTATTTCTCTAATACTTTTAAGGAGAAATATGACTAAATTCAATTTTATACATCTCTATTTCATTTAATAAAAAATAGAAAAGTAGAAAATAAGTCGGGCCAAATAGGACCTTCATCAACAATATAATAATTTATTAATTATCTATTTTTGTGCACAACATGCATTAATATCTTCCAATCATTAATGAGAGAAAAAAGAAACATGTGGCAATAATATTTAATTTATTGCTTAATGGCTAGGAGAAAAACATTGTAAAATATTTTCTAAAATATTTTTCTTATAATATAATTGTTCCTAAATATTATATAATATTATAATATTATCATATTATATATAAATATATAGATATATTTCCTAGATACATAGAAGTGGTTATTGGCTATCAAAAGGAAACACCTCTTGATTGTATTCTTAGGTAGTTTTTGGTGGGTGGGTGCCGGTTTTCTTTTTCCGGTTTTGTACTAATGTTGCTTTTGTGATTTGGGTATAGTTCTGTTTGTTCTTTTGCTCTCATGTGGGTAGAGTACCTCTTGTACTTTAATCAACTTTATATTATGTATATCATTTTGTCGCTACAAAAAAAAAAGATCAAGATCAAGATTATCTATTTTTTTTACAACATATGTATTATTTAATCTTTCATATCATTAATGAGAGAAAAAACTTATATATTTGACAATTGAAAGTCTTAATTTATTAAAGGCTAAAAGAAAATAAATTAAATGCTGATGGTTTATGATAAGATACAATGGACCTATTTGATCTAAAGGTCCTTATTTAAACAAAAAGATCAAATTTTAAAAAGGACTAACTTGATTAACAAAATATAGTTAAGAGACCAAAATGAAACTTTTAATAGTTAAGGGACCAAAATAAAAACAAAAAATTAGTTAAGAGACCAAAACTGTATTTTAGCCTTTATTAAAACGATACTTAAAAAATAAAAAAATAAATCTATTCTAAAATGACAGTTAAAATAGAATGGAGTAGTAAATGAAATAATCTAAGGGATACTATTACTTGAGAGAATACGACAAAAGGAAGAATTGGAAAAACAGTGAATAAAATTCACTTAAACCATTGGTTTTCACAATGAAACCATTTTTTCTATAAGCAGAAAATTTATTCCATAGGAGAGTACAAGGAACATTATATATATATTTATACAATCAACACAATAATTATAACTATATTATAATATTATCAAAAGAAGAAAACAATATCTTATAATTGTACACGCAACAAACACCATGCATTAGTACATACATATCATGCTGGATTTTGCACACTTTTCTCCTTATTCTCTTGATCTTCACCTTCTTTTTCTTGCTTGTTCACATTATCTATAATTGGTATTGAGAAAACTTCACAAGGAATTCCCAACGGATTCACTATAACAATGTTTGTCATTGGATCTAGTGCAAAGTCTTCCTCTATAGATACCTTATTTTCAGCTTTCTTATAAATAGCATATAGTAGCATTTGAAGTAGACCCAAGATGAACCCCAATACATTTGGTATCTGCACATAAGACAAGAAATATTTATTTAAAAAATAAATAATTTTATTCACAATATACTCCTTTGTGTGTTAATCTTTTGATTTTCTTTATGAAAATGACACTTTTAAAATTTGAAGTCCGGTCAAAAAAATAAATAAAACTTGACCAAAATTTTCTTAGAGGGTCAACCCAACTTGATAAATGGCCTAATAAGGTGTTAAAATAAAAATATATTTCGATCGACATCTAGAATTTTTTTTTTTTTTAATCCCCAATTTTGAAATTTACATAAATGATTTTAGAGAAGGGCTCTTAGTTACAATAAAAAGGCCTAAAACAATAGATGTTAACTGCACTGAATTTAAATCCAGCATGCAAAATATCAAGACCCTTAATTGAGGGCCCTAAAGCAAAAGTTAGTTTATTGACTAATTTACCCTTAGACCAACCCAATTTTTGTTAGTATAGAAGTTAGTTTAAACATTACTCGTTAGTATAGAAGTTGGAAATATATACTTACATAGATGCATAGATCCTTGAGCATGAAGCCATAAAAAAACCACACTATGGCACTTAGAGTGAGGAAAAGTGATAAATTAAATGGCATGAACTCGACACTCTTCGTTCGAATAACCTTTGCCTACACATCAAGAAATCATTTGATACTATAAGATACGAGAATTAAATGAAAATAAAAAATAAAAAATAAAAAAGAGAAAAAAACTTTGCAATTAGAATATTTTTTACTCACCATAATGGCTAAAGGAGATGCAAAGACACAAATTGCAAAAGATGTGCAAATCCATCCTAGGACTTGCACACGAAGGGAACCTTGCATAGCAAAATGGGTTGTAAGGAATATCAAGACAAAAGAACCCACATTCATCGCCATAAATAGTTTAAAAGTTAAGATCTGCAAAAACAATAATTATGAATCATCCTTGGTTAGGGTTAAACATACTATACAAAAAAGAATATAATTGTAATTTGTAAATGATTAATAAAATGATGAATGATATGAGAGTTTGCATGCGAACATATCAAGATTGTTTTTAATTGGCTAATGGAACTTTTGACCAATCATATTTTCCATCATATATATAAGAGGAAAGTTGTTACTATCTTTTTATTGACAGAAACTCGTTAGCTATATGAAATTTTACGTAGAAAATATTTGTGATATGTAAAAAAATATTGTTGTAACAATTATAACTTTTACAAATAGCCCTTATATCTAAGTATTTATAAAATTATAAGGGTTTATTATTAAAATAAATTTAAATTATTGACAAAAATTAGAGAGAGAAAAAATATAAAATAAAATATTTAATAATGTGTGTGTAAGTTTCATGTTATACTTGTCACTTCATCTAAAAAAATCTCATAAACTAAAATCTACATAATTGATGTCTGAAAAACCAATGAACTTTTTGTTAACATAAAACAAAACTAATGAGGGGTTATACTTCTCAGTTCTCATATCAATTTGATTGGATGATTAAAGTATAATTAAATAGTAATTGGTGATTATTAGAATATACCCTGGTATCTTTGGTGGCATAGATTGTGTATATGACAATATAAACGGTCTCAATCCCACATCCAATTGCATTAATTATTATTAGTAAATCAGCATTTGTTTTGACTAAACCATAGTATAGCCAAAGCATGGAGCTAAACAGAGCCACCAAGTAAGGCAATGATTGGAATCCTTCTGCAGATTTGTTTTTACATATTCTGTAAAATGTTGGCCTACAAATAATTAAGCAAAAGAAAAAAAATAACAACTTTAGTTTAGTAATTAACAATATTATATATAACAATTAAAATTTGTTTAATATTTAATCATAAAAATTAAGTAGTGTTTGCTTGATTAGGTATAGAGACATAGACTTACAAGGGAGCCAAGTACACCATGAAGGAAATGATGTTACCTAAGCATCAAAAGGAAGACATATTAATTAATTATTATTCATTATTGTGTGATATATAGTCTTCACTCTAATTTTGTAAAAAAAAATCTTTGCTCTAAAATGCGTTGCTCATGCTAGATCCAAAAAAATATAAAATTATAAACAAAGTGAATTAATGGAAAGTGAATACTTCAATCTATGATTGTTGCATATATGTGAAAAAGAAGGAAAATGGGAAGAACAAAAAGAAATGCATAGGAAAAACAAGGAACTAATAATCAAGATGTAAACATAGTACATTAGTTTGATGTACATTTATGTTACGTTACCTAGTACTCCAAATATGAAAGCCCATTGATGTTTCTGAATATTATGCATGTTTACTCTTGATGATCTCTACGTTTTTGAGGGATATATAACAAGAGGTTTAGGGATTGCTATAGGAATTTAAGAAACCTCTAGGGTTTCTTCCTACTCAATCCCTAAATCTCAATGAAAGTTGTTGAATGATTTGATTACCCCATATGCTTTATATATACACAAGTTCTACACATGAAAAGCAAGAAAAAGAAGCAAAAAATCAATTCTAAAAGAAATGAGAAATGGGATGCATGCATAACAAAGTCATGCATATTTCACGAGGGATCGATCTTTTTATTAAGTATATTGCGTAGACCAAATTATTTACGTTTCCAAGTTGGGAATATTCACGTGTCGCTTTCATTTTTTTTGCAAGGATTCTCGGCATTCACGCAATTCAGACATTAGTAGTTTTTTGACTAATAAGATTTAGGTTTAAGTTCAGTATTTTAATGTATAAAATTAAATTAAGCTTTTTATTTAATCATCTGATTTTAATCGATTGGACACAAATGTGGTAGACCTTGAACTCTTAATTGATAAAATATTTTATATGTTGTAAATAAGAATCTGAAATTTTTTTAAACATTGAAAATACAAAGGACATCATGTCAAAATTTTGTTAAATAATTTTTTTTTTGAAGAATTTATGTGTTGTTTGTCAAACTTGGTCTTTAGGCTTGACGGACTAGTGTTAGTTTGTGCACCAGTCATAGTTCGAGTTGGGTCGTGAAATGACGACACCATTGTAAATGCAAATAATAATTAAGTGACTATATATATAATCTTAGTTCACTTGAAAGGTATTCTCTCAAAATTAATCTTCACAAAATAACCGGTACGCGAGGGTAATATCCGCCCGATTTCATCTTGACTTTAACATAAAAATCTAAATATCGATTGGATTTAGGTTCAATTTTGAGTTTTCCCCAATTTTAAAATATGGAATGATTGATAATGAGGACGATATTCATTTCGTACCCGCCCACTTATATAAAAATGATACATTTACTTTTCAATTAAAAATCCTTAAACAAATCAATAAAATACATTCATCTGTTTATTTTTATTTTAAATGCAAGCCTTAATTAAACAAGCCATGTTTCAAATTCTTCTTATTTTATTTCGAAAAATTAAATTGTTGAAATTTCGTAGTATTAATTTTATTTTCATTTTAATTAAAAAAAAATCAAAATGCAGATAGAAAATTAAATTGTTGAAATTACCTAGTTTTAAGGTTCTATTTTTATCCTTGTCAAAAAAAAAAAGTTCTATTTTTATCCCCACTAAAGACCAAAGCAGGTACAAAATCATTCTAATTGCCATACCTACTCCTCTATATCCCTATGATGTTGTTATTTTAACCAATCTAATTAACGTTATTGTGCTTAACTTATGTACACGACACGAAAACTAATTTGATGATCATCCCAACCATTCAATATGCATGATCATACGAACCTTTTTAATAATTGAATTTGTCATATAGTTTTTGTTATCATTTGTATAATTGGAATCATTCTTGTATGGTTAAATTTTTTCAAGAAAACGCACACTTTATATAGAAAAGGGAATAAAAAGATAGCTTTTACGATATGATAATTCTGCTTTTTTTGTATTAAAATTTAGGAAAATATATTTTTCTATGTTAGTGATAATTGGTAAGGTGTCCTAGGTATAGGGTATATTGTGATTAACATGATTTTTCAATTTTCATGCATACTACACGCTTCGCCGCGTCACAAACCACTATATTTATTTTCACATCTTTGGCACGTTTTCTTTGCTAGCACTAGCAACTATAACAAAGCTGTTTTAAGGGAAAATCAAGTTTTTTGGTGTACCAAAAACTAATCTCTTATCAAATGGTGATTGACGCTGAATTTGATACAGAGAACTATAGTTTGATTCTCCGGCGCAACTCTATTTGAAGAAAATTGAAATCACTTGATGTTAAAACTCGTCCTGAACTCTGAACCATTAAAATTTCTTTCCTTTAAAAATTAGAGGGTGAAAAAAAAATGATCTCTTTCATAAAATATAATATGATAATATTTTTTATTTGAATTACCTTAAGTTAAGTTGGGTCTCAACTGTTGGGAGAAAATCACAAACGCAAAGGAACAAATCAACAACACAATTTCTCCCAAATACTAAATGCAACGACAATCAACAAAACAACACAACACAATTTTAGCGTGGAAAACCTCCGTTAACTAGAAGTAAAAAACCACGGGACCCTTAGGCCACTTAAAATCTCCACTATAATCAACAATGGGTACAAGCAAAGTTCACTCTAACACTAGTTAAAGGAATACATAAACACCATCAAAATTTACAACCAATCTTGGAATACAACAAGCATCAAGAGAGATAAACAACCCAAAATTACCAAGAAATATGCACCTCAAAGATGGACTTGACAGAGAGACTTAGAATGCTCCAAATCCAAAACCCCACGGTCAAAGTGTGCTCCTATGAGTGAAGAACACTGTGACAAAGTTTCAAGACGATCCAACGGTTGAATTGTGAGAGATCGTCGATTTAGTGGGACTGATTTATGCAGAAAAATGGCTGCGGGTTTTACACTCTTCTCTTCTTTTTTATTGTTGTTTTTCACACATAAAACCATATTCCTCTTTGTTAGATACTAGTAACAAAGGCATACACACATGGGTCACTGGCCCACATTTATTTAGGTCACTCCAAATAGGAGGGATAGCCCAACAAACTCCCCCGACCGACTAGTTGGAGGGCAACACCAATCCGACTTCCATACGACAAAACTCAAACTTTCCCCTAGACAACACCTTTGTCAACATATCCGAACCATTGTCATCGGTGTGAATCTTCTCAAGCTCCATCAACTTGGAATCTAATGCATCACGAATCCAATGATAACGAACATCAATATGCTTCGACCTTGAGTGAAAAGAGGAATTCTTCGATAAGTGAATTGCACTTTGATTATCACAAAACAAGACATACTTTTCTTGTTTCACACCAAGTTCCATAGCAAATTTCCTCAACCATAACAACTCTTTTGACGCTTCCACAATGGCTATAAACTCGGCTTCGGTAGTAGAGAGTGCAACACACTTTTGCAACTTTGATTGCCAAGCCACGGCTCCCCCGACAAAAGTCACCATATACCCCGAAGTAGATTTTCGATCATCTAAGCTTCCGGCTAGATCCGAATCCGTATACCCAACCAACATAGGCTTCTTGCATCCCAAAGTTAGCTTCAAATTTGACGAGCCACGCAAATATCTCATCACCCACTTCACGGCCTCCCAATGATCTTTTCCCGGATTTGAAAGATAACGACTCACCATTCCCACGGCATGAGCAATATCAGGTCTTGTACAAACTATAGCATACATCAAACTACCAACGGCCGACGAGTATGGAATGTTCTTCATACTCAACTTTTCTTCATTAGTAGATGGACATAGTTTATGACTAAGCTTGAAATGAGAAGCAAGTGGAATGCTCACCGCTTTAGCCTTATCCATACTAAAACGCCGTACGACTTTCTCCACATACATTTCTTGTGACAAGTACAACTTCTTCTCATTTCGATCTCGAAAAACTTCAATACCAAGAATTTTCCGAGCCTCTCCTAAATCTTTCATAGCAAAAGATTTACTCAAAGTGTTTTTCAACTCTTTAATTCTTGAAATATTCTTTCCAACAATTAACATATCATCCACATAAAGCAAAAGAATTATAAAATCACCTTCGGAAAAATTCCGGAAAAACACACAATGATCGGCCTTGGTCATCTTGTACCCATGTTCAATCATCACCGAGTTGAACTTTTGATACCATTGGCGAGGTGCTTGTTTCAAACCATAAAGACTCTTTACCAATTTGCAAACATAATCTTCTCTTCCCTTCTCTCGGAATCCATCCGGTTGCTCCATGTAAATTTCTTCATGTAGATCACCGTGAAGAAAAGTCGTCTTCACGTCCATTTGCTCTACTTCCAAGTCAAGGCTAGCGGCTAGCCCAAGAACCAATCGAATAGATTGCATCTTAACAACCGGAGCAAAAATCTCGCCAAAGTCAACACCTTCCCGTTGTTTAAAACCTTTTACCACCAAACGAGCCTTGTATCTTCTTTGAGAAGTACATTCATCTTGCTTAATTCGATAAACCCATCTATTCTTCAATGCTCTCTTACCCTTTGGCAACTTCACTAACTCAAAGGTATTATTCTCACGAAGTGATTGCATTTCATCCTCCATGGCATCCATCCACTCCTTTTTGTTCTCATCCTCCAAAACTTCTTCAAAGCTTTCGGGTTCTCCACCATCGGTAAGAAAAACATACTCGTTCGAGGGGTATCGAACGGAAGGCATTTTATCACGAGTAGACCGCCTCAATTCATTAGGAACAATCAGTTGCTCAACATTTTCAACCTCTTGTTCAACCTCATTTTCAACAACATCTTCGATATCACCTTCATCAACAATATCATTAGGATTTAGAACATTATCAACATTCAAATCCATACTTTGATTTTCATTTGGAACATCTTCGAAAGTGCTAGGAGTAGGAGCAAGAGTAGTTGAGTCCACATCAACCATTTCTTCGTCTTCAAAATTTGGATCTTTATTCTCAACTTTGTCGATGTCCTCAATGGTATAATCCTCCATGAATACGACATCACGACTACGAATAAGCTTCCGTTGAACCGGATCAAGGAATCGATACCCAAACTCATCAAGTCCATACCCAACAAACACACATTTCTTCGACTTCTTGTCCAATTTCGATCTCTCATCCTTCGGAATATGCACATAAGCCATGCACCCAAACACCCGAAGATGGTCATAGGAAACATCTTTACCACTCCAAACATGATTTGGAACATCAAACTTCAACGGAACACAAGGAGTGAGGTTTAAAAGATGTACAACCGTGCTTAATGCTTCTCCCCAAAAATATTTCGGCAACTTTGATTGAGAAAGTAAACATCTCACCCTTTCTACCAAAGTTCTATTCATTCTTTCGGCTAACCCATTCAATTGTGGTGTCTTTGGAGGGGACTTTTGATGACGTATACCTTGATCTTGACAATACTTGTCGAAAGGTCCATTATACTCTCCCCCGTTATCGGTTCGGATACACTTGAGCTTTTTCCCCGTTTCTCTTTCAACCGATACTTGAAACGACTTGAAGGTATCTAACACTTGATCTTTCGTCTTCAAAGTATAAGCCCATATTTTCCGAGAATAATCATCAATGAAAGTCACAAAGTAATATGCAGCACCAAGTGACCGTGTCTTCATCGGACCACACACATCGGAATGTACTAAATCCAACACTTCCGATTTCCTCTTTAGTTCGGATGACATAAAGGAAACTCACCTTTGCTTACCCGCCAAACAATGTGAACACTTTCTCAACTTTGCATCGGAAACACCATACAAAACATTCTTCTTTGCCAAAATGCTCAAACATTTTTCACTCATATGACCCAAACGCTTGTGCCATAATTCGGATGAGCTATCATTATCACAAGTGTTGATGTAGCACTTCGAAACTCCAAGTTGGACGATATACAAGTTCGAATTCCTTTTTCCTTTAGCAACCACCATTGAGCCTTTCTTTAACTTCCATTCATTGCACGAAAAAGAATTATCATATCCTTCACTATCCAACTTTCCAACGGATAAAAGATTGAATCGAAGTTCCGGAATGTGTTTCACACCTTTGAGAACTAGAGTCGTCCCATTGCTAGTGAAATTCTGGAAACTAGACAGACAAATGTTGTGCACAACGTTAGAGCAATTGTCCGAGCACATGTCACACAGTAATAATAATCGTAGCGTTTCAGATAAAATAAACGTGACTGAAAGATAAATGGCACAGTAAGTTTGTTAACCCAGTTCGGCGCAACTTGCCCTAGTTTGGGGGATACCAATCCAGGAATGAACTCCACTATAATAGTTCTAGTGAAAAGCACAACGTAGATTCACTACTCGTCTTTGCACCACGACCCTACCAATGGCTGCTCTACCTAGGAACTCCTAAGTATGAGACCCCGTCTCAATTCTCCACTAACAGTACAGACAGCACTGTTAATACACACACTTGTTTGTTTGTTTGAATAAGAGTCACACTCTAAAGAACACAACTAACTCCGTACCTAAAGGCTTAGGAGAAGTACACAGTTACAACTCAATAACACAGAGAACTTGTCATGCATCAACAGATGCAAGCAAGACTCACAACTAACAAGAAAACCTAAAACCTTAAGACACACGCTTTAGTACACACACGGTTTTCCACCCAAAACTAGGGTTTGTGTCTTCACATATATATAGCACTGAGCAGTCATTGGTTTGGGCTTCAAAACATAGCTTGGACGTTGTCAGGTCCAGCTAACTATTCTTCATGTGCAAGAATATTGTTTCCAAAAATATATCAATATTAATTATGGAAATATACCAAAGCAAGACAACCTTTTACACTTCAGAAAACAAGCGCTTCTTGATCAACACGCTAGGTTAAATATAAAACTCCATAGAATCTTCAAAGATCTTGCTCATAAATATAACGCGTGTTGGCGCGCAACAATCAGATGACACAATGCTGTTCCCCTTGCTACAGCATTTGTCGCAGCATTGGCTAATAGTTGTTTTTACAAAATGTAGCCAACATACAAAAACCCAACAATCTCCCCCTTTGGCAAAATTTTGGCTAAAACAATCTATAGCCAGTTCTTGGAGAGATACACATAGCTTCTTCAAAGCACATCATGTATAAACATACATACGACAACCAAAATCTATCATGGCATAAAACGCTACTACTTCCAAGGGAACTCTTCAAATAAGATAACTTGTAAATAGCAACAGAGGCATTCATCATTAATCATAATACACCTAGCCTCACAGAAATAGCCAATAACCAGAATAGATATAGTGGGTTCAGATAAAGAGATGGGGACATACTCTTAAAAAGTTCCACAGCATAGAGGAGATAATCAGTTAGAAGCACTCCCCCTCAACATATGCATATCATAGCTACATATCATAATGCTCCCCCTCAAGACATGCATGCATATAAAACATATAAGAACTTACTTCAAGAGACATATGTAGGAGCATCTGTCAGAGCAGTCTTCAAAAAAAATATAATCTACTGTATCATCATTCTACTCCCTCTTTTTAGCCATAAATTCTGACAAACATAATAATTGCATATAAAGAAATCCAGAGAGTAGCACATCAGTTCAGAGAGGTCATAGAGTCACATAGAGTCAGAGAGGCACAAGAGAGGCCACAAATACAGTTATTACAGACCATAAAGCACACTCAGGTGCATGAATAAAAGAAAAAAATTACAATCAGAAAGAGGCAGTTCCAACAGAGTCATCAGACACCTCCTCAGTGTCACCGGCAGCAGAAGCATTTCCATCACCTCCTTCTTCTTCCCTTGCTTGGTCTTGAGCAGGAGCCTCACCCTCAGCTGCAACCTCAGCTTTCAGAGCAGCTATTACCCTGTCAACTTTTACCTTCTTCATTCCCAAATCAACACTCACAACTGTAAGCTCAGCAATCATTTCCAGCTTACTCATACCAGATGACTGGACAGAAGTGCCAGCCAACTCTTCAGCTCGTGGCTGGGATATCAACCTGCAATCTAGATTAAGAGGACTAGGCCTCCTAACAGCCTCATCTGTGCTTACCAGAATATCAGGATGTTGTTGCAGAATAACCCCACACACCAGAGTAGGAAAAGGAATAGGTAACTTCACAGCAAAAGACTTGGCTTGCTCCAAAAATTGATGATAAATATAATAACCAAAATCAAATGGAGACTTAGTACCAACAGCATAAATCAGCTTACCAAGCACAGTGGCCACAGAATTGGAATGAGTAGTAGGAGACCAATTATTGGCAGCAATTTTGTTCAGAGCAGCATACATGGGAGTCAGCTTTGCAGAGGACAGAAGCCCAGGCCAGTGTCTCAGCTTGTTACCTGTGATGGTCTTGCAGATGGTGTCATCTGTAACCTCCAATTCAGGGGTGTCTTCAAGAGATCTACCCAGATAAGCATTGATTACTTGAGGAGAAAAATTGACACATCTACCTCTCACATACACCTTCCTGTACTCAGCATACCTTGGATCATCACACTCCTCAGGAATGTTCACCACAAATTCTCTAACCAGCTTGTCATAGCAATTCCCAAGGTCCTTCACAGTCTTCATCATCCCAGCAAATTCCAGCACATCAACCAGTTCCTTGCATTTGAACACATCAGCCTTCAAATTTCTTTCAAGTCCTAACCTCCTATGATAGACAAATTTCCAGCGAGTTGCTCCACTTTCTAGATGAAAAGAGACATTATCCAGAGGAGCTGGAGGAATATCCAAAGGGACTTTCATACCCTTCACTGTCTTTCTAGATGCTCCACCAGATGGGGCAGCATCTGTCTCAGCCATCTCCATGTCAGAATCACTAGAGGGGTGACCCTTTCTTTTTAAGCTCTTCTTTTGAACAGGCTTAGGAGTCACTTTACTCCAAGACTTTGGGGGGCCAGTCATTGGCTTCTTCCCTGCAGCAACATCTTTCTTTTTAGTGCTTTTAGCACTCTCAACAGCAACACCAGAAGCATCCTTCACAGCTTTGCTCCTAGTTCTACGAGCAACACCAACAATAGGAGTCCTTTCAACAGACTCTACATCATCAACATTGACCACAACAGTTTGGTCAATGTGTACAGTCTCATCTTGATCCTGAATCTCATCATCTTGATCCAGGGGTTTAGGAGAACCATTTTCATCATCACTTACAGGTTCAGGAGTATTTGGAATGACCAAGGACTCCACAGGAGCTTGTGCCAAAGATGCTGGAGCATCTGGCACAGCTTTCTGTACATCAGCAGAGGGATCAGCATTCTCCTCTGTCACAGCAATGTTCTCAGCAACCTTATCAGCAAAAGTCTTGTTACTAACACCAGCATCATCAGTACTTTCAGCATGCAAATTTGATTCATCAACAGCTATTTTGTCATCTACCTTAGGATTAACCGAATCTAGGGTTTCATTAAGCGCTTCAGTTCCCTTAATAGATTTTTCATCAGATTTATTGACAGAAGTGTCATCATTTGGTTCTACTACAGTCGATACAAAGGGATTTTCTTTACAATAGAGATCATGCATGGAGAGACCTCTACGTTGAATAGCCGGAGAAGTTTCCTTACCTTTTGATTTTGCGGTTGTTTTCTTCGCTGATAAAGTTGACCCTTTTCTTACACTCTTCTTCCGCGACACAAGCGCTTTAGGACGCTGTTTGATCGGAGTAGAATCAGTGATGGTTGCGAGTGGTTGAACTTCCATTACCACTGGAGAAGTGGTTCCAGGAACAATGGGGGAAGTTTGATCAATAGCGATAGGAGATGAAGTGTTTGTTGATGTAGACATGATGATTAAGGAAATTTTGAGGGTTTGAGGGATTGTGAGTTTGTGAGAGATGATTTGATAAGCAAAGAGAACGGCAAGAGAGAAGTTGAGGGAATAAGAATAGGTTTGTAAGCAATAATAAGGATCGTGTGTGATTGTTTTGTTTAAAGAAAGTTGATATGCTTTTCCTTGATTCGCGTGCAAATAGCAGTTGAGGAGGGAGAAAATAACTGCTGCACGCCTCCCATTAATTAACTGCTACAATTCCTCAATTAGGCAAATGCCTAACCGCCTTCTCAATTTTTCAAATTGTGCAACATCAAGAGCTTTTGTAAATATATCTGCTAATTGCTTCTTAGTAGAAACATGCTCAATAGAAATAATTTTTTCTTCAACCAATTCTCTAATAAAATGATGTCTGATATCTATGTGCTTGGTCCTGCTATGTTGTACAGGATTCTTAGAAATATTGATTGCACTTAGATTGTCACAATACAATGTCATAGCATCTGTCTTTACATTGTACTCACTCAGCATCTGTCTCATCCACACCAATTGTGTGCAACTACTCCCTGCAGCTATGTACTCAGCTTCAGCAGTTGATAAGGAAACACAATTTTGTTTCTTACTGAACCAAGATATGAGATTATTGCCTAGGAAGAAACATCCACCAGAGGTGCTTTTTCTATCATCTGCACTTCCAGCCCAATCTGCATCACAATATCCTACCAACATAGTACTCTTTCCATGGGAATACAATAAGCCATAATCACTGGTACTGTTCACATATTTCAAAATTCTCTTCACTTGAGTCAGATGGCTAATCTTTGGCTCAGCTTGGTACCTAGCACATACTCCAACAGCAAATGTGATATCAGGTCTACTGGCAGTAAGATAGAGAAGACTTCCTATCATACTCCTGTATAAACTTTGATCTACATCTTCACCCTTGTCATCTTTAAACAATTTGATATGTGTGGGAGCCGAAGTTCTTTTGGTGGCAGCATTCTCCATACCGAATTTCTTGACCATATTCTTAGCATACTTACTTTGAGATATAAATATGGTGTCTTCCATTTGTTTTACTTGAAGACCCAAAAAGAAATTCAACTCACCAACAAGACTCATTTCAAACTCAGATTGCATTTGCTGAACAAAATGCTGTACCATCTGGTCAGACATTCCACCAAATACTATGTCATCAACATATATTTGTGCAATAATAAGCTTTCCTCTCTCATCTTTCACAAATAGAGTTTTGTCATTACCTCCCTTCCTGTAGCCATTACTCACCAAGAATTCAGTCAATCTCTCATACCAAGCTCTCGGAGCTTGTTTCAAGCCATATAATGCCTTCTTCAACTTGTATACATGATTTGGGAAGGCTGGATCAACAAACCCCTTGGGTTGTTCCACATAGACCACTTCATTCAAGTACCCATTCAGAAAAGCACTCTTGACATCCATTTGATACAACTTGAATTTAAGGACACAAGCAATTCCAAGCAGTAATCTTATAGCTTCTAGTCGTGCTACCGGTGCAAAAGTTTCACCAAAGTCTACTCCTTCAATTTGAGCATACCCTTGAGCAACTAATCTAGCTTTGTTTCTAGTGATGGTTCCATTCTCATCAGATTTATTCTTGTAAACTCATTTAGTTCCTATGATGTTTGCATTATCTGGCCTAGGAACTAGATCCCATACTTCACTTCTCTTGAATTGAGTGAGTTCTTCTTGCATGGCATTGATCCAGAACTCATCAGTCAAAGCTTCTTTAACATTCTTGGGTTCAAAATTTGAGATGAAACAAGAATTTGATACCTCATAGGTTCTTCTCCTTGTTGTAATTCCTTGAAGTGGACTACCAATAATTTGATCTATTGGATGGTTTTTCTGAACTCTGATGGATGGACCTTTGTCATTAGCTGTATCTTCAGAACTTCTCAAATCACTGCTTTCCTCATCAACTTCTTCTACTGTTTCTTCTTGTAAGTTAGATGCTGTGCCAAATGTACTATCTTCTGGTGCAGCATTTTTTCCCTTATCATCAATTACAACATTTATGGATTCCATCATGACTTTAGTCCTGGAGTTGAAGACTCTATAAGCTCTGCTATTTGTTGAGTAACCCAGGAATATACCTTCATCACTTTTTACATCCATTTTCCTTCTTGGCTCCCTATCAGCTAAGATGTAACATCTGCTTCCAAACACATGAAAGTATTTCACAGTTGGTTTTCTCTCTTTCCATAGCTCATACAGAGTTGTAGTTGTCCCTTTTCTCAAGGTTACTCTGTTATGTATATAGCAGGCCGTGTTCATAGCCTCAACCCAAAAATGGAGAGGTAACTTCTTAGCATGTAACATTACTCTGGCAGACTCTTGTAAGGTTCTATTTTTCCTTTCTACTATTCCATTTTGTTGAGGTGTAATAGGAGCAGAAAACTCATGAAATATTCCTTCAGTTGTGCAAAACTCAGAGAATTTACTATTTTCAAACTCCTTACCATGATCACTTCTGATTCTAGTAATGCCACATTCTTTCTCTCTTTGAAGTTTTAAACAAAGATCCTTGAATTTTTCAAAAGTGTCAGACTTCTCCCTGATAAAATCAATCCAAGTATATCTAGAGAAATCATCTACAATGACAAACGCGTACTTCTTCCCACCTAAGCTCTCAACCTGCATGGGTCCCATTAAATCCATGTGCAATAGTTCAAGCACTCTGGATGTGGTCAAATGCTGCAGCTTGTGGTGTGACGTTTTTGTCTGTTTGCCTATTTGACATTCTCCACATATATTTCCTTCTTGAATCTGGAGTCTGGGTAAGTCTCTAATAGCTCCTTCAGCAATAGCTTTCTTCATGCTTTTTAGATTTAAGTGTCCAAGCTTTTGGTGCCATAGCTTCACATCGTCTTCTTTAGTAACTAGACATGTAGATAACTCAGCTTTATCTTGAGATACCCATAGGTAACAGTTATCTCTTGATCTTTCTCCCTTTATTAGTAGATCGCCTTTGCTATCAGTAACTAGGCACTCACTCTTTGAAAAGTTGACTTTCAGACCTTTGTCACATAGTTGACTAATGCTTATTAGATTTGCTTTCAACCCTTTCACATGAAGAACCTTGTCAAGTTTAGGTAGTCCTTCATTAATCAGTGTTCCTATGCCTTTGATTTCTCCCTTAGCTCCATCAGCAAACGTTACAAAGCTTGTAGCATATGGCAAGACATCTGTCAAGTAGTCTTTGTTTCCGGTCATATGTCTTGAACATCCACTATCAAAGTACCAGTCGCTTCCAGAGGATGCTCGTAGAGATGTATGAGCAATTTGAGCAACTTCCACACCTTCAGATTCTGTTAGACTAGGTTCCATAGTATTGGTCTTCAGTTTCCATTCTTGCTTGACACTCTTCTCTATAACTTCACTTTTGGATGAATACATATTGTCAGGGTATCCATACAATTTGAAGCAATAAGGTCTAATGTGTCCCTTTCTTCCACAGTGATAGCATACCCAGCCAGAATACCTTCTCTTTGGCTTAGTCCTGTATCTGCTTGTCTGTTGTCTCACCCGATGCTGGGGCATCTGTCTTGACATAATTGGATCATAGGTAGTAGTAGCTGGAACAAACTTTATCACAGATGCAGATTTCTGATGACGTAGTGCATGATAGTTGAAACCAATTCCTTTGGAATCCTTTGAACTCTGTACTATTTCTAGGATCTCATCTAACTTCTCAGTTACTGTATTCAGCATTCTCACCTGTTTATTCATGTTATCCATCTTGGATTTGTATAGCTCCACTTCATCAGCTAGTCTTGAATTTTCTTCCTGAAGTTTGTTCTTCTCTGCCAGTAATATAGCAATGGTCTTCTTTTGCTTTAACATGGTGTCCCCAACTTCTAAGCTTTTAATCCACAATTCCTTATAGCACTCAACTAGTTCATCATAAGACATCTCACCTTCATGTGATTCAGTATCAGATGCACATGTCCCAGTTAAGGCAATTACATGGTTAGCAGATTCAGATTCTTCCTCAGATTCATCCTCATCTGACCAAGACACAGTCAATCCTTTCTTCTGCTTCTTAAGATATGTTGCACATTCAGTCCTGATATGCCCATATCCTTCACATTCATGACATTGAACTCCTTTGCCTTGGCTTGTCTTGTCATCTGCTTTTGATTTCCTCAAATTGTTGGCATTCCTGTTTATGCTGTGACTGTTGTCTGGAGCATTTGTCTTGGCCTGTCTATCAAATCTCTTGAAAGCTTTATTGAATTTCCTCCCTAGCATCACCATAGTTTCAGATAGACTGTCGTCACTCTCCATATCATTCTCCTCAGATTTGGAGGCAAATGCAATACTCTTTGTCTTCTTTTCAGATCTCTCATTTGCAATCACTTCAAAAGTTTGTAGAGACCCTACTAATTCACCCATTTTTATTTCCGTGATGTCCTTGGCTTCCTCTATAGCAGTCACCTTCATGTCAAACTTCTTTGGTAGAGACCTTAGCATTTTCTTTACCATGTTTTCTTCAGAGAGGTTTTCTCCCAAAGCATCAAACTGATTATCAAACTCAAGCAGTCTCATGTGGAAGTCTTGAATGCTTTCATCATCCTTCATCTTCAAGTTCTCAAACTTACTGGTTAATAATTGCAGTCTTGAGCTTTTTACCTTTGAGTTGCCCTCATGAACAGTTTGGAGTTTCATCCATGCCTCCTTTGCAACAGTGCATTTTTTGATTAGCTTGAAAATGTGTGCATCAACTCCATTAGTTAGGGCATTTAGAGCTCTTGAATTTGCATTGGCTAATGCTTCTTCATCCTTGCTCCATTCATCCTCAGGTTTCAGCTTAGTAACAGTCTCCCCTTCCTTACCAGTAGTAACAACAGGTGGTTCCCATCCTACAACAACAGCTCTCCATGTTTTGTGATCCATGGACTTCAAAAACGTAGTCATTTTAGACTTTCAGTCATCATAGTTAGAATCACCAACCAACAAAGGTGGTCGATTCATTAGTCCTCCTTCCTTGTCCATCTTAACAAGAACTATCTTCCCTGGAGCTCACCCAATCAGGCAGGGTGCCTGCTCTGATGCCAATTGAAATTCTGGCAACTAGACAGACAAATGTTGTGCACAACGTTAGAGCAATTGTCCGAGCACTTGTCACACAGTAATAATAATCGTAGCGTTTCAGATAAAATAAACGTGACTGAAAGATAAATGGCACAGTAAGTTTGTTAACCCAATTCGGCGCAACTTGCCCTAGTCTGGGGGATACCAATCCAGGAATGAACTCCACTATAATAGTTCTAGTGAAAAGCACAACGTAGATTCACTACTTGTCTTTGCACCACGACCCTACCAATGGCTGCTCTACCTAGGAACTCCTAAGTATGAGACCCCGTCTCAATTCCCCACTAACAGTACAGACAGCACTGTTAATACACACACTTGTTTGTTTGTTTGAATAAGAGTCACACTCTAAAGAACACAACTAACTCCGTACCTAAAGGCTTAGGAGAAGTACACAGTTACAACTCAATAACACAGAGAACTTGTCATGCATCAACAGATACAAGCAAGACTCACAACTAACAAGAAAACCTAAAACTTTAAGACACACGCTTTAGTACACACACGGTTTTCCACCCAAAACTAGGGTTTGTGTCTTCACATATATATAGCACTGAGCAGTCATTGGTTTGGGCTTCAAAACATAGCTTGGACGTTGTCAGGTCCAGCTAACTATTCTTCATGTGCAAGAATATTGTTTCCAAAAATATATCAATATTAATTATGGAAATATACCAAAGCAAGACAACCTTTTACACTTCAGAAAACAAGCGCTTCTTGATCAACACGCTAGGTTAAATATAAAACTCCATAGAATCTTCAAAGATCTTGCTCATAAATATAACGCGTGTTGGCGCGCAACAATCAGATGACACAATGCTGTTCCCCTTGCTACAGCATTTGTCGCAGCATTGGCTAATAGTTGTTTTTACAAAATGTAGCCAACATACAAAAACTCAACAGCTAGTTTCAACACAAATATCTCCTATTCCAATGACATTAGCTTGCCCATTATTTCCCATACGAACAACCCCAAAGCCACCGGTCTCGTAAGTTGAAAAAAGATCACGTCTTGAGGTTGCATGAGTAGAAGCACCACTATCAACCACCCAATCCATCTCATCACATGATAGATTGATATTTTCTATATAACTATCACAAACAATAAAGAAATCATCAACAATAGCAACATCTTCATTATTGTTACCTTCCTTTTTATTGTTGTTGTAGCCTTTCTTTTTGTTTTCCTTTTTCAACTTCCAGCAATACCTTTTTATGTGTCCATTTTCTCCACAATGATGACACTCAATATGAGAGAATCTATTTGAGCCTCCTTGTGATTTATCACGTGATGTCCCACGATTGCTTGGACCTTTACTTTGATGTCTCACCCTCGATTCGGTAACCAACACCTCAGAATGTGAAGAAGAACCTTGTGACTTACGCCTCAACTCCTCATTCAACACACTACTTTTAGCCAAGTCCATCTTGATGATACCATCCGGAGCGGAGTTAGACAATGATGTCCTAAAAGTCTCCCAAGAATTAGGCAAAGTACCAAGAAGCCACAAACCTTGAATTTCATCATCAAAAGTAAGACTCATTTCCGACAATTGATTTAGAATCCCTTGAAAAGTGTTCAAGTGATCGGTCATTGGTGAACCATCACTATACCTCAATGACATCAATTGCTTGAACAAATACAACTTATTGTTCCCCGTCTTTCTTGCATATAACTCCTCAAGTTTGGTCCAAAGAGAGCGAGCATTAGTCTCCGAGCTCACATGATTCAAAACATTATCATCCATCCATTGACGAATGTAACCACAAACTTGTCTATGACTCAAAGTCCATTCTTCATCACTTTTTCCGGCGGGTTTTGCACTAGTGAAAACCGGCAAGTGAAAAATTTTCACATAAAGCAAATCTTCCATCTTCCCTTTCCAAATATGATAGTTGGATCCTCCCTTCAAATTCACCATCCTAGTTGTGTTCGTTTCCATCGTTACACAAATCAAACCGGGCTCTAGATACCACTTGTTGGGAGAAAATCACAAACGCAACAGAACAAATCAATAACACAATTTCTCCCAAATACTAAATGCAACGACAATCAACAAAACAACACAACACAATTTTAGCGTGGAAAACCTCCGTTAACTAAAAGTAAAAAACCACGGGACCCTTAGGCCACTTAAAATCTCCACTATAATCAACAATGGGTACAAGCAAAGTTCACTCTAACACTAGTTAAAGGAATACATAAACACCATCAAGATTTACAACCAATCTTGGAATACAACAAGCATCAAGAGAGATAAACAACCCAAAATTACCAAGAAATATGCACCTCAAAGATGGACTTGACAGAGAGACTTAGAATGCTCCAAATCCAAAACCCCACGGTCAAAGTGTGCTCCTATGAGTGAAGAACACTGTGACAAAGTTCCAAGACGATCCAACGGTTGAATTCTGAGAGATCGCCGATTTAGTGGGACTGATTTATGCAGAAAAATGGCTGCGGGTTTTACACTCTTCTCTTCTTTTCTATTGTTGTTTTTCACACATAAAACCCTATTCCTCTTTGTTAGATACTAGTAACAAAGGCATACACACATGGGTCACTAGCCCACATTCATTTGGGCCACTCCAAATAGGAGGAATAGCCCAACATCAACTACGTAACTGCTTATACTATATCATCGCCTACACTAGGATAATTATGTAAAAGTAATATTTGTTTTTAAATAATTTATCTATAGTTGAAACTATATTTTTAATATTTGTGAGAATTGTAAGAAATCGTCTTGTAAATGGATTGATACTAATTTTTTGGAGGTCGTATTCGAATATTAAAAAACGATACTTATTAAAAAAAATAAACATTCCAAAAGAATTTATCCAAATATTATAATGTTCTAGTTTTATTGATTTAATTTCAAATGATTGGAATATTTAATTTGTGTTCAAGTGTTACTTACAATTTTGTTAGAATGACATGTAATGTTCAAGAGGTTGAGTTAAATTTAAAAATTTGTGTTTGGAAATGGACTCATTTATGGATTTACAAACTTTTACAAGTTTACATTGTAAAAAAAAAATTTACAAGTTTACATTTTTTTTCGTACTAATATATTTTTTTTAACATTCAGTGGATCTTTCTACTGATTATTGTAAATTTAGTCATTAAACTTATACTTTTATTCTTTGTTGGTGTTTTTGTGTTGACCTTATTTTTTGCAAAACATGATGTGGAACATGATATGCACACATCGTAGATGATGTGTTGTGTGATGTGTCCACATCAGTGAACTTCGGGAGTATTGGACTTATTTCCGCGTCATATCTTGTGTAAAGATTTGTTTCGCTTTTATCTTGCTTAGCTTGCTGGCCAAGGCGCGCGCTCTGTATGAACCATTAAGATTACTTGTAACCCTAATTCTTTTGTAAAAAATATTTTTCAATTATGAAAATATTTTATATGGTTTAATTTAATGTTTATTGGGTTAGAATTATTACAAGAACTTTCGTGAAGCCCAAGACAAGTCTACAACATATGCTACTCAGTTGACTATATATGTCTGAAGACTAAACCTAATACTCACTTAAGCCGTCATTGAAGAATAGAGTTTTTAGGGTTTGAGTCTTGTTGTTTTGTTATTTGTGAGCCTTTGTTAAGTATTGTCTTGATGCTTGCATAAGGACTGAGTTTATTGAGTTGTAATCCGAAGCTTTTAAGCAAGAAATATTGTGTATTACTCTAAGCTTTGAAGTACGAGTAGTATATCTTTTGTTTGGAGAGTGTTCTCTACCTTTGATTTTATTTGTCATAGATTACACTGGTTTGTGTTTAGTATTGGAAGTGAGATGGGTTTCTCTTACCTATGGGGTACCTAGGTAGAAATATAGCACGGGTATTGGTGAGGACCTAAGTTGTAAACAGAGGTGTAAGTCAGATAGCTTAGGGATAGTATTACACTAGTGGATTTCCTTCCTGGCTTAGTATGTCCCTAGATTAGGTGACGTTGCACTGAACTGAGTTAACAATTCTCTTGTGTTATTTACTGCTTTTAATATTTGTTCCTTTAATTACTTGTATTACAAGTTTGGTTGATGTGCCCACATCATACCCCACATCATAAAAGTTGGCACATACATTACACATATTATAAGTAGTACGCCAGAATTTCAATGGCATCAGAGCACGCACCCTACCTGTTTTAGGGTGAGCTCTACGGAAGATGATTTCTGGAAATACTGACAAGGAAGGAAGTTTTGTTACAAGATCACCTCTGCTGAATGGTACAAACTATGATGGGTGGAAATCTAAAATGATTATGTTTCTTAAGTCCTTGGATAACAAATCATGGAAGTTAATTCTAAAGAAGTGGGAACCACCTATGATTACTAACAAAGATGAGAAAGTTACTGATGTTTTGAAGCCACTAAAGGATTGGTCTAAAGAAGAAGATGAACATGCATATGGAAATAACAAGACATTGAATGCTCTATTCAATGCAGTTGACAAGAACATGTTCAGACTCATTAATAAATGTATTGTGGCCAAAGTTGCATGGGATATCCTAATGACAAATCAAGAAGGTACATCTAAGATAAAAATAGCAAGACTACAACTTCTAACTGCAATATTTGAAAATTTGAAAATGAAAGAGGATGGTAACGTATATGATTATCATATGAAAGTGTTAGATTATGCAAACATGTTTGACTCTCTAGGATAAACTATTGCAGATGAGAAGCTATATAGAAAAATTCTTTGATCCCTTCTTAAACGATTTGACATGAAAGTCACTGCCTTTGAAGAAGCTCAAGATATTGCAAAAATGAAGATGGATGAACTCATAGGATCTCTTCAGACTTTTGAAGGATCTTGCAATGATAGAACTGACAAGAAGACCAAAGATATTGCATTTATTTCAAATGAAGAACAAGACAAGTGTTAAAGCTGAATTCAATGATGATACAGTAGAAGAAATGGTTTCTCTTGGAAGACAGTTCAACAAAATCTTGAAGAAATTTGGTGGTAAACCCAAAAAGTTTGGGAGAAACACACAAACTGACACCAAAAGATCAAACTCTCCAAGAAAAGTTATAAGTGAAGGAAAATCTAATCAAGGAAAGGGAGTAAGGTGTGATGGCTATGGTCATGTAAAACCAGTGTGTCCTACTTTTCTCAAAAATCAAAAGAAAGAACTCACTGTTGCATGGTCAGATGATAACTTTGAAGAAGAGAACAATGGAGGAGATCGAATATGTAAAGTTTATCACTGCTCTAACTGGAAGATGTGATATACCTTATACTGAATCATGTAATGATGAAGTATCCTATGAAGAACTAGCTTCTAGCTTCAAGGAACTATGTTATGAGGCTGAAGAAACTTATAGGAAGTTACATGAAAACAATCAACCATCAAGCAGATGAAGATCTGATCATGTTTCTCAAAATTAAAAGACATGCAAAAGCAAGTTAGGATGATGAACAATGGCACAAACATGTTGGAAGAAATATTGGATGTCCAAAAGCTTGGAAAACCTAAAGGAATTGGATATGATTACCAATCTCTAAATAAACAAAATCAGAAAGAGAAGATCACTAAGTTTGTTGCATCAACTGAAGTTTACAACCCAATGATGTGGAACAACATGTGGACACATCTTTCTAGAAACATGTGCCCACATCCCAGTAGCACATCATAGTCTTCTTCGAAAATCTTGGTCTGTCATAACTGTGAAAGAAAAGGACATATAAGACCTTTCTATTTTAAGCTATATGGGTATCTTGACTGTCATGTCTCTCAACAATCTCACAAGCAACCTGAAGTGAAGAAAGAATGGAAACCCAAGGTGAAATGTGTTGGATTAATTGTATCATTTAGAGCTTCATCAAAGGAAGATTGATATTTTGATAGTGGTTGTTCAAGACACATGACTGGTGTCAAGAAGTTCATAACAGACTTAAAGCCTCACTCTACCAACTTTGTAACTTTTGGAGATGGTGCTAAAGGGGAAATTAAAGGAGTTGGCAATCTAATTGCAAATGGTTTGCCAAAGATTGACAATGTGCTATTGGTAAAAGGATTAACAACAAATCTCATAAGCATTAGTCAACTCTGTGACCAAGGATTCAATTGTCAGTTTCTCCAAAACTGAGTGCTTGATTACTGATGATTTTAGAAACATAGTTATGAAAGGATCAATATCTAAAGATTATTGTTACATGTGGTCTCCTAAAGAAGAAAGCAGTTTATATGTATGTCTCTTAAACAAGGTTGATGAAGTAAAATTATGGCACAAAAAACTTGGTCATCTCCATGTAGAAAGTTATTTCAAAGGAAGCTGTTAGAGGAATATCAAATCTCAATAAAGGGCCCATTTTTAATATTCAAACAAGGCCTCCAAAACATCGGGAATGGCTCTGGTTAGCGTTATGTAAATATTTTAAGTTGGGAAATATCAAATATGGACAAAACCATCTTAGTTGCATTATATTTTTTAACATGTGTAAATTTTACAGAGTAAATATTGCATGTGTTTGATTTTGTCAAACCAGTCACCTTTCTTATGATCTTCATCAGAAAAGCAAATTCATGTATTAGGATATAAGCTACATTTAGACTCTATTCCGCAAAAATATCGGACGACTAATAAGTTAGTTAATAGTTAATGGTTGATAACTGATATAGGTGAACAGGGGCATATCTAAGTAGAGAGTTTTGGGGGCTCAAGGCCACACAAGAAATTCAAAGAAATTTTTAATAGTACTCTTATTATATACTTTTATGTAAAAGGATTCTTATAATATATATTTAGGCTCCCATAAAAATTAATTAAGTCTATTAATTTACACTTGTACACTCATTATATTTTTACTTTTCAACTTTTAATTATCTTGAATAAAATATAAGTAAATTAATTTTCTCATTTTTAGTTTTGTTTGTGTGTACATTTTTATATTCACTAATCAAAAAATTTAAACAACTTTTCTTTCTCTAACTTTATTTGACATGCAACATTTAATTTCTTTCCAATAGAGCAATATAATTTTTTTTTTCTCTCTTCTTTATTGTTAACTCCCCTTGAATATTTAAAGTTTAAATTTTTACTTCAACTAATTTATATCTACCTATCTATATATCTATAGGTATATTAATTATCTCACAACTAATATTTAACAATTTATTTTACACAACTAATATGGTCAGTCCTACTCTATCCATTCATAATTTGGAGGTATTTATCCATCAACAACTCAATAACGTTTTAACCAATGTAAAATTTATAAAATACACTATTATGAGTAGTTGAAGGGTAATAACCTAAAATTTTGAAGGGGTAGATTAAAAATAACCATAATATTTAAATGTTAGTAAAATTTTATCTTCTACTTCTCAGGAATAAATGCAAATTTGTAGGGTTTTTATTGTCGTTATATTAAAATAAACGAGATATGATATTAAAAAAATAGTATATCCCCACCAAAGAAAATTCCTACATCCACTACCATAGGTGAACGATGATAATTTATAGTTGATGACTGATGATTTAATTTAATTATAGCTGATAAGCTAATTGAAGTGTTTAGTAAAATTATTGGTTCAACTAATTGATAAATGTAAAATGACATAAAATGACATTTTTAATTATAATAAGATTTATATCAATCTTTCAAAAATTATAATAAGATTTATATCAAATTCATATTTAAAATACTTAAAAATTATTAATTTAAATTTACTATTATGGTATATTTTTATATATTATTATTAAATTAATTTTTATATACCAAAATTTTATTTTAAATTTATTTTTAAAACAAAGAAACATAAATTGCCAAAGCTTTTACTTAGAATCCACAGCAACAAACATAAATGGTCAATAAACAGAGGTTGCTAAGATAAAAAATATATTGTTTCCAAAATAAACAAAGAAAAAAGATATTGCTGGATAGCTTCAACGAATACACCAGGCTTTGATTTTGCAAGATCAACCGTACAAATTGTTTGTTCCTCCCCACTATATTCAAGACAATGGCCATCCCAAAAGAAGCAGTAATGGTAAAAACTCTGAAACGACGGATCAAGTGTAACAATTCACTTTAATTATTAGAAGTAATAAGAATTTTCGTAGAACCGCAATACCTAGTTACCCTAAGGAGGGATTCTAAGTGAATTGAGGGTGTAGTTACGAATGAAATGTAAGACGACCATAACATTGTAAGTTAGAATTAGCCTCCGATACATTAATTGTGTGTAACAATTGGATTAAAGAAAATACACGAATGTGTAATAACGGCTTGATCGAAATAGGAAGTTTTGAACTTGAGACTATTTAATACTGAGAAATAGAAGGGATTAGAGGTTTACTAGAAACAGTAATCAACAAAGCAGTTAGGGATGGGAATGTGGGACTTACATTGCAATCAATCCCAACAATCTCCACCTTGATTGTAATGGTCTTCAATTTTCATTATCTACACCGATAATCAACCACATCAATCTCCACCTTGATTGTAGGAGTTTCATCTTCTGCTTCCATTGTCTATACCGACAATCATACTCCACCATAAAGAGTACACTACACTTGAAACTAAACCATCCCAAGAATTTTCTTCACTTGGAACTAAACCATCCCAAGTATTTCATTTCGAAACTTGCTAAAAGATTATGGTGCAACTCCCATGTTGACTTTCAGAAAGTTCTTCAGCCATCAACACATTTCACCACACACCTTGCATCAATGTCAACTAATGCCCGTGTGTTGTTTTGAATCCGCTAGCAATAACATGTCATTGTCTATGGTATAACCGAAATACCATAAAACATCATCTACAAAAATAAGAGAAACATTGCTAGCACTTACCTCAGAGTTTTTTGCTCCACCTGGACAATTTCATGCCCAAAATCCTTTGTGTAACCCAGATTGCATCCACTCCTCCATCCAGCTTCTTCATCACAGAATCACTAAATCATTACTCCTCTTCAGCACATACCAGGATATATATCTTGATATCTCATCGAACCGGAAGCTCTGATACCACTTTTGCGTAAATACTAATGCCGAAGAAGTAAAAACATAACAAGAGAGCAATCAACAACACAAGAATATAACATGGAAACTCCAAAACCGGAGAAAAAACCACGGTCGTTGTCTAAACCGACAACCAGAGAATAAAACTATGTGAAAATTATTAAAACACATAGACTCACTCTCAACTCCCCATGACCCAAGTACACCCACACTCTCCAAAGTAGATATTTGAACTACATCTCAAAATACTCTAAAACAATAGCATAAGAGAAAAACAAAGACACAAATATAAACTTAAAGTGTTTACAAGTGATACTACATCTTGGTGTGTTGAAACAAGGAACTTGAGGTCTCTTTATATAGCATTGAACTCCCTCATTCTCCACTATTCTAAGCAATGTGAGACTTCTCCAATATAATTTTCTTGACCTTTTATTTTCCTTCATTAGCAATGTGGGACTTACATTGCAATTAATCCCAACACTTTGCACCGTGAAGTTGATGATTATCAATGTTTAACCTTTTTTTTTGGTACAAAAAGAGGGGAGAATCCAAGAAAAACAGTAATTATTCTAACATTCCGAAACATACAAGCGCCGGAGACACATCAAAAAGAAGACTTTGAAACTCTCTAAGAAAAGTATTTATTTATACTACGTAAATCAAAAGAATCTAAGAATAGACTGAAGTTGGCTAGCCAATACTGCTCTATACTATATAGTATAACTTTATTCTTACTAAAATTAAACTTGGTTTTAAAATAAATATAATGTTAAAAGAAAACTTGGTTGTGTTAATGCACAAAAACGTGTTAAACTTAGTTTAACTATTTTAGTTACTTTTTCCTTACCAATAATCAAAGGACAATTTCGTAAATGAATCCTTACACAAGGTCAATTTCGTCAACAAAACTCACAAAAGAATCAATCACACTAAGAACTTCGTTCCTTTCTTCTTCACACACACCACACCACCTTTACTTCCACCTTACACAAAACCCACACCCCCCCTTCTTCTATTACACCTCACCAAACCGTTTTCATTTCACACAATCAACAACACAGATTCGGCATCGTTACGATGCCGAATCCAAATCCGATTCCTCCTCACCGGTCAAAAACTCGACCATCCACATCATCCTCCCGTCCATCGACGTCATCTTCCCGACAACCACCACCGCTCCAACAACGAGTTCCGTTACGGCAGTTACTCCGAGTAGCTTCAGTAGCAAGCGGAATTCAATTCGGTTGGGCTTTACAGCTCTCACTATTAACACCATATGTTCAACAATTAGGTATTCCACATCAATGGGCGAGTATAATCTGGCTATGTGGACCGGTTTCCGGTTTATTTGTTCAACCTTTAGTCGGTCATTTAAGTGATCGGTGTTCGAGTAAATTCGGTCGCCGGAGACCGTTTATCGTCGTCGGCGCCGCTTCGATTGTTGTTGCTGTTGTTATTATCGGTTACGCTGCTGATATTGGTTGGTTGATTGGTGATGATGTTGAACAAAGTTATCGTCCTTTTGCTATAATCGTTTTTGTTATCGGATTTTGGATTCTTGATGTTGCTAATAATGTTACTCAAGGTCCTTGTAGAGCTTTACTTGCGGATCTTACTAGTAAGTGCTTTTTTCTTCATCTCAAAATTCTTAATCCCTAATTTGATTTTTTTTTTTTCTTTCAATGTTCATGATGCTTAGCTTAATTTTTAGTTTAGTATATTATTTTAGTTTATATTTTCTTTCTCATATTATATTATTAGTGGTGAAGTTGGTGATGATTCGAAATTTGATTAGAGATAGAATGGAACAAACACATGGATTGTACTGTCTTGGTTAATTAGTTGACTTTTGATGACTCATAATTTGTTGTCTTTATATATATAATATTATAAATTTAATGTTAATTTTTAATTATTATATTATATGAATAATTTAGTTTAGTTCAGTTAACATAGATATCACATTTAATATGTAGAGTTGGAGTTCGAACCAAACATTATTCTAATTCATTTTAAAGATGAAATTTGTAACAACTTACTAAACAACTTACTAGACTACTTAATCACAAACAATATTATATGAACTAATTATTGATTACTTAACTCGAGTTCACTAAATTTTGTTTTTGTAAGATATTTTGATTAAAATAGTGAATTTGGTGTTTGATTTAGAAAGTTGGTAAATGGGATGTGATTTCGGTGGAGATTAGGTGTAGGTAGTTGATTAGTCGATGGTTGTTGATTCATGTTTGATACGTAGATAGATACAAGATGTAAAAAATTTAAAATTCAAATTTAAAAAACAATGATTATTAACAAAATTAATAAAATAAATAAATAATAATGCCACATGTCATCTTATAAAAAAATAATGCCACATGTCATCTTATAGAAAAAAAGGTGCCACGTGTCATGTGATACGGCTATGTTTTTTTTTTTAGACTCATTTATGGATATAGGCAAAATTTGCATTTTTATGTTTTTCATTAATTAATGCAATAATGGATCAATTAATGCTAGAATAGATCAATTAATGCTTGAGTCAGCTTGAAAAGGTTGCTAGATTTTTTTTTTTTTGACAAGGTTGCAAGGTTTTTTTTTTTTTTGACAAAGTTGCAACATATATTGAGTGCTTGTTTTGAAACTCATGGACCATGTGTTGACTGCTGAATACCACACCACATGATTTTTGCATTTCCTTATCTTAGGAATATATAAAAATATCTCATCTCAAAAGTTTTTATTGTAGTTTCTTATCTTAGATTATCTCTTAAGATGAATTTTCATATTTTTCGGATACATTTTAATTGGCATCTATTTATTTTATAAAGTCTTCATTATTATTATTATTATTATTATTATTATTATTATTATTATTATTATTATTATTATTATTATTATAATAAAAAGGATAAAAAAGTGAAATTTTTTGACCACCTGGTTGTTACATATTATAAAGAAAAGCATTTTGACACTTAATATTTAAGAGATTTTAAAAAAGTTGTTTTGTGTTTGTTTATCAATAAAATCACATTTTGGGAAGAAAAAAAAATCAGTTATAAAAAAGTGATATTTTAAGAAGCTACTAAAGACCGCATCTCATTTGAAACAATTTATAGATTTATTTTCAGATTCTCATTTTTGTAAAAATCTGGAATAAACATGAAAACTTTTAAGAGTGATTATTTTGTTTACAAAAAGTGTTTTTTTTAATATTTAATAATTTAATTGAGCTCAAGTGGTTAATGAGCTTCCCATAAGAATGAATCATTCGGAATAATTCAAATTCGATTTTTGGGAGAAACAATTATTGGTTAGACATTATTTACAGTCAGACTGAACTTCGGATTACTAGGGCTCTTTTCCGGAGAACTTGAGAGTTGACACACACAAAAAGAATACTTTTGAGGCCAATATTTTTACTTTTAATTCATTAATATGTGTCTTTGGGGCACATGTTAACATTTGCCTAAGAAAAACAAGATTAGGAACTTGTTAATACTTAATTCTTTTTTGGTACATAGTATATACAAGATGTAAAATGATGCAGCTAATGTAATAATTAATTCTTATTTTAATTTTGTGACAAAATAATAATGCGATTTGTCAAATCATACGGCTAACGTTTGCATTCTATACACTTTTTAATCATATATGCTATTGCAGCAAGATTTGTTGAGTACTTGTTTTGAAACTCATGATGTTGGATGTCGCATGACTTTTTACTTTTGTTGTGGCCTTGCATTTTGTTAGAAATAACTTATGACATTTTTTAAGTCGCAAATAACTTGTGACACTTGTTTGTAGGCTTAAAGGAGACAAGGGTTTAACTCTCATTAAGTTTTAGACCAAAATAATTTGGTTTTGTTAAGTTATGTAGTTTGTATTATGGTGAGTGACATGGTAACCTAGCAATCGTTGTTTTTGATGAGTCTGTGGAAGTCAAGATTAATCAATGTCTAGAATGAGATTGATCTAGATGGTTTTAGAAGCAAAGGAGCAGAGAATAGAGATGAGTCGGGGTAGGTTAGAATTGGGATAGAATTGGCACTTTTGAATCTTCACAGACCATTGCTTTTATTTCTTTCTGCATTTCTTCCTCTATATTTTCTGGCGTCTATCAATTGGTAACGGTGCTCTCAATCTTAGGAGCTTGAATGATGAATATGAGAGTCACTGGTGGAGTTCAAAGTGTAGAGTTTGGAGTGCAGTCTTCAGGAATTGAGAATGAGAACTCAGTCAGCTATGGATGAATGTGCTAAAAGAGCTTTTGCAAGGGAGAGCTCGCACGCAAGGCTGACCTTGATGTGAATGCTGATGTACTGTGGCATGGTTTGCAGAGGATGAGAGCTATGCAAGCCAAACTTAGGGGGTGGATTCATGATCTAGACGAATGGAGGAAGATTGGCCTTCATTATATGATTTTTTGAGGAAGGAAGCTCAGAATTCTGGTATACCCCTTCGCACCTTGGCTGAGCAGAAAGGTGGTGGTGTATTAGGGGGAAAAGATCCGAAAAGATGACAGAACTGAAATTGTTGGACTATGAATCTTGGCATGTATAAGGGGACCGGGCAGTGCTGCTGGAAAGTATGGATTCTGACTTGCAGGAAAGAAAGGGGTACACCTATTTGTCAAAACCCACCTAAGTATTTTGTTCTAAGAAAGATATTATCAAGGGCAGTACAATTTCGATTATCACCCACATATTCCTCAACATTTTCCTATTAAACTAAGGTATTGATGGTGTTAGATTGGGAGTTAAACCATGCTTTCCAGGAATTATAAAGTCACTCAGTGTGCATTGAGCAAGGGGGCCTAGGTGCAGTGCTTGCAGATACATGTCATTCAAACATGAAGCGAAACAACCCCAAAAAACGATATGCAACTTTATCTCTGAATCATGATGCTTCTGCCATTCTCCAGGGCTGAATATTGTAAAATTTGCAAGAAAAAGGGTTAACTCTAAAATCATGTTTGAGATCAAGGAATCGAGTTTCCAGCCACTGGATCCTAGAAGAAATGGCTATACTCCTGCATAAGTTGGTGCCTTTTTTCTGTTTCCAGCAGTGGGATCCTGAGGGAACACATTGCTGGCCTTACTGTATATTCACCTAAGGGGCAAGATGAATTTTGAAGATGGGAGATTTGATGTGGACCCAAGGTCAAAAGTCAGTGAAGTCTATGTGAAGAGGTCCAAAAGAGTGGGGTACCTAACCTGACGATTGAAGGAGGTGTGGGTTACCTGATCATAATTCGGAGGTAATATTCTAAATAACTGCCTAGTTGGAAGTAGTGAGTTGGGGAAAGGATGTCTCAGAGTTGTTAAATTGAGATACGTTAAGCAAGGGGGCATAAGGAAGGAGTATGGTTGGCTGGAATTAATCAATCCTAGTTTTTCTTGCTTTTGCATTTCTTAAATCTATATTTTGGTACCCTATCGCCAAGCCTGCTAGAAAGTAGGATGTCATTAATGTTGAATATGGAGTTTGTCTGAAGTCCCACATTGCTTAGGTTCCCGAGTTGTTGGGTGTATAAATATGTAAGGGCAACCTCACCTTATGAGCTAGCTTTTGGGGTTGAGATCCAAACATATTTAATATAGTATCAGAGCCAGGTTAAGTACTGCAATGGTGGGCATCTGACCCAGGACCACGCTAGGCGTGAGGGTGGATGTTGAATCTCAAAATAATGAGTTACAATAGAGAATATATAGAGAAACACCCAAAAGACTTATTACAACTAACAGCCAAAACTGAACAAACCCAATCCGCACCGAACAAATCCAAACTAAACCAAACCAACTACGAAATCAAGCTAGCAATTTAAAAAGGATTCTGCAAGAATACCAACGAATAGCAAACCAAAGGCACCTACCAAAACCAACGAACCAACTCTCTTTGCAAATTCTGTTGACAACTTGAACCAATTCATTTCCCAAAATTAGAGGCACTAATAGCGGATGCAATACGTGATTCAAGGCGGATCGAACAAAGCTCTGATACCATGTTTACAATTGTGATACAAAATTGGAGAAAATACCAATAGCTTTGCTTATTAAAATAATGAGTTACAATAGAGAATATATAGAGAAACACTAAACTCTGAAAATTCTAAACTACCCTAAGTGTTCAAGTCATAGTATTCCAAAAGACTTATTACTTTATTGTAAGTTATATCCCACTAACATATTATTTAACAATTAATAGATCTGCCGGTACTTTTTATTCCAAAATATAAGATAAAATAACCCCCTTCAACAGGTGGGTATTTGACCAACTTAATTGAAAAAAAATTAGTTCTGCATATCAGAGGTCCTCTGTCCAGATGATCTTTGATATTACCTTTTGGCCACAGTTCTCAATTAAATTTGAAATTTTAAAGTATATAGTAATTATCATTTACTTTCATCATATATTAGCTAAATTACTTTGCAATTGCAATCAAAATGCCAGAATAAATAATTAAATTTTGTGCTGTTGATACATAAAATGCTCTTTTCCTCCTGGTCTTTGTGAATTACTTATGCTGTGTCAACACGTCACCCCCTCACAAATAAAAGTTCATTAAATGTATTGTTTTTATGTTCGTCATACTTATTATGCCAATGGATGTGATCAATTTGGAAAGAAAAAGAAGACATTGATTCCTCACTTCTTTCATTTCTAATATTTTTCTTCTTATAAATGTTAGGAAATGATGCTCGAAGGACACGTGTGGCAAATGCTTATTTCTCCCTGTTTATGGCCGTTGGTAATATTCTTGGCTATGCAACTGGGTCATACAGTGGCTGGTACAAGATTTTTACATTCACACTTACCCCTGCTTGCTCTATTAGTTGTGCAAATCTCAAGTCTGCTTTCTTTCTCGACGTTGCTTTCATTGCGGTAACGACATATCTCAGCATTGTGTCAGCTCATGAAGTGCCTCTAAGTTCAAGTGGGGCAGCACATGCTGGAGAAGGAGCAGGAGAGACAGGTGCGGAAGAAGCTTTCATGTGGGAGTTGTTTGGGACATTCAAGTATTTTTCAACGCCTATATGGATAGTACTGTCTGTAACTGCTCTAACATGGATTGGGTGGTTCCCATTTATTCTCTTTGATACCGATTGGATGGGTCGGGAAATTTATGGTGGTGATCCAAATGGCGGCCTTGTTTATGATTCTGGAGTTAGAATGGGTGCACTTGGTTTGTTGCTTAATTCAGTTGTTCTTGGAGTAACATCATTGCTCATGGAAAGGCTATGCAGGAAGCGAGGGGCGGGTTTTGTATGGGGAATCTCAAATATATTTATGGCTCTTTGCTTTATCGCAATGTTAGTATTAACCTATGCGGCAAATAGCATTGGCTACGTAAGTAAAGGTCAACCACCACCAACAGGCATTGTGATCGCAGCATTAGCAATCTTTACAATTCTTGGGTTTCCGCTGGCAGTAAGTTATTCTGTCTGTTCTACACTAAATGCAGATTGTTCATTTCCTGTCCATAGAAAAGGAAGGTTTTCTTTTTTCTCTTATGTTCATTAAAACAGAATATCAATTTCTATTCTTCAATTCTTTTTTGAAATTACAGTGGCCGATACGTGTGAGTGATGTTAATTAACTTGTACATAGATGCATAATCTCCTTAGCTCAAACTGACTTGTATTCTTTAACTTTCTTTTGGGTACCATTCTCGTGATATTTATGAGTATAACATGATATGCCTGATATGGAAAGTGAGTTGAAGTCATATACTCTATTTTATCATCAACTTTGATTTATTCTATTTACTTTATGCAGATCACTTACAGTGTACCATATGCCTTAATTTCGACACATATCGAACCATTGGGACTTGGCCAAGGTGGGTTTCTATATTATTGACCTTATTCTGTCTCAAATATTTGACTACAAGACTAATTATTTGGATTCTCGGTACATACAGGGTTATCAATGGGTGTCCTGAATCTGGCAATAGTGGTCCCACAGGTATTTCTTCTTTTGTATTGCTTTTATTTTATATATGGTTAAAGTTTAAATACTCTTATTTTGTTGTTTGTTTAAATCTAGAGGAAAATTACAATCCTATTAGATTACCATTTGAACATAGTCAACTTGTATAATTTAGAATAAGTTGTCATGCAAATATGCTCACCTTCATATCACTTGATAAAACGGTATAATTTACATAAAAGCAGTGAAGTTGAGTGCATGCTATTGATGGTAAGATGTTGTAAAACTGATCAAAGATGCCTCCAAAATCTTAAAAATCATATTCATAGTGTAACCTGTGGCGCTTGGACCTGCCCAGGGTGCCTAACTAGTGCTTGCCAAAATGCGATAACAACTTGGGAAGATAGTGTCTAGTGCTAGATGAAAAACAAAAACAGCTCCAGTTGGCTCCCAGGGCTGATTGGGGGCTTGACACCCTTCTGCACTTACCACTTCATGTTGCTATCCTTTTTGGACCATTTTAGAGTCTGAACTAGCTTCAGATGTTCGCGTGAAAGTTGAAGCTATGGATCTTAGCTTTCATATACAACACATTTCAACTCTATTGGACACGTATAGCTCCAGATATGAACAAAACACTATGGAAAGTTCCACCAACATAGAGATTGATTCAGGTCTCGACTTCCTCGTAAAAATTGTACATAATTCTTATATTTTTTCAACATGACCAAGATCATTGCATATGGATATGTGTAGCTCTATCTGTGATTGTAGAATGCTTCTTCTGCACCAATGTTGGGAATCTTCACTTTGTCACCCATTCTTATGAAATGTGTTTCATCCTTATCTATCCTAACACACACCTACCATAAACACACTAAAAAAACAAGTTAAATGCTCAAAATTCAGGCTCAAAGTTATTTATTCATCAATATTCAAATGAAAACACACGACAAACTAACAAAGAATAAGGGCAAAACAAGATTAAAGTTTGATTGAATATTTAAATCCACGCCAAAAGTAGCACTAGGATTAGATTAATTAGTAATCATTAACCAAAACTATTCTCACACATGTGACATGTTGTATAAATGATATTTTGTGTGCTACATTGTTTTATTTGGTCAAATTTTTGTTGCCTTTCAAAATTTCTTGCAACACGATAAAAAATTGTCCATTTTTATTTGATAAGAAAAGATACATCAATAGATAGAAGATAATTGTCCATTTTTATCAACCATTTTTATTATGTGAATTGGCTCCCAACACACGAAAACAAACTAAACTTGATTGCCTTTTACTAAGATTTAGTCGGGTGTTTATAATGTCGCACTACTAATTGAAATAAAACAAATCTACATACACAACCTAAATCTAAGGATGAATTTGCAACGAAGTGCTCCCATAACTAAAAATATGCCCTTTAATAATTATGAACTTGCACATTTTCCATTTATTCTTTTCACCTTGCAATGTAGTACTAGGATGGTTGGTTGTTGATGATCAGGTCACAGAACCTTCCAACATACCTTTCTTTACAATTTTTCCCTCCTGAATTTTATTCACAAGGGAGTTGTTATTACCTTGTCCTCGAGGTGGACATCAAGAAATTTTTCCTTGAGTAATTCATTATTCTCCCAGTTGCTTCTTTTAGATGTCAATCATGCCATTGATCTGAGAGCTCAAGAGGTTAGCTCCCTATCTGAATTAATAGGTGAAGTGAATGTGCTGTGATATTGGTAGTGTTTACCATCTGTAAATAGGTCTAAGTAAGGCTGTCAAACTCGAGAGTCTACATAAATTTAAGAAGCTTCTGTCGAATAAAATCTTAAATGGAGATCAAATTAAAAGGTGAAATTAAAAGAATAAAATGACAGTGTAAAGAAAAAAATGTTAAATGTTGAAACCAAATACTGATAGACAACAAATTCAGGTTCACAACATCTTGCTCTGTTCAGAGATGGGATCTAAGTGAAAGCCAAAAGATGTGGAAGGATATTTGTCAGAGACTGTGCGACAACTTTGCCTAGTCATCGCAGGGTAAAATAGAAATAGTAAACCAACTTTGGCAAAGTTCCAATTTAATTAAACAACTAGTGAATCAATTGAAATCCAACCAAATTTGGCGGAACCTTTGCTCGCACACAGCTAATAAAAAGGGTTTTGAAATCTACATTATTCATGTTTTATAATTCCCCAAACAAACTTTGTTTATATATCAAATTAGTTCATGTTGATAATTGTTCCAAGGTATTGTATGTAGTTCCAAGTTAATGATTGTTTGTGTTTTATAAAGGAAAACTTTGTGAAGAGTGTAGTTTTGAGCAGGATTTGGGTATTTGGAGTTACTGAGTTACATATTTATCATGTTTTAAACAGATTTTGGTGTCCCTGGGAAGTGGACCGTGGGATCAGATATTTGGTGGAGGAAACTCTCCAGCCTTTGCCGTGGCAGCTGTTGCAGCCCTGTTTAGTGGACTCTTAGCTCTTTTAGCTATTCCCCGAACTCGTACCCAAAAGCCTCGAAGCCGTGTATGAGGTATCTTATGCTGTTTTTTTGGCACTTATTTCTTTCAAAGAGGGATGGTGAAAATGAACAGGTAGCAACAATTTGTAAATAGTTATATTGTTTTTGTAGCCTTATTCTTGAGTTTTCCTCTCCTCAAGATTCCAACCTCCCGCTCGATTTCTAATGAATAAATGAAACATTGGCTGTGTATGTATCTTATTGTTGTTGGTCATTGTTAAAACCAATGACCTGATTCTTTAGTGTTACTATTTTCTGATTTAAAGAAAGCTTCAGGAACAAATTTTGTCGAGTTGTCTGTTTAAAATAGAGGTTGGTTGGCATGTAAAACTACGAGCGACAATTATTGGCCGTAAGGAAGGGGGAATAAATCCTCTTGATGTCTAGTCTAGGGAACAATGTAAAACAAGAAATTCATATATCATCGCTTTCCCCAAGTATCTTAGAATTATTTTGTAATATAAAAAAGTTGTCACCAAATACTGATTGACATTGTGTGCAATCAAAGGAGACCTTCGTCATTGTACACTAGTCTTGCTTGTATCAGATGTTTCTATTAAGGCTAGATGTCGCGGGAATGCATGTTGGGCATATGTGCCAAAGTTAATAATAACACCATCTTTTCGTACCAAGATGCGTTACTCTGAGTTGGAATCAATCCACATGGAAGATTCATTTATTTTGAGTCGATGCTGGTTGTGCATTAGTGCTCCAATCAATGATGGTTAGGAATCTCATTCATTTGTGTGTTGTGTTTGTATTCTAGGGATGAATTGTTGAGTTGCCAATGCCCAACAGTGGCTTTGAGATGCCGAACAGTGGCTTTGATTTGATGTTTGTAAACCTTGATTGTGACCTTGCTTACCTGTTTCTTTCTTCTTATTTGGTACAAGTTTTATTTTTCCTCCTTTTTTTAATATAAATATATCTTGAATGACTGGTTTGGTTTATGCTTGTCATTCTTTGTTTACACCTAATTTGTGGGTCTTGCTATGAAGTGTCTTCCTGGCATTATTCAAGTATTTAATACTCTTTATTTAAGTATAGGATTCTACTAAACAGTACCTTAGAATCAATGCCTAAGACATTGATTAAGGAATCAAGAAATAAAAAGTGTTTATTACAAACGCAATATTATTTGTGTTGATCATTTAAAGTGCATATTTCAGGAAATATTTATTATTTTTTGAAATTTTAACATAATGCTTGGTTGGTGGAAAAAGATAGATGAGATGAGAGATCAAGTCTATTGTTTATTTCAATATTTTGGAAGAAAAGCAGAGAAATGGAGGAAAACAAGATTTCTCACTCAATTTTGACTCTCTTCCAAGAAGAAAGTACTATACATGTGGGTCCTTTTTGGTCCATTAGAACTATCAGTCTAAGATATACGTTAAAATTTTAAATAGTTGAGTTTTCAAGATTAAATGCTTTACTTTCCATATTCCTTATTATTTTCTCTCATTCTTTCACCTAAATATCTCAATTCAACATGGTATCAGGGCCTCTCCAAAACCCGTAGGCCGACTGCTATCAGGTTTGTGCTATCGTGCTATCGGGCCGCCCACCATTTAATATCCACGCATCAATCCTAATAGTGTTGGGTGAGTGGGTGTGTTAAGAAGTTCCACATCGGATGTGAGATGGCCTGGGCATGGATTTATAGATATAGGCAATCCTCACCTGCAAGTCGGTTTTGTAGGGCCGAGTTAGGTCCAATCCAATTTCTAACAGTTTCAATTCTAATATCTTAATATACACAGAGGGACAAATTGGTCAATTTATTTCTTCTTTTGAACCATGGCATAAATTTGCGTTTAACAAGTTTTCCTATTAATGAAAGACTGATATATTAATCGTCGGTGTTTTTTTTTGACAAAAATCGTCGGTTTATTTCAAGCCTTTCGTACATTGCCCTTTAACTTGGACTGTTACTTATGACAGGAAATTTTACTAATTATAAACAGTGAAGTTATTGGAAGATCAATGGGTAAATTATAGATAATTTGCTATGGTAATTGATTGATATGGTGATATCTATGATATGAAAGTAGGTGCAAATTACTTAGCTAAAATAAAATTGTTCGGTTGGACGTCAGGTTCAAATTCGAACTCCGGTCACTCCACTTTATGTGTATGAGATTTTAATTACTTGACATTGTGTCTATGTACTAAAAAAAAAGTAGCTGCAAATTGTGTTATTCAAATTTTACCATCAGATTAGATTTTTTAAGTTAATATTAATATTTTTCCTGATATATATGATGGCAGAAGATGCTTACTAGTTCTGGTCCATGAAATTCTTAGCACATGCCTCCCTAATTTACTACTTTTGGAGCCAAGTGGTGTAATAATATAATATTAATAATTCAATAATGTTATGTCAGCAACATATCCATTTAGCCAAAACAAAGTAATTTGATTCGTGTAGATAAAGGAAGAAAGTGGTGGTATGATTTGGCAGAACAGTTCCCCCATTCATGAATGAACTCTTATAACCATTCACCTATTCTATAAACAGGGAAAGTTTTGGTTTCAGGGTAAGAAGCATAGAATATATTCTACCTTATAGTGAAGCATAATCTTTTATATTATGTGAAAATTAATCTGTGATGAGTTTTGTCAGTCTTTTTACCAAACTTGTGCTGTAGTTGAAAATTGTATAAAAATTCTGTCTGATCTCCACTTAGCCAACTTGTCTTAAGATGCTAGATTCAATATGCTAGACTTGTGTCTCTATCAAGTTATTAAATTAAATTCCTTAGGTTGGAGGGAATTAGGCACTCTTCTTGCCCATTCAAGATGCCAGATTCCAAATGTGTTTCCATTTCATGTTCATCCTTTGGAAACCAACTGGATTGTTTTGCTATTTTCTGCACTGTTGTTTCTGGCTTTCTGCTACTGCTACTTTATCAAGTTCCCTGCCGTTGATTCTGCACCACATAAGTATCTTTCGACCCCGAATTGCCTGTAGTTGACAATATATATGTTTAAGTCCCACATCAGTTGTGAAATGACCTGAATATATATTTGTATGGTAGACGCAATTCTCACCTTACAAGTCTGTTTTGTAAGAATATACAACCATGCTATCAAGGAAATCAACACCGTTTATTCATAAACGGATGTATTTTCGCATTATACATTTAACAAATTGTTCTCAGTCATCAGTTCCGAATGATTAGATAGTTTGTGTTTTAAACCCTAAAATCCGATTTACAATGCCGCTTAAAACCATTATCATCCAATCTTCAACATATGGTTGAGATTACAACTGCAGCAAATGTAGACAGACTACATGCAATGCATTTCACATTTTACCAATTGTCAGACTTGTCCTTACAATCATTTTTTGACTGCATTATATCCAAATTATATTTGTGTCCTTTTTATCTCTAATAACTGGTTGAGCCAAAAACACGTGTAATCTGACTTCATTTATCATGGGTTTCAGAGAAGTTCAATTATGTACTGATATACTCTTAGACTAAAAAACAAAATGAAATTGGTTGGTGTTACAGAGTGTGATGCACATTGTATGAGAAAGCAAAAGAGTGAGTTTTTTTCTTCTTATGTCTTTGAGATAATGATAAATGAACAGAAGTGCTTTTGTTGCTTTGCTTCTTCCAAATGTAATTCTATATAAGCTAAGCTCAGACTCATCAATGATACAAAATTAAATGGTTGTGATTTTGAGATTAATTCTCTCTCTCCAATGTTTCCCATTTTCCATCTGTCTCTTCTAAATACAGCCAGTAACGCCGCTTGTGGTCCCATACATGACAATAACACTTATCTATCTCATTTTTTTCTATGGATATTATATCATCCATGAAGATAACCTCAACAAGAGGGAAAGTGGTAAAAATGTGGGTAGTGAATTTCTCGTCTATTGTCCATGTGAGCTTAGACTGCTTAGTTGAGTTGGTAGAGATATTTCATATTATATGCAGGGATCGTGGTTTAAATCTATGATATACTACTTATTCATCTTATACAGGAAAATTTTAGTCACTATATTTTAAGACAGAGAAAATTCCCCGTCCACTCGGCTATACATCTCGTATGTTTAATTTTAAAATAGTTTAATAGTGTAATTTTAATTGTTTGATTTCAAATCAATGACCGAAATTATTATCAGATGTAAATGTGTAAACGCGTAAATAGTCGTCTGGGTTTGAAAATGTGTGATATCAATTGCTAATATACTATCCTCTCTCTAGCTACAATTATAATAACCTAAACACAAGTTTAACAACCAATTTGCCATTGTTAAACCGGAATTTAAGGAGATTGTGGACACCAATAAATTATTGAAATAATCAGATTGTAGTAATAATAATTACTATATTTAATGAGATTTGCTTGATTGGCATTCAATATTTGATTGCCTCGACCAAATATTGCCTGCACGTGATGAAACATCAACTAGCAATAAACATAAAGAGAAAATGTGCAAGAGGGAAAGAAAAGTGGGACCTAAAAATTGGATATTAGTGAAAAACTTGCCATTTTTAGAGTGATCAAAGCAAGTAGTGAAGGGAATGTTTTAGGCTTTGGGTTGTTCTTTTATATCAATCTTAGACAGAAGGACTTGTGTTAGGAATGGGTTTCTATGACATGAGTTGGGAAAGAATGGAACATGCATGGTTTGGTTAGGCCAAAACCAAACATGTTTGCTTTGTCTAAAATAAGAAACAAAGTAGCTAATGTTGATAACAAAACAAACCATGTTATATATTTGAAGTGTATTAATTTTTTAAATATAAGACAATGCCAACCACATGAGTTTGTGTATGTATGTATGTGTGCCCTTGTTCTTTTTTATTTAATAAATAAAATTTAAGTAAATTGAATCATGAGACTCACCAGTGTTATGACAATTTTCAAGACTTAGAAAATGTCAATAAATATACTTACAAATTATTTATTAACGAGTTAACAACAAAGAAATTTACGCCTTACAAGATACGAGTTGCCATTTTTTATGGTTCATAGGAGAATGAAATTCTTGTAGTCTAAAATTCAACTACGAGATAAATAAAATCTTATTAACAAAATTGTTCTACTTAAAAATCAAATTTAAATTTTCCAAAAACTATAATCTTATAAAATTCATTAACCATTGAACCAAATGCCTATATCTTGGTTTGAGTCACCATCTTTTAATTGCCCTTGTTTTTCAAAAGTTTAAAGTGTGTTAAATGTCACATAAAGCAACAATAATATTGATTAGTGTCAAATAAAAAATTGTTTAATCAGTTATGCCATTATATTATTTAACAAGTACTACACAACTACGAGTCAACCGCTAGTGAAAAGTTAATCTTTTCTGATTAAGTTACTAAACATGATATCATTTGTTATTGTGATAGTGGTATTAATAATTAATAAATATACTACATAAATAATTTATTAAAAATTATTCCAATAAAGCCAATTTTATTCTCAAATATTGTGTTTTTTTCCCACTAAAGGTAAATCAAAACACGGTTTTGAAAAGATTATCCATTTCCATTAACAAACAAGCTAGTTAAAGCAACTATATTAGTGCCATCATTATCAAACCAAACTTGTCGTTGTTTTGACGGCTTAAAAAAATCATTAAAGTGAATAAATTCATTATAATTCATTCTTTCTTATCTAGATTCTTGAGTTTCACCGTTTTGAAGACAACTTTTGACTTATTTTTCTCTCTAAACTTAAAAGTAAAGAAAGCTTATAATTTTCCACTATATTTAGATGCCATATCCTCAAGTGTGTCTTTCATATTATTTTTTTTTACTTCATGATAAAACAATTAATAAACAAAACTATAGGATATATATTATGATGACCACTAACTTTTTAGGAAGAGAAAAGTGTTATAGGTCGGTTACCATGCACCTCCACAAGCATTTCTTCCGTTCAAGTTTAATCTTTCTTTGACTTTTGTTTCAAAAAACATAGAAATAAGAATTTAGTTTCGAATGAAGAATCCACTTTGCTTTTGTAACACATTTTTTTTATAGAGAGATTAATCACCACTAAACTATTTAGGTGGAAATTTTTATAATTATCCAAAAATGAAGAAAAATTGTAGAAACATGCATTACTCTCTCCGTCCTTAATTATAAGTATCATTTTAAAAAAAGATTAGTCTCTAAATATAAACTCATTTACAAATTATTAGATGTATTTATTACTTTTTCTATAAATACTTCTAATTATTACATTAATTTACATTGAAATATGTAAAGTGAAATTAAATACACATACAAACAAATGATAATTTAATAAAATTTATACACAAACTAGATATAATAGTTACACTATCAACTTTTTTTAATATATCTGAAATTAGTCAAAGAGGCTTATAATAACGGAGGAGTATTAGTGTAAATTAATTTTATACTAATTTTAAGTCTACTATTTTGCGATATATTATCTTAATCTTTAATATAAAAGACAGTTGTGTCAACAAAAATTGATAAATTTGATTTAAATTTTAGAATAGAGTTAACTGTCTTATATATTTAAGACTCAAAAAAGTATATAAACTAACTTTTGTAACTATATTTTAAATTTAATAACATGTGATGGAAAAATGAAGAGCTCTTACTAAATGTCATAATAAAACTAAAGTTATACTAACAAGCTTATTATTAAATATTATCCCACCAATTTATTAACTTAACAACAAACATAACACTATAAATTTGAGCATTTGCTTCAATTATAGACACGTTTCAAAAGCTTCCTAGCATTTTTCATGCATAAAAACCCATTCCCCTTCATTCCCTTCACCCCATATGCAAAACCCTTTCAATAATTCATTCAAACAAACCATCTTGTAATAACTCTCTATAACCATAGAGAATTCTTATTCTACACATTTTTCTAACTTTGCTATTCAAATATTAATCTCTTTTAACACAAACACTTTGAGTTTCTAATTCTTAATTAGCTATGTGTAATCCAAAGCCATCTTCACCAACATCACCATTTCTTTCTCCAACAAAAACTCATCTCATAAATCCTCACACCAAATCTGTTTATTCCAATTCTACCCTTGATGATGATCATGTTCAAGATGAACTTCAAAGATGGCCTACTCTTAAAGAGGTAATTAATCACACATAGCAAAACAAAACAGAACATAATCAACACAAAAAAAAACCAAGTTGTTTAATTTATATTTATTTTTTCCACTTTTTTATTTTTCTTGAAAGTAATAATTATGCTAAATAAAGTACCAAGTTAGTATCTTTTTAGTGACATGAAAAAAGGGTACTAAACAAAATTTACTAATATTAAGATTATAATATAACTATTTGTTTTTTTTTCTTCTTTTTTGTCAGGCCTTAACAGAAATCAAAGAAATAGGAAAAATTTCAGGTCCAACAACAATAACTGGTTTATTGCTATATTCAAGAGCTATGATCTCAATGATTTTTCTTGGATATCTTGGTGAAATGGAACTAGCAGGAGGTTCACTTTCAATAGGTTTTGCAAACATCACTGGTTATTCAGTGATTTCAGGTTTAGCTATGGGAATGGAACCAATTTGTGGACAAGCTTATGGAGCAAAACAATGGAAGATTCTTGGTTTAACACTTCAAAGAACAGTTCTTCTTCTTCTTTCAACTTCAATCCCTATCTCATTCCTTTGGTTAAACATGAAAACAATCCTTTTGTTTTCAGGTCAAGATCAAGAAATTTCATCAATGGCACAAACTTTTATACTTTTTTCAATACCTGATCTTTTTCTTCTCTCAATTCTTCATCCTTTGAGAATCTATTTAAGGACTCAAGGAATCACATTGCCATTAACATATTGTTCAGCTGTTTGTGTCTTACTTCATGTACCTCTAAATTTTCTTCTAGTTGTTTATTTTCAAATGGGAATTGCAGGGGTGTCAATAGCAATGGTTTTGACTAATTTAAACCTTGTTATATTACTTTCATCTTTTTTGTACTTTTCTAGAGTTTATAAAGAGTCATGGATTTCACCAAGCTTAGAATGCATTAAAGGGTGGTCCTCATTGCTTTCGCTCGCAATTCCTACTTGCGTATCGGTTTGTCTCGAATGGTGGTGGTATGAGTTCATGATAATGATGTGTGGACTTTTAGTTAATCCTAAAGCAACTATTGCTTCAATGGGAATTTTAATTCAAACAACATCTTTGGTTTATGTTTTTCCATCATCACTTAGTCTCGGTGTTTCGACAAGAATAGGGAATGAGTTAGGTGCTAATAGGCCACAAAAAGCAAGAATTTCAATGATAGTTTCACTTTTTTGTGCTATCATTTTAGGACTTGGAGCTATGTTATTTACAACATTGATGAGAAACCAATGGGGAAAATTCTTCACAAATGACAAAGAAATTCTTGAATTAACTTCAATTGTGTTACCAATTGTTGGACTTTGTGAGCTTGGAAATTGTCCACAAACAACTGGTTGTGGTGTTCTTAGAGGAAGTGCTAGACCAACAATTGGTGCTAACATAAATTTGGGATCTTTTTATCTTATTGGTATGCCAATTGCTATCTTTTTAGGATTTGTTGCTAAATTGGGATTTGCTGGTTTGTGGATTGGGTTACTTGCTGCTCAAGGTTCATGTGCTATGCTTATGTTAATTGTTCTTTGTAGAACCGATTGGAATTTGCAAGTTCAAAGAGCTAATGAACTCACAAAAGATTCAACAATGGCTACTACCAGTGATAATAATAATAATGGTGATGCTAAATTACCTACATTTATGCAAGGTGGTAAGATTATGAGCAAGAATAATGTTCATGGTTGTCTTGAAGAAATTGTGATCACTCATGATGATGAAAAAGATCCACTTATCATAAGTACTAGTACTACTACTACTATTGCAAATTACTTTGAAGATTAGTTAACAAGAGTTTTCTTTTTCTATTTTGTAACCATTTTTTTACCTTCATTATAATGGAGTGTATTGTAGGACAAAATATCCTTCTCCCTCCTTTTTTTAGTTTTTCATTTCTTGGTTTTTTTAGGTTGTATTATTAATAACTAATAATAGTCATTGAGGGAGAAAAAAATAATTATTGTCCTTTTTATTTTTTAGATAAATCAAGTATGATTTGCACGCAAATGATATCCATCTAAGCAAATGAGTAAAAAGTTAAACATATACTTTTTCCGATCACTATTATAGATAAATTTAACTTTTTTAATATATTTAATTATTTTTATATTTGATCTATAATATAAATCAAATAAATTAATTATTAAAAATATAAAAAGAGTTAAATTTATTTATAACAGTGGCAGATAATTTTTGCCACTTTTTAAATACTTTTCTTTCCCATACCAAAAAATATACTTTTCTTTAGAAGCATTCACAGAAAGGGAAAAGATTGGGAGACAGGAAAAGGAATCTCTATCTACCTTACTTTGGTATTGATCCTTTCCATAAAAGGCCAAATTACCTAAAAATGGAAAATTAACCTCTCATTCCATAAAAAAAAAAAAAAAGCATATACATCTTGTAAATAAATTATCTATCTGAGCATCTTATTTTTCTTCCTTTCTCTCTCCTCTCTGTTTTTGTTTTATAGTGTGTATCTTTTTTACTAATACTTCTTCTTTTTTGACAAATTTTTTTTTTTTACTAATACCTGTAATGTGCATTAAGATATTTTGTTTACAAATGATATCCTTTTATATAAACCAAAAGAAAAAAAAAAATGATATCCTTTTATAATTTATGCTAAGAGATCTCAATGCTTTTATGTTCTTTTCCCAAGAGTTTGATTTGTCGCAAAGGGAAAATTTAATGTTCATGTTATATTTTATATTGTTTATTTAAAAATAAATTTAAATTTTATTTATAAAGTATACCAAACTCCAAAATACTTAAAAATATATCGTATTATTATTTGAAATTTCATGAGTGGAATGGGTATCTTTACTTTAATGTTTTTTTTTCTATCACCTTCTCTATTATTAATTATTACAATTCATGAAATTGTACTTTTGAACAAGAGAATTGTTTTCCATTTTTGTATTGAAAATCTTCTTTTATATAATATTTGTTAAGACTACTTATTTTTAGTTTATTTGTTAGAATTATTTTACTATATAAACAATTGTATGAGTTTTTTTACAGAACTTATACAAATAAGTTATCACATGTTTATATATGTTCTTTTTAACTAATTACAAATAAATGTTTTAGATAGTTTATGAAGACATGCTATAAATTATGTGAGAATAATTTGTTATAAAAATAGTTTATAGATAAACACTATTGTCAAAAAAAATAAAAAGATAAACACTAAATTAAACTGCCTCCATGAGAAATATATAAATATTCATGTTTTAACCAATACATATAATTTGATTTCACATCCTTAAGTCCTTATCTTAACCAATACTAACTTCTAGTTTAGTACTAGTAGTTTATTATGTCAACAACCACATGCAGTATAATGATTTGTGTAGTGGTGTAGAGAGACATGTTTCACATGACCATATTCATGAACAATCATAATAATGTCATCACTTTGAGAACAATGTTAAATTGCAGTTACACTTATTATAATCCTAAACATATATACTATTAGATAAATATCACGATTACAAAGACTTGCAAAACCACAATATATATTATAGACTATATTGTAGTCGTAGATGTTCTCATTGATAATTCTAACTAAAAATATAATTTAACAATAACTCTATTCAAGATGCGAAAAAATGTAAATAATAAACACACAAGTTTTGTAATGAAGTTTGTCTTGGGATACGGGGGGCAGCTGGGGTTTATCCACATTAGGTCTAGAACAATGATATAAGTCTTGAACACTACACTTTTACCTAAAATCTTAAGGCAATGAGTTTATGGGTCTTTCTACTTATAATAAAGTGTTCAATCTCCACTTTTCTAAACAATGTAGAACTTACTCACACTTACCACAACATTCTCCCCCTCAAGTGTGAGTCTTCATATCATTATGCTCCCCCTCAAGCGGAAGCTTTTCCCAACAATCCAATTACTTTTCATATCATTATGCTCCCCCTCAAGCGGAAGCTTTTTCAAACAATCCAATTACTTGTACCGCCGTTGCCACTTGTACACGAAACCCGCTGCTTAGCCATACTTTTGTCAAGAAGACTTTCGGCACAAGGAGCCCGGTCTTTAACCATCGGCTCTGATACCACTGTTGGGACATCGAGGGGGCAGCCAGTGGATCATCCACATTGGGTTTAGAACATCAATACAAGAGTCGGACACCACACTCTTATCCAAAACCTTAAGGCAATGGGTTATGTATCCTTCCACTTATAAAGTGTTCAACCTCCACTTTTCTAAGCAATGTGGGACTTACTAACACTTGCCACAACAATCTCTCTCTCAAGTGTGAGTCTTAATATCATTATGCTCCCCTCAAGTCGAAGCTTTTTCCAACAATCCAATTACTTGTACCGCCGTTGCCACTTGCACACGGAACCCGCCGCCTGACCACACTTTTGTAAGGAAGACTTTCGACACAAGGAGTCCGATCTTTAACTATTGGCTCTGATATCACTGTTGGGATATCGATGGACAGTCAGAGAATCATCCACATTAGATTTAAAACATCAATACAAGAGTCAGACACCACAGTTAAACAATTGTGTTTCAATTTTTGATTATATGGCAATACCAGTTTTTTATTAAGGCAAAAAGATGTGGAGGAAAGACCAACTAAAACATCCAAGATATATTAAAAAAAAAAAAACCCAACAAAAAGATAGGGTTAAACCAAAATCCTCGAAGATTAACAAACCTAAAATATAGGTAAACTAAACCTATTTCTACTAAAATAATCAAAGATGAAATTTAGGAGGACCTCATTCGACCAAACAATAGAGGTCACCGAAAGTCATTAAATAGCATTTGAGACTTCATTTCATCGGACATAACTACTACTCCCTCCGTCCCTAATTATAAGACCCTTTTTGACTACTGCACGTTCGCCAATGCACAATTTTGATCGCTAATATCTTTAATTATCTAGCAGTAAAAATTATAAAAGTTTGATATCTTAAAAATACTCATCAAAACAAATCAAACAATATCTTATATGCTAATATTTACATCTGTATATTATTAGAAAAATACGGTCAAAACATGATAGATGAATAGTAAAATTTAGTCAAAATGAGTCTTATATTAAGGGACGGAGGGAGTATAATTCTTTATATTATTTCTAACTTAGGATTTATAGTCTATAATTTGTATTTAAATATTATTCATTTCAATTACATTACAATATTAAAATAGATCGTAGTAATTGTTTTAGATAAGAGGTCTATTGACTTTAGGAATAACTTTGAGATGAGTTATTCCTATTTAATATTTCATTATTCATGATGAATTTCATCAATTTTACCGTCTATTATTATCATTATATAATAATGTTCAACTATACGTACACATTTTTATATAAATTCGAAATTCGTAGCTATGTAATCTAAGCATTAATATTTACTTGTGTTTTTAAAAGTTTTTTATACGTTTATTTGAAATTATTTAACAAAATATCAAATGATTTTAAAATTTCATAAAAACTTATAGAGTTTATTTATTCTATAAGAATTTTTAATTGGACAGTTGGATTGGTGAAATTGATTGTGAATAATGATATATTAAATCGGAATAATTTATCTCAAAATTACTCCTGAAGTCAACGGATCCCTCCTCATTCTTCTTTTTATATTATTTCTAACTTATGACTTACAATATATAATTTGTATTTAAATATTATTGATTTAGATTACATTATTACAATATAAAAACATATTCACTTCACTCGAGCAATCTAATCACTTATCAGTAACTATGAGTTTTATTCTTTTTTCGATAAGTCAATAGCTATGAGTTATACCCAACAAAAAAAAGAATAAGTTTGAAAACAACCAAACACGCATAAATGCACACACCAACATAGAGAGGTATTGGGAAATTTGATAACAATAATTGGCATAGGAGAATATGATCAACAAAAATAGGAAGAAGGGTATTGGAGGAATGAGGGGGGTCCCTGTTTCTAACTTAAGATACAAATCCCTCTACTGTTGCCTTTTGTCTTCTTTCCATATGACAACAAAATTAGAGTGGTGCCTCTGCATTGCCACTTACCCTCCACTTTAGGCTACCCTATATTTCTTTCTTTTTGTTAATTGTTATTTTTTATTTTATTAAAATTTAGCTGCGAGGTAAATAAAATATGATAAAAATAATTTCATTCATAAATTTGAATTATTTCAAAATTTGCTCGTTGGAATCACTTGAGCCCAATACATTACTTTTTTTCCTTCTTAAAAGCTATATTACAAACCTAATACAGATGCATATCATAGTAATTAATTATAATATATTGTTCGGTCTCAAATCAATAATATGTATAATTTTAAAATAATTGTCCCAATAAACTTAGTTCAATTAATAGGAAACATACATGCAATATTAAAAATCTAAGTTTTTTTTTTTGACATTAGCAAAGTTAATGCATTTCATTAAAAATCTAAGTTCGAACTCTGATAAGTCAACCAATTATTCATCAATGGCAGAGATTAATTAATGTGTGTAAATATGTCTATTTTCTACATGGGTCAATTAAGAAATATTATTTCTATTGATTACTATAGTAAAGAAAACAAAAACAAAATAGTACTATGGCTAATGAGTTGTGTCTTTTATATTTCTTTGATTCTTCATGTGCACATTTTCTCCAACAAAATGTAGTACATGGCCGGACCATTTTATTTTGCACTTTAGACTTTTATAGATGGGAAAAAAACACTTATGTAAGTCTATGTTTTGTCATTGTCTTCTCTATGAACAAATAGTGCTTGAATTGAAACCACTCTTGTTTCACCTTATCTTCTACTTTTCAACTTTTTGTACAAATAATATCTCTCTCCACATTCATGCACTCGTGGTACACAATGATCATTACAATGGGTGGCATGGCATCAACATTTCCTAGCAAGTAGCTAGATTTCATGGTTTGTGTACAACGTTTTTGGTTCTCTAATCAGATTGTGTATGGATAAGCAAGTTATGTATTTATGTTCATAAGCTAAAGAGGTTACACTTAAACCTAAGTTGGGTGGGAGACATATAGTACTAGCTAGATAAACATTATTTATATATGAACAATATTCATCAACTTTGAAGAAAAACTTGAATTAATATCAATTAGGGTTGATCTAAAGGAAGAGACTAGTCTCTCACACGTGAAAAATGAATGTTTGAATTCTAAAAGTAAGAAATTCTCACATTTTATGCCCGAAGAATGTGTTTTAACATGTGAAGTTTGTGTCTAAATATCAGTGTTTAATTTATTTTTAGATTTTGTAAAATAAAATAAAAAATCAGATTCTTGACGGATTAATTCAAATTGGAGTTGCGCCTTAATTATTACTCCCTCCGTCCCAAAACTATTGTCCTTTTAGCATTTTAGTTTTGTCCCAAAACTATTGGCCTTTTCGCAAACCAATGTAAAATTAATGTTAGTTTATCAATTGTACCCTTACAAAAGTTAAAGTATTAATTAAACATATTTTCTCTTTCTTAATAAAGTAAGGGTAAAATAGACTTAACTTATCAATCTTTATTGTTTCTTAATCCACGTGCATAACTCTAAAAGGACAATAGTTTTGAGACGGAGGGAGTAGGAAATAGATGTATGTATGACATTTTTAAATACCGTAGAAGTTTTAATATTATTATTATTATATTATTAACAAAAAATGAAGAAAAAAAACATAGTATTTTATTGCATTTGGTTCTTTGGTTGCTAAGAAAAAGAATTATTATTGAAAAAGAATAATTCTTTTTCTTAACAGTATATTTTATCACTTAAAACTTTTTTTATCGATTGGAGGTAAATACTCCAAAAACTTGAAGGATACACAAGTTGTCATAAAAGAAATGCTTAATATATTCAATTGTTATGAGTTGTTGTTTACAAATGAACCACATCCACACATTACAATGTTTCGCTTTAAAGAAATAGTAATGAAAATTGTTGTTTAAAGCTGTAAGGGACAATTTTTAAGTGTTATCTTATCTATTTTAGCATTTTTATACATTTGAGTAACAATTAGTGTTACATTGATTAATTAATTAATTAAGCATTTCAGTGTAAATTTTTCGGCAACATTGTGTTTGATCAGCCTAAAATTAAGAGACTGAACAGGACAAGTCTAAATTGGGTGGTAAAGGACAGGACAAAAACAAAATTTATTGTCTTCCACTAAACCACAACACAACTTTTTGTCCATAGTAAAAATGGTCTAAAATACCAAAATATATATTTTTTTTCACCAAATATCGTATAAAACAAAAAATTATTTAATACTATAAATGTTTATGTTGTGTTGTTTTATCTTACTGTTTTATCTTATAATATGTTATCCGGTACTTACATCAAACGCACATAGTGTGTAAACACTAGCTAGGCATATCCTACTTTTTTTTATTGTTCTCATTGTGGTGTGTAACAAATACTGCACTTTCACTATTAGCATAACCCCAAATCCACAAACAATGGACACTTCTTTAATTTTATTAACACAATTTTTGGGATTTTAGTATAAAGAGAGAATAAGACTTTGAGAAAAGGGAATGAGGCATGGAAAAAGAAAAGAATAATAGGTTCAGAGTTTATTAACACAATGTTTGGGAATTTAAGTATAAAAGGGTATGTTGGATCAGCAAAATATAAATATTAGATAAAAAAGTATAGAATAGTACAAGACAGAATAACAACATGACAAATATTTAAGGTATTAAACAAATTTATCTTGTACGTAGTATATATATTTGGTGGAGAAAATATTATTTTGGTTTTTAGACAACTTGTGTTAAAAACAAAAAGTTGTTCGGTGATTCAACGAAAGATTAAAATATATGATTTTGTTCAGTTCCTTGATCTTCAATTTGTCCGATATCTCAAAAGTAGTTCTAAAATCAAACATTATACGGCTGAAATTAAAATCGTCCTACTCAATCTTTTGTTTAGTAGATCAAATTGCACAGAAAAATTCAAAAAATATATCGGAGAAAGATAAGACTTTGAAAAGTTTAATAATTTCTTCATTCCGTTTCAATGGTATTCTTATAATATGCTTATAGAAAAAATGATATTCTTATAATACTTTCAAACTTAAAAATATATTTATTATAAGTATTTTCTTCTCCTTGCTATCTGTACATAAAAATACTAATTATATAAATTCTGTTAATTTAAATTTTTGGGTTTATTGGTCAATAAACCCTGTAAAATATGCGAGTTTTGCAATACTCCCTCGTAAAATACACGAGTTTTGCAATATACTCTTGGAATTTCATATTAGGGATTCTTTAACCACCAGATCGATCGGAAGTAAGTAAAGTCTAACAAAAAAAATTATTTTTAAAAATAATTCTCTTTAATAATTCATTATTCTTTTTTTTATTGATTTAATAATTCATTCTAAATAGAGTTCATTAACTATTTGAACACAATTGTTTAATTACCCTTTATTTGTGTATAAATCCAATCCATCAATTTCACGACATGCTTATTTCAGTTGGAATCGAATATCTTCCAAAGCCGTGTCCTAATGCTTATTTATTCAAATACACAAACCGTTGAGAAAACTACATGTGTCTTACATTAATTTATAGTTCCTAAGTTAAGCAAACAATGAACCACTAATTGCATATACAATTTATTTATGCAAAAGTGTCACTTTTTCATTAAATTAAAAAAGGTGAAAAAAAAAGTGTGCCACAATAAGGAAGAAAAGTTTGACACCCAATATGGTATCCAAAAGACTTTTTCAACAAAATAATAAAAATCAACGAATCATGAAGATCTTTAAAAGAATGAATTATGTTACATATTTCCAATTCTAGTAAATAATCAATGGTTATATATGTGCCTGCTCCATTGCCTCTAAATGTCTTGTCAAAACAAAACAATCTCTTATAGTGTGAGTGAGTGGCCATAAACATAAGGATTCAATAATATTTTATCTTGTTTTCACATCCAAAGATTGTGTGTGTGAATGGAGGAGTTTGTGGGCTGCGTGGCCACTTTCATGCATGATTTTTACCATAACATGTTTTTGTTGACTTGTACGTTCCTCCATTGCCATAGCCAGCCTAGTTAGTCCCCTTTTTTTTTTTCGGTGTCATATAAGTCAAAATATCAAGAAAGTATGTTTGCAATTTTCATGCTATTAGAAAAATAAATACTCTTATCAGGATTTGAACTTCGACTTCCCCTACCCAATTCATGTTCCCCAATTTTTACCACTTCAGCTATTCTATGATGACATATATGTTATTACCTCAATACTGAAATATAAGTCGTTTAAACCATATTACACAAATTAAAAAATATAATTATTGTTGTATGAGTCATGTGATATAATCACATAGCAAATTAATATTTCAATGTATTTTATTCAACTCTTCATATATAGTTTTCATCCACTTGAGGTATTTATTTTGTGTATCTTTCGTGCAACTGTTGTGACTAATCTTTAAACTTTGTAAAACTTAAATGGACGGTAAATTAAGAGTTTTAACATTGCAGCATACATGCTCAAATGCAGGATCAAACTCATGATCTACTCAAACAGTCAAACTACATGTCACATTTCCTTGTCAGAATTTAAATATCATCTCACGATATTGTGAGAGTGTAGTACATTGTGCAAAATGCAACCTAATTGATGCAATTTTAATCAACTTTGAATAGTATGCCATTGCCAATCGTGTTGTATGATTATTGTACTTGTAATTGTATAGCATATAGTCTCACATGTATGACCCAACCCAACTACAAGAGTTGAATTGTAGCAAGAAGTGCCGTAATGGCTTTTTATTTATCAAATAAAAATGGGCCCTTTTCACTTTAATTTTCAATTGCATTTGCACGGGTACGGTGTTGTTGGACCATTTTCATCCTCTCTGCCACATCCATTATACATTATAGATTAGAGGGGATGACAAATATGAAAAAACAATTAGAGGAGTATATTCTAATAATTTGATTATAATTTCATTAATTGGTGTCATTTGAATTTATAGGATTTGTATCATTTACAGGGAACATTGCTTGTCATTTCAATAGTTAAGGGACTCAAATAATTTTATACTATATATCTTTTATTGTCAAAAAAGAAAATAGTAATATCTTTTATGTTAAAGGGTAATTTTTTTGTGAGGGTTTAAACCGCGGCTAAAATGTCTACAGCAGTTTGTGTGGCAGTTGCCAAAACCGCTGCAATATGTTGTACCGACGTCAGCAACTACGACGCTTCACAAATTGTCACTATATATGGGGTTGTGGCAGTTCAAAACCGCCGCTATACCCTTCCAAAACTGCCGCAAACCCTCAAATTCCTTGTAGTGGTATATATTTAAATGTCACACACAAGATGTGCCCAACAAAAGAAAATATACAAAATGTATAGAAGAAACAAAACGAAAAAAGACCCTTTTAACTAGGTCTAAACAAGACAAAAGGTTATACCACCACATATATATATCAAAAAGGAAACCTTTAATTTCATTCTAGATTTCACACACCACCAAGTTCTAATTTTCACCTTGTCAAATATTAATGCCTCCACCGATGAAATTTTATATGAAAAACATATATTATTTCTTTCTTTCCAAATAGTCCAGCAACAAACCAACCAAACCACATGATTATCATTTGTCAACAACATCTAATATCATACCATGTATGCCTATATCCAATTAAGAATAATACAACAAAGGTCTTTAGTGAAATCATAATAAAAAAACAAGTGATTAGAAGTTTCGGCGACTTCACAAACACCAACACAATGCAAAGAATCCAAATACACCATTCCACCATGGATCAAATTATTTTTAGATGGTAATATATTATTTAGTAACCGCCAAGCAAAAAGGGAAACCTTCAATGGAACAATCATATTTCTAATAACTTCCTTTTCAACCTTCAACTCAACTAGAGCTATATGAGTTAACAAATAATAAGTTCCTCAAACAGAATACCCTGTATCAAGTTTTAGATCCCACTTACAAAAATCTAGACCATCAACTTGCAAAAATATATGACCCAAGGCAACACAACACTTTACAAACAGCTCTCCCTCCCATGCAAAAAAGTGTCAACGCTAATTCCACCTTTCTCCGCCCACACCTCATCCCCTCCTACACATATTTGCTACAAAAACATTTTAATCAATAACTAACTCAAAAAGCGTATTAAATTTAACATTCAGTGGTTCCTCACCTAACCACTTATCTTTCCAATACAGAGTTTGTTCACCATTGCCCACAATGTTATCTTGAACCATCACCTTATCATGGTTTTAAAATGCGGTTGCGGTTAACATATGCGGTTGCGCTTGCGGATGTTGCGTTTGCGGTCAATGCCGCTTGTGCTGCGCACATTGCGGCTGTTGCGGCGTGAATTGAATTTTAATATACACAACTTATATTAAATGGTACAACTGCGCCACTATACAATTTAGCCACTATATAGAATTTTAGTTTGCTAAGTAAATACTAACTGAGAGGAGGTTGAAATATAAAGTGGATAGACCGTTAAAAGTAAGATTTTTCATTAAATCTTTAGTAATTTAGTAGTTGGGATTCTAAAATTTTAATTTTTGATGAGAACATTTTAACGAATATGTTAGAAATTGTCTGATACAGCTCCTGATGTGGTTACGTTGCGGTCGAACACGTGATTACAAATCACACCGCGATTGCAGTGCGATGCGGTTGCGGAGACTACCGCATCAGCAATATTGCGGCTGCAATTGCAGTTGCGGACTGCAATTTAAAACCTTGCACCTTATACTCAACCCAACCCCTTTGCTAACAAAACACACATCCTTCCACCTCCCTCGACACGTCCATCCTTCAACCCATATTTAGCGACCAAAACTTTAAACCACAACCCCTCCCATTTTTCTAACACCATTTTTCTAAAAGAGATGAGTTAAATTCTCACATCAATCTCACTAGTTAAAAACCTTAGTTATTTTAATATCATATAATTAATTTACATATTATTGATATATTATACGATTGAATGATTGTGATGCACAAATAAAGAGTCAAGAGTTTGTTTTAAAATTTGAATAGACATATGCATTAATATAATCAATTATATGATGCAATATCAAAAGTAATTTTAAAGATTGAAGTGTAATGTTGTATATTTCTCAAATTGTATCGTCCGGTTCCCCCACCAGAGCCCTGCTTACGGAACACATTAAACATAGTTACAACATTTGCCTTAGCGTACAACGACTTATATAGAAAGCATGAACCACCTTGAAATCACTCGATCGATGATTCATGGTTGTACGTAATTAGTAAGACCGAGAGTTTCTACTCCAATCTAAGGTTTTTAGGGTTGTGAACTCAAGATTATCAGTATATATTTTATGATTAATATTATTATATTTGTCTTACCTTTTTTTTAATAAAATTTTACATTTTTCAATATTATACAGTCTATATGAAATAATTTTGTTGTTATACATATAAGTTTATAAGACCCGTGCATCGCTCGTCGGAGATTGGAGATCTAGTTCTTCTAGAAATTCTAGAAGGTTAAAACTAACAATAAAAACTAAGATCCAAAAAGAAAGAAAAGATGAGGTATTAGGTCAACTTATAATTATCACTCTTTTTAGTGAGTGGGCCGGTTTTACAAGTATTAACATCAATATGGATCAGTCAAGAAAAAACATAAATATGGAAATTTCCATGAGTAGTCACTTCAAGTTTTTTAGTATATGTATCAATCAATTAATGATACTCTTATACCTTTGCAATTCGACAGTCAAAATATTAATGCTTATATGTTCAAAAACGCTAACGAAAAGAGTGACATTATGAAAGCTACACATTTTGTAGTTGAATTGAATTAACCCTAGTCAAAGAATATGACATATGGAATTAATTGGTTTATAAGTCTTGTCTTGTCCCATTTAAGATTTGAGCATCATATACATGAGTTAATAGCAATTCATGATACGTAAGCACAATCGTTACCATGCTACCCACGTTGTATTTATTGGTGTTGCAATGAAATCAAAATTTAAGTTTGAATGGTAATTAATAATCAAGCACCAAATATCATTGTTGATAGTAACAAACAAATACAACGAAGATCTTCAAAAAAAATACTTTAAATTTATCACAAACACAAAAGTGATTAAAGATAATAAGTTGATAGTAACAAAAATTGTAAATAATATTATACTAATCAAATTAAAAATAATACTTATTTTATAATAATTTTAAAAAAATGCGAAAAAAAAATTCTTACTAAACTTATAATCATGAGATGAGATGAATATCATTGTTTTTTTGTAATGGACTATCTTTGTTAGACAAGAACAAAATATACTGCAAAATCTCGTACAAAAAACAAAACATTCACTGGGGAAAAATAAAGCACTACGAAGATCTTTTATGTCTAATTTGTTTTGTTTTTCTTTCTAGAATATATGTGTTCTGTATTTAACCAAAAATATAAAAAAGAAATATATGTTTTGTAACTTTTAAGTAATGCATTTTGACTTGGATTTTGGACCGAATTATGAGGTACATGCATAGTGTATAGTGTATTATTCTTGATAACTAGTAGTAATACGGAAGCATATATATAATATTACTAGTGCTATGGTCAGTTTAACACCATGTTCCAATTGCCAATTACATGCGTATCAACTAGTCCAACATGTGTCTTAGAAGCCAAGATAGACATTGTTGTGTAAAACATTATTATTATTCATTATTATTATTATTATTATTATTAAAAATTCACACATATAAAATGAAGGACGGAATATGTGAGCAAGAAAATCATATCAATCCAATGTGTCTGTTTATGTGTTAGAATTTATATGTAGTACTCCCTCGGTTTTTTAACTCATTTTAGCAAAAAATTCTCCAACTAAAATAGTAGATTTTGTAATAATTAGTTGTTTTTTCCATTCTACCCTTATTTAAGTCACACTTGTCATCTCTCTCGAATAATTAATTCTCTATTTTTTTCACAACATGTAGTACCTTCCATATGATAAATGAGAAGAATGGTATATTGGACAATTTATAGTCTTAATTTACCCAAATGATATTTAAGAAACAAAAAAGTTATATTAAAATGACAGTTAAAAAAAAAAACAAAAGGAGTATTAAATAGTATTGGCGGTTAGAAAAATTTTATACTATATATATAAATACTATAAATATGATGTAAAATTGTTTTTTTACTTTTAAGGTATGTGGATTAAGGTGTGTGGCGTGTATATAAACTACATTGAGCTTCAATTTCCAAGGAATGCGAGACTTATATATAGGTGAGCCAAAACTATTGTTCTTTTGACCTAGAATTTCAATAACACAAACCAATAGTTGGCCCTAATATTTTCATATCTTCGATCTCTATGTTTTCTTTTCCTCTTCCATTGATAAGGGGTGATTTTGGGTTGACCTAAAATCATCCATGTACATCTTTTTTCATCGCTTTTTTATCTAAATAAGTGGTTTTCACATTCATTGGGTTTTTGTTTATGTTTTTGTGTTATTTAGTCGTCTCAGTGCAATGTTCGTTTGTTTTCTCATCTTTTGCGGCATTCTTGTTTTCCTGCGGTGTTCGTTTGATTCAAATTGATAGATCAACTTTGATTAGCTACTTATTCAAACAATGATCAAGTTCGTCAACGATGCAGATCTGGAGACATAGATATATTCCGGTTAGTTTAATTTATCACTTTATTTGTAGGCACAAGTATGTCGTTTTTTGCTATTAACTTAGATGTTGTGAGTTTTTGCGAATTCATCCTTTTAATTTTTAGCAGTGTTAAAGGATAATTTTGTAAACTACAATTCTACAGCTTGGATGCATATATATGCTATTAACTTGAATCATTATATTTTCCTTCAATTCTATAATTTATATATGTTTCATATACTAATAATGAAGGATAATTGTGTAAACTAACTCATAACTTATTTTCTCTTATTCATATAACATTAATTATATTTATTAATTTATATAATATGATCAAAACAACTTATATTATAGTACGGAAAAAATAGTAAACATCATAAGGACATCTAGTATCACTAATCATCATATGCCTCGTTGCTCATATGTATTATATAAAAATAAAAAAGGGGGAATTATACAAAGTTGGGGTGCCAAACTTTACCCAGCTAAAAAGAAGAAAAAAAACCTTAAGTTAGGGAGACATCCTTAAAATAATTCTCAATAAAGAGATGATGTGAGATTCCTCTCCCATAAAGGATCATTGAAAGTATGGCGGGTGTGTACGCGTCCACATCTGACATACACTCAATGATCTTTTTTGAGAGTGAAATATGAAAGTGTTGGGAAACCGACTTCTTTTAAAATTTAGACCTGCTGTGAGCAATTCGTATGTTGTGTTTTATAGTTTTCTTAGAGACGTATAAGGAGTGAATGGAACCTCTTCTTCAATATTTATACCCGTTCTAGTTAACAAAAATTCAAACTTGTAAAGAATTAACTAAAATTCAAAAGTATAGGTAAGCAGATTAGATCTAAAGGTACATTTAATAAACTTATGAAAATAATTGTTTTTTTATAGTTCCTTGCTTAGCCCATATTTAATGCATAAGACAATGGGCCGTTCCAAATTGAATGTCATCCATACCATATTGCTCTTCCCCCCTCCCCCCTACTTTTGTATATAGCATAAGATAGAAACTGGGATTGTGTTTTGCTGCAGTACAAAAATCATAAGGTTTCACACAGTTTTAATTTGGGCCATTAAATAATGATGATACAATTTATATTAATAAAGTTAGAAAGTTACTTGAAATGATCACAACCACACATTTTAGATCAGACAATCGGAAATTGAAATAGTGTGAAACTGTGTTAAACTTTTACAGCATGAAATTTGCATCATAGAAACCGGTGGGACGTTACTACAGTAGTAGATAGTAAATGGTAACTCAAAATATGAAATTTCAGATCTTGTAGGTCTAAATTCCAATAAAGTCGTTCGATACACCTTTATCATGAGATATAGTAATCTTAGTTTTAGGTCTGTACATACAAACAAGAACGACTTTTTTTTGTTGCTATATATTTTGAAAATTGCTTTTCACGCACCCTGTCATTCCTCGTGCGTCTCCGAAAATGATAAGAATACCCACTCGTTAATTTAGGGAATATTTTAAGTCAAAATTTACAATTATTTGTTCAAAATTAAGATTTTTTGGATTAATTTAGTGTAAAATTGAGATTTTTAGAGATTAATATAAGGTAGATTGAGATTATATTTTTCAAAACTGAAAATTTATGGTAATTTAGTGCAAAAATGATATTTTTTGCACAAAACTGATATTTTTGTTCAAAATTAAAATTTTGTCTACACTTTAACTATTCTGGCTCCGCCACTATTTGATATTATCCTTTAAATTAAGGACCGAAATGAATATTACAAAAATCAATTTTAACATATATTTTGTAAAGATTGAAACAAAATACTAAAGATTAAAACAAAATATTGTATATTTATAAGGACTAAAAAATAAATATTTTAAGAAGAACTAATTAAAACAAAAACAAAAAACACAATATTTGTAGGGGTTAAAATCATAATTAAACCTTTTCAATGTATCTTCTATGGATTTATCAGATCATACTCTTTGAATTGTTAAACAAAAAATTCCAGCCCAAAATGTTTGGAGTAATATCTTTAATTGGACGGGAACCCCAACTTTTGTATATACTGTATCCTCTCATTTTCTGTCCTTTGGAGAATTTATTAAAAGGAAGCATGCTAAGAGATTTTGGCACATTATTTGGTTGGCTATTTGTGGTGTATTTGTTAAACCCGCAATAAATATTTTGTTTAGAAGAGAGCATGTCATTGTATTCTCTCTACTGAAATAAATTATTTACATTATTGTTTGGTTGGGGTTTTTTGGTAAAATAATATTTAATATTAATTTTTCTTTTTTTGATTGGTGTAATAATCATTTAGAATGTTTTCACTGCATCTAAAGTGTTCCCTTTTGAATTGTAAGGATGGAGTACCTTCTGTACGCCTTATAATTCTTTTTTTTGCTTATAAAAAAAAATTCAACCCAAAATGTAAATGTTAACCAAATAAAATGAGATAAATGTAAAAGTTAACATGAGTTTTAGTTAGCTGCCCTTTCTTTAAGAATCAAAAGGAGATAATCACACTTTTGAAAATAATCCGAGATATGCATCAAAGGAAAATCTTCAAACTCTCAGTTATCTTTAATTAGTTGCAAATTACATAGAACTGAAAGAAGAAAGGAGCTAGCATACCCTAAATAACAAAACCTTTTCTCTTTTTTTTTGAAGCAAAACAACAAAACCTTTTGAATCTCTCTTAGTTAACAAAGGAGCGCTAGCATACTCAAGACTCTAGCTAGACAACAAATATTAATGAAAAAAATATTTTTATAAGCATAAATTTTACTATTTGACTTCTTAAAATACATGTTAGTTTTCTCATAATAATTAAATACAAACATATTTATTAAATATCCTTAAATTATTTGAAAACCACATTTCCCTGTTATATATAGAGCTGTCAAAAATGGACCGGGCCGATGGACCAGTCCATTAGCCCACATACTTGAGCGAGCTGGGTTTCAAAATAGCTAGCCCAAAGCATATTTGGGTTTTTCGTCCCAAGCCCATGTAGCCCTTCCGATGATTGGTCTGGACTAGGCTAGCTCATCGGGCTTCGGGCCGGTCCATTATCGAGATTTTTATATCATTTTTGTAAAAATAATATCAATAAATACATAAAAATTATTATTTAATTGAAAAAATATTATAAAAAACATAGTTTAACATATAAGTTCAATAAAAATGGTTATATTTACCTAAAACTTTAGAACTAATATATCAAAGTCACTTAAAAAAAATAGAATAAACTGGAGAAAAAAAATTAAAAAAAATGGATCGAAGCGGACCATAAGTCTATCGGACCAGACTTTTACATGGTCGGACCGGACTCACCAAAACATGACCCAATAAAAAATGGACCGGGCCAATTTGACTGGCCTGGACCGGCCCATTTAACAGATCTAGTCATATATCCATGCTCCCATATGTTATTTCTCATCTTTCCCATTTCAATATTCTCTTAGATTTTCCTCGTTGATTTGTTAATTTTTTGTGAATTGAATACCACAAACATGTAATTTTTGAAATTGTATCATGCCTCACGTCAATGTCAAAAACATAGTTTGTACACCACAAAAACATAATTTTTATTTATTTTGTGAATTTCTATTTTAGATATTTTAAACTTTAAATTACTTTTCACCCTTGCTTCAAAAAAAAAAAAAAATACTTTTCACCCTTTCACTTGCACATAATGATCAAACCTTTTGAGTTACAAGAGATCGAGACCACCAAATAAAATAATATATAATTTTCATTACTAGGGATGACATATGAACCACAAATTCATCAATAATTTGCATAAAAATTTACTTATTAATTTAAAAAATTTAAACATTAAATGACTATTTTGAAATCAAACTTCAGTCAGAAATTAGATTAAAATATCTTATACATAATTTTGATTTCAGTCTTGTAGCTGACGAAAAGGTAGTTGAGATAAAAAAAAATGCATGTGTAAAATATATTACATGAGAAATTCTATGGTACTTTTGCCAGAATCCATTGTTTTGGTACTTAACCAATAAAAATGTGTCATTTATCCAAGTCATCACTTATATTTTATATATTAATAATATAATATGACACATGTCAAATAGGTATTGGTCAACATGTTTAGTGTACTGGTACATGGCAATTTCAAGAGTACCATAGAATTTGCCTAATGTTATTTGTTTTAATGATAAGTAATGTTAGTTATTTTTTTTTTATAAATAAGTAATGTTAGTTGTTAATATATTACGATATTAGTTTTTTCTTTTATCATGCTTTGAACTCTGGACTTCTTATTTCTTAACTCTTACATCAACTAGTTTAGGCAATTAAACTATCCATCCCCTCATTACACTGTTAATGTTAATCAATTAAACGTTAAAGTTCACAAATCCTACCGTAATTAGCGAAAAAATTACCGAAATTATTAAGTTGGATAAAATGACCGGGGTTCGAACCCTAGCTCTTTCATTGGTTGATAGATGACCTGGAAATATATTTATAAGTGGGAGTAAACTTAAAATTTTTGATATATTCACCAAACAAATTAGTTTTATAAGGTTGAATTAGACCAAACTTAAAATTTTAATATGGTACTAGAGCCGCCTCTAAGATCTACTCCTTCTGTCTCTAATTATAACCACTTTTTCAAAAATAATCAAGTCCCTAAATACAAGTCTCTATACAAATTATTAGGTGTATTTATTACTTTTTTTTTCTCTACATTCATCTAAAATTAAATTGATAAACCGATTTTGTATAGTTGAGTTAAACCAAAATTAAATTAAAAAAAAATTGTTTGTAAAGATCAAATTGATATTGTGATAGAGAGGGATGATGATAGAATTGAAGGAGGAAAATAAGAGAGCCTAAGATAGGAAGATTGGGAAGGAAAGGAGTGTGGATAAAACGTGTCATCACCAACCAATCAAAACACACAGAAATCACACCCTCTCAAATACTTCCAAAAATATTCCATACGCCACATCTTTAATTTCCAACATCATCATTTCATTTCCACACAAAAACTCCAAAAACCAAACCAAAACATTATTCACAAACAAAGTTTTAGTTTCAACTAACAATACCAACCTTATTATTATTCTCTAACACTATTAACAATGGCTGTTTCAACTAGTTTCTATGGTGCTAAATTGGAACCATTGTTCCATAAATATTGTTCTTCTTCTTCATCATCATCATTTTCTTGTGTTACTACTCATGTATCATTTTTTGGTAGAAACAGAAAGAGTTTTGTTAAGAGTCAAAGAGGTTCGATTATTCGATGCGAGGCTTCTTCTTCTTCTGAAGTTTTGGTTGATCCTAGTAATAATGTTAACTCTGTTTCTGCTTTACAACAGCTTAAAACTTCTGCTGCTGATAGTAAGTCTTCTTTGAACATGCTTTAGTTAATGATGAATGGTTTTGTCATACATTCTTTTCTCTGGACGCTATTATAAGCAAATATATTTTTTAGATATAGATGGATACATCAATTATTCAATAAATTTTAAAAATATTTTTTGGTTATAATAGTGTCTGGGAGGGTGTATGGTTGGTTACAAATGTGTTATTTTGACACAACATGAGACAACAATTTGGTTGGTTAACGAAGTTCATATATATGATTAGTTATGTTTACAAGATGTCAGACATAATTAAACATTCACTTGAGTACAATTCGACACGGTTTTGAATGATATGAACCACGATTTTCATGTGTATATTTTACACAATTGAAGAATATAATTGAAAAGGTGAGGTTAATTACACTAAAAATCGTGGTTTATAATGTTCAAATTTGTGGTTAATTATGTTCGGAGTATTAAATCACGGGACGTGTTATATTGAATATAAATTGTTGAAATTTGTTGTCAAATTCCGGTTGAGAATATAATTTATCTATGGTTAAATGGGTTGTATAGTTTTTAATTAAGAGTGTTAGACCATGTCAAAAATGGAATAGAACAGAACATGCAAACTTTACTATGTTTTAATACATGTTAAAAATTAAATAAAACATGGCATAAAATGAGAAGAAGAAAAAATAAAAAGGTACATTTTGATTCCAATATATCAGAACTATTATTTATGACAAAAAGGTCTAAGAAGCATGGAGTTATGATTGAGATGCATTGAATTTTGTTAAGGAACCGACCGAAATGGTAATCCAATAGGATATTAGTCAAAATGGTCGGTCAAATTCCTCGATAGATATTTGTCATTAGCGAAGCTGGTGAAAACTTGACACCTATAACACGGTTGAAAAAACATATTAAACTAACTTTGTGAAATTGAATTTCAATAGGATATACAAAGGAAAAGAGCAGCATTGTGGTAATTGGGCTAAGTGTACATACTACGCCGGTTGAAATGCGCGAAAAACTTGCCATACCAGAAGCAGAATGGCCTAGAGCAATTGGTGAGCTTTGTAATCTGAATCATATTGAAGAAGCAGCTGTTCTTAGCACATGTAACAGAATGGAGATATATGTTGTTGCACTTTCTCAGCACCGCGGCGTCAAAGAAGTCACTGAATGGATGTCAAATGTATGTTCACTTCTTTATCTAACCAATTCTTGTTCTTGTGAAAACAAAATATCTATAGACACAAAGATGAAGGATTAATTTAGTCATGAAATTGTAGAATAAGGTGATTGAAAATTAACTATTGCATTAGTCCATTCGAAAAAATTTAAAGACTACCTCGCCGACCGAAATAGGCATGATGTTATCAATGATTTTTCAATTTCACAGATCATGATTTTAAAATTTTGTTAATTTTAAAAACCAAATTGTTTGATGTAACAAATTCAAAGACTAAATCGGCGGTTCAAACCAAATTGTATTGAGATTTCTATTCATGCAAGAAGTAAGGCTTATTTTAACTTATCTACTCACATAAACACTTGTGTAACTATTTAGAGAGCTTATGGAAACAGCTTCTTACTACTCACATAAGTTTTTTTAGCTTATTTCTATAAGCTATTTTCAGCTTACTTTCAATACTTTCAAGGATAGTTTATGAAAACAGCATCTTGAAAACAATTTGACTTCGTTTTCTTTTTCGTTATAGAAATAGTTTATAGATAAGCACTTATGTAATAAGCTTTTATGCTATACGAGCTTAATTAAACTGTTTATCGAAACGGATGCGTTGATGTTGATAGATATTTGACATAACTATTATGTTCTTGTTTTGCAGACAAGTGGTATACCTGCATCAGAACTTTCAAAGTACCTATTTTTGCTATACAACAAAGATGCAACACATCACATTTTTGAAGTATCAGCAGGACTTGATTCTCTTGTAATGGGAGAAGGTCAAATCCTTGCACAAGTTAAGCAAGTTGTGAAAGTGGGACAGGGAGTTAATGGCTTTGGAAGAAACATCAGTGGTCTATTCAAGCACGCAATCACCGTCGGTAAAAGGGTCCGAACCGAGACCAACATTGCGGCCGGTGCAGTTTCTGTGAGTTCGGCTGCAGTTGAATTGGCCTTGATGAAGTTACCTGATCAAGCTTCACATTGCAATGCAAGAATGCTAGTTATTGGAGCTGGCAAAATGGGGAAGCTTGTGATTAAGCATTTGGTTGCAAAAGGATGTAAAAAGATGGTAGTTGTTAATCGAAGTGAAGAGAGAGTCGCAGCGATCCGCGAAGAAATATGTGATGTAGAGATAATCTACAAACCTCTTCAAGAAATGCTCGAGTGTGTCGGCGAGGCAGATGTAGTTTTCACAAGCACAGCATCAGAGAATCCTTTGATTTTAAAAGAACATGTTAAGGAACTTCCTTTAGCAAGCGAAGAAGTAGGACGAAAACGCCTCTTCATCGACATTTCTGTTCCAAGAAACGTCGGTTCATGTGTCAATGATCTCGAGTCAGTAAAGGCTTACAATGTTGATGATCTTAAAGAAGTTGTGGCAGCTAACAAAGAAGATAGGTTAAGAAAAGCAATGGAAGCACAAGTGATCATCGACGAAGAATCTAGACAATTTGAAGCATGGAGAGACTCATTAGAAACTGTTCCTACCATTAAGAAATTAAGGGCTTATGCTGAAAGATTAAGGGTTGCTGAGCTTGAGAAATGTTTAGGTAAAATGGGTGAAGATATCAATAAGAAGACACAAAAAGCAGTGGATGATCTTAGTAAAGGGATTGTGAATAAAATGCTTCATGGTCCAATGCAACATTTGAGATGTGATGGAAGTGATAGTAGAACTTTGAGTGAGACACTTGAGAATATGCATGCTTTGAATAGAATGTTTAGTCTTGAAACTGAGATTTCTGTTTTGGAACAAAAGATTAAAGCTAAGGTGGAGAAAAAACCATAGTGAGATTAATATATATGAGACCATTTTCATTGATTAGTTCACTCATTTATTTTTCTTATGAAAGAGGAAAATAATCACTCTTTTAGGCTTGATAAAGAATCATGTAATTTATTTAGATTATGCCATGTTGAATGTGTAGTATGCATTGTACAAAATAGAGGGGTTGTGTGGCTAGCTTTGTATTTATCATCATAAATAATCTATTCTTATGAGTGTTCTTTGGTTTTAACTATTCGGTTCTTAGGGTGAAGGACTCTGATCATTTGTAGTTCGACTGAAATATATGGAAAGTTTATCAAAAATTGTTCTCGTCATGAATTGAATCATTATATGTTTAGATCGATTTAACCCTAACCTAAGCTTATTAACCACTTGGAGCGCTATGTCAATGAGATTGTTTTGTTTTTTATCTAATAAATTTAAGAAGAATATAAATATTTCTCTAGACTAGATGAAGAGTTAAAGACCAAATAAAAAAAATAATAGGTGATTCATGATTAATGGAAACCATTCATATGCAGGGTCGGTCTTTTGACTTTGGATACTTTGGAAGGATAATCAACATCTAATATGCTAGGAAGTCAAAAATGACAAATACAAATGGCAAAAACATGTTTGATTGCCAAAACACGTTTTATTATTTTTTTTTTAATCAACCAAAGAACCAATTGCATTGAATAAAAAGGAACACACCAAAATGGCACAAGAAGTGCACATCTAAGAGGTGGATACAAAATTCAATACAAATCAAGAAAACAAAATAAAAAGATGAGATATCAAAATAAGATACAAACGCATCAAGAAACTCCTAAATACATCAAAGGGTTTGAATACCACATATAAAAACTACAATCAAAGTTCTTGAATTTTACTTTAAACCACCACCAAACCTGAATTTTGATATTATCAATTACGGAATCTGCCTCGATAATTTTATGATTAAAAACCCACTCATTTCTAGCTTTCCAAATCAACCAGATAGTCGCCAACCAAATAGCTTTGAAACTATCTTTGATCTTGATAAAACGAACTTGAAGACCACAAAATTGAAGAGCATGAGAAATAGTTGTATTTGTTTGAGCACTATACACTCTTAACCACCTTCGAACACCACTCCACACCTTCTGAGATGTGTCACACTCAAAGAAAAGATGTGATAAGGATTCAATAATATCACACCCAAGACTACAATTTTGGTTGTCTACACTCAAAATATTCCTCCTGACAAGGTTATCTTTAGTTGGTAACCGATTCGCCATAAAGCGCCACGCAAAAACAAAAACTTTCAACGGAACACAATTACTCCAAGCCACATTAGAATGTCTCACCTCAATGTCATGCGCGTCCTCGATGCTAGTCAAAGTCGAATAAGCTGACTTTACCGAAAAAAGCTCAGAGTGAGCTGATCTCCATACCCACCTGTCTGAAATATTATTCTGCAAAACAACATTTTGAAATAAAGTAACACAATCGACCAACAATTCCTCCTGCCACACAAACAACGCTCTTCTCCACATCCAACCTCCCCCACCAACTCCCCATCCTCGACGACAAACTTCACCCACCGAAATCTCAGGCTTTAAAAACAAGTTGGCTAACCGGGGGAAACAATTCCTAAGAATAATACCTTCACCTAACCAAGGATCATCCCAAAACAAAGACTCCTCCTCATTACCGACAACTCTAACAAGAAAGCTCTCCAACCAGTTTTATCATGTTTTGCCACTTTGCTTACATCAGCTTTAAGGGCCCGCATATTCAACATGGAAATCTCCGGTCCTCAATCCCACAAGAAGGAAAACTTCATTCAAGTCCACAAATACATGTTTTCTATCTACCCACTCATACATTCGAACATTTGGTAGCAAAAGTGTCGATCCTCCCTCCTATGGATCAGTTAAGAAGTTTGCAGACGTTTTTTCTGTGCAGATACTCATGTGCGTCTAAAAACATAAAAAATGACATCCCTTACAAAGTCGTGCTTGTATTTGAAGCATGTAAGCTTGTTACAATAAATTTTATTTGTTCTCCAAATGTATTCAAGCACAACTTACGTCAAATAGGACAGACCTTATCAATAAAAAAATTATGGAATCGTCGGGCGACTATGAAGCTCGGACACTTCTATGAATAGGCGTGTCCCAGTGTCGGACACGCATCGTGTCCGACACCGACACGACATCGACACTTACGATTACATTGAAAATTTTCATAGCCGCACGATATCTAAGGATATATAGTACAGAAAGCTTGATTAGGTCTTATTCCGTGGCTTTTAATAATTCACATCACATGTAATGCTAGCATGAATCCTTTTGTTTCAACAGGAAATTTCAATACTTAGTCAGGTTACAAATCGTTGACATCATTATATTGTATGAAACTAGCTAGTAACATTGGAAATGCACACTTTTTAGAATTATATTCATATTTAGATAAACTTAATGTATTGCTTTGCCAATTCAATTCATGCATTAATATATGGCTGATCAGCTAGCTATCTATAAACGTTCTGAGAATCACAGCGATGAAAAAATGTCTCCTTTTTATAAGTTAGTGTGATGTAAACAATACATTCATTTATGTATCATATCTCTTAGAAACCATACGATCAAGAACTATTATCCAACCAAACCATACATTCATTTGTTCTGATCACATTCATTTATATGGCTGATCATATGCATTTTAATTTGTTGCCAACCAAACCAACCATTGATCTCAACTCAAGGTACATAAAAGTTGTCACATTTTCATTGAGAACTTTGTAATTTGTTCACGACTCTTTTTTTGAAGCAAAATTTGTTCACAATTCTTTTGTTTTACTCTATGTATTACTTGTTCTGTTTTTTGTTTTCATTTATCATGGATAGCCTTACAAAAGATATGATGATATGAACAATCTATTATATGTTGTTCATCTTTCTGAAATTAAAGCAATATATCAAAAAACATTTGTTTGAACTATATAATAGTCATCACATAAGATGACTTAATTCACATTTTTTCCCTATCTTTTACTATATAGTTCAAATTAAATATTATGGTTTAGTTAATCTTTTTCTAATAAATCTCTTTCTACTCCAATTATGTTTGTTGTTTGCCTAAGTACTCTCAAAGAGTCTTAATTTTTTTATGTTGTTGGCCACAATAGATCTATATATAAATTGTGATTTATTTTTTTACTGAATAAATTGTGATACTTGTGGCCTAGAATATGTGTTTTCTTTTTTAAATGTATTTCCTATACTCTGCCCATGCCCTGAAAATTCAAATTAATATATCTTAATTTTTATTATCGATTGTTATAATTCATTACAACTTTTTAATAGTTACACAAGGTTTCTTTCTAGTTAATTTTCAGTTAATTAAACTACTTCATTTTACACTTAGTAATCACGTGCTTATTAATGCCAATTAATATTTTATATATTAATCAATTGTCTTCGTACCTCAAAATAAAAAATCAATTATCTTGGACTTATGATTCAATTTTTTTTTTGTAGGGCTACCCTAGAGAGTTTCCACAAGATACAAGATCCATAGAGCAATAAGGTAGAATCTTGTTATTTTTGTACAATCCATTAAGAACACTAGACAACTCTATAAAAAAATCTCTAATGTTAATTACTTCCAAAATGTAGGATCAATTTAATTTATAAGGACACAAAACCATTCTATAAGAAAAATAAAAAAAGTCTTTAATGTTACTTCTAAAATAATGAGACTCATTTTGGACATGACACCAAGTTAATGATCTCCTTTCAACAATACATAAAAAATTTCTTTCTGAAATTATAAGTAAAAATTAGTCAATAAAAATTGATGTATTTGGTGCAAAATTTAGATCAAATACATCAATTTTTATTGATCAATATATTTTTTTAATACAATTTTTACATATTACATATATTTTAATAGAAAGCTAAGAAAGCATTATTTAATTTTAACTGTTGTTTTAATATCTCGTCATCAATTAAAATCAACCAATCTTTGAGTATCGTTTTAAAAGAACTACGTGATTTTTTAGTTTCTTGGAGATATAGGAGCCGATATCAAACTCCGTCAAGTTAAATTTATTTTTCTTGTTATCAATTACAAAATATTAATTTAGTTCATGAAAATATTTCTCTTTAATGGTAAAATAACATTATTTAAAAATAAATAATTTGTATAGTTTAAGGTAATCATGTTAGAGTGAAGTTTCATGTTCTAGTTTTTTCTCTTGCTAACTTAGTTTTCATATTACTTTTATTTTATACTTGATTTGAACCCTATAAAATAGAATTATAGAAACATGTGATATTACTGTAGGTTGTGGTACTAAAAACTAATATGAAAAGGCACAATGCTAGTGTGAGTGCAAACTTACATAGTTAGAAAAAAAATTAATTTTACTTCCTATTTAGATGTTACCTATTTTTTACCCTGAGTAATATCGTCGGCTTGTGATCATGGAAATATTCATGCGTAAATTTTAAGTTTAACTTCTCTTAGATATAACATTCACAAAAGTTTCACACATGGAATGTGACATTATATCTGTATTTGAATATAATTTTAAATGAGTTAGAGGTTCAATGATAACCTTTTTGGATGTATACCCTATTCGGTTATTGGTTCAGAATCTCGTTTAAAGTGTGACTCTTATGTGAATGTCCATCTTTTAGATGTATGGTTCATTTCGAATGAGTATTTGGTTCTAAGAGACAAAAACAAACGAGTTTGTAGAGACTACTAATGACATCACAATTTTAAAAGCTTGTAGATTATTAGTATATAAAAATTCTACGATTATATAGAAAAAACATTCTAAACCACATTCTAAATTTATCATTGCCATTGCTCACATGACAACACATTTTTTTTCTCTTCTTTTTCATCTTGAAAGTCTCGTGACAAGTCTTTTGTGATTGTGTGGAATAATTTTCACTTCTCTACTCCTTAAAAGGAGTTCAATTTTATGAATTATGAAAATATCTTAATCTCATAGCCAGTGGCAGAATTAGAAAAAAAATATGTATGTGAATCATAAAAAAATTATAATATAGAAATGTGATATATTAAAAATCATATTTTATACAAAATAAATTTATTTGCGATACAAAATTTTAAACTTATGGTCAATAGCTTATAAGCTCGTATATATATATATATATATATATATATATATATATATATATATATATTTTAAAATATTCAATTAGTTCCGCATCAGCCCGCCCCTAGTTCTGCCAGTGATGATCTAAGTGGTAACGGTTTTGGACCTCTTAAGCAGGTGGGCAAAAATATGAAAAGAAAAATACGATTTGTAGGGGAGAATCTACTATATATGTCCCATATTTTCTGATAAAGATTAGTCACTATTAAACGATGATGATAATTTCATACCTTCATGGTAAAACAAATAAATTACTTTTGTATATGTTTTGCTTCATTGATAGTCTTAGGATCTGATCCTCACACTTCACAATCACTTTTGCACACACTTATGAGTGAGACGGCTCTACACCCGGGTTAGAGTAAAACTTAGGTTAGATATAGATTTAGTAATAGCCATTTTGGTTGCATATACTATCTGGTTATTGCAAAGATCTCATCTAGAGTGTGACTTTATTGTGAATATCCACATTTTGGAAACTATTCTCTCTGGTAATATTTCAATATGAGTACTTAGCTCTAGAGACCACAACTAAGATTTTAATAGAACTCACACAAAAAAGTTTTTACATATATATTAGAAGTCCATATACATTATTATATACCATTGTGATTTACTTTGTCCGTCTCTTAGTGTATATAAAATATATAATAATCAAAGAGATTTAACCAAAAAAAAAAATATTAAATGAGATGATGTGGTAACAAGATTGGGGGGGAATTTGAATTTGTGTTAGAAGTAAGAGTTTTGTTATGAGTGGAAGTCATCAATTTTAAATTACTCGTTCAAGTTTTTTTTTTTAAAGAAAAATTAAATTGAGTTAAATTAAAACACAGTACAAAGTACAAGTGGTACAACATATATGAGATTTAGTAACAATTTTTTTTTTTTTTTTTGACAGAAAGTAACAATTTTTTTAAAAAATGCAAATAGTAACACTTTTTTTATTAACATTTGAATAAATGGTAGGTAAGTAATATTTAGCAAACAATATTTGTAGTGAGCTTTCAAATTTCCACAACTAATCTGTAGCTCGTTCATAGCAAAAAATTGTTCAAAATTTGTTCCCCTAGCTACATAACATTGACACATCATACAGATTACAAGTGAAAAATGCAACATGTTAATATACAAGCACAAAAATCACAGTCAAGAGGTGATAAAGAATTGGATCCACCCCATGAAGACTTGATAAAGAAACTTTTAGGCTAAACAAGAAACTAACATTTACAAATCATAAATGCATATCACAAAAATTGCATTTAAATCCACCATCTCAAATCTAAAAAAAAAAGAAAATTCTTACAGCTATGGTGGGTGCAAAACTTAATACTAAATTGAACAACCCTTAAGAAGAAAATTTACTTGGCATGTTGCAAGTTTACCCTTGCATTTCTGGAGGCTGCAAAAACCATGGTTACAAAGTAAATTAGGCCGAAATATTGTACTCGAATATATATAGGTACAAACTCAGTAAAATATTTGGCTTGCATCACAAAATATAGTAACTAAAACTAGATCATGGAGAATTATATTTTCTATGATCAGTTACAATAATGAAATTGTCGAAAGAAGACCTTTGATGATGTGACTAGTAAATAATACCGAAATTGAAAAAATGAAAAATAGCCCTTAGTAAATGTCAAAATTGTGAGCGATAGTGTGTGTAAGAGAAAGGGGGAGCCTTGGTGCAACAGTAAAGTTATTGTCAATGTGATTGATATGTCACGAGTTCAAGTCTGGGAAACAGCCTTTTGTGTAAAAAACAGGGTAAGGCTGCGTACAATACTTGAAAATGGTGGGACACCTTCCCGAACCTTGCTTATGTAGGAGCTTTAGTGTGTGTGAGAGAGAGAGATATGAAATCAAAGCTTAAATCAACATTGAAAGTCAACAAAATATAAAAATGAACAAGATGTCTACTGCATATTTCAAAACATATCATTTGCATTGCAATTCATCGACCAAAATGAAAATGGATCAGTTCATGGATCAAAACGAAAACAGATGTCTACTGCATAGTTCAAAACAGATCATTCACACTGCACCTTACAGACCAAAATCAAAACGGATCATCACATTGCAGTTCAAGGATCAAAATTAAAACCTAGATCCACTGCATAGTTCAAAACTATCAACAAAAATTGACGATTAAGAGAACAAAATGACAGACACAATAAGGAAAATAACGACTAAGTAAACATTGAGAGCTTGGTTGAGCACATACTTATAATTTATAACCATAACATATAAATGAGTAGTATTACAAAAATGAAAAGGGGAAAGAGAATGAAGATCTCCAAAAAATAAATTTCAAATTTATTGTCATAAAATATATAAGATATTACTTACTAAACCTTTCAAGATACAGTTAGAACCTCTTTTTCAAGTACCACTAGTGGTCTAGTGCTAGGCCATGGTAAACGTAACATTCATATTGAAATAATTAGCGTCATATAATCTAAAGAATCTACAGTTAACACATACCTCAGTCATTAGTGAAGGCATCTGATCAGTTTAATAATTCATAAGTTCCTGCTCCCTTTCCTGCATAATTGATCCAACAGCATCCAACTTCATCCTCCATGCATCTCCTACACAGATTGCAGAAGAGATGCATAATCACTATATAATTAAACATACATAAATTCTTATACTATGAAATAGAAACATAAAACCGTGATTTCAAATTTTGTGAAAGGAGTTACAAACATGCCTCAAATAAATACTCCGCATGGCTCCAACATGCAAATGGCAAAGAATGTTAATAATAATCTGACACTGACCCTGAGCTTTACACATTAACTGATATCTATATTTCTTGACAGACAATCATCAATCCCTTCGAAAACCAGCCAACCATCGAATAACTAATGCTTCAAAAAGCCAGAATCAAATAAACACCAGACATAAACAAAAATGCTGTAAACTTAACCTGTGAGAGACCAAATTTAATAAAGAAATCTCAGACGTCTACGAAACAAATGCTGCTACTATGAACACATTTCAATTTTCTTCTTTGAATTTTAGTCATTTCAGTTGGTAGTAATATGTTTATGTCATGCTTTAATTTTATGGTTCTTTAGCAGATTAACATCACAAAAAATGAAACTGACAGTTTATTAGTACATGCTTAATTGCTACTTTGTTTAGCAATTAAACTAATAATCCTAGTGACCATTTGATTCTAAGAACTTCAACATAAATCAAAATGGCTTAAGTATATTCTAATGTGTTATATTTTAAGACAGAAAATGCATCAATCCTTTTAAACCAAGCTTTTAATTTGTTTCCCTATAAAATGTTGCAGGATGGAACCCCTGAACAGCTTCTTTCTACAAGTGTTTATTTTAACTGTTGCCATCTCTCTCTTAGTAACTAATGCCAAGTCGGACCGCCACGATGGTTACCCTGATTGGTTATCTACTGGTGATCGTATACTGATTTCTCAGCTTCAAAATGGAGGCACAGTGCAGCCAAATGCAATAGTGGCTAAAGATGGAAGTGGCCAATACAAGACAGTCACCGACGGTATTAACTCATATCCAATGAATTACCAAGGTAGATATGTTATCTATGTTAAGGCTGGGATATATAAAGAATATGTAATAGTTGATAAAAATAAAAAGAACATTCTCTTGTATGGTGATGGTCCTGCCAACACCATAATCACCGGAAGCAAGAACTCTAAACAAGGCCTCGAAATGCCACAAACCGCCACATTCAGTAAGTTATCCTTTTATTCCACTGCTTTCCCTTATGTTAATAGAGAAGAGAGAAAAATTCGTAGAATTTTTTCCATCAATCTAGTTTGTTTTATTATAAATTTTGTTTATTATATTGAAAGAGTTAACTTATTAACTATATCAGTTGAGAGGAGAGAGTAAAATATAAATGTTTACAAATAATTATTTTTTTATAGAAAAATTGCATGTTAACATTTAATACATTATTTAGGTGACTTTTATTTCATGTGGTGAATGAGAATTAGGTATGATCTCTAACTAGGTAAAATTATTGATGAAAATGTGCATGCAGCCACCTTTGCTCAAAATTTCACTGCCGAGTCAATTACATTTGAGAATACAGCTGGTGCAATTGGTGAGCAAGCTGTAGCACTTCGAGTTGTAGGTGATCAATCAGCATTTTTTCAGTGTGCATTTCGTGGTTACCAAGACACGTTGTACGTAGACAACGGCTTTCAGTTCTACCGTGACTGTGAGATCTCTGGAACCATTGATTTCATATACGGTCATTCAACTACCTTAATCCAAAACTCTAGGATTTTGGTGAGAAAGCCTATTCTGGGACAATACAATGTTGTGGTGGCAGATGCCACTATCCAATATAACAGATTCAAAACTGGTATAGTTCTTCAAAACTGCTCCATCATGCCAGATGTTGAGCTCAAGCCTTATCTCCAAACAGTGAAGACATACCTTGCAAGACCGTGGAAGGCATTTTCAACAGCGGTCTTCCTTGAAAACTATATTGACGATTTTGTTCAAAGGGAGGGGTATACAATTTGGAGCCAAAATGAAACAAACATTGAAAATTCTTACTTCGCCGAGTTTGGCAACACAGGACTTGGTGCCGATGCTACAAAAAGAGTCAAATGGGCTAAAGGTCTTATCAGCAAGAAGGAAGCTTCTATATTCACAGCTGATCGGTTCATTAAAGCTAGCACCTGGCTGCCTGCCACCGGCATTCCCTACGATCATGGCTTAGCATCAACTTAACTATTAGGTATATGTTATTTGTTTGTTTTACATTTCAGTTGTAACACTTTATATTTTCATTATTATCACACATGGTAGCTGGCTGTAGATCATTTGTATTATTTGAATTTAGTTATCAAAAAAACGAAATTACTCTATTAGTAGTTATAAGTAATGTGTTAATTATTACCATGCTTATGGCTTTCAATGCATCAATGCAGTTAAGTATTGATTACAATTATTAGTACTGATATCTGGTGATTACAGGTATCCCGCTTCCTATTTTGGATGACACATTTTTGTTTCTTCTAAAATATGGTTTATATTTAAATCGGGTTATCAAATTAGCATGTAGCAATGTACATTTATATATTTGTTCCTTCAGTTCTGGAGATTCAACTAGCAGTTTTGGTGATTTTAAAATTAACTATTCCGAAACATCTTTCGAGTTTTATTATTTATTCGTGTGTTATTCTGTCGCAACTCCAAATCGATGCGGGTTAGTAGTTAATTATTAAAAAGAAAATGTAAAAGCGGTTACATTCTCATGACTTTGATGACCTTTGGGGAACCTTGTCTAAGATTGGAGCAGAGACAAGAACTTAAAAAAGCTCCAAAATCTCTTCAAGAACATTTATTCAATTTCAAATACAATCAAAGGATATGAAAACTAACAATAGCAAAGTAGAAGTTTAAAAATAACATTCAGATACAATCGAAGATTAAAATGTAATAGTAGTTTTAAAATACCTAATGATTGAAGATTAAAGACGGTGCAGATGGAAGACATAGTCATCGGTGAGATTCAGACCGGAGGTGAAAGATTCCGATTCTGATTCAAAGCAATGCTTGAAACCAGGGACGGATTCTGACCTTGGCAGACCACAGTGGAATTTTCATTTTTTTCCATATATATGTATGAGTATGGATTGATCGACACTAATTAGTTCAACACCAATTTTAGGCTTAAATATAGTTTTGGTCCCTTAATTAATTATATGAGGTTTCATTTTAGTCCTTTAACTACTAAACGTTCTGTTTTGGTCTCTTAACTATATTTTTGTTGTCAAGTTAGTTCCCTTAAATCTTTATATATAATAAGTCAGGACGATTTATCTTTCTGTCTCCTCACAATACTCTCCTCTCATTCATTCTCTCACAATACTCTTCTCTCATGCATTCTCCTCACAATACTCTCCTCACATGCATTTGATATTTATTGGTATTTTTAATATTAATTGCTATTGTTAAAAAAGGTTAGCTATTATTCTATTTTAATACTCAATTGATTGAAGGTTAACGTATATTGTATCATCTAGCTCTATGACCCGTTTCATGTCTGCCACCCATATAATATTTGCTTGAATTTATTCTTTCCATTTTTGAAAAATATTGCTTGATTTATTTTTTGGGGAACTATTGCTTGATTTATTCTACAAAGTATATTCCTCAAAAAAATTCTACAAAATATAAAAATATATTCAATGAAAATATACTACTCCAAATACAAAAATATGAATTCGTAGTCTAACTTTTGTTTGGTCAAGAATTGGCAGTCAGATTTATTCAATTTGAAAAATATAATTGTGTTTATTTATATAAAAAAATTGATTGATTGTCAAATATATTGAACAAATTTTGCAAAAAAATATTAATCATAGTTTAAAACTATTGTTTAAATCTATACTATTATTTGAATGAATAAATTTTAAAATTCAAATATTAACCCAAAAGGAAATTTGTATAATGAATCTGATTTATTTGCAATTGTCTTAATTGCATTCTAATTTTGCATCACTTAATGGTAGTTGATTTGAGGCGATAAATAGCAACATTGAGCAGACTCAGGTAATTCTATCTCACACCTCTCACTCACGACCCTCTCCGATCTTATCTATATCTCTCTCGCTCGGCAGCCATCGTATGCCAATTGCACAGTTCAACCACTCCAGACTCAGGTAATTCTATCAAATTAAAAAAAAAATTAGTTAATTAAATTAACATCATATGTTTTCAATCTCTAATTATTGGCTTCCCTTGTATAATTTTAATCAGGAAATATGTTGCACTAACAATACACTTGATTTGATTTTATTTGTATTCTTTTTTCTAATCTCTATAAAGGTACAAAGACATAAATCAGTTCATCAAGGTAAAATATAAATGAATGTTTTTATTAAATATTAGTTTGTAGTTTAATGATTGGAATTTGTATTCTTGATGTGTCGTTGTAGAAGAGTTTTCTTGATGTTTTGATTTTTCATTTCTTTCTTATGTTCACTCTCAGATTGTTGTTATAAATGAAATTTGATTTGATTTTATGTTACGTTATTTTATCTTTTAGCATTTTCTTTAGAAGTGGAATAATATTTTTATCGTATTGAACTTTACTGTCAGTATCCTAGGGAACAGTTATGTGATACAATGTTGTCATCCGTTAATTTCTAACATTTGTTCATTTGTTTTGTGTAGAGATACCAGTATGCAAGTCATGGGGCAATGGTTGAAGGGTGATTAAGAAATGTAGTCATAATTGAAGTTAAATAGTTCGTGCATTAATTCATGTAATTCATTTGAATCTTTCTGTATATGTATAAGTTTGGATAATTACACAAACTCCTTCGTATACTAGAAGCCTAAGAATATGTGCATTTAATTTCTTAATGAATCATAAAAAAAATTATAATACTTAATGAAAATCGGTGGCTTATATAGAAAAGATCTAAGGAATTAATTTTATTCATTTTGATAATAATAATAATTGTGTTTGCCTTATATAGAATGGCAATCATCGCTTAAAAAAAAAAAGAATGCAATCATGTAGCTATAAAATGAATGCTTATAAAAAATGATAATTTTTTGTCTTGAATAAAATATATAGAATGAATAAATTTTAATAGAATAAATATACAATGAATAATGAGTAATAATAATGACTAATGAATCATATGAATCATAATAGAAATTAATAGTTGACGCATTTCATCGACTATTAGTAACAGATGAGTCAATACATAAATTCCGGGAATTTATGAGTCGACTCATACATTAAATGAGTCAACTCATGCTTGAGAGAATGCATCTTTGAGTCGATGCATAAATTATTGAGTCAACTCAAATTTTGCACTATACTTTTTTGAAGAAACTCATACAACTTTTAATTCATGTTTTTTTGTCTCAGAAAAAAAAAGAGTAAACCACTAAATTAATTCATGATTTTTTGTCTCAAAAAAAAATCTATGTCTTTATAACTCACTCTCAAATATGTCCTTCGCCCTATTAATATATATCATATTAATTAATCTCTGTTTTTGTTAAAAAAAATTATTTAGTCCCTATCTTTGTTAAAATTTCTCAATTTAGTCCCTCCGAAGTCCGAATGACCAAGTTAAAAAATAATTGACAAAAACAATAACTAATTTTAGATATTGATATATAGAGTCTTGAGATATTAATAGAGTCAAAAACCTATTTGAATTTATGTCAAAATTGAGATTTTTAGTGGTTAGTTTAAGACAAAATTAAAATTATTTTGTGTAAAACTGAGATATATATGTCATGCCCAGGGACATCTAATTAAAATTATTACTGTCACACCCATAATATTATTCTGGACCAAGATTGAGTGCAACCACTGATTAATGGCTACATTGCATTCAGTTAAATTGAGATTGGTCATAGCGATTAAATAGTCAAATTTAAAACTTAATTTTATATTTGAAAAATAAACTAAAGTTTAAACATAAAATCAAGATCGAACGATCTATATTTACCGACTACAGTGCAGTCAACATGCACCATATCTATTTCTTAATATTTTCAAGTATTTATAAAAAAAGTATATGATTCCCGTGCTTGGCACGGGTGTACAAACTAGTTTTGTTTAAATAAGAACCTTTTAATCATATAAAGAGTGAAATACCAAAAGCCCCCCCGAAATTTCAACTTTCGTCAAATACACCCTTGAAATTTATAAATAGGCAAATACCCCCCTGAAATTTAAAAACGTTAGCATATACCCCCCTGGTCCGTTAACTCCGTCAATGACAATTTTAGTAGTCAAATACCCCCTTGAAATTTACAACTTATTGTCAAATACCCCCAAAAATTTATAACTTCAATGCAAAATCCCCCTTAAATTCGAAAAAATAAGCCAAAATGATCTTTCTGAAGTGTATAATTTTCACTTATAATGGAATCAAAGCATCATCTATCCTTAAACACAACGTAGAAATATAAGTATTTTTCAACCGTCATAACTATAATATATGCAATTGTGGATGTTGAAAACAAAGTGAGTTGGAATTTTTTTTAACATTGTTGCATGAAGACTTAGGTGATTACCCACAACATGGTTGAAACTTCATCTGAGATATACAAAACGTAAACTTGAATGGTCACTTATGTTCATGAAAATGAATTCATTAGTTTCATTTGGTTTAAATACATGCTACAACTGTTCATATCTACAAATTATGCGCTTTAGTAACGATTGAATAACACTTACATTACTACGTTGTGTTTAAGTATAGATAATGCTTTGATTCTATTATAAGTGAAAATTATGCGCTTTAGAAAGGGAATTTTGGCTTCTTTTTTTTTCGAATTTTAGAGGGGATTTTGCATCGAAGTTATAAATTTCAGGGGTGTACTTGACAATAAGTTGTAAATTTCAAGGGGGTATTTGACTATTAAAATTGTCATTGACGGAGTTAACAGACGAGGGGGGTATTTGCTAACGTTTTTCAATTTTAGGGGGGTATTTGCCTATTTCCAAATTTCAAGGGTGTATTTGACGAAAGTTGAAATTTCAGGGGGGCTTTTGGTATTTCACTCATCATATAAATCTATTATATGTTATCATAAACCATCAACACCTAATTTTTTTTCTTCATCTTCTTCATTAGTTTGTTCTTCATCTTTAGCATTAACAACATTTCAATTAACAAAAAACATAAAGCAAGACCCCTTTCACCTTCTCATGGTGTTTAGGATAGTCAATCCAAACACAAACGTAATTGAAATGTTTACTCTACCTACTTACTATTTAGGATTTTTTAGTTTCCACTTCCAAGTTAAACTCTTCACATTTTCATTTCCTTTTCCATTGATCTTCTACTTTCTAGTTTACTAACAAGTTAGTTCTCGTGATTTTATGATTTCACAGTTAGATTTCGTTTTTCTCAAAGTTTCAAGCTTTTTGGTGTTTGGTTTGGTTGATTTTGAAGAAGGTGGAATTGGGGTTTGGAAAGAGGGGTTTTATGGTTTGTGTGGTTTTGGGTGTGTTTGTAGATAGAGATTGAGGTTTAGGCAGTGTTTGGTGTTGATTTTAGGAAAAGAGATTTTTGAGGTGAAGTGAAGATGTTGATTTTGGAAAAGGGGTTTTGGTTTCTGATTTTTTTGAATTGAAATGTTGTTAATATTAAAGATGATGAACAAAGCAATGAAGAAGATGAAAAAAAAGAAAACAAAATTTGGTGTTGATGGTTTATTATAACATATAATAGACCTATATGATTTAAAGGTTCTTATTTAAACAAACTTTAAAGGGACTAACTTGACAACAAAAATATAGTTAAATGATCGAAACAGAACGTTTATTAGTTAAAGGACTAAAACGAAAATTCAAAATTAGTTAAAGGACCAAAACTATATTTAAACCCCAATTTTAATACTTCAATACAATTTTAATCGATATAAATTTTATAAAATTCATCAATTTTAACACCTTTAATAAAGTTTAAACCAAAATAAATATATTTTTGTTTTATCTAAAAAATGATGACCTTGTAACTAATTTTTATTAAAGTTTTAATCCTTAAAAACATTCAGTTTTCATCCTTACGCATTAACTCAAGGTTTGTTTTTGACTTATTTTTCCGCAAGTATGTTAATTAGAATATCATAAAAAATTTCTTCAGACATAACGAGTACAAAATTTGATTTTTGGATCATAATTTTTGTTACTTTTTATCTTGAACTTTTGTCTCGTTAAAATTCTAAATTTTAGTAAATAAACTTTATATAATATCACGTGGCTGTTGTGAGTTTGTTCGTAAAATCATCTTTTTCAATTTTTAACTATTTTGAATTTGTATTGCTCGATATATTTTACCAATTTGAATGAATAAATGTCATTTTTAGTCAGAAAAAACATGTCTTTATTTGTTTTTGTTTTTTAAACAAATTTTTATTTGGTTAATAATTTATTTTGATCATGTATGACCAAAGTTCCTTTTTAACTAACTTTTGTGGTGTGTGTGCATTATTCATATTAAAGGATTGAATTGTGTTTTGAGTATTTTGAAAACATCTTCTAAGTTTGGAGAATCTATCAAAAGCTGCAGCGGATAAACAAACACAATAACCAAAGAGTAATGAAAACAGAGTGAAAGAGAGAGAGAGAGAGAGAGAGAGAGAGAGAGAGAGAGAGCGAGACAAACAACTTTATACTGGTTCCTCTCACAAATCGAGAGTAGTTCAGTCCCCTTATACTTCTAAAGGATTTCACTATAATCACCAAGATTACAAATTGTTCAAACACACTAGTAAGAGACTTCCTAATGCTCAAGCTCACTAGCAAGAGACTTTTTACACAAAACAAATGTATAAAAGTGTAGAGATGAACATTTGATATAAAATCAAGAGTTCACAGAAAGTTACAATACAAATGACAAGACTCTAACACTTGATTCCTAAAAAAATAGAAAACAAAGTGTAGGAAGCAAAACATAAATTATTCTGAAGCAGTGCTTTGTAGTCTTGAATAAAAAACAGAGTATGTGTTGTAAGCTCTTGTAAGTGCGTAACCCAATCTTCAAAAGCAACTCTCTATTTATAGGTGTAGAGAAAATAGAGATGTTTGAAGATAATAACCGTTGTAAGGGTCATTTTCAAGCTAGATGTGAAAGGACGATAGTACAAAACGAACGTAACATGGGATAATTGTCATTTTCAGTAACGCTTATCCGTTCATTCCCTTTGTATGAGAATATTCGTCTAAATGAAGTCAAATAGTACTAACGTCACTATCCTTAATGACAAGGATGTTGTATTATAATTCTTCAATCAATCATAACTGTTAATTAATCATAACCTATATACCCAACCAACATAGCTTCTGTGTCTTCAGTTTCTGAAACGAATTAACTTCTGACCAGCGTTGCTTCTGACGTAAACTAGCTTATGATCAGTGTTGCTTTTGACTCAAAGATAGCTTCTAATCTTGTTAAAACTTGTTTTAGAATTTCTCATACTCAAATGTGTGAATGTAAATAAATTATTTATGACCTCCACACTTAGAGTAAATATTAAACTACCCTATTATTCATTAATATTTTGTTATCATACTCAAAACTTAAGGACTATGTCATAACCACTTTTGTTCCAACACATATACTACATCCATCCCTAAATATAAGACTTTGTTTGACCACTACACGTACACCAAACCACAATTTTGATCACTAATATCTCGCAGTAAAAATTATAAAAATATATGAGCCGTCAAATATTTGCATTTTCTTATATACAGTAATCAATTGTGACAATTAAAAATAAACGGTGAGTCAAAAAAAAAATTAAAAATAAACGGAAATAGTAACATACTAATTAGACAACATTTTAATTTATTCAAGAAATAATAATTATTAGATTTTAAATCAAATGAATCAACTTATTCAGGACCGTTACTGAGAACCAAAAAATAAAAATATTAACCGTTACCGGCCCGATACATTATACATGCAAAGTTTCTTGAATCATTATAGTCATACCAAAAATAAAGTAAATAATTCAAATCGTTATTAAGATACTTAACTAGTCAATTTGAATTTATTACATTCAAATTTCAAACAAATAATACTATAAAAAAAAAACATTTTTTGAACAAAATTATAAAAAAAAAAAATTAATTTCAAATTGTCTGGGACTCATAATTAAACAGAAGGAAAAAAATACTAAAATTATTAAGTTGGATTATGATCGAAATCGTACCTCAGCCCTCTACTTTGTATGTATGTGAGTTTTCAAAGGTTTATCATTTCGTCTATATACTAAAAAAAATATTAATTTCAAACTAATTGACTATTTATTGTTTTTATTTTCCGTTTTCAAAGTATTAATATTTTTTAGACCAAAATAATTATTTTTTTTTGGTGCAAAGACCTAAATAATATTTATTATTTCTTAACCCAATTTCAGTTAATATTATGAACATTATTTCCAAATTTGGATGTAAAATAGGTTATGGAAATCAATATATTTATGCCCTTATGTTCAATTGATTTGAGAGCTATAAAACGTGCTAAGGAGTAAACTCAAACAAAATCACTTAACGAGAAAAAACAAATTATACAATATGATTCGTTTCTCTTCGCTTATGGTGGTCTTTCTTTTCTGGGTTGTGTCTTCATATGCAATAAAAGTTGTGGACGTTGATATCATTTGCAAGAATGTCAACGATAACCCTCCATTTTGTTTTAATCTTCTCAAATCAAAGAATGGTTCGGATCTTGTTACTCTTGCTCAATACACCATTGATGTTGCACGTATTGATTTGACCAACACAATCAATCTAATTGAGAAACTAATTTCTCAAAGTGGTAGTGATCTCGAAGCAAAAAAACATTACGAATATTGTCTTAGTTTATTTGGAACCGGAGGTGGTGGTGCTCTTAGTTATCTTGTGGATGGTGAAGAATATTTGAAGAATGGAAACTACTTTTCGTTTAATGGGCAGGTGAATAGTATTATAGGAGATTATTCAGATTGTATTACGGGAGGGACACCAGGTATCCCGCCTTACCATGATAAATCTATACTCCCAAAATATGCTGAAATTGTTCATGATGTTGTAGATATTATGTCTGCAATAGCATTACTTTTGTTAGATGAATAATTTTTTTTTTTTGAATCAATTAGATGAATAATTTTGAACATTGGGTTTCTTGAATAATATCGCAATAAATGGACAATTTTTGACATTAATGAAATTTTGTCAATAATTGAATTTTATTTTATTTGTAATTAACAATAAACAAAAATTGCCTATCATTGATTAGGAATCATATGATATCAAATCCATGCGTTAGTATTGCTGGCTCCAAAATGGTTAGTGCTTTAATTGGTAGGATTCATAAAAATTTGCAAGTTTTAATTATTTTTTTTGTTGCCTTTTTTAATCCAATATTGTAAGATTTATGATTTAAGTTGGTGCATAAGAGCAAGGGCGGCGCTGTTCACATTTGTGGGGTGCAGGTGCATGAACATCCTTGTAATTTTAAAATTATTACCAATATCTTTATATTTTACTCTTTTTTTTTTTTGCACTTTTATGTCCAATGTATCTACCAATTAAATTAAATTTACGAGATTTTTGTGTTATGTTTGAAATAGGTTATTTGATATATCAAATTAATATTCTCTTTATTTCAAAATATAAATAAAAATGATCGAGTCAACAAAAGTGAGTATCAATTTTGTTGACCAGTTTTTGTTTAGATTTTGATTTTGGGCGAGTGAGTATTTATTTGTATCGAACTCTTTCGGATTTGGTCCTCAAAAGTACTAAAATGAGAAACAATTATCAAATACAATAATTAATTTGAAATACAGATACAAAGAACAATTTAATAGTTTACATATATTGACACTCCAACGACTTGGACAAATATGCACATTCAACCAACATTTTATCGACTCTTTTTTTTTTTTTATTATATCGGAAAGAACATTTTATCAACTCTAATATGATATAGAAATTTAAATATTTTAATTAATCATCACGAAAAAAATTAATTTACACATACTTATATTTTAAACTCGTAACAAATAGCCACTTGTATTTCACTCACCATGTCATTAGAAATACTTATGACTTGTCTTTTTTTTTCGATAAGTAAAAGATGAAATTATAAGAAGTACAAGGAGTATTCAACCCTTACAATTCTCAAAGATGAAATACTTATGACTTGTCGGTACACATTTGATTCTTTGTAAAATTATTACACAAGATTCATTTATTTTATTTATTTGTAGTAATTTGTTCTTTATTTTTATTTTTTTAAAATAAGTCATTTATCTTCATAAACATATAGATAGATTAATCTTTTATCTTATTTTCCCACACATGTTTTTTATCTTTATAAACATACACGAGTATTCTATGTATTTGTAATATACTAAAGAGTTTGAAACAAGATGTGAATGGTTTAAAATAACTCTTAATACTAAAAATAATGATGAATGTTCATTCTATTCATCTTCATATTCATCATGTCCATCATCTTCTTCATTAATTAATAAAAAATACACTTTAAAATTGTATGAATATATGTATTTTGTTTGTTTCAATCTTCTTCTAAACTCCAAAAGTGATATTTCCAATATTCATTAAACTCTGTTGTGAAAACAAGGGTACGTTCACACCAATGAATACTTTGATGTATGGAGCAAAACTAATAAGCAATCAAATAAATAGGATGGCAATAATATTCACAAACAATAATATGCGAGAAAGATAAAGAACACAATAATATTTGTTTACTCAGTTCAGTCAAACCGACCTAATCTGGGAGAGAGAGCACCTCTCCGTTCCACTATAATACTTCCGGTACCGTTACAAAGAAATCCCAATTAGGGTTACAAGAGATAGCCTTCTATCCTAACTCTACCATAATCCCAAGTTTCTTCCCGTGACCAAGAAACTTAAATATAGTGTTTCCCAAGAATTAAGAATAAACCCCAACCCTAGTAATATTACCAAGAGCAAAATCTCTTCAATCACTAGCTTGCTTGTTGGCTTTAAAACCCTTCAATTCTTGTTTCTAAACCTCCCTTTATATAGAATAAAATATACCTATAAAATAGAAACAAATATATTTTAACCTGGAACATATCTGACCAAAAAAAACGGACAAAAAACTGCCAAAAACAAATCTGCCACGCGGGCGCGCCTGGGCGCCCGTTTCCCCCGCCTGGGCGAAAACGGGCAGAATGCCAGTTTACTCCTGCGCGCCTGGGCGCCCTTCTCCTCCGCCTGGGCAAAAACAGGCAGAATCTGAACCCAGTTTTGAGCGCCTGGGCGGCCTGTATTCCCGCCTGGGCGTAAATGGGCAGAAACTCCTATAACTATGCTTTTGCTTAAATTTTTTCCTTCATCCGTTTCGATCCGTATAAAGAGATTTCAAGGCATACTCAACAAACTCTAAATTTACCAAAGTTAATCTATTTCAAACCATTCATATGTGTTTTTGTTTTAAATTCTTTTTTATGTTACAAATATATACAAGATAAAGGTTATACTCCTGCTTATTTATAATGATGAAAGACTCGTGTAAAAAATAAGATAAAAGATGAATTCATACATATCTATGAAGATAAGGATTAGTTTTAGAAAAGAACAAAAAAAAAGTTGATTGTGGGACTTAGTTTAAGCTGGATTCATTTTCTAATCTAATTAAATATTAGTTTTGATGAACTGTTGGTGTACTTGTGCATAACAATCACTATACTTTACTTAATTTGGTTTGATTTGATTATTGTAAATATTAGAGGCTTCAAGCTAAGCTCAATTCCTTGCAATGCACTAGTTAATGTAGGCTCAGAATAAAATAAATTAAATTCATACGCTAATTCATTAGTCTTGTATGTATTCTTTGATTAACATTGTGTTTATTTTTATTTTTATTTTGTTTAAATAAGTTTTTGACCTCTTTGAATATAACGAATTTAAATTTTGGACCTTATAAATAAAAGGAGGTGTTTTCATCTTATGATTAATTTATTTTTATATTAATACAAAGGTTATGACATTTGTAATTAAGAGACCAAATATGAAATAGAAAATTTTTTGAGGATGAAAAATATCCTATTTTTAATTTTAAAGACAAAAACTAAAACAAAATTGGCTATATTTGTAGAGATTCAAAACTCATTTAACCCTTTTTCCCTAATTGTTTTGGTATTTATTTTATTATTTGAAATATTTTAATTAAAAAGCAAATAACGAAAAATATCTAATGATAAGTAATAAGTGGATAATTAGATAATATATGTAATTAAATCTACATTGTCACGTAATTAAATAATTTGGTGGAAATAGGGATTTATAAGATTTTTGCAGGATAATTTGCCTACTAATATGGTGAACGGCTTGTTTTGCCAACCCCAGATGATGCCAACATATCTTATGATATGGGATGGGGAGGTTACAGCATGGGGATACCGGATACCCATTTGTCAACAAAAAAAACATGGGGATATACCCATGCTTTGAAGGAAAATCGGAAGTCTTTGTGGGACTGGAAATGATGACCTCATCAACTTTAACATTTCACTAGTTTCGCACGGGTCTAGTTGAAAGTAAAATTAAGAATGTTAAAAAACTTTGATGTATATAAAATTAAAAAAAATTATGTGAAATGACACACAAATACATGTATTAGAATGTTAAAAAACTTTGAATCATACAATAAATATTAAATAATTTAAAGATAGTTTTAAATTTTTATGTGATGTTGATTTGTCTTTGATATATAAAGTCGATAAGAAGAAAAATTAAAAACATGTGAATATTTTCAAAAAATATTACAGTAATATTTTTATATACTAAAACATTCATTAAATGTATGTACCGCCCCCGTTGCACATATTATGTACTTCTCTACGAAATCAAATTTTTATGTTTTATATGATAAATTTTGAAAGCTAATTAATATATTCCAAATACAAAGATTAGTCTAACATTTTTATAAAATAAACTTTTGTTTTATACGTGAAAATATGTTAAATATTTGTGTTGCACTCATCGTGGATTTATGTAAACTAACTTTCAAGTATCAATATGACAATATTTTAAAAATTTGGGAGTATTTTATAAATAAAAAAAATTCATTTTGTATTTCTTTAGATCATTCTTTATTTATTTTATATGCGAAAATATATTAGTTATTTGTACTTCAAATGTTGCATATTTTTATACTTATATTTGCGGAAACATATTTTTCCATGGGTCAAGGTTAACAATCCCATATATATATATATATATGAAAATTTGGAATTTTTTTATAAAATAGAAATATTAATGTAATATTTTTATAAAATATTTTATTATATAGATTTGTTTGTTTTATATGCAGAAATCAGTTGAAATATTTGCAAAAATTAGTTAAAATATATGCATATTGCATCTCGTAGTAGATTTTATTTGTTTATGTATGCATATATGATTTGCTATGTCTCATATATTTGTTATTATTAACGAAAAATATTTATTATGTGTCGGTTTTATATATGAGTGACAAATACTCCCTCCGGTCCTAAATATAAGAAACTTTTTACTTTTTAGATTCATGAAATCATTGATGTATTTAGTCTATATTATAAACCAAATACATCAATGATTCCATGAACCTAAAAAGTAAAAAATTTCTTATATTTAGGACCGGAGGTAGTATTTGTCCAATTTTTTTTGTTTGTATTTATATGACATATTTATCCTGTATTTTAATTATGTGTCAATTACATATAATTGTTCCATGTTCTTAATTTTATTTAACATTTTTATAAATTTTAATGTTTTCTTAATAATGAAATTTATATGTATCTGTGTATGCAAATATTTTTGTCGCATTTGTTGAGCTTATGAGATATCGTTAACGTACTATAAAATGAATAATTTTTGGATACAAAAAAATAATATAGAAATGAGACATTTTAACCAAATTAATATTTTTCAATGACAAACATTCATCCTATATTTCCTATACATGTATGGATTACAACTTAATTTTCTTTTATTTTTATTATACTTTGCTTAGTGAGAAAAGTCACCAATCCATCAACTTGGATTAATCCTTCCCATTTTTTTTAAGGTTAAATATATTTTTCATCCTTATAAAATTAGCAAGTTTGAGTTTTCGTTCCTATAAAATAGAATCACATATTTCCATCACTACAAATTTTTCTATTTTTTTTAGTCCTTAATGACCAATTTATGTTCATCTGTATTCATTTTAATGGTCTTTCTTATGTTTAAGATGTGTCTATATTATGTTAAATCTATATAAGTGCATATTATGTACAAAAATAAAAAAATTTCAAAATTTTGATCATTAAGAATTAAAAAAAAACACTTAGTAAAAAAAAATCAAAATAAAGCATAAAATTTTTTAGTGATTTTATTTTATATAGACAAAAAAAATTTTTTTACTAATTTTAAAAGGACACAAAAATTATTTAATAGTTTTTGGACGATATCTTTCCCAGTTCTTTATGATTTTCAATTTTTCATATGATAATAACACGGAAAAATTGCAGTAAAATAAAAACACGAAAAAATTATTTTATCACTAAACTATTCAAAAGTTGTTAAACTAAATCTAAAGAGTTTTTTTTAGTAGTGTAAGCAAAATTTGGTTTAATTATATAAATGAGTAAACCATTAATTTAGTCTTAGACCTTGTAAAACATTTTTAAATAAGTCTAAAACTTTGTGAACATCTCAAAAAAGGTTTTAACTTTATAAATTATTTAAAAAATTAACTGTATCAATTAAGTTCATGTATTTTAATAAATTACTACCGATTTAGTCCTTAACATAATTATAAAAGAGTTAATATAATAAAATTTGACAAAGCAAAAAAATATTTAAAAAAATTTATTTGAGAGTGTCATACAAAATACAAGGTCAATTTTGTGGTTCCTTCCATATAAATTTGGTTTAAGTACAACTACAATAGAAGTTAAAATTGAATATTTTTTTTTGAAGAGAATTTCTTTGCGTGCAACAACAGAGATTAATCCTCTCGAGTCGGATAGAACCACAAAGAATGATTAAAGCTTTTCCTCAAAAGAATTTAAGGTTAAATTGAATATATTGAATTCACTAAAATAGACAATTTTGCATACCATACATTGAAAAGGATAGGAAAAATCCTTTGGTGGTTGAATATAAAAGGTCACGCGGTACAATTAAAATCCAACATTGAATTGGAACATTTTTTATGAAGTAAAGAATATGAAAAGCTAGGCTTGTTAATGAAAGATTAGCCAAACATTTGTTACTAAACACAATAAAGGATTAGTCTTGAAAAATGTGAAAGTCATTAATTAATAAATTTAAATTTTAAAATATAATAATTAAATTAAAATAGGAAAAGACAATGAAGTCCTTTAAATTAGAGAGTTAATTAGCATTATTAAGGATAATGAAGGAAATTTCATGGTAATTAGCTTTCTTATATTGATAGTAGATATGGCTAGCAACTTATGAACGCATCCTTACTAATTATAGAAAAACAAATGGGGAGTGGGAATATCTCCACCGAGTACCAGATGTGGGAGAGAAGATGAGACCACCATTAATGTGCTTGGAGACTGTGCCTACGCTACTCAAGTATGGCTCTGCTTAGTTCCATCTGTTAAAAGTTGATTAATTTCCAACCATTTAGAAGTTAGTTAGTTATTTAGTTAGGTAGTTAGTTGATCCAACTACCTAGGAGTTGTGAAAGTTGTTTAGCTTTGGTTATAAATACAAAGCATTGATTCACATTGTATAAGCTTTTGCGAAATTGAAATAAAGTTTTCATTCTTGCAATTATCATTCTATACACTTTCTTCTCTTTCTTTTAGTTAGTTAATGTTCTTACTTCCTTCACAAGAAACTCTCTTCTTCTTCATTTGTTCTTGCGTTTGTTCTCAGAGATCAATCTGAGAACGTTCTCTGTGTGTGTGTGCACTTGATATTGTGGCTCAAATTCCGCTGCGCCAACAAGTGGTATCCAGAGCTCCGGTTCGTTTCAGAGATTGGTGAATCTTTTCAGTGATTCTTGATAATGGAGGCTTTGCTAGCAACATATTGACACTTGACAAAGATAACTGGGATCGGTGGAGTGCATTGATGAAATTCCTGTTTGGCGCTCAAGATGTGTTGGAGATTGTTCAAAATGGTTATGACGATTGATGACACTCTGTATCACGTAATTTTTATATGTAATTTCATGAATTATGGAGCTCACAACATGTTAAAACAGCAAGAAAAAGCAGAAAAATCTAAGTTTGCAAGCAGGTTTGATGAGTAGAAAATTCAAGCAGAAAAAACAGCAAAACAGTAAAAATCTGAAGGAAAATCTGCAGGTAAAATAGTGCCACGATTTTAGAAATCGTGGCACGATTTTGTAACCAGAACTGACTGTTTTGAAGAAAATCATGTCACGATTTCAGGAATAGTGACACGATTTTGAGCCAGATTTTTCCTATTTAAGCTGAAGTCAGATCTTTTTGCAAGGGTGACGAATTTGAGAGAGAGAAAGTACGATTTTGACATCAGAGACTGAAGAAAGAGGCGATTGCATCAATTCTTATTCATTCATGTATGCTTTAATTCTTTTCTTGATTATGATATTTGTAAACTCAATCATGAGTAACTAAATCTCATAGAGATTAGGTCTTGAGATGATTCTGATGTAACCCTAATTGAAACATGTTGCTGTGAAACTCTATTTTACATGAATATATATCTAGTTTTATTCAATTCAATTGTTCTTAATGCTTTTTATAAACTGATCACTTATAACATGAATTTGTGAGAATGAATGACTACTGACCATAGCTTTCAACTTAGACCTAATTGAATTGTTCAAATAAACATGGTTAGTCTAGGGATGGATAATCGTTTGTTTGTGATAATAAGTTAACGTTCTTAAAACCTTCGAAGAATATTAGATCACCTAAGGGATTAGGGACTGTAATCTGAGAAGCGGGTCCTAAGTCAAGGGATTGATTAGGGCTATTTTGTTAACTATCGTAAAACTAGAGAAGTATTCATAAGGAATAGGTGCAGTGTACCAATTAGGGGAACTCAGATGAATCGAAAGACCTAGTCTCATCTCTCTCTATTTTCAAAACAACTTTTACCGTTTGTTAACTGAAACCTTATGCAAACAACCCCCCTTTGTTATTTAAAATTACATTCTAAATTGAATACAATTGTTTTGTCGAGATTTAAACAATCCATGTGGATACGAACTTATAAATTTTATTACTTAACGACAGTTTAGTACACTTGCTAAAATTGTCCATCAAGTTTTCTTCAGTCTCTGGTGTCTGAGGTCAAGCTAATGACTTTAAAGAAGCACTTAATGGGAGGCAACCCATCATTATTTAATTTTCTGCAATTAAATTTCCACAATTTTTTATTATTATTAGTCAATTAGTTTGGATGTCATTTGCTGACAACCCCCTGTTTTATATCTTGTTTCTTGTTTATTATTGATGAATTTGCTTGTTAATTGATATTTACCAGTTTCGTAACAATTTTGTGATCAAGTGGTATTCTGAAAGTTCATATGGAGGAGTGACTTAGAATTCAAAGGCGAAGAGTACGGCATGTGCTAGGTAGTCACAACTCCCAGAAATCTCAACTGTAAGGTTCATGACCAAATTTTTATTTTTCAATTTACTTATAATGAGTGTTCCGTGCAGCTACATTTCTAGAATTTGCATTATTTCTCTATTGTTGATTGGTTCTTGTCATTTACACACTAAGGCAATCTGCTTGGTCATATGAGCTTTTGCAGCCTACCCTGATGTTATATATAATTTTCCTTTTGAAACCACTTTAAGCCGGTAGGTTTAGATCTTTTTGTTCGGTGACAAACTACATTATAAGCCTAAAAAAAATGCATGAAAATCATGAAAAATGCACAAATGGGTGTATTCAAAAAAAATGAAAAAAAAAGAAGAGAAAAGAAAAAGAAGGGACTTGAAATGAATATCAGAATTTACAATGGTTTGATTGTCCCAATAAAGATCTCTAGTACCTTTATAAATTGATGAATGAAAGGTGAATGTGGGAATGATTCTATGTTTGAAAATCCGTGAGAATGCCTAACTCAAAATCTTTTGTGTAGCCTACTTATCCAAATATTATCCCACCTGCACCTAAGCCCCGTTATAACCTTGAAAAGACCTTAAAGTGTGAAATGACATGGACTTTGATTGACGTTTAGAAATTTTTCAAATTTATGGTAATATGTAGATTGCACGTCGACTGAGTGAACCCTGATCATATTGTTGTGTGGAGTTGTGAAATGGTGGATGTAGACAAGTCAAACTAGCTCATTTTTAGCTAGTAAGGATATGAACTTTTGGATACTACCACTTGATGATTTAACTGTTATTTTACTGTCATTTATCATTTTTGCAAGTAGATTCCTTGAGGACAAGGAATGATTCAAGTTTGGGGTTGTGATGACACTCTGTATCACATAATTTTTATTCTACATGATGCAACATAATGATGCAGCAAACGCAAATGATGCACAAAGAGCAACACACAGAGAAGCAAAGAAGAAGGATTTCAAAGCATTATTCTACATGCAACATAATGTAGATGCTTATCACTTTGAGAAGATCAGCAAATGTGTGAGGGCAAAGGAAGCTTGGGATATCTTCGTTAGGTATCATGATGGTGATGCAAAAGTGAAGCAAGTGAAGCTTCAATCCAATAGAAGAAAGTATGAGATGATGTTAATGCAAGAAGATCAAAGAATTGGTGAGTACATGTCTAATATCATGATTCTAGTAAACCAGATGAGGAATTGTGGTGCAGAAGTCACTGATCAATCTGTGGTTGAAAAGATCTTGAGATCTTTGAACACCAAGTTTAATTTTGTGGTGGTTTCAATCTTGGAAGCAAAGGATATTACAACCTTGACTATTGAGTCTTTACAAGGTTCATTGGAATCACATGAGATCATGATCTTGGAGAGGAATTCTGACAGGAATGTACACCAAGCCATGCAAGCTCACACCAAGAATGATGGAAGAAGATGGAAGAATGGCAAAGACAAGTGGCAGAAGGGAAAAGCCAAAGTTGATGACAGAGCTGAGTCTTTCAAAGGTGAGCAGTCTGAGAACAATCTCAGAAGGAAGAACTTTGATAAAAGTAAGATTAAGTGCTATAATTGTGAGAAACATGGGCACTTTTCCAGAGATTGTAAGGCTGGTAAAGGAAAGAAAAACTCCAAAGGTGATGAAGAAGCCAATATAGCACAGAAAAGTGATTCTGATGAAGATTGTGTTCTGTTGATGATGGCAACCACTTGTGAGAATGATTCCATGCATCAAGAATGGTATTTGGACTCAGGGTGTTCAAATCATATGACTGGATACAAAGAATGGCTTACAAGCATTGATTTAAGCACTAGAACCAATGTTAAGCTGGCAGATTGCAGAAAACTTGTAGCAGGAGGTGTTGGCAACATTATCATCATAAGAGATGATGGTAAGAAGACCATAATTGAGAATGTGTTGTATGTACCTGGTATGAAGTGTAATCTCTTGAGTATTGGGCAACTAGTTGAAAAGGGTTTCTCAATAAAGATTGATAAAGAGTCACTTAAGCTGTTTGATTGTGAAAATAAGCTGATTTTGAAATCTAGCTTATCAAAGAACAGAGTGTACAAGTGCAACATTCCATATGGGAAAGTCATGTGTATGGCAAGCATGGCCAATGAAGATGCTGACTGGTTATGGCACATGAGGTATGGTCACTTGAATTTTAGAAGTTTAAGCCAATTAAGCTCTAAACAACTAGTGAATGGTTTACCTGCATTAGTGTCTTTTGCAAAATCATGTGAAATCTGTTTGAAGGGGAAGCAAAGCAGATTACCATATGTTTCTGAGTTGCCTATGAGAGCAAGTGATGCATTAGGTGTTGTGTATTCAGATATTTGTGGACCATTTGAGGTACCAACACTATCAGGCAACAAATACTTTATCACTTTTGTAGATGAGTACACCAGAATGACTTGGGTGTACACCATCAAGTTGAAAAGTGAAGCTTTAGAAGTATTCAGAAGGTTCAAGGTTCTGATTGAGAAGGAAAGTGAGAAATCAATCAAGGTACTAAGGACTGATGGAGGTGGTGAGTATACTTCCAAAGAGTTTGAAGCATTTTGTGTGAATCAAGGTATTGTACATGAGGTGACTGCACCTTATACTCCTCAGCATAATAGTTTGGCTGAGAGGATGAACAGAACAATACTTGATATGGCCAAAAGCATGTTGAAACAGAAGAACATGCCACACAAATTCTGGGGAGAAGCAGTTAACACTGCAGTGTACATTTTGAATAAATGTCCAACTAAGAAGTTGAAAGCAAATTGTTGGGTTTTTGTATGTTGGCTATATTCTTGCAAAAACAACTACTAGCCAAATGCTGAGACACATGCTGAAAGCAAGTGGCACAGCATTGTGTGACCTGACTGTTGCGCGCAAACACACGCTATATTTATGTTGAAGATCTTCTGGAGATTATATGGAGTTTTATATTTAACCTAGCGTGCTGATCAAGACGCGCAGGTTTGCTGAGCTGTAATAAGGCTACAGGCCTTTGTATTTCCATAATTAATCTTTATGTATTTTTGGAAATAATATTCTTGCTCATGAAGAATTGTTAGCTGGACCTTACAACGTCCAAGCTATGTTTTGAAGCCCAAAACCCGTGTTGCTGAGTACTATATATGTATGAAGACAAACCCTAGGTTTGGTGCGTGTTGAAAACCGTGTGTGTACTAAAGCGTGAGTATTAGGTTTTCTTGTTAGTGTGAGTCTTGCTTGTATCTGTTGATGCATGTCAAGTTCTTTGTGTGTTATTGAGTTGTAACTGTGTACTACTCCTAAGCTGTGAAGTACGGAGTTAGTTGTGTCTTGAAAGTGTGACTTTTCAACCATTCAAAAGAACAAGTGATAACAGTGCTGGTTGTACTGTTTGGTAGGAATTGAGACGGGGTCTCATATCTAGGAGTTCCTAGGTAGAGCAGCACGGGATAGGGTCTAGGTGCATAACCAAGTAGTGAGGCTACGTTGGTGTATTTCACTAGAGCTATTATAGTGGGTTCATTCCTGGATTGGGATCCCCCAGACTAGGGCAAGTTGCGCCGAACTGGGTTAACAAACTCATTGTGTTCTTTACTTTACAGTCACGCTTTATTTTACTTTACTACGCTAAGTTATTTTATTATTGTGTGACAAATGCTCGGACACTAGTGCTAGCATTGTGCACAGCATTTGTCTGTCTGGTTGCCAGAATTTCACTTGGCATCAGAGCAGGCACCCTGCCTGATTGGGTGAGCTCCAGGGAAGATATTTCTGGCTAAGATGGACAAGGAAGGAGGACTCATGAACAGACCACCACTGTTGATTGGTGATGCTAACTATGATGACTGGAAGTCCAAAATGACTACGTTTTTGAAATCTATGGATCACAAAACATGGAGAGCTGTGGTTGTAGGATGGGAACCCCCTGTGGTTACTACTGGTAAGGTAGGAGAGACTATTACTAAGCTGAAACCTGAGGACGAATGGAGCAAGGATGAAGAAGCATGGGCCAATGCAAATTCAAGGGCTCTAAATGCCTTAACCAATGGAGTTGATGCGCACATTTTCAGATTGATAAAAAAATGTACTATTGCTAAGGAAGCATGGAAGAAACTCCAAACTGTTCATGAGGGTAACTCAAAAGTAAGAAGCTCAAGGCTGCAACTTTTGACTAGCAAGTTTGAGAACTTGAAGATGAAGGATGATGAAAGCATTCAAGAATTCCACATGAGAATACTCGAGTTTGATAATCAATTTGATGCCTTGGGAGAAAATATTTCTGAAGAGAACCTGGTAAAGAAAATGCTTAGGTCTCTACCTAAGAAATTTGACATGAAGGTTACTGCTATAGAAGAAGCTAAGGACATCTCAGAATTGAAAATGGGTGAACTAGTGGTATCCTTACAAACATTTGAAATGGCTGCAAATGAAAGATCAGAAAAGAAGACAAAGAGTATTGCTTTTGCCTCTAAATCTGAGGACAGTGATATGGAGACTGATGAAAATCTATCTGAGACTATGGTGATGTTAGGTAAGAAATTTAATAAAGCCTTCAAAAGGTTTGACAGACAAGCCAAGACACATGCTCCAGACAACAGTCACAGCATTAATAGGAATGCCAACAGTCAGAGGAAACCAAAAACAGATGAGAGGTCAAGTCAAGGCAAAGGTGTTCTATGTCATGAGTGTGAAGGTTATGGTCACATCAGAACTGAGTGTGGCACCTATCTTAGAAAGCAAAAGAAAGGGATGAATGTTTCATGGTCAGATGAAGATGATTCTGAAGAAGAATCTGAATCTGCCAATCATGTAACTGCTCTAACTGGGGTATGTGCATCTGATACAGAATCACATGATGGTGAAATGCCTTATGATGAACTGGTTGATTGCTACAAGGGCTTATGGCACAAAAGTGTGGAAGTGGCCAACACTGTGTTAAAGCAGAGGAAGACCATTGCTTCACTACAGGATGAGAAAATCAAACTCCTGGAAGAAAATTCAAGACTAGCTGATGAAGTGGAGCTATACAAATCCAAGATGGATAACATGAACAAACAAGTGAGGATGCTGAATACAGGAACTGAGAAGTTAGAATAAATTCTAGAAATAGGACAGAGTTCAAAAGATTCCAAGGGTATTGGTTTCAACTATCATTCATTACGTCATCAGAAACCTGCATCTGTGATGAAGTTTGTTCCAGCTACTACTACCTACGATCCAACTATGTCAAGACAGATGCCCCAGCATCAGGTGAGACAACAGAAAAGCAGATACAAGACCAAGTCAAAGAAAAGATATTCTGGTTGGGTGTGCTATCACTGTGGAAAGAAGGGACACATTAGGCCCTACTACTACAAACTATATGGGTATCCTGACAAAGCTGTTCTATCAAAAGCTGAATCTACTATGAAGAAAGAATGGAAGCAGAAAAGCAATATTGTGGATCCTGACCAAGCTGAACCTGAAGGTGTGGAAATTGCTCAAATTGCTCTTACTTCTCTAAGAGCATCATCTAGGAGTGATTGGTACTTTGATAGTGGATGTTCAAGACATATGACTGGAAATAGAGACTACTTGACAGATGTCTTGCCATATGCTACCAGCTTTGTGACCTTTGGAGATGGAGCCAAAAGAGAGATTAAAGGTATATGAACTTTGATAACTGAAGGGCTGCCTAAACTTGACAATGTGCTTCATGCGAAAGGACTGACTGCTAATCTAATTAGCATTAGTCAACTATGTGATAAAGGTATGAAGGTCAACTTTACAAAGGATGAATGCTTAGTTACTAATAGTAAAGGTGATCTACTGATGAAGGGAGAAAGGTCAAGGGATAACTGTTATCTATGGGTCTCCCAAGACAAAGCTGAGTTATCTACATGCCTAACAGCTAAAGAAGATGATGTGAAACTGTGGCACCAAAAGCTTGGACATCTAAATCTCAAGAGCATGAAGAAAGCTATTGCTGAAGGAGCGATTAGAGGTTTACCAAGACTTCAGATTCAAGAAGGAAACATATGTGAAGAATGTCTGATAGGTAAACAGACAAAGATGTCTCACCAGAAGCTGCAACATATGACCACATCCAGAGTACTTGAGTTATTGCATATGGACTTAATGGGGCCTATGCAAGTTGAAAGCTTAGGTGGAAAGAAGTATGCTTTTGTAATGGTAGATGATTATTCTAGATATACTTGGATTCATAAAAGAGAAATCTGACACTTTTGAGAAATTCAAGGATCTCTGCCTAAAACTACAAAGAGAGAAAGAGTGTGGTATAACTAGGATCAGAAGTGACCATGGCAAGGAGTTTGAAAATAGTAAGTTCTCTGAATTTTGCACTGCAGAAGGAATATTTCATGAGTTTTCTGCACCTATTACTCCTCAACAGAATGAAATAGTAGAAAGGAAGAATAGAACATTACAAGAATCAGCTAGGGTTATGATATATGCTAAGAAGTTACCTTTCTATTTCTGGGCTGAGGCTATGAATACAGCCTGCTACATCCATAACAGAGTTACACTGAGAAAGGGAACATCTGCAACTCTGTATGAGCTATGGAAAGATAGAAAACCATCTGTGAAACATTTTCATGTCTTTGGAAGTAAATGTTATATCTTAGCTGACAGAGAACCAAGGAGGAAGATGGATGCTAAAGGTGATGAGGGGATATTCTTAGGTTATTCAACTAACAACAGAGCCTATAGAGTATTCAACTCTAGAACTAATGCCATGATAGAATCCATAAATGTTGTGATAGATGATAAAGGTACAGATGCTGCACCAGATGACAGTACATTTGACCAAGCATGTGGTCTACAAGAGGAAACAGAAGATGAGATTGTCAATGAAGAAGACTCAGGAGTGATAAATTCTGAAGATTTAGCCAATAACAAAGGGCCATCTACCCGAGTTCAGAAGTATCATCCTATTGATCAAGTCATTGGTAATCCTAATCAAGGCATCACAACAAGAAGAAGAAATTATGAGATATCCAATTCCTGTTTCATTTCCAATTTTGAACCCAAGAATGTCAAGGAGGCTCTGACTGATGAGTTCTGGATAAATGCTATGCAAGAAGAGCTAACTCAGTTCAAGAGAAGTGATGTATGGGATCTAGTTCCTAGACCAGATAATGCAAACATGATAGGAACTAAATGGGTTTACAAAAATAAGTCAGATGAGAATGGAACTATCACCAGGAACAAAGTCAGACTAGTGGCTCAAGGTTATGCTCAAATTGAAGGAGTTGATTTTGGTGAAACATTTGCTCCAGTAGCTAGACTAGAAGCTATTAGGCTACTACTTGGAATTGCATGTATACTCAAGTTTAAGCTGTATCAAATGGACGTCAAGAGTGCATTTATGAATGGTTACTTGAATGAAGTGGTCTATGTTGAACAGCCCAAGGGATTTGTTGATCCAGCCTTTCTAGATCATGTTTACAAGCTAAAGAAAGCATTGTATGGTTTAAAGCAAGCTCCCAGGGCTTGGTATGAGAGGCTAACTGAGTTCTTGGTGAATAATGGTTACAGAAAGGGTGGTAATGACAAGACACTCTTTGTGAAAGATGTGAATGGTAAGCTCATGATTGCGCAAATATATGTGGATGATATTGTCTTTGGAGGAATGTCTGACCAGATGGTAGAGCATTTTGTTCAGCAAATGCAATCTGAGTTTGAGATGAGTCTTGTAGGAGAGCTTAATTTCTTTTTGGGTCTCCAAGTAAAACAAATGGAAGACACTATATTTATCTCTCAGAGTAAGTACGCCAAGAATATGGTCAAGAAATTTGGCATGGAGAATGCTGCCACTAAAAGAACTCCTGCTCCTACACATGTCAAGTTTTCAAAAGATGTCAAAGGTGAAGATGTAGATCAAAGTTTGTACAGAAGTATGATAGGTAGTCTACTTTATCTAACTGCAAGTAGACCAGATATCACATTTGCTGTTGGAGTATGTGCTAGGTACCAAGCTGAACCAAAGGTGACTCATTTGACTCAAGTAAAAAGAATCTTGAAGTATGTGAATGGTACTAGTGATTATGGGTTACTATACTCTCATGGTGAAAGTAACAAGTTGGTAGGATATTGTGATGCTGACTAGGCAGGAAGTGCAGATGATAGAAAAAGCACTTCTGGTGGATGTTTCTTCCTCGGTGACAACCTCATATCTTGGTTTAGTAAGAAACAAAATTGTGTTTCCTTATCAACTGCTGAAGCTGAGTATATAGCAGCAAGTAGTAGCTGTACACAATTGGTGTGGATGAGACAGATGCTGAGTGAGTACAATGTCAAGACAGATGCTATGACATTATATTGTGACAACTTGAGTGCTATCAATATTTCCAAAAATCCTATACAACATAGTAGGACCAAGCACATTGATATCAAACATCATTTCATCAGAGATTTGGTTGAAGAAAAGATTATTGCAATTGAGCATGTTTCAACAGAAGAGCAATTAGCAGATATATTTACAAAAGCTCTTGATATTGTCCAATTTGAAAAGTTAAGAAGGCGGTTAGGCATTTGCCTAATTGAGGAAGTGTAGCAGTTAATGTGTGTAAGGCGAGCAGCAGTTACTCTCTCTCCAATCAACCGCTACTTGCACGTCTATCAAGGAAGTGAATCAAAACTTCCCTTATACATAACAATCACACGCAATCATCATTATTCCTTACAACACTTTTCTGAAACTCTCAACCGCTCTCTTGCCGCTCCCATTGCTGTTCAAAAATTCTCACATCACCAAAATCCCCAAAGCTTCACAACGATCATGTCTACTTCAACTCAATCTCCAATCACAAACGACCAAACTTCTCCCATTGTTCCAGAAACAACATCAACGGTTCTGAATATACAACCTCTTGCAACAATGACCGATTCACCGGCAATCAAACAGCGTCCTAAAGCGCTGGTGTCAAGAAAGAGGAAAACAAGAAAAGGATCTACTTCTTCTGCTGCAAAGAAGACTGAAAAATCAAAAAGTAAGAAATCCTCTTCTGTTCAACGTGTAGGTCTAAGCATGCATGATCTATACTGTAAGGAAAATCCATTCCAATCGACTGTTGTAGAGCAAGATGTTGACACTTCTGTCAATGGATCTGATGAAAAACCCTCTGAGGGAGACGAAACGTTTGTTGAAACCCTAGGTTCTGCTAACCCTAAGGTAGACGAAAGGTTAGATGCTGGAAACTCAGATTTGCATGTTGATGGTGATGAACCTGCTAATGACAAAGCTACTGCTGATGATGCAAATGTCGCTGAGAACATTGTTGTGACTGAGGAAACTGATAAACCCTCTGCTGATAAGCTAGATGCTGTGCCAGATGCTCAAGCATCTTTGGCACAAGCCAATGAGGAGTCTTTGGATATTTCTAACACTCCTGACACTGTGGTGGCTAAAGAGAATGATTCTCCCAAGCCTCAAGATCAGAATACTGAAGATGATGGTCAGGCTGAAAATGTAAACATTGACCAAACTGATGTGGTCAATGTTGATGAATTGGAGTCTGAAGAGAGACACCTGGAAGAGACTCCAACTGTTAATATTGCTCGCAGGACAAAGAGTAAATCTGCTGTTGTTGCATCCTCTACTGTTAAGGATGCTAAGAAAGGAAAGAAGAAAGCTGCTGATACTGGGAAGAAGCCCGTTGGTCCCCCTAAGTCTTGGAGTAAAGTTACTCCCAAGCCTGATCAGAAGAAGAAGAGTCTCAAAAGGATGGATCACCCCTCAAGTGATTTTGATTTTGAGATTGCTGAGACAGATGCTGCCCCATCTGGTGGAGCATCTAGAAGAACTGTAAAGGGTATGAAAGTCCCTCTTGTAATTCCTCCAGCCCCTCTGGATAATGTCTCCTTTCATCTGGAAAGTGGAGCTACTCGCTGGAAGTTTGTTTATCATAGGAGGCTTAGACTGGAAAGGAATCTGAAGGCAGATGCATTCAAATGCAAAGAACTTATGGATGTGCTGAAGTTTGCTGGGCTGATGAAGACAGTGCAGAACCTGGGTCACTGCTATGACAAGCTGGTCAGGGAATTTGTGGTCAACATGTCTGAAGATTGTGATGATCCTAGGAATCCAGAATACAGGCAGGTGTTTGTTCGTGGTAGGTGTGTCAACTTCTCTCCCCAAATTATCAATGATTATCTTGGAAGGTCCACTGCAGACATTCCTGAGTTGGAAGTGACTGATGACACCATCTGCAAGGAGATAACAGGTAACAAGCTTAGACACTGTCCTAGACATTTGTCTGCTGCAAAATTGGCTCCCCTGTATACCCTGTTGAACAAAATTGCTGCTCATAACTGGTCCCCAACCACTCATTCCAATTCTGTTGCAACTGGTTTGGCTAAGCTCATCTATGCAGTAGGTACTAAATCTGCATTTGATTTTGGCTCTTATATTTTCTATCAATTTTTAGAGCAAGCTAAATCCTTTGCTGTTAAGTTTCCAATTGCCTTTCCTACCCTGCTGTGTGATATTATTCTGCAACAACATCCTGATATCTTGGTTAGTGTTGAAGAGCCTGTTAGGAGGCCTAGTCCTCTTGCCCTAGATTGCAAATATTTATCCCAGCCACAGGCTGATGAGTTGGCTGGAACTTCTGTCCAGACAACTGGTATTATGGATAGGCAGGCTATGATTGCTGAACTTACTGAGGTCAGTTTGGATTTGGGTGCTAAGAAGCTGAAGGTTGATAGGGTTATAGCTGCTTTGAGAGCTGAGGGTGAGCTGAATGCCCAAGGGCAAGACAAGGAAGAAGAAGGAGGAAATGGTAATGCTTCTGCTGCTGGTGACACTGAGGAAGTGTCTAATACCTCTGATTAGACTGCCTCTTTTTAATTCTTGTGTAATTTTTTTTCTTTTATTCATTCACTATGCACCTGTGTGTGCTCTATGGTCTGTAATAACACTTATTGGGGCCTCTCTGTGCCTCTGTGACCTCTGTGACTGATGTGGTACTCTATGACTTTTCCTTATGCATGATATTATGTTTGTCAGAATTTATGGCTAAAAAGGGTGAGTAGTAGTATATGTTAGAAATTAATTTTTCTTATGCCTGAAGATGATCTGTTGCATGCTCTTGAAGTTGCTTGAAGTTGCTATGCTATGTTTATGCATGAACATGTATAATTAAAATTCTTATGATCTGAAGATGCTCTGACACATGCTCTAGAAGTTGCTATGTCATTTATATGCATGAAGATGTTTGGACAGATGCTCTGACATTTGTCTCATTGAAGTAAGTATGTTATTTTATATGCATGCATGTTTTGAGGGGGAGCGATTATGTTATGTGATGTGAATGCATGTGTTGAGGGGGAGCACGTATCTCTGATCTCTATCTGTTGTGGAAGAATTTTTTAAGAGTATGTTTTCATCTCTTTATTTGAACCCACTATATGTGAAATTTTTATCTGGCTATTCTGTGAGGCTAGGCGCATTATGATTTCTGAATGCCTCTGATATTGTTACGAGCTATCCTTGTTCAAAGAATTCTCTTGAAGGTAGTTTTGTTATATGCCATGATTATTGTGTTGCTTATGCATGATGTGAACGTGAAGAAGTTCTGTGTATTTCTCCAAGAATTGACTATAGATTGTTTTCGCCATAAATTTGCCAAAGGGGGAGATTGTTGGGTTTTTGTATGTTGGCTATATTCTTGCAAAAACAACTACTAGCCAAATGCTGAGACACATGCTGAAAGCAAGTGGCACAGCATTGTGTGACCTGACTGTTGCGCGCAAACACGCGCTATATTTATGTTGAAGATCTTCTGGAGATTCTATGGAGTTTTATATTTAACCTAGCGTGCTGATCAAGACGCGCAGGTTTGCTGAGCTGTAATAAGGCTACAGGCCTTTGTATTTCCATAATTAATCTTTATGTATTTTTGGAAATAATATTCTTGCTCATGAAGAATTGGTAGCTGGACCTTACAACGTCCAAGCTATGTTTTGAAGCCCAAAACCCGTGTTGCTGAGTACTATATATGTATGAAGACAAACCCTAGGTTTGGTGCGTGTTGAAAACCGTGTGTGTACTAAAGCGTGAGTATTAGGTTTTCTTGTTAGTGTGAGTCTTGCTTGTATCTGTTGATGCATGTCAAGTTCTTTGTGTGTTATTGAGTTGTAACTGTGTACTACTCCTAAGCTGTGAAGTACGGAGTTAGTTGTGTCTTGAAAGTGTGACTTTTCAACCATTCAAAAGAACAAGTGATAACAGTGCTGGTTGTACTGTTTGGTAGGAATTGAGACGGGGTCTCATATCTAGGAGTTCTTAGGTAGAGCAGCACGGGATAGGGTCTAGGTGCATAACCAAGTAGTGAGGCTACGTTGGTGTATTTCACTAGAGCTATTATAGTGGGTTCATTCCTGGATTGGGATCCCCCAGACTAGGGCAAGTTGCGCCGAACTGGGTTAACAAACTCATTGTGTTCTTTACTTTACAGTCACGCTTTATTTTACTTTGCTACGCTAAGTTATTTTATTATTGTGTGACAAATGCTCGGACACTAGTGCTAACATTGTGCACAGCATTTGTCTGTCTGGTTGCCAGAATTTCACAAATGTTCCAGAAGAAGCTTGGAGTGGAAGAAAACCAAGTGTGAAGCACTTAAAGGTGTTTTGATCATTGTGCTACAAATACATCCCTGATGCTAGAAGGAGCAAGCTAGATGACATATACAATCCAAGAAGCAACAAAGTCACATTGAGTATAGATGTGAAAGTGGATGAATCAGAGTCATGGGATTGGGATAATGCTAGAGAATGCAGCATGGATCACAGTCACAGTTTTATCAACATTGATCCAAATGAAGAGCAAGACAATGATGATGAAACTGATGAAGAAGTGGAAGCAGAAGCAGCTGACAACACTTAGAATGAAGTGTTGATTCCACAAGTGACTCAAGCAACAAGACAACCATCCAATAGAGCAAGACAAATGCCAAATAGACTTGCATATTGTGAATTGCTATCAGATAGTGCAGATAACAATGATGGTGAGGTAATTCACTTTGCCCTGTTAGTTGATGCAGAACCAGTTAACTTTAGAGATGCACTACATACTGATGTATGGAAGAAAGCAATGCAAGAAGAACTGAAATCCATAGAGAAGAATCATACTTGGGAGTTAGTGAAACTTCCAGAGGGAAAGAAGACCATTGATCTCAAATGGGTGTTCAAAACAAAGTTGAATGCAGATGGAAGTGTCTCAAAACACAAAGCAAGGTTGGTAGCTAGAGGATTTCTTCAGAAGCAAGGAATTGACTACAATGAGGTATTTGCACCTGTGGCTAGACATGAGACCATAAGGTTAGTGGTAGCTCTAGCTAACATCAGAAGGTGGCCAATGTATCATTTAGATGTTAAGTCAGCCTTTCTAAATGGACCATTGGAAGAAAATGTTTATGTCACTCAACCACCAGGTTTTGAGAAAGTTGGAAAGGAAAGCATGGTGCTCAAGTTGCACAAAGCTTTATATGGCTTAAAGCAGGCCTCCAGAGCATGGAATAAAAGGATTGATCAATTCCTAATTCAACTAGGATTTAAAAGATGTACAGTTGAATATGGGGTGTATGTATCAAGCTCAGAACATTCTGAGACTGTTATAATTTGCCTATATGTTGATGATCTATTGATCACTAGTAGTAATCAGAAGGAGATAGACAAGTTCAAACTCACAATGAATAAAAAGTTTGAGATGACTGATTTAGGGGAATTATCATACTTCCTTGGAATGGAATTTGTGAAGACTGATAAGGGAATGGTGATGCATCAGCAGAAGTATGCATCAGAGATACTGGATAGGTTTGATATGACTAAATGCAAATCAATTTAAAACCCTTGTGAAACAAATTCAAAGCTGGAAGAATGTAGTGATGAGGATAGAGTTGATCCAACAATGTACAAGCAGTTGGTAGGTTCATTGAGATACTTATGCAATAGCAGACCTGACATATGCTATGTAGTTGGTGTCATCAGCAGGTTTATGAATGAGCCAAGGAAACCACACTTGATAGCTACTAAGAGGATTTTGAGGTATGTGAAGGGTACACTCAACTATGACATTCTATTCCCTACACATGAAGCTGAAGATCAATTGAAGCTTGTTGGATATTCAGATTCTGATTGGTGTGGAGATAGGATTGATAGAAGAAGCACATCATGTTATGTTTGTTTACTGAATGATGCAGTCATCTGCTGGTCATCAAAGAAGCAACCAGTGACTGCATTGTCATCATGTGAAGCTGAATACATAGCTAGTAGTTATGCAGCTTGTCAATTGGTTTAGTTAGAGACTTTGTTCATGGAGCTGAGGTGTGAATTGCTCAAGCCAGTGCAGCTGATGATTGACAACAAATCTGCAATTAACTTGGCCAAGAACCCTGTGTCACATGGCAGATCAAAGCACATAGAGACAAGATTTCATTTCATCAGAGAACAGGTGATGAATGAGAAGATTGAGGTGGTGTATTGTCCCACACTGGAGCAGGTGGCAGATGGCTTCACCAAGCCAATGAAGATAGATAGGTTTGAGATTCTAAGATCCAAACTAGGAATTGTTAGCTTCTAAATGGATTAGAAATTAGGGAGGTGTGTTAAGAGTTGATTAATTTCCAACCATTTAAAAGTTAGTTAGTTAGGTAGTTAGTTGATCCAACTACCTAGGAGTTGTGAAAGTTGTTTAGCTTTGGTTATAAATACAAAGCATTGATTCACATTGTATAAGCTTTTGTGAAATTGAAATAAAGTTTTCATTCTTGCAATTATCATTCTATACACTTTCTTCTCTTTCTTTTAGTTAGTTAATGTTCTTACTTCCTTCACAAGAAACTCTCTTCTTCTTCATTTGTTCTTGTGTTTGTTCTCAGAGATCAATCTGAGAACGTTCTCTGTGTGTGTGTGCACTTGATATTGTGGCTCAAATTCCGCTGCGCCAACACCATCTATCTTCATATATAACTGATTTCCTTACATTTGATTGTAGGAACTGAATTTTCAATAACATCAGCAAGCAGGGAATTAGTGCTGCTACAACAAACTGAAAGAAAACTTTGATGACCACTTGTTGGTTCATGATGATGTGGAGAAACAAAGCTATTTTTGAAAAGGGATTCAACCACCGAATAACTTTGTCTTGATGATCCATAGTTTTAATAGAGAGATAGATTAATAAAGCAGACTGATCTACGTAGGTTTGAGTAAACCATCAAAAGGTTGGATAAAAATCAATAGATATGGTGCTTGCAAGGGAGGTGGAGAGTATTGAGGATGTGGTGACCTCTTTTGCAATTTGATGGTTAAAAGATTGTATACGGAAGATTAGAGTCATGCTGAATCGTGGGGCATGTATCTTGGTTCGAATATAGCTAGGCATGAGCGTATTCTACAACTCTTTGTGAAAAGTAATTCCAAATTTTTGACTAACATGGTTTTAGGTAATTGCAATTTTAGTGGATCGGTCTCTATAATGCGTCACATTCATATTAATCATACTTAGAGGGGAAATCGATGTGCTGACCGGATGGCTAACTTTAGCCTCTCTCCCTTTCTGCACCTCCTCTTCTAGCATTAACCCAACACCATCCTTCAACCTGGTGTTGGGTTGAGCAAAATCCTTGCGTGTCCTCTTAGCCGTAAACTGATTAGTACACACAAACTTACCAGCCACCTTCGCTAAAATATTGAAAACTCCTCATTCTCCATTAATTTTTAACCTCAAATGAATAATCAATACTTTAAAAATTAAAATTTTAGGAACATTTTTTTTAAATTAAGTTGTATAATCAATATTTTAAAATTTAAATTTATAGTTTAAAAAAAAAAAAAAATTTATAGTAGTACGTTTTTTTCAATATATTTTTAGTTTTCTTGTTAGAAGGACCCATTCATTAATTTGTCCTAAATCTAAAAAATAAAAAATTACTATTCTATGAGTGTGTTTGATCTGTTAAAAATCAGAGTACTGGACAGGACAACTTTTGTTGTACCCTGTTTGATTTGAAAATTGGTTATGGGATTGGACAAAACAGACAGCAAGGAACAGGACAAAATCAAGAATTTTTGTCCTTCACTAAACCACAGCACAACTTTTTGTCCACAGTACAACTATAAAAAATAAAAAAATACCCTTTTTATTTTCAAATATAAAGAAAATTATCTCCCTATCTCCCTTCGATACAATTTTGTCTTATTTTGTCTTGTACTGTCTTGTTCTGTCCAGTACTTACTGCTTTGTGAATCAAACGCACCTTATATATTTAAAATCGGAGAGAGTAACATAAACCAAATCCTAAATAAGGGTAGCTGCTCTATATGTACTCCAACTAGGTTATGTAACATTTACGCAAGAAAAGAACTTTTTGATCTAGAGAACTTAAACCAATGTTTAATTATAACCAATGAAAACAAAGCATCGTTGATGATGATGCTACTTCTGTTCGTGCTTAAGTTGAATGAATGAAGCAGCAGGAAGATCCATGTATGCACTGTACCCAATGATCAGAGGTTCACATGCTATGCTACTGGATAACCCGACAACCATATCCAACAGTGACACAGTATCTCCCCTTCATTGTTTAATTATTGGCTTAAATACACTTTTAGTCCTTTAATTTATTTTTTGGTTTCGTTTTGGTCCCTTAACTATTAAAACTTTCGTTTTGGTCCCTTAACTTATTTTTTGGTTTCATTTTGGTCTCTTAATTATTAAAAGTTTCATTTTAGTCCCTTAACTATTTTCTTGGTTTCATTTTTGTCTTTAATTTAAGACAAAATGTTCGTACTATATAACCAAACACAACTTTTATACATCAATCACCAATACGTCATTTATTCCATCAATATAAATTAAAAATGCAGTTTATAAATCTACTTAATTCAGTTGATAAATATTTACACATCATGTGTAATAATTAAGGTTCGAATTCTGATATATTCAATTATTTATTTTTAAAGATGAAATTATAACCACTAAATTATTTGACTAAAAAATAAATTAAACATGCAATTTTCTTTATATAATTGTAGGAAGAGTATTTTTAATTTCAAGATCTTGAGCACGTATTAAAAAACTTAAAATGAAAATTTTGTATTGAGAAAAATAAAATTGAGTTTCTGATAGTTAAATACACAATTTTTAATTTAATTTTTTATATTAAGTACTTTAACATATGTTTTTAGAGCATATGTTAACTTTCTTCTTAATTTAATACTACCTCTCCCTCACAATAAAAGTTTCTTTTGACTTTTTTCTCTATCTTAAATCATTTCTCTTAGAAAATTAAGACAACATTTTTTAATTTTGGAAAACTTAGTATTCAGTCTCAGGATGGACTAATCTAAGAGGATCGATCCCACTGTGCACTTGGAGGGGCCTATTTAAAGCCAGAGTTTTCCTTCTGTATGAAATAGTCCACCATAATTGACATTAGATGGAATCAACTCTGAAACCTTGTGAAAAAACACACTCCAAAGAACCAAGTCAAAACCACTCGGACAACCCAGTGGATTTAAGACATCATTTCTTACTTTTCTTCAACAAACTATCCTTATTTATTGCATTTCAATTCAACAAATCACTCTACTAACTATCACTAATAAAAATTATTTTAGTAAACAAACTCATTTTTAATATTGAAATTTTAAAAAAATAATTATTTTTTTAAAAATAGTAAAAAAAATTCAAATAATTAAAACACTAATTGTTAGACAGAGGAGTATTTTTCTTTAACAAAAATCTTTAAATTTAAGATGGTCAAAGAATTGATATACCATTTACTAAAAAATTTAGATCAAATATAACTATTTTTTTAATAAATTTTTATTTCTATTTATATTTGATAACTTCAATGTGTTTTTTTGTATGAAAACCTAGTGACAAGAATTCGACCTTTTAAAGATGAATAAGTGGTCATAATAGAATTTGAACTCTTGTCCATACATATTTCAAGCAGTGTTCCTACCATTTTAACGTGATCAATTTTTTTAACTATTGTGTCATATCTGTGTGCGCACGCGCGTATTTGTCTCAATATAAACCATTTAAGTTTTTTTCTATCCTTTTTATAAGACTCATTTTCAATGTTTTTTTTTAAATTTTCACCACTAGACCGACTAATCCAGTTCAAGAACTAGTTCGGCCATCAAATAGTTTTAACTTTCTCCTAAACACAGTTGTAGAGAATCAAATCCATTTTTATTTTGTAATACATGCATGGTTTCACATTTAAGTCTTAGGGATAAAAAAACGTGGTTCGGAAAGATAAAGCTTGTTCCAATACACCTAAAAATTCTACCTTATTTGGAAATGGAAACAAAGGATAATTTATATGCAACACTCTTCAACCCAAATAGACACATTTTATAAAATAAAAAAACCGTAAGAATTCACATGCAGTTAAAAGCAGACAATACTTTGAAACATAGTATATTGTCCTTGAAGGTGTAACGAACAAAACTCATCAAAAGTGGTCAACCAAGATTGCCACTAAAAACTTGATGACAAATAAAAAATGGATTCCTACCAAAATTTAGATATTCATGTATTCATACAGCCATTTTAAAAATTCAAAAAACTATACTTAAAATATGAATCATCCTATCTCTATGACTCCACCCAACCATTAAGGAGATACTAACTTCATACTAGATGAATGGTGTCTTGCTAGAATCTTGACCCATATTAAAAACGGTTACAAGATGGGGACCACTGTTTGGGTAAAAATGTTATCATAAAAAAAAATACCAACTCCCAATTATAGGAATTCAACTTTTTTTGTGTCAGTTCTTGGCTAACCCCAAACTACAATATGCAACAGTTGAATGACATAAACATGTAACAAAATTTAAACAAAAAATGCAACAGAAACTGTTACATAAGTTATAATTTTTTTTTTCAACACACAAACATATATATAATGCTGAAATTCACAATTTCACACACTAAATCTTTCACACATAATATAAGAATCTTTCACACTAACATATTTTAGGGATTATATATAAAATTATGACAATAATAATAAAAAAAAAGCTTACTGAAAACAAAAAACAGAACCATTTTTTTCACACCATATAGAGAGTTAGATGGATAGTGTGTGTGACCATTATTATATTGATACTGCCTAGTTCCTGCTTTCACTTTTTTCAACTGCTCTTGGGGCTGCAAAAAGGACCACAACAAAAATAATTTGTACTTGAATTTAAAATGCTAAGATATGTATAAATAAAGTATGAAAACTTGTAATAAATTGACACTAGATTAAAGAAATTTGGCAAATTATAATAAGCTGAAGTAGGATTGTGTCATTTTCTGAGAAGTGCACACATATTTTATTTGAGATCATTAAGTATGCAATTTAATTTTTAAGATAAACCCACTTGAGTTGGTTTAATGGTGTTGACTTAAAACTTTGGAGTGTACTATTCTCAATGTCTCTGGTTTTGATTCCCCTGGTGTCAATTTCGGTGGGTTAGTCCTGGCTTTAAATGGACCCCCACAAATGGACAGTCAGATTGGACCCCTTGGATTAGTCGGTTCTTGGACCAGATACCGAGTTTTCAAAAAATTAAGATTGATGGTGTTGAATGAATGGAATACTAACCTAGACCAATGGCATCAGAGCTCTTCATGATTCTTAGTCTCTTGCATGTATCAATAAACATCCTGCAAGGAGTTGAGATATCAAACTTATGTAAACTACATTTTCCTTATAAAATCAAAGTGAAATAAGAAAAGTCAGTAACACTAGTTTGTATCGCAGCGAGTTTCACAAAATCACAGTGCCACTATGATTTTGTTCAACTCACAGTGATACCAAAGATGTATTGTATCTGTCCATAAATAAATAAATCATAAAACTAGTCTTAAGATGTCACACATTCATCAAGTTCAAGTTGGCATAAATTGTTTGTACATTTTAATCTTAGTGAAGTCACATTTTTCTGATTATGCTCACGGGTCAACAACACAGTACACAGTACAGTATGATTTATATCCATTATTAGCCAAACTATTATTGCTTTTGTACAGTCTTTTATTATGCCAAAAATGTCAGTTTCCTATCTTCTATTACCACCTTACTAGGAGGACCATCTATTTTAAGTTAGTAGCATAATGCTACAAAATTTGCATTTCTCTAAATAGTTTTAGCAGAAATCATTATTTTTGTTAACATAAGTCTAACTACATCATTACTACTATATTCCTATCAAAATATTGTACTTTAATATATGTTTACATTGTGACAAGATAATAAAATATAATTAGATGTTTATATAAAACTTATCTACATTTTTAGTTTACTTATGTAGAACTGACACTTCAGATTGAAATCGTGTCTAGTGACCGTCACGTGTTAGGGTCCGACGTGACACTGGCACATGTGGTAACGTTCAACTATTCTATTTTCTCAAAATTTTACTAGTGTCAACGTGTCAATGTCGTGTCTGGTGACTGACACATGTAAAGGTCTAACACGACACTGACACATATGGTAACATTCAACTATTCTATTTTCTCAAAATTTTACCAATGTCGATGTGTCAATGTTACATAGCTTATCAATCGTGTTAAAGAAAAGCAAGTAAACAAATGAACCAGAACTTACTCCCAAGGAACATCACCCACAAGCATCCAATCACCATCTTTATCCTCATAAGTAATAACATATTCTGACCCATGAAGAAGATCCCTCAATTTGGTTTCATTCAGCATCTGATTTCCATGAGATTCACATTGACCTGAAATCACATCAACATAAGCAGTAACTTGATCCAGACACAAAAATTGCCTCAAATCATTGAAACACTATTTTTTTTTCCTTCAAAAATGAACCTATTCCTACCTACCTATGGTGAAACAACTGAACATTTTCTCAAGAGCAGAAGATAGTTGAGAATATGCAGTGTAATTCTTCAAGTCTACTTTTCTCAAATAAGGAGCACCATCCATGCTAACCTTCACAAACACAGTAGCTCCCGGTCCCAATTTTCCGTCAACCTCTTCAGCGTTCTTTGAAGCATTGGTCAATGAATTTTTCCTAAATGATCTTATTGGAGGCCAACCAACAACCTGTGCCCTGTAACACAAGATTCATCATCGTCATTCTAAGGCCATTTCCATTGTTAGGCCAACCAAACCAAAGTTATAAAAGAAGTTCGCAACCGCAATCTAGGTTACGACATCATGCACATAAGCACATTAGTAATGCAATTGCGATTATGACTGCATTAGCCGCACAAGGTTTTAAAAAAAGTTCGAAACTGCAACCTGGGCCACAACATCAAGGATTTTGATGTCGCAACCTATAATGCAATTGCGGTTCAAGCTGCATTAAGCGTATTTGACCGTGATTCTTTGCAGTATCAAAAATTGAAACACAATTATTATTTTAAACCTTTAGCTAAACTCGAACGCCAATTCCCACCACCCTACTTACTTGGTAGCTGGTGTGATGCTATTTCCATTACTTGCAGCAGAACCATTAAGAGTTTGTCTACTTTCACCGACACCATGAGGTCTCTCAAGTCCAACCTTAACTGTTGCTATTTCATCAGCTTTCGCTTTTTGCGCCGCAACATTCTCAAGCATATTGGAGCCAGGCTTCAATTTTCCCTGCATAAGAAATTCGGAGGGAGCTTTAACATTTAGTACTAAATTGCAGTCTGCAACTGCAATTGCGGCCGCATCAACATTTTCCCGCATTTTCTTTCGATATAAAAGTTTGCAGCATAACTGCAACTACGACCGCAATTACAATTTAAAACCATCATACCCTTTAGATTGAATTGACAATTTACCTCAGAGAAAACATTCATAGCATCAGAAAACCCTCTTTTGTTTCCCAAAATTACTGGCTTTGATTCGAAAAGATTATCATCTTTTTGAGGATGCAAAGGAAAAAGAGGCTTTTCATCAAACTGATTTGAACTTCTCAAACAAAGATCTGATGAATCTCTTTCAGGTGAAAGTGATCCTGGAAGTCCTAATCTAAGCTCAGTAGCTTTAAGATTCAAATTACTTTTTGTCTCATCAGAAAAACATTGAATTTTTGAAACTAAACCATCCACTAATGAACAATTAGATGATGATAATCCCATGTAGTTAAACTCTTTGGGTTTTGAACCATTCAAACACACACTTTTTTCCATAGTAACATTGTTTTCACCTTCTTTATCACCTATTCCTAGCCTTGGTAGAGACATCACAATGAATTCAAAGTTTCAAACAAGAAAAAAGCTTCAAGCTTTCAATACCCTATAATCAAATAATAAACAACATTTGTCAATGTTACTAAACAAGAACTTTGAAAAACACAACATAGTAAAACAAAAACAAAACAAAGGTAAATGAAGAACTCATGAAATAAACACTTCATTAAATCACTTTCCAACCACCTTTTCAGCAAAAAGACTCAAACTTTTGAAAAAAGAAAACATTTAATGAAAATTTCATAAATTTTTTGATGACCCATTTCACAAAAACTGAAATTTTTTTGTTTAAAGATTGGTCTTAAAATTCTTTTGAAAAGGAAAAACATTGATTTTTAGCTTCATAAGATTTTTTTGGTAACCCATTATAGAGAAATTGATGGAAGCAAAACTTGGAAGTTTAAGATGAAAAACTGTTACCTGAAGAATGAGCAAGATGAGAAAGGTGAGGAACAAAAAGAGGAGAAGGAGTGAAAAGTGTTGAGATTTTTGGTTGAGAGCACAAAGAGAAGAAACAAAATACAAAACTAAGGAACATCTATTTGTCACAAAGTAACATAAACTTGACACCATGCATTAAAAAAATTATTACTAAAACACTTTAGTATAAAGAAATGAGTAAACCACAAAAATTGTTCGAGTCTTTAAGGATTTGTTTGATCTGTAAAATAAAAATATCAGATAGAAAGTGATTCAATAGAGTTTTTTAAACTAAGAGACTTATTTAAAAGCAAATTATAGAAATCAATTTGATAGTTTAATCGTAAAGAAAGTGATTCAATAGAAACACTACTCCTTTCCTTTAAGCAATTTTCATTTATTTTTATTTTAAATTTTAAACCAAAATAAATTGAAATCTTAAATTCATATTGAAATTTTGAATTTATAATGTATAAAATAAAATTTGGTACAGATAATTTATAAATTTATATGGGGAAAAATGGCTCGTTTTGTAACACTAGTGTCTAGTTTGTCCACTATTTTTAGTGAAATTGATCCATATTGTCTTTTTGTTATTTTAGTGATATTAACTAATGCCACTTATTAATAGGAGGCCTCTACAAATAAATGGATAAAATTGTAATAAAACAAAATGGATAAAATTTGTCTTGCATTAATAACATAATTAAAGTGCAAATTTTAAAGTAGTTATTTATGCAAACAAAATTATAAACAATTTAATTATCAAAAAAAAAATTATAAACAATTTTTAGTTGTTACGCCAGATGTCGTGACCTGGGTTCGAACTTGGGACTTCACAGTTGTGTGAGTTATTTAATTTCAGTGGATTATCACTTCATCTAAAACTTAAAAAAAAATTATAAACAATTTTCAGTAAAAAAAAATATAAACAATTAATATAAAAATAAATTATAAATAATTATGTCTCATAAGTGAACCTCAAATGGTTGCTACCAAGACATTATTGAAGTGGTTGAGGTTTGATGTTAGTTGATACATTCACCATTGACGTTGTATTAAGTAGGGAGAATTATGGTTTAATTTTCGCAACTATGTACGGATGGGGCTGAAACCACTTAATGTCATAATTGACCCCCAAAATGGATATTGTGTATGGTGTACAAGTCGTCAATTACTTTATAACGAATACGAATTTTATAAAATTTACCGTTGAATTGAAAGTTTATATCATAAATCATCCATGCAAACTTTAATAAAAATTATTTGATATATAATTGATACTCATCAAGATTAACAGTTTGTGAATTTTTATTGAATATTATTAATCTTAATATGTCTTAATAACATATATTAAATTTTACATATAATCTATGAATTTAATTTATATGCACTGACGGTGTAAAATTATTTTACACGTGCATCTAATTAAATCACACCATGTAAGTATTAATGAAGATATTTTAGTAACGAACTTATAAAAATGACAATTTGTTGTTTTTTAATTAGATGCATGTATAAAAACAATTTACACTGTCAGTGCATAACAATAAAACTATATGATATAAACTTTCAATCATATAATATAATAAACTTTATAAAATTCATATTCGTTATAATATAATAATAATCTATACACCATGCACAATAATAAAATTTTTATCTACATAGAAGTATTGGCCAAATTCATCAAAAAATTATATTAACTTTTTGTGCGAAATTGCACTTGCACATTAATGTACGGTAGTCTTATGCTAGATAAGACAACTAACCTTCACTTACGGATCAAAAAACAACTAACCTTCGCATAGTTAACTAGCACTCCACATGATTATTTAAGAGATGCTCTGTTTTGGTTCAGAGATTAAAGTAACTTATTTATTTTAAAGGAGTAAATATGTTTATGTAAGCTTTTAAGTATTCTTCATCGAGAATATTTTTTCCGATCTTTATTATAAAAAGAAATATGTTTTTTGAATATATAGAATGTTTGATGTATCTAATTCATAACATAAATACATCAAACATTCTATGTATTTAAAAAACAAATTTCTTCTTATAATTAAGATCGGAAGAAGTATTCAATAAGAAGAGATGATAAAAATCTCTTTCAATTTGATTAAATATTTTAATTTGATCAAATGTTAATCGATCCAGTGATAATTAACATTAATTTTGGTATGAAAGAATATATTTTGATGTTTAAGAAGAAATTTGACTAAATTTAATTTTAAACTTCTCTATTTGGTTTAAGAAGAAGAGAAAAAGTAGAAAATAAGTCGGGGCAAACGGAAGATATTAGTAGTGAAAACAAAAAATATTCTAAATTTGAACTATTTTCTTAGAATGCAATAAATATAATGCAAAGAAGATACCGTATTCACATACTAAAAATAAATCTCTTTTTTATTTGGTATATTAGAAATTTAAATTGTTCCCCCAGAGATCGAACCCTGAACATCCTCCTACTTAACTCATATGTCCCTCAACTCTTATCACTTGAGCTATCCTACTAAAAATAAATCTCTACATAAGTGTTTCTATGTTAACTCTATAATTTCCAAGGGAAGGGGGTTTTGACAATCCCAAATTCGGTCAAGAGATATAGATATATTATGATAAAAATTTATTCCTTTCAAAAATTAAATTCTCTCTAAGAGTTCGTCCTAAAGAGAACTCATTACCTCTTTCACATACGAAAAATAATCTCTACATAAACTTGACTGTTACGTTGATTGGCCGCCGCATAATATTACTAATGATCATCTTTTAAATTTAAAGTTGTAATTAAATACTAAAAGTACTATAATTGTCAAAAAGATTAATAAAATATACAAAATATTTACGTGATTATTTTAAAAATATATATTATTTCATTGTTTAAAGAAAAACAATTTTTTTTAATTATAATCAAGAAGAACAAATTTTTTGTACCAAAAAATAAATAATAGCAAAATTGTAAGTAGAATAGTTTAAATAAATAAAATAAAAACCTAAGAACTACTCCACCCAAATTTATGCTTAAGATAAGAACATCAGACTGATAACTGAAATGACTATAATAACCCTGAATTACTTTATTGAAATGCTACTACTACAAATCTAATCATGATGTTTTCCATGTACTTATATTTTAGTATTATGCTACATTATTTACTTCTTCTTCTTTTTCACAAATCTTTGATTAGTATTATACCATTCACCTTTGATTGTTTTTGACGGCTAGGAAAAAGAAACACACAATCCATGAAAGAGGAACATTGTGATTATTAGGACAATGAAAAACATGGCATGCTCAACTCAATACTGAAAGCTTATCAACAATTTCATCAATCCACTCATTACACTATTTATTTAATTAAACAAAGGTGCCAAGATTCCTCTTCTTCATGTCTGGTGTCTACAAGACTACATCCACCACCTTTGTATTATACACTAAAATTGATAATTATAATACCATTTATGCCCCCCCCCCCCCCCCCCCCCACACACTATCACTTGTTTGGCCCTATATGGATTCACCTACTATTTTCACATGTCATAGGGTTCTAACTTTGTAAGGGGCAAATAAGGAAAGAGTGACCAAATATTTCCCAATTAATGTGCTTCTCTAGGTCATGTACCACAATAGTAAAAATGAAAATGAGACAGTACGGTTACAAGATTTAAAACAACTATTGATGGTGGTCCAATGGAGTTGAAATTTTATAGAAATAGAAGAAATAAATAAAAATTGAGTATATTTTAAACTTTGCCAATAAGAAAGGTGTAATAATATAAAATGTTGAAATTGTTTGGTTAGACGTAATGATCGAAGTTTAAACTTAAATCTTTTAATTTTATATGTGTTAGTTTTAACAGCTTATCATTTCGTCTATATACCAAAAAAATGATGTAAAACTCAAATTAATGATTTGATAACCTAAACATTTAATCCAAAATAGTTAGATTAGTCCGGTCTTTTTATTATTATTTTAGTTTAGTACAAGTACAAATTGAACCAATGTAATTTGAAGACTTAAATAAGTACAAAACTAATTTTGCCCGATCAGAAGTGTCGATCAGTCGAAAGTACCACCGTGCACGGTTGTTGAAGCGGAAGGGGTTGTACCTGTAGGGACTCCGACGCTCAAGTCAGCAGAATGCAAGAGAAGCAAGTACAAGTTTAGAAATGAGATGTCTGTGCCATTGCGAGAAATAACAGTATATATAGTCCAAAACGTTGGATCAAGACCATTAATAATGGGAGGAGAATCCGCCTCTCTTATTAATGGATGTCAGAACTTTCATGAATAAGAATACCCATGATGAGCAGTAAATGCTCATCATTCTGTGGTCGGCCGTGACAGAATCTCTTCTCTGAGACGGCACAACGATGACGTGGCATTGGGCCACACGGAGTTGGGAGTTAGGCTTGCTTGACACTGGAGTAAAATAGGTATGCTTTGCGTTAGGCCCAGTCTAAAACAAAAGCCCCCTAAGACGTCATTCTCGCGAGCGAGAGTGATGACTTAGATGTCAAGGAGGTACCTGCATAGCAGATTGACGAACAAGTGTGATCCTCGTGTCTTTTTGTGTTCGCGTTTTCATGTTTCGTCACTATTGAGCATGGAATTATGCTCGAGCCATTAATTGTGTTTAGCTGGCAAGATTCAATTTCTCGAAATAAAATGATCTACTTTTAATGTCAAGGATTTGCCAACGACGATTTCCTCGCAAGTGGCCTTGGGTTGTGCGAGATTTGCTATGACATGCGCAGATCACAGACATATTGATTGACATTTCATGGGTGCCTTTATTGCCATGCGTCAATTCTCACCAACACACTTGAGTACTTTGCGTTTTCCCACGACGCGTGACGAAGGCGTTGTTTCGTTGCAGGCGCGTCGTCGCGCGTGTGATGATGCAACGCTTTGGTTGCTTTTACGATTGAATCTCAACCGTTCACTTGAAACAGTTAGTTTCTTTTTCCCACTCAAACTACCTTTATAAATAGAGGGAAATGGGAGGGTTTTAAACTTTCCAAGTTCCTGCAAACCGATTTCTTTGTTTCCATTGTCTCCTTCTTCTTTGAAGCTTTATTTGTTCCTCTACGTTCGTTCTTGCAAAGACTTCTGCGTTTCCATCGTCTCCTTTCTTTCTTGAGCCATGTTTCTGCTGATTAGAAGGAGTTGTTTTTCCTTCATGTTTGCTTTTCTTTATGTTTTGTTTCTGTTAGCGAGAAGGAGTGGTGGTTTGCGTATGGCAGTTTGAGTAGTAATGCAGGGTTTTCTCTTATGGATTTCCCTTTGAGATGCTCTAAAGAACAAATGTAGTTTTTTTTAGTGTATATTTGATCATGCTGTCAAAAGAGCTAATTTAGAACAAACTTAAAAAAATAAATTTTAGTTAGTGATGCGACTTGCGAGTGTCATTTGAATAAACCTAATAAGAGGTGAATGCAATTTATCCTAAAATCAATTATACTATTTTTAAGTGGAACCATATATAGTAATATACACTATTGTTAAGTGTATATATAAACCACAAATTGCCATGTAACCATGGCACTCACTCACACCAACTAAAGTATTCTGATTAGTCATTACCACACAGAATAATGCAAGACACAAATCGTTCCCTAAGCCATCAAAATTGCTATTAAAAGACTTTTCCCACACATGGACGGAGAATCAAACTAAATTTTCTTTATCATCAAAATTGCAAGATAAAAAACGTCAACTTATACTTAAAACATATCAATACTACAGAAAAGGAAAAAAAAAAAATAGCATTTCTATTACTAAAGCTACCCCCCCCCCCCCCCCCCCCCCACCATTGATTATGCTTACCAGACCGTGCGTCCACGCCAGAGAACAATTATTTCACCTTAATGTGACATAACATTGGACCCCAAACAAAAATGATAAACTGAATTTTCAACTTGTCAATATTTTGCTTCATGTAGGGTTGCTGGAAGATTTAATATGCTTCTTGTAATGCTTAGAGTAGTACTTCCCTATCATGAATCCAACTGAAACGAAATTTGGATGATTCCTTTGCTCTTGCTGAAGCTCTCTCTTCCAGTCTTCTGATTCTTGGTGGCAACCCACATACGTACTCCTGTGCCTTTCGTCCCTCGCCTGAAAGTCCTGTTATGTCAGCCACCTTCCACCTCCCAACCAGAAACTCGAGTATATCAGCATAGTCCCTGGCAGTATAGACCCCAATTCGCTGGGCTACAGCAGAATAATTTTCAAACAGATTGTCATCTCGGCCATCATACATCAGATGTGCTGGCATAGCAATTTTCTTCCTCATCATGTCAGCAAAGGCCATAACAGTTCCATCGGGATCAATCTCAAACAACTTTTCTACTATCTTTGTGTAAGCAGTCTCATGGCGTTTCTCATCTGAGGCAATCAGACCACAGATCTGAGCTAACTTCATATCACCATGTTCCTTGGCAAGCCTGGCTGTGTTTCCATGCGATATAAAGGTCGCCCTCTCTTGAAATGAAGTGTAAATGAAACCAAGGTAGGGGCTATTCTCAGTCCGAGGATCCTATCCATCGATTCAAAACCATCCAAAATTAGCGAGTTGAAAATAATAAATATGAAAAGATTAAAGTAATGTGACGATATCTAAACAACACAATAGTTTGATCTTATACTAGAAAATAATGCAAAGATATGAATTTAAGAATTTTATTGACAGTGACATTTAATTCAACTGGATGCATTATGTGATGAAATGTAAGTCCATCCCTAAATATAGGACCACCTAGTGAAAATTCTGTCCCTTTAAATAGAACCCATTTAATTTTTAAAGGAACTAATTATTCCTAAAACAACAATCCAACATACACCTATTTTTTTTTCATCTTGTTTTGCAATCAACAATGAATACTAGGTTGAAATCATAAACTAACTCTCTTGAAGGATAAAATTGTAAAAACAATATTAGTAATAATTAGTAATTATAATATTATTCCCAACCCAACTTTCCTAATTCATGTGATTTCAAGAGTCCTATAGTGTATATATAGGGACGGATATACAAATTCTCTGTATTACATTTACATTGACCGTAATAATGAAAGATGTAATATATTATGAAAATAACTACAATAGCTAAAGACTAAGATGAGCAATAGATATATAGGATGTTACCATTCCAGAACCAATCAAGTACTGAATTGTCTTCTCAATTTGTCTCATATCAACACGTCCGGACAGGTAAAGATACTTGTTAAGAAGATCACCGTGTCTATTTTCTTCAGCTGTCCATGCCCTAGTCCAGATAGCCCAGGAAGTAGGGCTGGCACCTGTTTCATCACGAACTCCATCCAAAGTATTAAGCATTGTTTGGTAAGTAGGAAGAGCTTCTTCTGTAACCATATCTCCAACCAAAACAACAAAGTAATCATCTGGAAGCTCTTTTGCTCTCTCCCTCAAATCCTTCACTTGCTCTTCGAATCCATCGGAGGCAGGATCTGGCAGGAAATCCTGTGGTTGCCAACACTTTTCTACGGGTTTTAGGTGAGTCAATAAGGTATCCTCAGCCCAACCCTCTAAAGATTTGAAAATTTCAATCTTTTGGGGAGGCATAGAGTGGAGCACTTGAACATGCAGTTCTTTAGGAGGCGTGAAAGCCTTCTTAATATTTTCAACCTCTCTGCAAAGTAATTGCAAATGACTTTTAAGCAAAAGATTACCACCATTTGCAAAATTGACTTATACTAGCATACTATATTAATATAACTAACTTATTTTCAAACAAACAAGAGCATTTATTTATGTATTACATTATTATTATATAATAATAGATAGAAACAATATCATAAAACCCCCAAATGGACAATTTCACGGAACATGCAGAGCGCGTCGAGCAGCATACATGCATCGGTTACTCAATCAAATCACCAGAAGTGGTAATCAATATTATGCATTCAGCTCCAACAAGAGGATCATAAAAAATATGTGGTAGATTACCCATTAATCAAATTGACATATGCAATAAATAAATAAATAAATAAAAAAGCATAGACTTGATTAATCAAATAAACTAGTAAAAGGCAGGCATATTGATAGTTGATTTTCTAAAGCATGGACACACACGGACACCAAAGTCGAAACACAACACAGACACTTGGACACCAATAAAATTTTGAAAGAATGATATTTATTATTTGTTAGAAATAATATAAAATCATTGATATGGCATTTCCTAATAGCTTAAACTTCTGGGATAATTGGTCATCTGACATTATTCAATCAATCTAATCATAAGTGTCGTGGTGTCGTACACCAACACATGCCCAACACCGGGACACGTCTAATCCAAGAAGTCCCTGTGCTTCATACATACATGTTGAATAGGAATTAAGTTAAAAATTCATTCAAAAAATGAATGAACAACGAGTGAAGTCAGCTAGGTTGATACTATACTACATAGAATTAAAATCAACAAAACAAAAAACACATGAATTAATGAGCATGAACTATATATACATAATAATAGTATAGTATAAGGCAGTGAGAAAAAAATAGAATAAAATGATTGATTGATTTTGAGATGTAATGATGGAATTGAAGAGGAAATTCATGAAATGCGCGATGAATTAGAAATAGGGAGAGAGAGACTGACTTGGAAGCGGAGGAACGGAGGGTGGAAGCCATCATGAGGAATTTGGGAGATCTGAGAGTAGTGGCTGCCATTTGAGGGAGAGAGAAGGAAGAACATAATGTTTGATTTGGTAACAGACCCATTGCTATTGCTATTGCTCTTGCTCAGTGAGTGTTGATGATGCTGAATCAATCAATCAATAATTCGATTCAAGAAGAAGAGTTTGTTTGTTTGTTTGTTTGTTTGTTTGTTTGTTTGTTTAGAGAGAGAGAGAGAGAGAGAGAGAGTATGTATGTAATGTATGTATACTATGTATAGAGCGATTTTTGACTTAATACATGTGTTGTGTTGTGTTGTGTCTACTTGTGACTTTTTATTGTAGTACTACTTTACTACAATCTCTCTTTCCCATACTCTTTACTCCGAACAATCTCTCTTCATTTATCTCTCCCTCCCTCCAAAATTATGTATGACAACAACAGAACATATTTTTATTGAATATTCACTATGAGAAAAAAAAATAGTTAAATCTAATTTATACTTCTTCCATCCTTTATTATATACGGAACTCATCTAAAAATAGAAGAATAAAATAGATTGGTGAGAAGAGAGAAATAAATTTTCGGTTAATTGGATGAAATAAGAGAATGATATTAAATTGGGGATCACATTTAAGTTTTTATATTTCTCTCAATGTTTCAAGTTTTTGGATTTAATCCATTATAATATTTAATTTTTTTGGTTTTGGTTTATCTCCATCATTAATCCAATCAGCCACTATTTCTATGCCACGTCAGGACAAGTGGCCAAAGTTGGCCACTTGGACATAAATGGACGACAGGGACCAAAATCAATTTTTATTTATTTAATACAAGAACTATTTTAAAATAAAATCAGATATAGAAATTAAAACTAAAATTTAGGGTTTGTTTGGTTGGAGAGAAAGAGAGAGGAAAGAAAGTATAGATTTCCGTGTTTCACTTTCTTTCCTCTCTCTTTCTCTCCAACCAAACAAAGTGTTAGTGTATATAAAGAAATTAAAAAAAATGTCTAAACCTAATTTAATATACGCCTCTTTGTTACATTCCTTGTATGCTTAAAAAATGTCCCGAGATAATGTTTATAAGCATGACCCTTAGGCTTTGTTTGGGAGATGAGTTTTGGAGGGGAAGGAGAGGCTTGTGGAGAGCTAATCCTTTGTTTGAGAGTTTTAAGAAAATAGGGAAAGGTTTTGGGGGGTTTCAAAGGGTTTAATTTATCCAATTTCAGAGTTCCTCCAAATTGGGGAGTTTTGGAGGGTTAAACATAGAGCTGTCAAAAAAGCCCTATATTAAAAAGCCCTCAAATGAAGTTCATTCTTAGGGCTTAAAATATTTGGCTCTTTCATTGATTAATTTAAGTTGAGCTCAACTCTCTTTTTTATTTTTTATTTTTGGCCTTCTCATGGGGTTTAGATAGGGCCTAATCCAAATAAATTCCGCGAATTTTTTTTCTCAAAATCGCAAAAAATTTCGACAACTTTTTTTCTCGATAACGAAAAAAGTTTCCGTGACCTTTTTCTCTAAATCAGGAAATTTTCAATAATTGTTTTTCCCAATATCGAAAAGATTTCTGCGAATTTTTTTCTCGAGATCGGAAAAAATTTCGACAATTTTTTTTCTCGATATCGAAACAAAATTCCGCGAACTTTTTTCTCGACATCAGAAAATTTTCGAAAACTTTTTTCCCGATATCAAAAAAAAATTCCGGGAACTTTTTTCTCGAAATCGGAAAATTTTTGATAACTTTTTTTCCCAATATCAAAAAAAAATTCCACGAACTTTTTTCGAGATATCGGAAAATTTTAGATAATTTTTTTTCCCGATTTCAAAAAAAAATTCCGCAAGTTTTTTTAGCGAAATCAGAAAATGTTCGATAATTTTTTTCCCTATACCGAAAAAAATTCCGCGAACTATTTTCGGGAAATCAGAAAAATTTCAATAACTTTTTTCCCGATATCGAGAAAAATTCCTCGAATATTTTTTCTCAAAATTGGAAAAAATGTCGACAACTTATTTTCTTGATATCTAAAAAATTCAGATTTAGAAAAAAATAATTAAAAAAAAGTTTTCATACTTTCAAGAATTTTTATAAAATTGGTAAAAAAATTATAAGATAAATTACAAGGTATAACACAATGTATTGATTTTATGAGAAAAAAATGGTAAAATAGTAAAATTATTACGTAGACCCTCCATCTCCTTTCTTTGTTGGCTTTTTAACTTCTAAACAAGGGGAAAGTTTTCCCTCCTTTATCCTTTCCCTCCCTTTCCTTCCCTTCCCCCCCTTAGCCTTTCCTTTCCTTCCCCTCCAAACTCCCAAACAAAACTTTAGTAACACTCTAGTCTCTATATTTAATGGCGGCGGATGGAGTATCAAGTATCAACTGAGGCTGGGTTTTTTTTTTTTTTTTGAATTGTAAATATTATTAAAGCTTGCCCCTAACAAGTAGTAAAAGGCAGCCACAAGAAAGAAGGTTAATTACACAAATAGCCAATCATAAAAGAGGCCAAACTAAACAACAAGAGGCCTAGCCACAATAGCTACCCAGTACATCCCAAACCCATAAACCACAGCGCACAATTCAAGTCAAGCGCGCGCCACAACCAACAAAATTATTGCCGAGCAAGACAACAAACCAGGTCCCAAATCCACTCATAAAGAAGGCACGAAGTTAGTTTCAAACGGACTCTACTCCAATTCCAACTCACAACTTTAATCTCTTCGACCACTTCATTGCAATCCCACGTACTATTAGCAAAAATACACGCATTCCTTGCTTTCCACAAAGTCCAAAGTGTTGCGTGCCATATCATGAGAAAGCCTTTTCTCACTTTTGCATTCCCCGCCTCTTCCAAAAGAACTCTAATCAAAATGGGGAGCGAAGGCGGCATAACCATGGAAACTTTCAACCAACGGAAAATAGCCCGCCACACCAACATAACCCCATCACAATGCAAAAAAATATGAGAAGCGGTTTCCAACCTACCCGCACAACTCACACAACCTCTTGAAGCACCCGGAGGAAGGATTCCGCGGTAATCAAGATTATTCCTAGTCGGGAGACGATCATACAATAATTGCCAAGTAAAGGCTACCACTTTAGAGGGAGCCGGACCACTCCATATCAACTTAAAAACTCCGAGATAATGCTCTTCCACCTCCTCATTAACGCCAAATTCCTTCAAAAGCAACTTATACGCCGTATTAACCGAGAACCTCCCATCCGAGTCCGGAACCCACCTCCATTTATCCTCCACCGCGGACACCCTAGAAGTTTCCAACACCTCCAATAATTGATCAACAAGATCATTTTCCCATTGGAAAAGCTCCCTACGCCAAGTAAACACCCAAGTACAATGAGCATTCATCCTCTCAAAAAATTCATCTATCATACCCATCTTATTAGTCGAAAGCGAGAATAACCGTGGAAATGCAACCGCAAGAGGGGTACCACCAATCCAATTTGTCGTCCAAAAGTGTGTCGCCGTACCATCACCCACATCACGGATTAAATTATCCACTAACCAATTTTTTGAACGAACCACATTATCCAACGCACATATACTCTTCCACCAAGATGAGGAAGAAGATGGTATCCGATAACTCCTCCAATCTACACAATGAGAAATATGGGTACCATACCTTGCCATGAGGACTTTTTTCCAAATCGGTAGATCCGGTTGAAGGAGGCGCCATCTCCATTTGGTTAGGAGACTTATATTAACCATATCCACATCCCTCACCCCTAAACCACCATTCTTCTTTTCTTTACAAACTACCGCCCACTTCACCGAACTAATCTTCCGGCCACCTTTAACACCTCCCCATAAAAACTCTCGTTGGATCCGGACAATTTTATTCCTCACAATCACCGGTAACTTTAGAAAAGAGAAAAAGAAAATTGGTAGAGCGTTCAAAACCGCGTTTATCAACACAATTCTTCCACCAAAACTAATGTGTTTATTTCGCCAAGAGAACAAGCGTTTCCTAAAAAGATCCAACAAAGGCATACATGTAGACAAACTCCGAGGATTAGCACCTATTGGAAGGCCTAAATACTTGAAAGGAATCACTCCTCGCCTACAATTAAGAAAAGAGCAAGCCATCTCCATAAACCGAGATTCAACATTAACACCGGATAGACCACTTTTCCAAAAGTTCACTTTAAGACCGGAAGCCGACTCGAACCCCCTAAGGATAGCTTTTAACGCCCAAAGGTTATCCATCGAAGCTTCCCCAATACATAAAGTATCATCCGCATATTGGAGATGCGAAATAACCACCGGATCTCTTCCAACCTTAAAGCCCTTGAAAATGCCTACTTCAATCGCCTTCATCAACACGCCCCCCAAACCTTCCACCACTAGCAAAAAAAAGGAAGGGAGCCAACGGATCACCTTGCTTGAGACCTCTTTGAATGTTAATCTCGGACGTCGGAGACCCATTCACAAGAACCGATAGGTTTCCGGCAAAAACACAAGCCCGGATCCAACCAATCCAAGTCTCACAAAATCCAAAGCGCCGGAGCATATACTCAAGAAAACTCCATTCCACCGAGTCGTAAGCTTTCTCAAAATCCACCTTAAAGATGAGACAATCTTTTTTAGTCTTTTTTGCCGCATCAATCACCTCATTCACCACCACCACTCCGTCAACCAAATTCCGGCCTTTAATGAAAGCCGATTGGTTAAAGGAGATAATCGAATTCATCACCTTCGCTAATCTAAGAGCCAAAACCTTTGCAATCACCTTATACAAACAACCAAGAAGCGAAATCGGTCTAAAGTCGGAGATCGAAGTCGGAGAACTAACCTTTGGAATTAATGTCACAAAGTAAGACAACAAACTTTTAGGAAGCCTCGCATTACCATGAAATTGGTCAAACATAACTCGGATATCACCTTTAATCATCGCCCAAAACTTCTTCAAGAATGCAAAATTAAAGCCATCGGGCCCCGGACTTTTATTGCCATCACTATTCATAACCGCATCTTCAATTTCCTCAACCGAAAAAGGAGCAATCAACATCTCATTCTCCAGTTCGGATAGGCTAGGGAAAACCACACTGTCAAGCTTCGGACGAAACAAAGGAACCGAAGCCACATGATTTTCAAAAAAGGCCGATATAGCCTCTTTAATAAGATGTGGTGATTCTATCCACTCATTCTCCATTCGTAACGCCGAAATAGAATTTGCCTTTGCTCTAGCTCGGACACACCCATGGAAATTTTTTGAATTACTATCACCTTCCTTAAGCCATTTAATCCGCGAACGTTGGAACATGAGCGACTCCTTGCATCTAGACAAATGCCACAACTCTCCAAACAATTCCTTCCGCCGCTCCACCTCACCGGAAGTTAGCCCCACCTCTTCCCCTCTAACATCTAACAAACCAATATCCACCACCAATTTGTTAATTCTAGCCTCCATCCCACCATACTCACGAAAGCTCTAATCTTTGAGAAAAAATTTGAGACTTTTCAATTTCTCTTTTAGCACAAAACCCATCCATCCTTCCACATTCGTCCTCCCCCAACAATCTTCCACTTCCTTCGCGAACTTCTTATTTTCCAACCAAAAATTATTGAACCTAAATGGTTTCGGACCCCAACTCTCCTCCACATACTTGAGAACAATCGGGCTATGATCGGACACATCTCTATTAAGGGCCCATAAGGAGCAATGACCCCATGTATCGAGCCATTCATCCGATACAAACATTCTATCTAATCTACTCATTGCACTACCACTAGCATGATACCACGTAAACCTCCTCCCATGTAACGGAAGGTCCACCATCTCCATGTCCTCCACAAAAGCACTAAATTCACGCGCCTCCATCTCCACCGGACCACCCATCACCATACGCACCCCCACCCTCTCTTCCACCCTACACACCGCATTAAAATCCCCTACTACACACCATCTCCCAACCCCCAATCCCCTTTTACAAGTCACAAGACAATCCCATAATCGCCTCTTCGATGAAATGTCGCATTTGGAGTAAACATTTACCACTAGACAAAGCGATTTCTCCCTTCCCCATTCAAGACAAACCCCAATGAATCCCTCACCGGAGAAAGAGAACACAAAGGAGTTCCCCGTCTTCCTCCACATCGAGATCAAACCACCACTCCGTCCATCCGAAGGAAAAACCACCCAATCACAATCGTCGGAACCCCACAGTTTATAACACAGTGATTCCGGAATGATTTCAAGCTTTGTTTCTTGAATAGCTAAGAAATCAACCTTGTGATTACGCATCAAATCATGGATCCTTCTCCTCTTCACCACCCCCCTAAACCTCTTGTGTTAAAAGTCAACACAATCATGGTTCACCATCTCTTTCCTCCATGCCAACCCTCTTTTCTCTATCCCGGTGTTCAAGTTCAATCAATTGCTTCAAAGCAACTTCATCTCTAAAATCAAAAGAGAAGCCAACATTCTTCTGAATATTTAATAATTTGGCTGCCTCCACCCACTTCTCACGTTCCAGTTGGCCAGACAATTGTGATTCTGCCACTACTTCAACATTATCAGAAGGCAAAAAAACATTCACTCCAGACGACTGAACCTGTGAGCCAGTCCGCCGTAGAAGCCGAACTCCTCCACTCCCCCGACTGCTCGCCTGCACACCACTGTCCCTCACCCCTGAGATCGATCGTGTTCCTCCCCTCTGCGTTCTCCCTCCCGCCGTCGAGCCTCCTTCTCCTCCCCTTGTAGTACGGCGACGCGCCCGACCCCTCTCTTGCACTGCTTCCACCAATTGCAAACATTTAGGGAGACAAAGCAGTGGCAATTTGGGGTTGGTCTTATTATTCATTACATTGACTGATTGTTTTGCTTTTCTGGAGATCGATGAATGGAAGACCTCTTCTGGTTCAGAGAGGGATGAGAACCTGCTAGATGTTTTGTCACTAACAACTCTACCACGAATTGGGCTTGAAGCAGCACGGCCCAAATCTACATTTCTACAAGGTGGAGTAGTATTCTCAATAGAACTTGGACTCACCAAGCCCAACAAAAGCTGACCCGTTCTGGGCCCATTCTCTCCTTCACATATGGCTCTTTCCTCCACTCCCTCCTCTGGCCCACCACTCTCCTCTCTCCACAACAACTTTCCTGACACATCATTGGGCCCACCTACTACTTCCATCGCCCTATCAACATTTTCCTCAGGACCTAAAGATCCCACCGCCCGACAGCTCCCTTTCACCCCAACAACCAATGTTGAGTCAAAAAGCAAACATTCCTTTTGTGGATACATTTCAGGAATTGACTTTGGGGAAGTCAGAACATTCACTTCATTCATAGCTCCCTTCTCGATACTCCCCTCATGTTGATGATGACTCTCCCGCTCCTCCCACTCATCGTGATCAGAATCATCTCCCCCACCGGAGAACTCCTTGCCGCCTCCATAACCGCCGCCAGCTTCCCCTGACTCCTCCGACGGAATCACCTCACTCCCGACGTCTTCCATGGCTTCATCCCTAATCGCCTCCACCCTTCTTCTACCCCTTTCCTCCACTACTGATAAAGGGAACACCACCCCATCCACCTCCACCTTCACCACTGTTTCAACTTGACCCCAAGATTTGGTTTTAATCTTGAGTCTAGCACAGTCCAACCTAGCCCTTGATGCAGTCTCCAGATCATAATCTACAAACTCTCCAAGTTTTGCACCCAAGAGTTTGAAGAAATCATCACCCCATGCTTGAAGTGGAATTCCAAACACTTGCACCCACACCTCTCTACATGAGACCACCATTGCAGGATTCCATGGCTTAATCTCTGAGAAATAAAAGGACAAACACTCATTGTTGCTCTTCATCAGTCGCTCAACATCCCCTGCAACTTGGCTAGTAATCAGAGCAAAACCACCTCCCATGTTTGTCACTTTAATCGAACTAAACCCCTCCATGAAAAGAATCGTTTGGAGTCGATGAAGATCCGGTTCCTATGACAGCTTCCCCACCATACTAGTTAATAGTTGTTGCCGCCATTGCACATTGACCGGAACCTTGAGTAGTTCACCCTCCTCCTTGGACACACCAGTGGAACAAGCCCCCAATAGAGCTGATCTGAAGTTTTTACCTTCTACCACCTTCTCCTCCATGGAATAACCACGATCATATTGGTTCTGCATTACACCAACCTTCCCAGCCACCGTTTCTCCCCTCAGAAATCTTGAGTGGTTCACCCTAAGCTTGTACGAACCCATCCACACCTCTTTCATGCGAGCTTCCAAGTCATCTTCCTTCTCATCAAGGAACTTCACAAAACCGAATCGACGTCCCCATTTGTCAAGTTTCTTAGGTATGAAGATCTCCCTCACCCGCCCAAACCGCAAAAACACCTCCCAAAGCTTCTCTGATGTTGCATCTTCAGGAAAATTTGTGAAAAAGAATGAAGTTGTGACTCTGTCCAAGCGTGAGAGCTGCCCTGAACCTTTACGTAGTCTTCCACCACCTTTGGTCATCTCTCTCCACTCTCCCCTTTCTCTCTCCTCTTTCTCTCTCATCTTTAAGTGGCTTCTACATTATTCATGTAAAAGACACAATATCAATACAAGTTACTAATAAATAAACCCTATGACACTATCTTGCCATCAATAATCTAGTGAAACTAAAATAGGTTCCACTTGTTTGAGAGAATTCAAGTCACATGCTAATTGCTGAATGTGCTCAAGTAGATGTCTTGTTGTCCATTTAACGAAGTTAAGTTAATTTGATTTATATGGATGAAGATGGTAGTGATTGAAAGATTCATCAACATTAATTAAGTTATAGATCAATGAATAAACTCAACTGAGGCTGGTTGTCGCAATGTCAGCTCACCATTCAAAACATGATGACTTGTCTTCGTCCAAACTCCAAATAATTGAATTCGATTGCATGGGATTAGGATGTATGTGCCAATGGGGACTCATTGAGTCAACACATTCATTCAATTCATTTAAATTCAATTGGTTTTTCGTTAATATCAAGGTTCTTCAAAATCTACTACAGTAGCAACAAAAAAAGGTTCTTCAAAATGTATAGGCTTTTGTTGGCCTGGCCATGCTGTGTGACATGGATTTCATAAATTTTTACTTTTTTTTAGAAAATGGAGTAAAATTTATGCATATTAATGGTAAGAACGCCTTACCAAAAAAAATGATAAGAACTGCCTCATAAATTTTATGTAGTGTAGACAATATAGGAAAATGATAAACGGTGTATATGGTGCACTAGTTAAAACTTAGATAATTGTCTTAAACAATTAAACAATAGTGGAGTTAGAAAACTTATAGAGTGCAGACAAAATCTCAAATTTAAATAAAAATTTAAGTTTTGAAATGAAAATTTTCAATTTTGAAAAAAAAATATCAATTTTGCATTAAATTAATCTCTACGAAATTCAGTTTTACTTTAAATTAATCTCTAAAAATTATATTTTGCAGTGAAAAATATCAGTTTTGAAAAAAAAAACTCAATTTTGCCCTAATTTAATCTATAAAAATATTAATTTTATCCTAAATTAACACCTAAAATACTAAAAATTTTAGGCCGAGCCAGGGCACTAGCCCTAGCAGCCCATATGCTTTATCCGCCCATGGTCTCAAAATAATTGTCCTTTTAGTCTTTTTTTATTTGTCCCAAAATAATTGTTACTTTAGAATAATAATGCAATATTTATTATTTTTTTTATTATTATATCCTTATTTATTAAATTTCATCTCACTTAACTATTCCACTAACTACAATTAATGAGGGTATTATAGTAAATTATACGAATTTTACCATTAAAATCAACATAATTAATCATTTCTTTAAAAGTTGTGCACAAATCTTAAACGACTATCATTTTGAGACGGAGGAAGTACATCCTATTCCTTATTATAAGAGAATATATTTTTTAGATTCATTATAAAATTTATGTGTCTGAACTGTAATAAAGACCAAATATATCAATTTTTTAATGAGTTTAAAAAGTGTAATGTCTTTTATAATAAGGAACAGACGTAATATTTAATACTCCATCCGTCCTTATTTATAAGACTAGTTTAAAATATTCTTTGTCCCTTTTTATAAGACTCTTTTTAAATTTCTAAGAGCATTAAATATTTCTTTACCACAACATATCCCTAATTAAAGTGCATCTTTTTTTACAATCTTAATAAATACACTAAAAAACATTAACTAATTCTCTTTCTTAAAGACAAAATTGTAAAAGCATTGTCAATTATCAACCAATTTAATACTAAATTTAACTTTCTTAATACTTGTGTTTTGTCAAATTAGTCTTATAGTTAGGGACGGGGGGAGTATAAAATGTACAAATTTCAATACATACTATGTTTTATTACTCCCTCCGATCCTAATTATAAGAAGAAATTTATTATTTAGATTCATAGAATGTTTGAATATCTAAACTATGTTATGAACTAGATACATCAAACATTATATGTATCTAAAAAATAAATTTCTTCTTATAATAAAGACCGTAGGGAGTAATATTTACTCAAAAAAAATTATTAATATGTGTAAATTTGCCATATGATATAAAACTCTTTAAATAAACACGAAAAAATTATGCTTCAAATTATTATATTTTACCTTTTTTAATAAGGATAATTTTTTTTTTTTATAATTTGAGATAGAGGTAGTACTGACACATGTTCTAAACTCAAACTTTATGATACTCATTGTTCTAAACTTTCTCATTATAAGGGCGATCTGCATTTCTTCTCTTTTTCTCTCAATTCATCACTTGATAGATTTCACTCAAAAACTCAAAAAAATCTTTGTGGATGTTGAATATCTAAATGTAACATTCAAAAACTCAATTTTCTAAATTTGTAAAATCTAAATATAATTGGAGACATAGTTTTTGGAAGTGAAAAAGATTAATATAGTATTCATAAACTAAGTGAATGAGTAAAAAATTATGAATTTAATTTATATGCACCGATATTGTAAAATTATTTTACATGTGCATGCAATCAAATCACGCCATGTAATAAGTATTTGTGGGGATATTTTAGGAACAAATTTATAAAAGTGGCAATTTAATGTGTTTTGATTGGATGCATGTCTAAAAAAATTACACTGTCGGTGTATAATAATTAAACTCAAAAATTATATATCTTAAGTGATTGTGTAAGCCTTTAAATATAATATCTGAACCAAAAGAAAATGTATATCCTTGTAGGAGATAATTCATGAAAGCCTTGAAGAGAGGTGGGAATGAAAAAACTAAAGGGTGGGATAAATAAAACCTAAGGGTCAATGACAAATAGTATTTGGGCCTTTAGGCCCTTTTATATTTTAGAAGCTCATCATATTTAGTCGGTCCATCATCCATGATAAATTTACCCACATAATATCTTAATATACATATATGACATTTTTTTAAAATTTTTTTGGTACAATATACCATCACATATGTTTTTGGTCAGGTATATATACCATCATATTCACATTTCTATAAAGGCTTAAATTTTTTTTTTGTTCTTGTATGTACACAATTTTGATCTTAGTTCCTAACTATATCTGATTTTGTTTTAAAATAGTCCCTGTATCAACTAATTTTTTTTAGTTTTTGTATCTGTCGTTTGTTTCCGTTAAAAACCGAGATGTGACAAAAGTGACTATGCATTTGGTCTACATAGACAAAAAAAAATGTTCGTCATAATTTGTAGAGGCCGCCGTGGCTAATAAAGTGTATCCTTTCGCGAGTACAATGATAAGCGTACCACTGAAACAAAAGCTTATGAACGATTTGATGAAATGGCGAAGATCATGCATCGTTTGGATGATACAAGCTAAGTATGAACGTTTGGTATATTGCAGCTGCAGACCACAATTAAAATTATTTTAAACTTTTTTTTTATTGTATTTTAAACTTATACAACATTATTGATTAATGCTCCAATTTATGTAAACTATATGTCACATGCAAAATTATACACTAAATCACTAATGAATGGATTAATCGGTCCAGTGAGTCTGATATTAGTGGTGGAAAGCCAACAAAAAATGTACACTAATTTAATATGTTACCAAAAAGAAAAATAGAAAGGACGACAATTTTAAATTTGAAACACATTATATTACATTGCTGTGGAATAATACATTCAGATAGTGGCATCAATCTTTGTTTTATACTTTATAGACTTAAAAGGAACGTATCAAAGTTTTCTTCAACTTGGAAAAGAGGCATAAACAAATAATAAATTAAAATATGATGGTTAATATTTCAACCATTTTCTTCCCATTCTGACCAAAAATAAAATGGGAGTCCTGATTTCTGATTGAGCTTTGGTAAATAATCTCACTTAGCACAAATTGAGAATGTCCATAAAATGTGTATATATCTAAGGGATTCGACTCGGGTAAATATTTAATAAAGTGAGAAAATCAATGACTGATATTTTAACTGCACGTGATTTTGTTATACACGCAAGTAAAATATCGGTCATTGATGATTAACAATTGATATTATTCACTTTACTCTCTAAATTGAATTGTTCGCTTTAGAGGAATCTGATTCATATCTAACCTACCCTTAAATTCAGCACTTTTTAACATGAATTTTCACTTGAATGATTTGTCTCTTCCTTATGCACAAGTATTGTAATACTTTCATCTGTTGGAGGCTTACATGGACATGCCATGGCTATAAATTTTGGGATGTCATCCCCTGGCATCAACACAGGCAAGCTTTCAGCATAGCTCTGCTTCATCATCTAGAAAACAATACAAACCAATTTCAATAATCTTTCCACAAAGTATATGTATATACATACAAAAAAAAAATATTTGTCACACTTTTATTCTGTAATATTTTGTTATGATGATCAAATTGTATCAATTTAATTGTAAATCAAGTTTATAAAATATATTCCCTTTGTTGTGCATGTTTTTGTTTTCTTCTTTAAAATATGAGAAGGGGAAACTTTTATTAGTTCAAGTGACACTACTAGTGATCATTTGCAATTGTCTCTAACTGAATTTGAATTCGGTATCTTTTAGTTACAAAACTAAATTTTTTATAAAATCAAATTTTTACGACTGAGCTAACATCTCAATCTGAAGTGTTGAAATACAGTTCTTTTAAAATTACTTTACACAAATAATATGAAAAAATTCAAATATATTTTTATCTTTAATTGGCTCAATCACTCGGTTATTCTATTTTTTCAATAACATAAGTGTAAAATAATTTGAAAAATTGACAATTGAAAAGGAAAAATGAGTATATAGTTTTGAAAATTAGTTATTTCAAACAACTTAATTTAACTTTAATGCACAAAAACATAGTTTAAAACAAAAATAAGCACATAAACTAAAATATTATGTGATTTACTTAAAGGGGAAGATGATTACCACAAAAGGAAATGCTTGTTTTTGAGGAGAGGAAGTTAAGTCAGCTTGTATTTGAGCTTGAGAATTAATAACTCCAGAAGAATATGGAGTCATAAGTTTAAGCTTATTCCAATGTAATAAGCAACAAAAAAAGATACAAATGAAGAGTAAACAAGCAAAGAGAAGTGCTAAACCCAATGGAAGACCAATGGTTATTTTACTAGCTGCAGTGTCTTGAAGCTCCATTTTTTTTCTTTCTAATTCTGTAGACTCTAGCTTAGGTAGTGCTATATTTAATTTGTTCTTCTTATTAGGATTCACTTGAATTATGTATGGAGTGATCATATTTAAATAAGAAATGAATGTGGCAACTTTGCTTTATGATTGATTTGTTTAGGTGAGAGATGGTGGGGTGTGTCTTTTTAGTGGGTGGACCTTGGAGGGAGTGTGACATTTTTATTATTGAGGTTGATATGAGGTTGTATACCTTATTAAGGCAATTCTTATTTTGTACAAAAAGAAAGACAATAGTAATGCATTTTTCTTTTAAATAATTTAGTGACCAAAATTTTACTTTAATTTAATGATAAATAAGTAGAGTGTTTGAAGTTCAAATTCCGACTTTTATATAATGTAATATTTCTATTAATTGAGTTAAACTCACATGTGGACTGAAATTCATACATTATTATATTTTTGAAAATTTTTTCTTTTATATATTTATCTATTATTTATTATCATTTTCTATCTTAGTTCTTCGATTTCTAAAGACATAAATAGTGTTATAGAGTGTTGATGTCGAATATTGTGTGTAACACTTGAGGCCGGCGAGGATGAAGAGTGGTCGCCAGTGCACAAGATATGACGATGAGCGACTCTTGATAGCTTCTAGGCAAAAAGTGAATTCATGATATTGGAATGAGACGGATTATAAATTTGTTCAAATATGATACTGCATGGTTGAAAGTAGACTTATAAGAATTGGTCGATACTACCTATATTAACAAGATGCATATTCTTTTCAGTAGCCTAACAGATAAGAACTTCATAGTTAAGTATACTTAAATAGGAATAGTATTTAGATGGGTGGTTTGTAGGAATAGTTGGTAATCCTGAAAATAGTCTGGAGCGGAGCGTTACATTGTGTTTTATTCAGTGTCGGCCCAACACTCTATGAGACCTAAAACAATCGTTAAAAGGAGGCATAATTAGTTAAAAATAATATTTTATTATAATAATTTTATTTTTTGGAACAAAGTTGTTTATTATATTATCATAATCAATATATTTAACATTTCTTTTTCAATTGATAATAAAACGAATACATTTAATATTTGCTAAAACATTACGATATAAGATAATATTTTATCAATTCATATTTCAATATGTAGAGATTCAAAGGTTATAATTGTTTAAATTCTTCAAAAATTGTAAAGTTGTTGTCTCATTTTTATAATATTTTTTTTAGAGATCTTTATATTTTTCTCTTTTTCGAAGACTTAAAACACTTGTTTAGATTACCTACCCTTATTCTTGGGGCGGCCCTGGTTTCATTATCATTTATCTAAATATTATGATGCATCAATATTTAAAATAGTTTATTATGGGTCATATAGTTAAGCAAACGTACAATAGGTTGTTCAGATAAGTTAGACGTTTTAAGTCTTTAAGATATTCAACTCATCACCTAATGTTTTGAGATCTTCCTCACTTCTAAGAAATTGGAGTATTTTTTTAGAGAGAGATATATATACACAATTTTTTCACCGAATCCATTTAAAAATAATTTTACAAATGAACCACAGTATTTGTGTCGATCCTATCTTTATTATAAAAAATAGATTCTTCTGTATAATTGAAAGGATCTTAATCTCTCAATTTAGACCAAGATAGATCAGTGTGTCGACTTATTATAGCTTTTGGCTAGCTAGTTGCAAATATCAAATCAAACCAAATTTTATTCATTATTAGAATATTATCAATTAAGCAACTTTTATGTGTACCCTAATTTCTTAATGTAATGGACAAGGTTGCCTTAATGTTGAAGTTTATAGAATATCAGGGTCCTACAAGGTTCAAGATGGACCAAAGAATATCAAACAAAATTAAGTTTGCCTCTAAAATGGGATACTCACGGTCAAAAATAGATTCAGTCCACTTCTCAAAGAAAAGTTATAAAGATTAAATGTTTTTTTCTTTTTCTAAAGTTTATTTTCATATCATATCATATATATGTTCCTATTTTTTTTCTTTTTTCATTTTTCATAAATAGAAAGATATATTTTCTCTACTTTGAACTGATATGTCCATATTTTTAAAATAATAAAAATGTTAAAAGATACATCACCTTTAACTATTATTTCATCTTCTACTGTAAAAAAAAAACTATTATTTCATCTTCTCTTTGTTACAATAGTTTATTCTTCTCAATAAATTTTTGCATTAACAAGTTAAAATAAATACATGCTTTTAAAATGAAAATAGACATTATTTCAGTGCGACTTGTTTGTTTTGATTTCTCATCTTGACGTGATATGTATTTTATTTTCTCGTATTAATGTAGTGTATTTTATGTTTCCGTCTTATAAGTGTAGTGTATTTTGTTTATCCACATTGGTTTTAAGTTGAAGGAATAATACCGATCCAGTGCAGATTCGATCAATAATTTTGGTGTTATCAATTTTACAGATTCGAAGGTTTGGATCTTCTAGATACTTTAATACACTCATATTTGTAAACATATGTAATTTACCATTTTATGCTATTTTTTGACACACCATTTTATATTATTAAGATGAATATTGTAAATTTATTTATAATTTTATTCTTTTTATATTTACAATTTTAAATTTATATTTCATTGTTGTACTCTATTAATTTGAATAAACAGTAAAAAAAGAAAAAATAGTTGAAGAGTAAAGTGGAGTCAAACCTCATATAAAAAATTAAAGTGTACTCTTTTGTCTTTTCTGTTAGTTTTTTCTTCATAATAAAGGCAAGAGAACTAGAAGGGCCAACCAAAATCGAGATTGCCGCATCATTTAGCACTTATTTAGGTACATGATTAGGCCCTTTCTTAACATCTAGTAGTACTCTCTCAACCCTCCGTCTCATAATAGGTTTTTCTTTTCTTCATATTTTTTAAGAAATGATTAGTTTTTTTTAAAAATACTCTTATTAATAATAAAATATTCTTCACGACTCCAAAAATATTATTTCTGTTTCAAAATAGTAGTCGTTTAAAGTTTATTATCTATTTTTTACCTTCGTAAAGGCTTTGAAGTCTGCGGTCTTTTAGAAGATGTGTATGTTGCGAAGACTTTGAACGCATCTGGAAAACATTACGATTTTGTGCGTTTTTCTAAAGTCAAGAATGTTGATGGATTAGTAAAGGCGTTGAACAATGTATGGTTTGGCCACTATCGAGTTAAGGCTAGTGTGGCCAGATTTTCTCGCGCTAAACCCAACGTTGAGAAGCCGAAAAAGGCGGAAGTGATAGAGACCTCTAAGGGGGATGTAGTTAGAGATAATGCTAAGGTTACTATTGGTGTGGTCTCTGGACCGGGGGAGTCGGTGAGAGTGGGGGAGGTAGAGATTCCGTTAGCTAAACAAAATGTTGCACCGGGAGGTAGCGGTAATAAGGATAGGCTAGGAAAAGGGGTCTTTATGCGTAAGTATACGGTTCGGGAGGAGGAGGCTCAGTGGGCAGCCAGTGGTGTGGTGGCCTCTGTGTGTAACGGTGAGGCGATACCGGTGATTGAACATCGTATTTTCGATGCAGGTTTCACTCACCTTACTGTGACACCTTTGGGAGCGGATCGTATCTTTGTCCGCAGTTCATCATCCTTGGATGCTTTTGCGACCTTGGAGGGAGCAAAAGAGTTTTTTCGTCTGTTTTTTTCGTCCTGGGGGAGGTGGAACAAAGAGATGGAGCCTGTGCAGAGAGGGGCGTGGGTACGACTTTATGGAGTCCCCATTCAAGCATGGACTGAAGAGTTTTTCAAACTCTGTGTTTTCGATTGTGGGAGATTTCTGCGGGACGATAGTAGCACTTTGGATAAGGATAGGTTAGATTATGCTAGAATTATAATTGCTACGACGGCTTTAGAGGTGGTGAAGCTGACGGAGAGTCTAGTAGTCGATGGGATTAAAGTGGATATTCAGATCATAGAGGAGTGGGGCTTCGCTTTAGGGGAAGATGCGTGCCTGTTCGGGGAGGATAGCGAGTCGGAGAAAGCCGCCTCAGACAATGAGTTTGCGTATGGCCACGAGATGGATCATCTTGCTGATGACGGGGTGGTGGAGAAAGTGGTGGAAAACTTAGCCCAAGAGAATCTAGCATCTTTACAGAGGGTTCCTACTCCTAGGAAGGTTCCCTCGGTGTCTACTTCATCATCTGTTAGGTCTAGGGCATGTGGGGAGAGTTGTTTAGGTGATCCGTGTTTGAAGGAGAAACAAAGGGTGTGTTTGATCCGCTAATAAATAAGGGACTGGACAGGACAACTTCTGTTGTACTGTGTTTGATTTTAAAACTGTTACTGGTACTGGACAAACTAGGGGTCAAGGGACTGGACAAAATCAGATATTCTTATCCCCCACAGAACCATGGGACAACTTTTTGTCCTCAGCACAACTTATCTAAATCAGTAAAATAACATTTTCTCCATCAAGTATCATACAAAACAAAATTTGTTCAATACCGTAAATATTTGTCCTGTGCTGTTCTACCTTGTACTGTCCTGTCCTGTAATTTCATTTTGCAGATCAAACGCACCCAAAGGGTGGATATTAGCGGGGGGAAGGACAAGAGGTTTTCACAGCCTAATAGTGAATCTGTTGAGACTTCTAGTGTCTTGAGGGGTCGCCAGCGTAATAAGTCTTGTCCTCCATCTGCAGTGCGTACTTCGGTCTCTGGACCATGGAGTCTGGAATGGCTTCATGTTCATCAAAAGGAGGCGGGGGGTGATCCACCTCCAGGTCATCCGAGGGAAGAGGTGATGTGGATCCTTGTCAGAATGTGAGACAACAAGCTGAGGGATTAGGGGAGTTACCACCTCAACCTGCTGTGCGCTTCAAGAAGATAGCCAGGCTGCCTAGCCAAGACCGTAGGGAGGTATTAGGAGTTCTAAGGCATCATGAGCGCAAAGGGCACAAGGTTGTTCCTCCGGTATCTTTAACGGAGGTCTCATCTTCAGTTTCTGTCAATAATGATTGGCAGAATTGGGTGACAATGCAAGGGGGTGTCGTGGCAACTGAGAAAGATGTGGTGGGGTTCGGTCAAGCTTTAGGGATTCATGTCAAAGGGGACTGTGGGAATATGTTCCATGTTTTGTCTCGGACTGGTCGTAGCAATAGTAAAGATATAGGCCAGTCTAGGCGAGACATACACGATGCGAGGGAGGGTGATAAATGAAGATCCTCTCATGGAATATTAGGGGGCTGGGAGGGTTGGAAAAGCGTAAGGAGGTTCGTAGATTAATCAGGGAACATCGACCTCTTATTGTTTGTATTCAGGAAACTAAAGCGCAGGTTTGTGATGGTGCGTTTGTGTCCAGCTTATGGGGATCTGCACCACATGATTTTTCTTTTCGCCCTTCGGTAGGGGCTTCAGGGGGTTTGTTGACTATATGGGATTCAGATGAGGTTGAGATGAGCTCGTCTGGTAGTCAGCCACAGGTGTTGTGGTGTCAGGGTAGGTTTAAGAGGTTGGGGGAGGATTTTGTAGTGGAAAATGTTTATGCGCCGTGCGACGTCGGAGCCAGGCAGCAACTGTGGGAGTCGATGTCTAATCGTCTCCAGCAGGTGGTTGGTAAGTCCATATGTGTTTGTGGGGATTTCAATGCAGTTAGGCACGTTTCTGAGCGCAGGTCTGTGCGAGTGGTTCCGTCTTCTTCTTCTTCGGACCTTCTCTCTTTTAACACGTTCATTGAGGATAACTTTTTGGTTGATCTTCCCTTGAGTGGACGTAAGTATACTTGGTATAGAGGGGATGGGTTATTAGTGAGCAGGCTTGACAGATTTTTGTTGTTTGAGAAATGGTGTCTGACATGGCCTAATTGTGTTCAATCAGCACAGTTGAGAGGTTTGTCGGATCATTGTCCCATTGTCCTGTCTGCTTCTGAGGAAGATTGGGGACCACGACCTTTGCGGATGTTGAAATGTTGGACAGAGGTCCCGGGGTACAGAGAGTTTGTGAAAGAGAAATGGGGTGCACTTTAGGTGGATGGGTGGGGAGGCCATGTCCTCAAGACAAAATTCAAGCTTATCAAATCGGCTTTGAAAGATTGGCATATCACTCATAGTCGAAATTTGCCTAGCAGGATTGAGTCTTTGAAATCTCGTATGTTAGAGTTGGACAGCAAAGGCGAAGAGACCACCTTATCTGCCTTGGAAATTGAGGATTTACATGGGATTACTGCGGATCTACATACGCTATCTCGGTTGAATGCTAGCATTTCCTGGCAACAGTCACGGAATCAGTGGCTCAAGGAAGGGGATGCTAACTCCAAGTATTTTCATTCGCTCTTGGCAAATCGACGGAGGGGAAATGCGCTCAAGTCCATTTTGGTGGATGGGGTTCAATTAGACACTGTTGCGCCTATCAAGCAAGCGGTGTTCAATCATTTTGCCTCTCACTTTAAAGCTGGTAATGTAGAGAGACCAGGGGTAGAGAATCTACAGTTTAAGAGTCTGAGTTGGGAGGAGGGTAATAACCTTATTAGACCTTTCTCGGTTGAGGAGGTTAAAACTGAGGGAGGTGGGAAAGGTCCGGGCTCTTCTTTCTTTGATTTGAAAAGAAGGCGGTCTGGGATTGTGACAGTTTTAAGAGCCCAGGCCCTGATGGGGTCAATTTTGGATTCATCAAAGACTTCTGGGGGGAGATGCAGGGCGACATCATGCAGTTTGTGTCGGAGTTTCATCGTAATGGGCGGCTGACTAAAGGTTTGAACTCTACTTTTATTACTTTGATCCCTAAAGTTGACAGTCCTCAATGTCTTCATGACTTTAGGCCGATAGCTCTGGTAGGTAGCATGTATAAAATCTTAGCGAAAGTTTTAGCAAATAGGTTGCGTTTAGTGGTGGGGCGAGTCTCAGAGACAACTCGCCCCACCACTAAACGCAACCTATTTGTCTCTGAGACTCAGTCCGCTTTTGTTCGCGACAGACAGATCCTAGATGGGATTCTTATAGCAAACGAGATAGTGGATGAGGCTCGAAAGCGTAAGAAAGAGTTGTTGTTATTCAAAGTGGATTTTGAGAAAGCGTACGATTCTGTGGATTGGGGTTATTTGGAAGCCGTGATGAGACAAATGGCTTTCCCTCCTTTGTGGAGGAAATGGATCAAGGAATGTGTTTCTACAGCCATAGCATCCGTGTTGGTAAATGGAAGCCCCATGGAGGAGTTCCCGATGGAGAGAGGGCTGCGGCAGGGGGATCCTTTGTCTCCGTTTCTCTTTCTTTTAGCGGCTGAGGGATTACATGTGCTTATGAGTTCGATGATAGAGCAACAGTTGTTCACAGGTTATCAAGTAGGTGGGCAGGGTAGTACCATAGTGTCTCATTTACAGTTTTCTGATGATACCCTTCTCCTTGGGATTAAAAGTTGGGCCAATGTGAGAGCGTTGCGGACAGTCCTTATGCTTTTTGAGCTTATGTCTGGTTTGAAAGTTAATTTCCACAAAAGCATGCTAGTCGGGGTCAATATTCCAGATTACTGGTTAGTCGTGGCAGCGAGTGCTTTGAGATGTAGAGTAGGTAAGATACATTTCGTTTATCTTGGCCTTTCTATTGGGGGTAATCCACGACGGTTAGGTTTTAGGGAACCGGTGTTGTCTCGGGTTAAGAGGCGATTGTCTAATTGGAAGAGTCGTTTCTTGTCTTATGGCGGTCGTTTGGTATTGCTCAAATCAGTTCTGACTTCTCTTCCTGTTTATGCACTTTCTTTCTTCAAAGCTCCCACAGGTATCATTTCTTCCCTTGACTTTATTTTACGTACTTTTTTTTGGGGAGGGAGTGAGGATTCTAGGAAGGTTTCTTGGGTTAGATGGTCTTCTATTTGTATGAGTCGGGAGTTTGGAGGTTTGGAGGTTCGGCGGTTACGGGAGTTCAACACTGCTCTTCTCGGAAAGTGGTGTTGGCGGATGTTGGTGGATAGGGGGGGTCTATGGTTCAGGGTTTTGGAGGCTAGATATGGTGTGGAGGGTGGACGTTTGTGTGAGGGGGGGAGGAGTGGGTCGGCGTGGTGGCGGGCGATAGTGAAGATTAGGGATAGGGATGGAGAGGTTGGAGGGGGATGGTTTGCTGAGGGTGTGGAGAGGAGGGTTGGACATGGGAGGGACACCTTTTTTTGGTTGGATCCTTGGTTGGGGGGAGTCTCGTTGAGGGTGCGTTTTGGTCGGTTGTTTGATTTGACAACGACCAAGCAGCACACTGTGGCCGAGATGTTTTCACAAGGGTGCGGAGTAGGCGGGGAGGCGTGGGAGTGGAGACGACAGTTATGGGTGTGGGAGGAGGAGATGTTAGGGGAGTGTCAGGCCTTATTACTTGATTTTCAGTTACAAGAGCAGGTGTCTGATGTTTGGAGGTGGCGCTATTATCCAGATGTTGGGTATACAGTGCGTGGAGTTTATCAGCTTTTGACTACTCAGGAGGGGGCTCCATTAGACGATACAGCAGACCTTCTCTGGCATAGACATGTTCCTTCTAAAGTGTCTATTATGGCTTGGCGACTTCTTAGAGACAGGTTACCGACGAAGACTAATTTGGTTCGTCGAGACATTATCTCTGCAGCGGATCAGTTTTGTACATCAGGTTGCGGTGACATTGAGACGGTCCAGCATCTTTTTTTCTCTTGTGGGGTCTTCGGACCTTTGTGGACGCTCATCAGGTCTTGGATTGGTTTTGAGATGGTGGATCCTTCGACTCCCGCCGCTCATCTCACACAGTTTACTCATGCGGCAGGGGGCAGTCAGAGTAGACGATCGTTTATGCAGCTCATTTGGCTGGTTTGTGTTTGGGTGATTTGGACAGAGCGCAATCAGCGCCTATTCAAGAACTCGACACAATCGGTTTTACATTTGTCGGATCTGATCAAGAGGTATTCTTTCTGGTGGTTGCGGGCACAGTATGCGGGGATAGGGGTTAATCTACATGTATGGTGGGTAAATCCCTTATTGTGTTTGGGTATTTGATTTGAGATTGGCATGTATTTTGGTGCTTACGGTTGTAAACTATTTTGATATGTTCTAAGCACACCTTGTGCTGGAGCATGTCGTCTCTTTTCTTTTATATATATATATATATATATATATATATATATCTCATTTTGGCTTGTTCAAAAAAAAAGTTTATGTACGATATTTAAGAAAATAATTGATTGTGTTAATAAATTATTTATGGTGTATCTAAAAACAAAGAACTTAGGTCCACTATATAGTTTTTGTCTCCCCTTTACTTCATCACACTAAACAATGTAGAACTTCACCGATAATTAATTTTTAACCATCTTCTTTATTTAAGAGATTGAACAATTTCAGACTTTACAATCAACCACAACATATATTTGCATCTAAGGCTCCAAAATTTGAGGATATACACTATACCATTAAGTGAAGTCTTTTATTTATGGAGAAAATTAATGTGTGCCTTTAAAACAAGTGTTAAAATTCTTAAGATAGAAAATTAATTTTAAAAATTATATATTCTAACTATTATAAAGTCAAATTTTTGTTTCTTCTAATACAAAATTTTCACTTTAAACTTCTTAACATGCCCTTAACAAGACCCTTTATTTATTTATTTATTTATTTATTTATTTATTTTTGATAAGCTATAACTCATGAGTCTTTACAGCATGATCAAGTTTCAAGATATTCAGATTGACTTATCATGGGGGGCAATTTTTTTTTTTAAATATAGGATCGAATTTAATTATTTGAAGTCAATTTTTTATAAACAATTTATTTTTGTAAATATAGCTAGATTAAAACCTTTAATTTAGTGCAAGCGTGCTAGAAAGTTTGAATGACATTAACTATTCATGAATGAAAAAAGAAAATCGTGAACAGGACAAAATAATTGCTAGTTGTTTAAGAAAAGTTATAATTAGAGTGTTAATTCAAAAAAAGTTTTAATTAGAGTGTCTTTTTTAAAAAAAATTGTATTATTTAATTTATGTTTTTAATTTTTTATTAATTCAATTATTGAATACAATGAGCAGTTAAAAATGACATGCTCCCAACTGATCTGACATAAAATCAAATATTTTTTTTCTATGGGCTCTGTAGGGTACGTAATATAATTATTAGGTCCAAGTCTACATCAAAATTGGAACTCCTATGTGTAAAGCGAAAATACTTTACAACTCTAACAATTTCATAATCAAATTTCCACATGCAAAGAATTTCATAATCATGCTTTTTAGTTTTTAATGCATTCCTTAATCAGAGAGGAGTCTTTCACCACACAGATGAGGGTCCTCTTAAGTTGGCTTTAGTTTCTTGAAAATACACCACAAAGCACTTGACATCTGGCAAGTTAATTTTCTTTTAAAATTAATGCATAAGGAAATGCCTTTTGGCGTATGATTATTTAATTTTCAAACCGATCGACATGCATAATGAATATGGAAACATGCATAATGGTATATTCTTAATGCATTATATGTTCCTTGAACTTAGCTCATCATCAAATATACTGCATGTGATGTGACTTACTTATTTTAGTACGTCTGTTATTTATTTTTAACGACGAAATTATATCCCCTAAAAATATGGTATTATTGGAGGTATTATTGGAGTTCAATTCCAATAATACCATAATTTAACGACGAAATTATTTAGTACTCCATTCAGAGCACTAATATAAGCATAGATTCAATAAATAATTGATTTATTTAATCTATATTATAAATGTAAATAGACCATATAAGAGTTTAATTTTTAGTTTTGTTTACAATGAAGTTAATAAAGATCGAATCTAAGATCTCATGCATACTACGCAAACTCATCACCACTAAACTAAATATCTAGTGACTTGGTTTCAGTCGTTTTTTTTTTTACTTTAGATTTTCTTTTCAATTTTTTTTTTTTTGAGCAATGTGATTTTGAATTCAAGGTGAATGGGTTGCTGAGTAGCAAGTTGCTGGGGCTACAAAAGAAGACTACCAAAGATTTGGTAAGGCCCAATCAATAGTGTTTAACATTTATAACACAAATCAAACACTATCAAAATATTATCCCAACACATGTACATTTATGGAGAAGAATGTAAAGCAAGTTTAACATTACATAGAACATCATTGTATATTACATGAAAATTAGTTTAAAGAAGACAACAATAGTCTTTAAACTTATTTTTTCAAAAAAAAATAATAATAGACTTTAAACTTATCTTCGATCGAATATTATTATTCCTTAGTGAGAGATTTTTATTTTCAAGTTGAAATCAATCGTTGATCAAAATGATTTCTCTTCACCTCGAGAGAAAAATCGACCAGTAGGATTATCATAATCCAATAGTGCCAATCTCACAATAGGTTCAGCACCTTCATCACATGTTAGAACACCATTACCATGATTCATATCTGTTTTGACATAACCAGGAGTAATTGCATTTATAGAAAATGAGGGGTACTTCTTTGCCATAACTCTTGTGTAGGCATTAAGAGCAACTTTTGAAACTATATATCCAGAATTTGATATAGGCCAACCTTTGGTTTCATGTGAACCATCCTTATAATCATGTTGAAATTCATTTAGAATTTCATCAATTTTTTCTTCTGTGAGATGTTCGACATCACTTAATACTTCTTTAGGCTGTCCATTTGGCATAACCTACGCAACAAAGGTGCAAAAGAATAAGCATCATTTTCCATTTTATTTTATACAGGTATATAAAAGAATATTTTGATTCAAAGAAATGACAAAATATAAAAGGAATATATATTTACTTAGTTTTGGTGTAGCACTTTTTCTTCTGATTATAACATTTTTTTAAATTAGGGTAAATAGTCTTTTATCCCTTGGTAATGTGGTCGAAGTTTAATTTATTCCCTCCAATTTTTTTTACTACCCCAAGATTTCACCATTTACCTCTTAATTATGTTGATTTTTTGCTGACGTAGCAAATAAAAATCAACTATCGCTTCAACAAAACTTCAATGTCACATCAGTAAAAAGTTAATAGAGGGGATACATGATGAAATCTTCACATTACAGGGCAATAATAAAAACAATTACAAGGGATAAATCAAAATTTGCCCACATTGCAAAAATAAAATCCTACTAACCTAGGTTAAATGGAAAATAAGTAGGGACTAAAATGGAAAACTTAAATTTTAGAGGGATCAAAATTTTAAATAAAATTTTTTAAAAATTAAAAACATTTTTAACTCTCAAAAAAAAATGCAAGTACAATAGAAAGAAGAAGAAAAAGATGTTAGCATATATTATACCTCCAACCTTCCCAAAGATGAAGAAACATTGACAATTTTTGGCGAGTTTGAACATCGAAGAAGGGGAATAAGAGCTTTGGTTAATTCTTTGGTTCCAAAATAGTTTGTTTTAAGGCTTTTTTCAACCAATTCATAGTTTTCAGAATATATTTTTCTCCAATCAACTTGGCCAGGATCTACCTGCACAACATAAACTAAGAAATTAATTGATATATACTTCAAAGGGCAAAGTTTATGATGAAATATATTATAAAAATTTATGGTGTCAAAAATAGTAGTGGATGGTGCACAAGTCATGAATAACATTAATTAATACGAATACGAAATTTATGCATAAACCAAAGGATGAATGTAATCGTACGTACCACAACACCACGAGCAGCAAGAGCCTCACCATCCACATGTGCTCCTACAATTGCTGCATTATTTATCTATATAGACATTTTTTTCAATTAAATTAAAGTTTCAAATATTACCAAAGCAAAAATCTGTTGGAAAAATATGAGTATAATTCAAAATTTCAAACCACATTTTACATGTGCGCCACCGTCCACATAGTGTGTATCTCTTATGAACCACCGTTCACATAAATTGTATCACCCATATTCAACATGTGTAGCCACCAATGATTTATGAACCATTGATATCGGAATTAATGAAATCCTACTCTATATATATGCTAGCTAAAACTCACAAAAGAACACATCTAGACTCATTCTTTCTTCACACCAGTCTATATATTATTCTTGGGCAATATATTTGAGATTTTCGCTAGTTCTTGAGCTCCTGATTAATACAACCAGAAGGTGTTGTTTAATCTTGTGGGAGTGTTTGAGAATCTACCCAAACAATGAATCTAATTCACGACTCAACATTGTTATTTTTTCTTGTTTGTTTGTTTGTTTGTTTGTTTGTTTGTTTGTTTGCGACTAGATATATTATTGTATCTGTTGTTATTGCTATCTATTTCCAACAAAAACTATAACACACATATGAAAAATATAATGAATGCAATCCCACTAAATAATGGGAGAATTGAGGGGAGTTTCTAACTCATAGCTGTTACACAACGACATTCTTTTTTTCTTTTTCTTTCAAGTGTTAGTTCTTTCAATCATTTGCTTATAATTACCTCTTAAAAGGAAGCTTTTCCATTCAAATATACTTGCACCGCCATTGCGGACACTTTGTTAAAAAAACTTTTGATATAAGTAGTCAGCTGAATTTTTTGTTGAACAATTGACTTTGATATCATAGTTAAGTCATAAAATAAACCAGAACAATGATACACATTAAATCAATGCATTAACCCAAACAGAGGAGAAATCAAAACACGCTTATGTGAAATTTATTTAGTTTTTATCAAAAAAAAGAAATTTATTTCCAAACAGAGTTTTGTATACTCTTATTTCCATTTGAATAAATTATTTTGGGTTAATCAAGACTCGCCTATGAATACATGACATTGACACGTATATTTTATATATGGAAATAAATTTTGTCCATAATGACAATCTTCACATTACAAAGAGAAATAAAAAAATTACTTACAAAGAATAAATCAAAATTCGCCGTATTAGAGAGTAAAAATCTATTAATCCTTTTAATTTCTTAAATTTTGAATTTTATTATACTTTTCTCTACATTACAAAAAAGTTAATTTACTATACCTTTCTAAGATGGTAGCACATGGGTAGCAATCAGTCAAGTAGAATAGTTTATTAAATGATATAAGATCATCCAAAATAAAATAAAAAACACAAAAGCCAAGAAAATTGTCTTACCAAGATATCAAGTTTACCAAACTGGTTTTTGATGAAATCTACAAGTGATGCAATACTTGCAGAATTTGTGACATCCAATTGATGGAAAACTACATAGCCAGGAAGTAAAAGCTCTTTCAGTTTCTCAACAGCTTCAAGTCCCCTCTTCTCATCTCTTGCTGTCAGTACCACTTTGATGCCATTAGAAACCAATTGCTTGCATATTGCAAATCCAACTCCCTTGTTTGCTCCTGTCACAACCGCATGCCTAGAAACCAATAAAACAATTAGTTGTTTTAAAATATGAATTATGAAATTTTTGGGTCATTAATTGAATTTGAATGCATGTTAGTTGAAGAAAGTTAGATAAAGAAAATTTGTGGTACCTTTGTACTTCTTCTGCCATTGTGGTGTTTGAATAGAAATTGTTGTAAAATGGGTTTGTTTATTGTTTATACTATTTATTTTTATAATTAATTAATTATACCTTCTTGTCTTTGAAGAAGTATATTGACGTTCAAGATCCTTAAATTATGCTTTTAAAAAATTTAGATAAGTCAACTATAAGAAACTTGACATTTTTTTTAAGCAAAAGGAAGATTAAATATAAAATAAAAGAGATTACAAAACAAACTCGAAACTCGAGAAACATTAACCTGACCCAGTTAAAGCCACACAAAAATGTAGCAGTTAGAGAAAATACAATTAATTCGACTACAAGTGGTTATATTAATGACCAACCCAAATATGTAAGAAAAACCAAAATAAACTCATCAAACACTATCCAGTGAACTCGCGCGCACAGGCTCGACACCTAATAGCAAAAAAAGAAATGCATGCACAAGCATTTGCTAAAGTATGAAACGGCGAATAAAAATAGTCCGTCAACACGGACAAATAAGAAACTTGACATATATAGTCACGGTAAAAATTTGTTGGAAAAGTATGGACAATTATTAAATTTTAGAATTGCACCTTAAATTTTAGAATTGAACTCACACATCAGTAGAATATGAGGCGACTCTTTATTAATTGAACTTACTTTCATTATGTTATTGATTTAAATATGTTTTTATCAACTTTCATTTCCTTCAAACTTTGGTGCTGTAAATTTATGTGTTCATTTCTAGTTTCTACTTTTACAAAAGTTTGCATATGATGTTTTAAATGACTTTTTTTTATGGTATACGATTATTATGATTTTAATTTTTCATTAATTTAATAATTAAATTATTTAATCTTTAGTTTAACAATAGAATGTTTAATTTGAAGTTTTCTTTACAGTAAAAAGTTTAATGCATTTTATTCATAGTAATAGTTTGAAAACATATTGGAATATAGTTAAAGATATGAAAATTAGTTAAAAATGGAGCTATTCTAGCAAGAGAGTGAGCAACCTCATTTGTTTGTCTTGTAAGAAACGTAACATGAGAGATCACGAGATCAAAAGATAAAATACGACTACAATCATTAATTATTATGGCACCTAACTCAGAGACTTTCATGTTACCACTATAAAGGTAATCCACCGGTACCATTCTTTTTGAATCCATCTAAAAATTCATGTTATATAGTTGATGGTCATTCATCCAATTGAGAACACTAAAAGACCCAAAGCTGCACCCGTATTTACATCCATGCACGAATTAATCCATTCGGTTCTGGCAAGTACAAAGCAACTTTGCTCGTCTCGAATACCCATATCTCAATTTTATCATATTATTATTAAATGTTTATGTTAGTTTTTTGTAAGTATTATATATGTATAATCAATCGTCTAAATTTATGAAATCGGTTATATTAATATAAATGTATAAAATCAAATATATATATATATATATATATATATATATATATATATATATATGGGGGCTGCTAACATCCTCCATGTGGGAGGAAGTTAGCAAGCATCCTCCCACTACAAATTGACTATAAAACCCCCATAATTACTATGCCCCCCATATTTACTTTTCGCCCCCCCCCCACACACCCCCTTACTCACGCGCCCCCCCAATTACTTCGCGCCCCCCCCCCCCCACCCCGCCCCCCACCGTCCCCGCCCCCGCCCCCGCCCCCACTCTACTCCCAGATTTTTTTTTTATATTTTTATTTATTAAATGAATTTTAGCACCGCCCCCCAACTGCCCCCGCCCCCCACCGCCCCCACTCCACCTCCAGAACTTTTTTAAATTTTTTTAGAGTTTTTTTTATTAAATGAATTTTAATTTATTGATTAACAATAAATTACAGAATATTATATATGATTAAACTAAAATTATACCAAAACAATTTATTGATTAAACTAAATTACAGAAGATTATGTATAAATAAAAAATACTCTTTTACTACAAAAAAAAAGTAAAAAAAAAAAACAATTAAACAAAAATGGGGGAGGGGGCGGTGCGGGGGCGTTGGGGGGCAGGGAGGCGGAGCGGGGTCGAGTGGGGGCGAGCGGGGACGGTGGGGGGGCGGGTTGGGGGCGCGCGAGCAATGGGGGTGGGGGGTGCGTGAGAAATAGGGGGTGGGTGGAGGGGGCGCGAGAAAAAGAGTGGGGGTGTGTGAGTAAAAAAATGGGAGGAGGTTTGCTAACTTCCTCCCACATGGGAGGAAGTTAGCAATGTGGGAGGAAGTTAGCAAACCCCTATATATATATATATATATATATATATAATTGAGTCAACTCGTGAATCAAATGACTCGAATTATATATTGTTCAAGTTCAAATCGTTTAATTAACGAATTTAATTTTCAGCTCAAGTTCAACTCATTTGATTCATAAATTAAGTTATAGTCATAGGCGGATCTATGACTCGGCATAACCTGACACTTTCGTAGGCTCTAGTAAAAAATATTGATATTTTTAGAGATTAATTTAGGTCAAAACTGATATTTTTAAGAGTTGATTTAGGCAAAATTGAAATTGTTTAATTACAAAACTAAATTTTTTGTTAAAAATTACTTAAATTTTATAAATTTTTTGACTCCACCAATAATTAGGATAAATCAATTGTCAAATTAAGTCTCGAACTTTTTTTCAAATTGGTTATATTAATTTTTGCGTCGACCCATACCAAAAAAAATTGTTGCGTCGACCGAAGTGCAAAAGCCAAACACGGATCCTCGTAAGTTTCTTCTGTTTCAATCAATAATAACTAACCGTCCAACTAATAAATCTTCCACACGTGATAACAATACATACGAAATTCCACTTTTATCCCCACACAGCTTCCCCTGTTCTCTTCTCTCTGCCTTCTTCGTTTCCCTTCAACCAATCACTCATTCACTCATTTCGTTTTCTCAATCTTCTTCTTCTTTTAAGGTACATGCCTTTCTATTTCAATCTTAATTAACTCACTTACCAATCGGAAACTCCGTTTCGTCCACGTGGATATCTCAGAATCACGATGATTTGCCATGATTTTCCAAAAGCTACAGAGTATAGCTTGTTCCGTCAGTTACCGTGATTCTGACATATCATCAAACATAGGCTAAAAGTTTTTGGTTTAGAAGAAGTTTTTTCGTTTCCATTTTTTATCATATAGATCAAATCAATACGCATGTTTAAGCTTCTATTTATCTCATTCTCATCTATATAATCACTTTTTTAATCCACTGTTTTATTCGAATCATAAGTTACAAAATTGATTATTCTACATGTGCTTTTTACGTTCTTTCGAATATTTAACTTTTCGCAACTTTTATGCATGGCATGTTCATAGTAGAATCGCTTTTTAAAGCATATACTACGTTTATACACTAATCATCGCTTAACTTAACGTATGGAATATTTTATTTTTTCAAACTTTTTTAGTGTCTTTATTTTGTGTTTTGAGATAAACAGCTTAATTAAGCAGTAATAGCATAAGCACTTAAATATAAATTATGGTCATATTTGAATTAGCTTATTTGAACTTAATTACTAACATAAGCATTGTGAGAGTACTTTTTGAGAGAGCTTACGGAAATAGTTTATAATTAACATGTTCATAAGTTGTTTTCAGCTTTTTCTATAACTCTTTAGGATTTATACGTATTTGGTTATAGAAGTGCTTATTTATAAGTTCTTATGCTATAAGGATTTAATTACGCTTTTTTTATCCAAACATGGCCTATATCTATAACAAAAGGTAAAATAAAGTTAAATTACTTTCATATAAGCTGTTTTCATAAGTTATATTAGAGAGCTTATTGTAATAAGCTGAAAAAAAGCTTATGGACATATCATGAGTTGTTTTTTCGCAAGTGCTTATACTTGTAGATAATTTCAAATAAATCGATCCAAATTCAAGCTTTTGGACGGTTATATTATAATGTGATATGTTAACTTCTGATTTCAGGTGATATAGGGATCAATCCTAACTATCTAGATTCTTTTAAATAAATCAGATTAATTTTCTGTGGTATCAATTAAAATATAAACAACTGATATTTTGTCTAAAGTGAATTTTGTTTTTACATAGTTGCCAGATGATATTTATTTGATCAAGGTTTCAAATATTATTCCTAGAATATGCTGTGTAAGAATCCTGATTCTTTTTTGGTTCTCTTAAATGTGTTGTGTTCCTTTTTGTAACCTATGTATGCTTCAGGACAAATTTGTAGGGTAGTGTTATGATGATAATGAAGAAACACATGTGACTTTTTTGTAGAGTTTGATTTTTGGCATTTATTCTTGCACTCCTTGCAATTATTTGGGAATTTATGCTTGTTGCAAGTTGCAATTTTGGTTACTTTGTAACTTTGCTTTAGGTGCCGACATCAATTGCTCGAACATTTTTGGTTTGTTTTCAACATCTGATTTCTAGGGCAAAGGGACCTTAGTAATCTGAAATTCGTTTACGAGATAACTATAGTATGGTAAAAAATTGTTCTAGTCACTAATTAAACTCGGATAGTTCCTATTGATTTGATCTTAATTCATGACTAAAGTTTATTAACTACTTAAGTTAATCACTTGCTCGATTGCTCAAACTCGTTCATGCTTGCACTGGTTTCGAGTTTGAGAATCTATACCTTAACACATTTTTGGTTACATGAAATATTCTTACATTTTGTGGTCAAAAACTCAGATTGGAATTATTCTCGAATTTTAGAATCTATACTTGATTTTTGTGATTTTTTTTATTTATCTAATATATTCTTGTGCTGCACAATGGTGTGCATTTTCTTTTTCATTACCCTGGTTTAGTATCAACGTCATCAATCGCGTTTATTTTATTTCACTTTTCTGTGTGTAACTGCAGTTATGGATACTACAGCAAGTCAAAGTCTCTATCCGTTGCACCGTAGCAAAACTATTCACCTGGTTTGTAACAAATTTTTTCTTGAAGCCTATTTGTATTTTCTTTATCATACATAAATTTATACTTTTTTAACATTTGACATTTTGACATGAAATCGAAAAAAGTTACTCTCCTCTGATTTTATATATCGACAAGTGTTAACTGCTTATCTCTTTCTGAATAACATTATAACAAGAACTTCTATGTGATCAAAAAGATTAGTAACATCATGAAATTCAGTTGATAAGGACTAAGCTCTCTTCAATAATTCCAGGGACTTGGCATTCTTTACATTACATAAGTTAATAGATTGTGTGTTGAAGTAGTTGTATTCTGGTTCTTAAGACCATTTAATTTGCTATAATTTTTATAGCACTTATGTGTTTTAGTACCTTATATACAGGTTAGGCATGCCCAAGGAGTTCATAATGTGGAAGGAGAGAAGAACCATGATGCTTACTTATCGGACGATCTTTTTGATGCAAACCTAACCCCTCTTGGCTGGAAGCAGGTAGTTTCCGGTCGGATTCTTTTAAATATCATGTTGTCAAATATTTCTAAATGGTTTTTGTATTGTGTGGCACAATTTCAAGATGATACTGATGTAGAAATTGATATTATTAGTATGCTCCCCTGGTTTTCCCACAATTTGATTTCTCATGAAAAAACTGTCGATGAAAATCTTGTCCTCGCTTATATCTCTTGCTAGTTTTTCCTGCTCAATTTTAATGTTCTTTAAATGTCATGTTGAAATGCTTGTATGACAGGTTGAAAATCTGCAAAAGCATGTGAAGGCTAATGGACTTTCGAGAAAAGTTGAACTAGTTGTGGTTTCCCCATTGTTAAGGTATTTATTGCATTTTAGAATTCTGCCAAATCATGTATAAGTCTCACTTTGTTATTTTACTTCTTTCTCAGTTCTGTTATTAAAATTGTGTATCTGAATGAAGTCGGAACCTTAGGAGAAGAGATGATAATTGTTTTGTTTATTCATGTGATGATATACAAGGATTGAATATATAAGCAGAGTTGGTTAGAAAAATACTAACTAATTTGCTACACACATTGGGAAAGAAATAGAAAAGAGAAATATAAGAGATAAAACAAATTTAAATCATATCTGAACTTTATAATTCAGATTCTAATCTAACTAAACTAGTACATAATCTATCTGAATTGGTAACATAACTCTCTCTAGTCTCTTCCGAGAAAAGAATCCGAGTTTTACTCTTGGAGTCACACAGTTGAGAGGCAACTTAACCGTGCGAAAAAAGTGAATGTCCCGCTACCAGACTTGAGAGTTAATATAATAACAGACCCAAAAGGCCTAAGCTGTAGACATACTCTATAGGGCCTACTAAGAGTCAAAGAAGCTGATTACATTGGATTTGTATAAAAAAAATTCACATGGCACATTAAGAGGGGGGTTAAAATACAAAAAAACATTGCTTGAAATAGTGAGGACTCAAATTTAATACATAGATGATAGAGAGTGATTCTAAAAATGAACTGGAAAATGGAAACAATATGTACCGTGTATTTTTATGTTTAATATGTCGGTTATCTAGTATCTAGTATTAGTGTTGATAATTTGATATTGATATTGAAATGGAATTTGACCTTTGAGTTAATGGTAGGAATCATCTGTGCACTTCATCTTGAGGAGCATGATATTGGTGCTATGTTTGCAGAATTTTTTTATTTTTTACTGTTTCATTTGGTCAGCAAAGTGTGCTTCTATATTTGGGGATATCGTAAGTTTTTTTTTTATCGAAAGGGGCTATCATAAGTTGAAATTCAAACTATTGCAATGCAGAACAATGCAAACAGCAGTTGGAGTCTTTGGTGGGGAAGCACACACTGATGGAACCAATGAACCTCCTCTGATGGTGGAAAATGTGGGACATAGTGATCATCCTGCAGTTTCTAGTCTTAACTGCCCACCATTTATTGCAGTAGAGCTTTGCCGAGAGCAAATGGTATGATAAAAATGTGCCACTTTATGAGTAATGTGTAGCTTTGGTCTTTGGAGTTCGGATGATTGAATCAACTAGTTTACAACAATTTTTCCCTCGGTTTTTTAAATTGTCCTATATCTACTACATATTCAAGAACTACCTATGTAGCATTGACACTTCAGGTTGAAGGTCGGTGTCAGACATATCACATTGTCCGACACCACACTGACACATGTGGTTACGTTCGATTATTTTGTTTTTTCAAGTTTTTACCGGTTTTGACATGTAAGTGTCTTGTCTGGTGTGCATGTTTGTGTCAGTACTTTATAGAATGCTACCACCTCTGTAAATAGGATATATGTCAAACATAAAATGACTACATTTACCTCCCTAGGCCATCAACCTGCATTATTTGAAAATTATAACATAATATTTTACCTCCCTCCCTATTTTTAAAATTTTCATTTGCTATATGAATCTATATACTTAGTCAAGGTTCTTTTGTTATGCAGGGACTCCATCCTTGTGATAAGCGAAGAACTGTAAGCGAGTACCGACAGTTGTTTCCAGGAATTGATTTTTCACTGGTTAGTAATTTTTAAGTTCTTTCTTAATTCTTACCTTATATATGATATGATCTAGCAGCTACTTTAAGTTTGTTCTAATACATTGATTGCTAGAAAATATTTAAAATATTATTGAATTGGATTTTTGCTAAATATAATAAATCTTTATAGATTGAAACTGATGAGGACACTTGGTGGACACCTGAAAGAGAAAAGAAAGAAGAAGTTACTAGTAGAGGACTGAGATTTTTGGAATGGTAACTATGATTAAATTATTTTATTCTTGTTATTTTAAAAATTTATAAGCAAAGATCTGATATAATTTTCTAAAATATCTTTATTGGTTTCAGGTTGAGTACACGTAAAGAGAAAGAGATAGCTGTTGTTACACACAGCAGTTTTCTGTTTAATACTCTCAGTGCTTTTGGAAATGATTGTCATCCAAATATTAAGACTGAAATGTGTGCACAGTAAGCATCTCTCTTCAAACTTTGACTAAACTTATTTATGAGACAAATCAAACTTATTTTTGAGACAGAAATGTTTTTTTTTTTTTTTCATATTCATTGAATAATTGATGTATCTGACTTATATTAAGTCAGATATATTAATTATTCAATTATTAAAAAATACATTTATATGATCGGATGGAGTCGTAAATATGACCATTATCAATGCCCTGATAGAATAGTGTACTTTTGAATTCGAAAAATAGGAAAATTCTTACTCAAAGTCAGCTGATATGTAGCATAGAAGAAGACAAATTTAATTACTTTAGACTAAATATCTGATTGCATGTCCTACATATGATATGTTACACTTTCATTAGACAAATTGATTAAATTATGGTTTTCCTGTTTAACAGCTTTGCTAATTGTGAACTACGCTCCATGGTTATAGTGGATAAAGGGTAAGCATTTTATTTGAATTTGAATAAATAACATATGATAAAACACATTTTCAAGCTTATGCATAAAATTAATTAATTGATTTATATATTTGCAGCATGGTTGGATCAAATAATTCAACTACCAACTATCCTGGCAAAATTCCTCAAGGTCCGGATCTTCCTAGTGATGCTACTGACTAGAGAAGAGAAACATTAATTCAAGGAATGGGTACTGACCAAATAATTGTTCTTCTCATTCATGGAATGAGCTGACCAAATACTCATAATTATTGATTTCTTGGTCGCATTTACAGTCATATATTTATAGTATTCTTTAGGAACAAATTATGTTTGTAACAACAATTCTAATATTCCTTATACGAGGGAAGTAAATAAATTGGCTACATATATAGGTGACAATTTTTGAGATAAAATATGGAAGTTTATTTTCCATTTTATTTTTTTTGTAATCCTTCTGTTCCAAATCTTTGATCCATGTAGTTTTTTTTTTTGGTACATAGACGAGATGGCAAAGCCACCAATAAACTCACACACACAAGTAGAGTGACCAGAGTTCGAACCCGGGTCATGGATGTCCGGCCTAGCAATTTCGACATTTTCTGTCAGTTGAGCTAGGACTTCTGGACATCCATTTAGCTTTTTAGTTTTAGCTTTTTTAGTTTTGTTTCAAAGCTTTTATCCTTTAATTTAAGAAATGTACAATTAATTATATTTTACTATTTGTACCTTTATAAAAATTAAAAGATTTGATAAATAAATTTTCTCTTTTTTAATAAAGTAAAAATAAAAAAGATTCAACTTATTAATCTTTATTATTTATTAATTGTAAACTTCTAAAATGATCAGAGTTTTGGAACGGAGGAAGCACTATAAATTTATGGCAAAGATACACTAGTGGTTGTTTATTTTATTTTATTTGTAACAATTTGATTATTTATTTTATTTTATTTGTAACAATTTGATTATTTTTTTTTGTTGATGTTTTACCCCAAGTTGGTCTTTTAAAATATTTATTTGTAATATTTTAATCATTTTTTATTGAACAATACCGATGTGGCAAGCCATATATTGGTCAAAGTATATTTTTATATAAAATAAAAAAAGTCAAAAATGGATGAATATGAGATGAAGAAATTCATCATCTTCCTTAAATAAATAAAAATATCTACTCAAATATACTTACAAATATCATTAATCTATGTTAATTTTACCTCAATATTTTTTAAAGACAAAATTCAAAACTATTAATTAAAAAGATGAAATGATTAAAAACTAAAAGAAAAGACATCTATTACTAATAGAGATAAATTTAACGGAACTAAATAAAAACTCTGCCAACTATTATTAAAAGTAAATTTGATTTTTTTATATATTTAAATATTTGACTATTGAAATATCGGACTATGATATGGATTAGTTGTTTCAATTGTCAAATATACAAAAAGTAATTAAATTTGTTTTTTTTTTATATAATACTAGTTGGAAGGAATAATGGTTAAAGAGGAGAAAGTGAAACTTAAATACAGTAGAATCTCTTTAAATTAGTACTCGGTAAATTAATAAACTCTTTAAAATAATAAAATTGTCCGGTCCCGACTTGGGCCGGTGTAAAAAATTGAAAAATTCGATAAATTAATAAATTTTTTCAAGAGATCCTTTTGTAATTTTCAGTCCCAAGAAAATCATAAATTAATAATTCATAGAACTTCTTACGTATTTGATATGACATAGTTGATTTTGCAACACATTTTAGATAAGAAACCATCTTGTGGCATATGGTGTTAATATTCTATTACATTCATGTAATTTATATATGGCAAACTTGCTTAAGAATACATTGAACCCATTTGTTGCTCTTGTTTACATCAAAAGTCATTATTAATTTCCAATGCATATTACTAAAGTTATTATTGATTTCCGATGCATATTACTAAAGTCATTATTGATTTACAAGTTATTAAAAACTCTTTAAATTAATAATTATTAATTTATCGATAAATTAATAACTCTCTAAATTAATAAATTTCTCTGGTCCCGACTCTATTAATTTATAGAGTTTTTACTATATTATTTTGATGCTTGTACGTGAAATTTTAATTTTAATCTTTATATTAATTTTTATTTTAAATAAATCAAAAATTGATATTAAAATTCTGCATAACTAAAATGATACTTAAAGCCAATTTTAAAATAAGTTGAACTGAATAAAAGTATTATTCCCTCCGTCCCAAAATTATTGTCTTTTAGAGTTATGCACGTGGATTAAGAAACAATAAAGATTGATAAGTTAAGTCTATTTTATCCTTACTTTATTAAGAAAGAGAAAATATATTTAATTAATACTTTAACTTTTGTAAGGGTACAAATGATAAACTAACATTAACTTTACATTGGTTTATGAAAAGGACAATAAATTTGGGACAAAACTAAAATATTAAAAGGATAATAGTTTTGGGATGGAGGGAGCAGTAATTAAGCCAAAAAGAAAAAAATCGCGTTCCCTTACATTACATCTGGTTCTCTCATTTCCACAGCCGTACGCACCTTACAGCCGCCGCCAAAACAGCCGAACGCACGCTCCTACCCAAACAGTTCGAACAGAACCACTCAACTCCGGCGCCGGAAAACGCCGCGTGAAACAGCTACTAAGTTGTCCAGGTTTTCCTTTTTCTTTAATTTTAATTTTTGCGACCAATTTGCGGCCGCGATAGCCGCCCCTACAAAACAGAACTGTGTGGCGGAAGATATCCGATTCGCCGATAAATCGCCGCCGTTGATATCTTATATCTTGAACCTAGACTCAGAAAATAGCGAAATTCGAACAAATCGTTATTGTTCAGTGATACCCTATTTAGTAGTACAAAATATTGTCAAATAGTGGCTCTATAGCACTATTGTGTAGTACAATTTTAACAATACGCTATTTTCCGCTTACGACTGACTAGCATCGACATTTCAAATTAAAGGTGTTTCAGATTAAAGGTGTGTTCGGTGTCCAATACGTGTTAGAGTCGGACATTGACAAATGTTATACATTATATGTGTCAGTGTTGTGTCTGGTGTCTATGTCTATGTCTATGTCAATGCTTCATAAGCTATGATAAATGTTATACATTCAATTTTTTTTTTTTTTTGAATTATTATATGTGTCGGTGTTGTGTCTGGTGTTTGTGTCTATATCAATGCTTCATATGCTATTTTCCTCTCGTTCAAGTAGAACCCTATTTAACACTTTTGACCAATTCCATAACATGTATTTGGATAGTATTGGAGTGTTTTTACTTGAGTATGTATGTATATTTGCACAATAATACTTTGACCAATTTTTAGTCATAATGGGTGTTAACTAGTTCTTTTATGGTACAATCTTCCAGTAGACTATTTATATGATTATCAAAATGGGAATTTTGGTTCAGTCAACTCTTCCATTATCGTTCGTTAAGTTTTGCTGAAAGCTGTTATTTTCATTGAAAAATGCACTGAGTTTATTTTTACATTTTGCTTTCTTCAGGTTATGCTAAGTCACTAATGTTGTCTTTAAAGAAAGCCTCAACAGTTACTGTTAGTTCTATTTTGTTGTTGCGCAATGGATGTTATTCGAACAACGTTGCGAGTTGTATCAAAGGACGTAATACGTTAAGGGCTATGTCCACTGCTGCTGAATGGTGGGATTATCAATATTCTAGTGGTTATCAAGCAAATGGTTCTTCAGGTTACAAGCAAAATAAAGCTGGCTTTTATCAGCAAAATGCGAGTGGATCTTATCGTACAAATTATCCTAGTTCAGAGCAAGTTTCTTTTGGTGATGGTCAAACTGCGAGTGGAGGACATGCAAATATCAACCAGAACGTAGCTCAAAATAATTTGGCAGAGCATAATGGTAGTCTCAATGGGGAATTTGGTCAAAGAAACTTCCAAATGCAACATAAAGTTGGGGTAAGTGTTGATAATTCAAGGGGCTTTGGGATGCATCCTAATGGTTCTTTTGAGAGACCTAATTGGACACTTGAATCTGGAGAGACAATGAAGTATCCCAACAATTCAAGTAGTTTACCTAGGCCTTTAGAGTATCAGGGGCATCAGAAAGAGAACTTTACTCAGAATATTGGTCGTTTTCAGCAGGCACCAAATTGGAATAATCAAAATGTTCGTTTTCAGCAGGCACCAAATTGGAATAATCAAAATGTTCGTTTTCAGCAGGCACCAAATTTAAATACTCAAAACATTGCTTATGGACAATCCCAACAGAGTCTAGATGGTCGATATCCTCCAAATTTGAATACTGCACAAAAACCAATGGTCGGATATCCTCTATCGAGTAATGTAAAACCTGATGGTAAATCGGTCGAAGCATCTAATGGTAGTCCATATAGAGGTACACTTGAGGAGCTAGATAGTTTTTGCATGGAAGGTAAAGTGAAGGAAGCAGTTGAAGTTTTGCAAGTGTTGGAAAAGCTTTATATCCATGTGGATTTGCATCGTTGTTTACAATTAATGCACCAATGTGTGAAGGCTAAGTCTCTTGAAGAGGCAAAAGTTGTACACAAACATGCTTTGCAACATTTGTCACCTCTTGAAGTCAGCACATGCAATAGAATATTGGAGATGTATTTTGAATGTGGTTCTGTAAATGATGCTGTCAATGTGTTCAAGAACATGCCTGAGCGCGATTTGACTACATGGTATACTATGATAACACAACTTGCGAAGAATGGGTTTGCAGAAGATTCAATTGATATATTTACTGAATTTAAAGAATTGGGACTGAAACCTGACGGCCAAATGTTTATTGGGGTTTTTGGGGCATGCGGTATGTTGGGAGATATTGACGAGGGAATGCTGCACTTTGAATCTATGACCAGGGATTATGGCATTGTACCAACTATGGCGCATTATGTCAGTCTAGTAGACATGATTGGCAGTATTGGGCATCTTGGTGAAGCCTTGGAATTTATTGAAAAGATGCCGCTGGAACCAAGTGTAGAGGTATGGGAGACTTTGATGAATAGTTCCAGAGTTCATGGAAACACCGAGTTGGGGGATCGTTGTGCTGAACTAGTTGAAAAATTGGATCCTTCTCGTTTGAATGAAAAATCTAAAGCTGGCCTTTTACACGTAGGAACTTCTGACTTATTAAAAAACCAAGAGCCGAACAAATTAGCAACCGAAAATTTTCGAGAAGTTCGTAGTCGAGTCCACGAATATCAAGCAGGAGATACTTCCCATCCAGAAAGCGATAAAATCTATGCTTTGCTTAGAGGTTTGAGGGTCCAAATGAAAGAAGCTGGCTATATTGCAGAGACGAAATATGTGTTGCATGACATAGACCAGGAGAGCAAAGAAGATGCTCTCCTTGGCCATAGTGAGAGACTTGCTGTTGCTAATGGTCTCCTTAACAGTTCCGCTCGTTCTCCCATTAGAATAATTAAGAATCTTCGTGCTTGTGGTGATTGTCATACTGCACTAAAGATTATTTCTGATCTTGTGGGAAGAGAACTCATCATCCGAGATGCTAAAAGGTTCCACCATTTTAAAAATGGGGTTTGCTCTTGCCGGGATTATTGGTGAACATTAACCTAGGTACTATCCACTGTCCATCTTTGATAGCTAAATAAATTCTAACTGAAGTGACCTTGATCTTTCAAAATTTGTCTTTCACTAAAATACTTGAAGAAAAAGAGACTCATGTTATGAAATTTGTATATCATAATTAAGTTCCCGCTTCAAAGTAATTAAATATCGTTCCTGCTAGCTAGATTTCATTCAATGTGTGGATTACCTAGAAATTGTTGATGATTGGCAAGATGTGTCGGTTGGCCCCTTCTGGTTGATATATATAGTTTAAGAATTAACAACCGGAAGAAACCTAATGTCGATATGCTAATGCGTTACATGTCTGCTGTAGGTACTGAAGTGCAGTTGAATGGGGTGTGTCATATGGTTGGGGCAAATAGAAGATGAGAAAAAAATTGTTTGATGTCATTTAACTTATGACCTGCCAATTGTGAACTACGCTCCATGGTTATAGTGGGTAATAACATATGATAAAACGTATTTTCAAGCTTATGCATAAAATGAATATTGATTTATATATTTGCATTTTGCAGTATGGTTGGATCAAATAATTCAATAACCAACTATCATGGCAAAATTCCTCAAGGTCCAGATCTTCCTAGTGATGCTACTGACTAGAGAAACATTAATTCAAGGAATGGGCTGACTGACCAAATAATTGTTCCTCTCATTCATGGAATGAGCTCACCAAATACTCATAATTGTTGATTTCTTAGTCGCATTTACAATCATATATTTATATTCTTAGGAACAAAATATGTTTGTGACAACAATTTTAAAATTCCTTATACGATGGAGTAAGTAAATAAATTATTGGTTACATATATATGTGACAGTTTTTGAGATAAAAAATGGAAGTTTATTTTTGCATTTTATTTATTGTACTATAAATTATTTATATTGCATTCTACAAAAATTGAGTAAACTAAATTTATCTGTACTAAGAACTCTGATGAACGAATATTTTTATTTTTTATTTTAATAAAGAGATGAAAATGAATATTGAAACTTATACTCTTTTCATCTCTTTTTCATAAGATCTTTTTGGAATATTTGTTTGTACCTTAAATATAGGAATATATACAAATTTTTAGATATAATGTTATTAATATTATCAATTTGTCTTAAAATATGAAAATAATATATAATCCTGAAAATTAAATTACCATTTTACCTTGAATTAACACTAAAATACTAAAAAAATTGGAACGAACCAGGATAAGTGCATGGGGTGCTGGATGGCGACTCCGCCCATGAATAGCGGGCTCAAAAGATCTATAATATATGTGAGAATACTTTTTAAGAGGGTGTTTGTTTCACGGTATCAAAAATTAATTTCAGGAACAATTTTCCCATGCTTAACTTTTCAATGAATAAGTTTTTCGAAAAAGTGTTTGGTTAGTATTTTAAGTTTTTAAGAATTTTTAAATTTAAGCTCTTAATTTTTTATTTATTTTATTTTTTGTAATGATAAGTGATATGATAATGCAAGGGAGATGGAACACTTATTATATTGTGTAGTAGTGGGATAACACGGTTATAAGAAAAAAGTCATGCTAATTATTGTACCCTATGTAATGTTAAGAAATTTAAAAGTAGTAAATTTTACATTGAAATAAATATAACTTATACTTTGAAAAAGTTTGATAGACATATTCTAAGACAACTTTACTATTTTTAGTTTTTTTAATTAGTGTAAGGGGTGCAATGTTTAACATTTGCCATAAAAAAAAAGTTGATTATAGTGTGTTAGAAGATTCACTCTCTCAATCTCCAACAAGCTATAACTAAATCTTAAGACCGGCCCAACGTCAAATGAGGCCTAAAACAAATTCTAAAGTTAAACATTTTTTTTAAATCTAAATTAAATTTTATTTAACATATTTTGAAGAGATGTATATTTTTTTTTAAGAGACCTTTATTTTTCTTTGAGGCATTTTTTAATGTGCATATGACTTATAAAGGCCTTTTTCTTTAGATGATTTTATTTTTCGAAAGTTTAAAATCATTGTTTAGGTTGTCTTACTCTTGGGTCAGTCCTGCTTTTGCACGAAGAATTGAATGAAAATTTTTAGTCTTCAATAAAATAAAATTCCTGATTTCTTGAGAAAATCTTCAATTCTTTCTTTTTATTTAAATAAGTTATTTTCGCATATATTTTAGTTTTCTTTATATGGTTTCATCGTCATATTGCGACATTAAGATTTGCGCTATTTTAGTGCGACGTTTATTTTCTTTCTCGTCTTTGTATGGTGTTTGTTCGATTCAAATTGACAGATTATATACTATCCAAAGACATGGATATTTCGAACATGTCGATTTCATCATATATAGACTTTGTCATACAATGTGGGTGCTGTAAATTTGTTTGCAGGCTTATTCTTTAAGTTTTTAACAATTTTAAATATATATTCAATGTATTCTATTAATTTGAAATATGGAACGATATAATATCTTTTAGTAAAAAATAAATTGTATTATACAAACGAAAAAGAAGTAAATTTTGATCTCTGAAAGTGTCACTAGCTAGTTGTCATAGTAGTTTTTAAATCAGAATAAAACATTTTAAAATCTCGGGATATTGATTTTTTCAGTCAAATTAGTCCAAAATTTAAATGGTGTTAATTATAACGATGTGTTTTTTACTTTTCTAATGTCTACATTCACAATAGATCAAAATGAAAGACAAAAAAGTGAAACACTTCATCTTCTTGAAAAAAAACATAATAAATCAATTTATTGCTCTATTTTCATTAAATAAAAGATGTATGATAATCATTTTAATCTCTAAATTTCATGGAAGTCACACATAAGCATCTGACATAGTAAAATCAAAGATAGTTAATATTCCCTCCGATCTTTTTTATAAGACGCAACTCACTATTTAGATACATTAAGACCATGTTTGGTTCGGGGTTTTTGGAGGGGAGGGGAGGTGAAATTTAATATTTTTGTGTTTGGTTCAATTTTTTAACGAGGGGAGGGGAGGGGAGGGGAGAAGTAATTTACTTTTTTATCCTTAATCTTATAAACTCAAAATAAGGATTAAACTATAATTGATACACTATGTCAAAAAAATTTAATAGATATATATAACAAAAAAAAAATATAATGAGTAGAAAACTTAATTTTTCAACAAGGATAATTTAGGACTTTAATAAAAAAAAAATAAAGATAGTTTTGTCAAATATAATTAAAAATCCCTCCCCTCCCCTCTCTTCCCCTCCCCTCCCCTCGATTGAACCAAACAGGGCCTAAATAATTGATGTATATAGTCTACAATATATTAATTATTGAATAAACAAAAAAAGTCAATTATTTTTTATAAAAAAGACTGGAGGGAGTTCTATTTCAAAATTATAGACTAATTCGACTAAATTATTCTACATCCCAAAACTTTAAAATATTTTATATTAATTTATGGATTACTACGCCAACGAGTGACACTTTCAAGAGCTAAAATGTAACCAAAATATTCACCTAAAAAAAAGTAGGCTTAAATACCCTTTTGGTCCATTAACTATTTTCAAGGTTTCAATTTGGTCCATTAACTATTTTTCGCTTCAATTTGGTCCATTAACTTTCCTCCGTTAACCAAAGTGGTCCATACCGTTAGAAAAAATTCAGAAACGTTAAGTGTTGGCTGATGTGGCATTAAGTGACTTGTGTGGCAGAAAGTGACATGGCATAATTTACGTTTTTGGGAGATTGAAGAAAAAGAACAGAACAAAGAAGCCAAGAAGAAGATCGCGATAGTAGAAGAAGAAGAAAAGCTTGCGATATCGTTGAGTAATTCGACGGGGAAGAAGAAGAAGATCGATCGCTGCCGGCGGCCAGGTATTAACCCTCAATCTATTTGCATTTTGATGTAGTATGTGGTTTAGGGATTTGTGAATAGTGACAATTTAGGGTTTCTATTTCAATTTAGGATTACTATTTACTGGTTCTGATTTGGGGTTAGTGTTTCGATTCAATGGGTTTCTGTTTACTGGTTTTGATTTTGAATGCTACTGTATGATTTTGATTCAATGATTTAGGGTATCAATTTTTGACTTGTATTGTACATAAGTTGGAAACTTAAATTTTCGTACTAACAACTGATACATGCTTTTAACCAAAAATTGAGATGCAACAAAATGACACACAACACTGATATTAGTCGTGCATGATTTGATAATATGATTTTGCTAAATTGGGAGTGATTATGTTTAAGCATTAGTAATAATAATAGTTGCTCAATTCAAGGAGATGCAAGGTAGTTTGAAAGTTAGGTGGTTTTGAATATTTTGTGCAAGGTGAGTTGTTTGATCTATTAGTCATGCATGATTTTTATTAGTCCTAGAAGTTCAGTTTCTTAACTTCTTGCATTTTAACATTAATTTCAGTTTCTGTAAAAAAAAAAAAAAACATTAAAAACATTTTGATGTGTTTTATTTCTTCTAATTTTGATAGCTTAGCATTGAAGACCACTTCTTTGATATGAAATTATGGATGCAGAATTTTTATTAGTATTTATCACAATTTATTGAAAATCCTATACGAATGTGTTCTTTATATCTGATGCAACTGTTATCCCAGCAAGCTACTCAACCACCAGCTTCTCAGACACATATTGCTTCTCAACCACCAGCTTCTCAGCCATCTGTTGCTTCTCAGCCACCAGCTTCTCAACCACATACTGCTTCTCAACCATCATCAAGTTCTCAGCCATGTAATGCATCAAAGAAGAAGGTTTCAAAGCAAAAAGCATCTGCATCTCAGCCTGAGCCTGCACAATCTCAAACTGCAAAGGATAACAACAAAAGAGAGAAGTTGCAGATTAAAAGGAAAAAATGAGTTGCACTATTATTTTGTCTTTTGAACTGATGTAATTTATGTAATTTCATGCTTTTGAACTTATAGCATTATTAGGAAACTTATGCTCATTATAGGAGCTTAAGTTAGTAAGCTTATGACAGTAATGAATTATGCTCGTTATAAGAGCTTCTGGCATTTTGTGTAACAAGTATGACTTGTAATTTTGGAAAATGGTTTGATACCATTTTCGTAATGAAGTTATAACTAATATTCAAGTATTGCTTCTCCGACAATTGTTTATAGTTTCATAACAAAATATAACATTATACAGGTGATGAATTTGATCAATTAGATCAAATGGTTGTATTCAAATTACACACACTTCATGCCCAATTTTTTTAAAATTCATAGACATTATGCTCAATTGTAACACCATTTATTATGGTCATACATGCTCAATTGTGTCCCAAATTTGACTTGAGTCGCAAATTTACATGTAAAAAATTTTAGGCATTTTAAAGGTCAATTTTAAACATAACAAATTCACCAAACAAGTAAAATTCAAAAACATTGAAACACAACACATTACAATATGCTAAATTCACCAAACAAGTTAAATCTCATTCCATAAAACCCAACACATTACAATTCATTCTCTTTCAAACTCAACACATTAACAACAACACATTACATAAATCATCAACTACAAATTCTTAATACATTAATGGATACATTAATTGATTTTTCCAAATGACAAAAACATTGTCAAGAATACAATGTTACACATAAAACAAAAAATGGCAAAAACAATTGCAATCTTCAACAATTTCTTGCTATTGACCATATTTGTCTTCATCACCCAATTATCTTCCTTTAACACTAAATTTTCAACAGAAATTGCTCTTCCACATTCATTCAATCTGCGATTTTGAGATGAAGAGCTTGACATGGTGAAGTGAAAAAATTAAATGGTAAAATTGATAGAGAAGAGAAGAAAAAGATTGATTGGAGAAGAGAAGACAAGATTAGAGGTAGATTGATGGCTTTTAATGGAATTTTGAACCCTAAAATCAATTTGGGATTTTTCCCATTCTCTTCTATCTCTTCCTTTCTCCCAAAAACGTGAATTATGCCATGTAAGATGATACATTCAGTCCCCCACTGCCACGTCAGCCAACACTTAACGTTTTTGAATTTTTTCTAACGGTTTGGACCACTTTGGTTAACGGAGGAAAGTTAATGGACCAAATTGAAGCGAAAAATAGTTAATGGACCAAATTAAAACCTTGAAAATAGTTAATGGACCAAAAGGGTATTTAAGCCAAAAAAAAGTAACTAAAATAAATAAACAGAAAAGAATCGCGTTCCCCTACCACACCTCTGGTTCTCTCATTTCCACAGCCGCACCCACCCACACAGCCGTGCTGCCAACCACGCCGGAACCACTGAACTCCGCCGCCGGAAAAATCTACTAAGTTGTCCAGGTTTTACTTTTTCTGTAATTTAATTTTTAATTTTTCTCGGGTTCTGTTGACCCGGTGGTATTGGCTTGGAACCTGAGAGTATGCTCCTCCTTATTCGCCGTTAGAGCAATGCAGTTGATAACATAGATGTAAATAGTTGTGAATAGCTACTTATTGCTAAAACCTTGTATTGTATTATATTGAATTTAATTTCGATGTTGCTTGGTTGCTTGCCTTGTATTGTGTTAGTAGAATTTTAACAATACTCAATTTTCCGCTTGTAATTGACTAGCATCGACATTTCAAATTAAAGGCGTGTTCGTTGTCCAATACGTGTTAGAGTCGGACATTGATAAATGTTATACATTCCATTTTTCTTTTTTGGAATTATTATATGTGTAAGTGTTGTGTCCGGTGTCTGTGTCTATATCAATGCTATTTTCCGCTCATTTAAGTAGAACCCTATTTAACACTTTCAACCGATTCCATAACATGTGTTTTGATAGTATTGTAGTATTTTTACTTGAATATGTATGTACATTCTCCTGCTTAGAAGAAAAAATCACATGAAGTAGCTTTTCAAATGGGCCAACCTGCCTGTTATACTGGTTAGTATATGCATGAATCATTATATGAAGAAAGCAATTGGCAGAGTAGAAAGAAACCGTAGAGTTGAAATTCACAATGTTCTTATATTTTGTTCTATGTAGTTCTTGTATGGTACAATCTCCCACTAGCCTATTTATGTGATTATCAAAATGGGAATTTTGGTTTAATCGAATCTAACATTAGTTCGTTTCGTTGAGTTTTGCTGAAACCTGTTATTTTCATTGAAAAATGCACTGAGTTTATTTTTTTTCATTTTGCTTTCTTCAGGTTATGCTAAGTCACTAATGTTGTCTTTAAAGAAAGCCTCAAAAGTTACTGTTAGTTCTATTTGGAGGTTGCACAGTGCATGTTGTTCGAACAACGTTGCGAATTGTATCAAAGGCCGTAATACGTTAAGGTCTATATCCACTGCTGCTGAAAGGTGGGATTATCAATATTCTGGTGTTTATCAAGCAGATGGTTCTTCAGGTTACAAGCAAAATCAAGCTGGCCTTTATCAGCAAAATGCGAGTGGATCTTATCGTAATAATTATCCTAGTTCAGAGCAAGTTTCTTTTGGAGATGGTCAAATTGCGGGTGGAGGACATGCAAATATCAACCAGAAAATAGTTCAAAATAATTTGGCAGAGCATAATGGAAGTGTCAATGGGGAATTTGTTCAAAGAAACTTCCAAATGCAACATAAAGTTGGGGTAAGTGTTGATAATAATTCAAGGGGCTTTGGGATGAATCCTAATGGTTCTTTTGAGAGACGTAATTGGGCACTTGAATCTGGAGAAACAATGAAGTATCCCAACAATTCAAGTAGTGTACCCAGGCCATTAGAGTATCAGGGACATCAGAAAGAGAACTTTACTCAGAACATCGGTCGTTTTCAGCAGGCACCAATTTGGAATAATCAAAATGGTCATTTTCAGCAGGCACGAAATTTAAATACTCAAAACATTGCTTATGGACAATCACAACAGAGTCTAGATGGTCGATATCCTCCAAATTTGAATACTGCACAACAACCACTGGTCGGATATCCTCTATCGAGTAATGTAAAACCTGATGGTGAATCGGTCGATGCATCTAATGGTAGTCCATATAGAGGTACACTTGAGGAGCTAGATAGTTTTTGCATGGAAGGTAAAGTGAAGGAAGCAGTTGAACTTTTGCAAGTGTTGGAAAAGCTTCATATTCATGTGGATTTGCATCGTTGTTTACAATTAATGCACCAATGTGGGAAGGCTAAGTCTCTTGAGGAGGCAAAAGCTGTACACGAACATGTTTTGCTACATTTGTCACCTCTCGAAGTCAGCACATGCAATAGAATATTGGAGATGTATTTTGAATGTGGTTCTGTAAATGATGCTGTCAATGTGTTCAAGAACATGCCTGAGCGCGATTTGACTACATGGTATACTATGATAACACAACTTGCGAAGAATGGGTTTGCAGAAGACTCAATTGATATATTTACTGAATTTAAAGAATTGGGACTGAAACCTGACAGCCAAATGTTTATTGGGGTTTTTGGTGCATGCGGTATGTTGGGAGATATTGACGAGGGAATGCTGCACTTTGAATCCATGACCAGGGACTATGGCATTGTACCAACTATGGAGCATTATGTCAGTCTAGTAGACATGATTGGCAGTATTGGGCATCTTGGTGAGGCCTTAGAATTTATTGAAAAGATGCCGTTGGAACCAAGTGTAGAGGTATGGGAGACTTTGATGAATAGTTCCAGAGTTCATGGAAACACTGAGTTGGGAGATCGTTGTGCTGAACTAGTTGAAAAATTGGATCCTTCTCGTTTGAATGAGAAATCAAAAGTTGGCCTTTTGTACGTAGAAGCTTCTGACTTAATAAAAAACAAAGAGCCGTACAAATTAGCAACCGAAAAGTTTGGAGAAGTTCGTAGTCGAATCCATGAATATCGAGCCGGAGATACTTCCCATCCAGAAAGCGATCAAATCTATGCTTTGCTTAGAGGTTTGAGGGTCCAAATGAAAGAAGCTGGCTATATTGCAGAGACGAAATATGTGTTACATGACATAGACCAGGAGGGCAAAGAAGATGCTCTCCTTGGCCACAGCGAGAGACTTGCTGTTGCTAATGGTCTCCTTAACAGTTCTGCTCGTGCTCCCATTAGAATAATTAAGAATCTCCGTGTTTGTGGTGATTGTCATACTGCACTAAAGATTATTTCTGATCTTGTGGGAAGAGAACTCATCATCCGAGATGCTAAAAGGTTCCACCATTTTAAAAATGGGCTTTGCTCTTGCCGGGATTATTGGTGAACATTAACCTAGGTACTGTCCATCTTTGATAGCTAAATAAATTCTAACCCAAGGGACCTTGATCTTTCATAATTTGTCTTTCAGGAAAATATTTGAAGAAAAAATGAACCATGTTTTGAAATTTATATATCATAATTAAGTTCCCATTACAAAGTAATTAAATATCGTTCCTGCTAGCTAGATTTCATTCAACGTGTGGATTACCTAGAAATTGTTGATGATTGGCAAGATGTGTCGGTTGGCCCCTTCTGGTTGATATATATAGTTTAAGAAGTAACTACAGGAAGAAACTTAATGTTGATATGCTAATGCGTTACACGTCTGCTGTAGGTACTGAAGTGCAGTTGAATGGGGTGTGTCATTTGGTTGGGGCAAACAGAAGATGAGAAAAAAATTGTTTGATGTCATTTAACTTGAGCAATGACCTGCCAATTATCTCTGTTATGAACCCTTAGATTTGTATGATTTAAGAATGGACTGTATACAATTTGCGGTGTTAAATGGGTATGTTGCTTTAATCTCAAATCATGTAAAATTCACTTCTTGTCACATATCAATTGCAATTTTGGATGAATCTGGTGTCATGGAAACATGGACTAAATTATTTAACATTAGGATTACATTAAGTATAGTTATTAAGTATAGTTATTATGATTTAACATTTTATTAGTTGAATGTTTTAAGTTGTTTTTATGCAAATTGGCTTGTCATCTTTTTGATGGATTTACCTATATTATATTTATATTTATTATCAAGTATAAGAGAAACATTTGTCTTGTTTTTCCAGTTTTATTCCAAATGATTCACTCTTTCCATCGCATATTGTTGTGATTTCTATTTCTATTGTATTAGTGATCAATTCTCCTTATTGAACATTCTCTATATTATGTTGAAAAAACTCATTTTGTAAACTTTTTTGATGTTCTAATCAAAGTATCAGTTTGAACTTTGAACCTTGAGGCATGAAGTTCAGTATATTCTACTTGTGATTTTGTTTTTTGTACGTTGACAAAATGACAAGCCATGTGAAATTCACCCGCATAAATCGGAAGAACCGGAGTTTGAATTCCGATTATGACATCCGACCTAACAATTTCGATATTTGTTTACAGTTGAGCTAGTATAAAATGCATAACACAATCAACCAAGATAATGACAGTTGTTGCATAAATTATGTGTTGTGAATTTGAATCTCTTGTTCAATTCAACAAGAACAAGGGGTGGAGCAAAAGTTCAATGGCAACCAAAACTAATAATTCTAACAATTGGTGTAAGCAAATTTCAATAAGCAAAATAGCAAGTAATTGTAAAATGAAAAATGAATCTCACTCTCAAAGTGTTTGTCATGTGTTTTCCAACCTTAGATTAACCTCATAACACCCAATACTTAGGTTTCATCCCCTAAGTACTCTCTCTCTGAAGAATTAAGGTGAACGCCTTAAGTTGTTCGAAAAGAAACGCCTCAAACACAACATTGTGAACTCAAGTTATATGTGGAACCAAAGCCTCTAAAACCATTGTCTATGATCTTTTACGGTCAAGGTAATTGAGATCAATTTAATAGGTTGAGCACTCCAACAAATATTTTTTCATGCGCATTAATCAAGAATTAAACCATGACTAAATAGTTAAGGGATTCAAATATTTTTTTTGGTCAAATAACTTAGTGACTAGAATTCAATCTTATAAGGTGAATAAGTTGGTGTACCAAAATTCGAACCAAAATTCCTATATATTGCATGCAATATTTCTACTAGTTGAGTTAAGCTTACGGGGACAAGAGACCCAAATATCTATCACTTGACACTTGTACAACACTATCTTGATATAAATTATGTTCTTTTTTTTTCTTTTGGATTATCATGATATAGGTACGAAGTTTTCACCGTCATTAGCAATGACTAGTCTCCAACACTTGTGAGACATATAAGGTGGGTTCTCCCCTCTCAACTGAATTATTTTGATACGCATGAGCTAGGAATCATATCATAACCACTGAATTAAGAGACCAAAGATTAACGATATTCAATAAAAATTCATAAACCGATAATTTTGATGGGTCTCAATAACATAACAAATGATTTTTAATTTCTTTAAGAATTTATATAAATTATCTATATGATATAAACTTTTGATCAAATGATAAATTTTATAAAATTCATAATCATTAATCGTTATCGTTATGTGTTATTCACAAGTAATATACTCGTCATACTAGAGTTATTCACACTTGACGTTTAGACAACAAGTGTGGTGACTAACTATCGAATAATAGTATATCTTCAATTGTTTGAAATTTGATTGTTTTAGAGATACCTCCTAATGATCTTCAAAATCTATTTTGTGATGATACTTCTAGCCTAGAAAGGTGTGTTTAAGTCCTTAGTTTTTATTTTTGCGTTTGCATTCTCTTTGAGTCCTGGACCCTCTACTATACCAAAAGAACATTCTAGCAATCAGACAACTTTTGACAACAAAAAACAGTTTTAAAAAATCTATAATTACTTTTTTTGAGAGAAAAAAAAATCTATAATTAATTACTCCAGAATTAGTTTATTGCTTAATATGATGATATCCCCCATTGTACCAACCTACATCATCCTCAATCACTTTTTTTTTTTGACCGCATCATCCTCAATTAGTACTAGGTTTTTTTTCTTCCAATTTTAATATCTATATAAACCCTTTACGATTTTTATTTTATTTTTAAAGGAATTTACATTTTTTTGACTAAGAATTTAATTAAAAAAAATTGTTACAAAGGGAATTTAAGATTTTATCTTCTTCTTTTTTTGGTAAACCATTTTTTTTCTTTTTTTATAAAATTAAACAATGAAATCAATCAAGATTCAATAATAATCAGATACATATTAAAAAAAAAATCAAATGAATCAAAAAAAACTGAATTAAATAAGATTCTATCTAATCCTTAAGTAAATCTTAACAAACAAAATAAAAAGCCAAACAAACATCTTATCTTCTTCTTCTTCTTCTTTTTTTCTTTTTTATTTATTTTTTATCATTACCTTAATTAAAAAAAAATTGTTGACAAAACCTTAATTAAAAAACTTCTAATTAAGTCATAAAATTCAAAATAAAAAAGATAAAAAAAAGATAAGTGGACCCCACATATTCATCTTCAATAAATAAAGCCACATTCTCGTCTTTTCTCTTCACGCCGTTTTTCTAACTCAATCCTCTCTGTAATCCACACTCTCAAATTTTCACTCTTCCAAATTCATCATTCTCAAATTTCATCTTCCAAACCCTAATTCCCCAAAATACAAACCCTAATTCTCATCAATGGAGAATCAATCCTTCACTTCTCATCCCAATTCCAATGATTCTTCCCCTAGCTCCCGCGAATTCCTCGAAAACGATCACCGTTCATCCTTCGACGAACCACCACCACCACAACCACCACAACCACCGTCAATTTCCAGCAGAGTTAAACTAATGTGTAGCTACGGTGGAAAAATTCAACCTAGGTTACATGATCATCACTTTACTTACTTCGGCGGCGACACCAAAATCATCGCCGTCGATCGTTCCGTGAAGTTAACGACACTTGTCAACAAGCTCTCAACAATGGCGAATTGTGATGTTTGTTTCAAGTATCAACTACCTGGTGAAGATCTTGACGCTTTGATCTCGGTTTGTAACGATGAAGATCTTGATCATATGATGGTCGAGTACGATCGATTGTGTCGCGTTTCGGTTAAACCTGCTAGGTTGAGATTGTTCCTTTTTCCGGCACCGGTAGTCAAGATTAAGAACGACGAGAACGAGGAAGAGGAAGACGGAGATTGCTCTTCCGTCTCCGCTGTGATTCTCGCCGCCGTGGAAGATACTAAATCGGAAGGACAGTGGTTCATCGACGCGCTGAATTCTGCTAATGTTCCACCGTTGGAGGAATCTCCTCCGCCGCCTCCGACGCTGAATCCAGATTATCTGTTCGGATTAGATAAGCCGTACACCACCGATGATACTCCGGTGACGGAGTTTCCGGTAACTGTTCCGGATTTTGCGGCGGAGGATAAGGAATGTGGGACCGAGACGGTTAAAGAAACTGAGATTACGGAGTTTGTTGTGAATATTGAACAGGAAGTGAAAATTGTTGACGGAGAAAACGGAGGAATTAACGGTGGTTTTGACTGTAACAGTATTGCTGAAGAAAACGCGGAAAAAGTGATTCCGTTAGTTACTAATGATGAACCTGAACCTGTTCAGAATCAAATCCAAACCGGTTTGTTTCAGGTTCAGATACCTGAACCGGTACCGGTTCAGTCATTGTATTCTCCTGTAAGGCATCATAATGTGGTTCCTGGGGGTGGTTACAACTCAATTGGTGGTTATCGTAATGAACCGGTTCCGGTTTATTTGATTCAAACAGCTTCAGGATTGTATCAAGCGGTTAGGCCGGTAACTGGACCTTCGGGTCAACCGGTTTATTTTGCGTATGCGCAAATTGTGAACAAGTTTGATTACAATGGTGTGGTTTCTGAGCATGGTGGTTATTCAAGTGGGTCTTATTTCCCAGACAGATCAGCTTTGCCGTCGGCAGCGGCTCCTGGTGGTGGTGGTGACGGATGGAATTGACGGACAGCGAGGGTGGGCGGTTTTCGGGTGAAGTACATTGCATGTAAAGTCATTCATTCATTCAATCATCATTAAAAACAAAACAAAAAAGGCATTCATTCATTCATTTTATTTGTTTTGAAGTATAGTAATAGTAATGGTGGTGGAGTTTTTTTTTTTTTTTTTTTGGATTAGTTGGAATATTGGTGTTAAGAAGATTGATTCTTGTTGATAGGTGCGTGCATATTCGAATTTCGAAAGGATTTAAAAATTGTTTTGAAGTGGATTCTGATTGATTAGTATATTGATTTGTTTTACTTTTTAATCATGCGTTTGTCTCCTTTTATTCTTGCATGGATTATCACTGTTCAATTTCTCATTTATTAAATTATTTATTTAAATTTTGCCGGACTCTTTGAAATTGGTCTTTAATATTAAATTTATGGATATCTGAAAAAGTAGAAGATTTTATTAATACGGCTAATTAATTCTTTTTTATTTTTGTTACAATATAAGCGGACAAAGTCTAAAAAAAAAGAAACTACGAAATTACATAAACATACTTAGGCTAACATATAAACTTTAGAAAAATCAGTAAAGATCATAGGATGATGTTCCAAAGTTAAAACATAAAAAAATCATGCACAAGATTATAATAGTTTTTTTTTTTTTTGACACAGTTATAATAGATAGTTAACCCGCGTTTTTGTTGTCTTCCTGCCACGGATGCATAATTTAATTCTTATATTTTAATTACAATTAGTGCCCGTTTGTTATATCTTTTTTTAGAAAATAATCACATTTTTAAAAACTAATCACTTTTAAGAAAATAACATCTGTTTGTTATAGCTTTTAAAAATAATCAGAATCTAAAAATAATCTAAAAACTGCTAAAAATCTGAAGCTGATATTAGTAGCTTATTTTTATAAATTTTTTTAGAGGAGAGAGAAAATAAGTGTCAAAAAATTTCAGACAAAAATATCCTTAATATTATTCTAATATTCCAATAATATCCTAATTAGAATTTATAGGATTAGTTTGTTATTTTTATAAGATAAGATTTAGAAATTTGTTTTATTTGTAGCTATATATATAAAGTCATATGACCATAATAAAAAACAAGAACTTGAGTATTTTTCATATATTTATTTTATATGATATATTATATTTGGATAATTCTACTTTATGGTAATTTTATGATGCAAAATCACTTTTATATAGTTTTATCCAAACAAATTAAAGATTAATTTTTTATAAAAAATAATTTTTTTACTGGTAAACAAACACAAAGTAGCTTCTGATTTTTTGTAAAATATCTAAAAAATAATCTCTAAATTATTTAATGTCAAAATCACTTATATTTTAATCTATAACAAACGGGCCCTTAATTAAGATCTTTTATTAAATTATCAAAAAAAAAAATCTTATATTAAAAAAAACTTAAATATCACCTAATAAGTGTGGGTGAGTTTATTGATGGTTTTATCATATCGTCTATACAAAAAAAAGTACATAATAAATTTGAGGGTGGTTCATTGAATCTAACAATTTAATGTAAACTATTAACTCTCGTCAATTATGTCATTACTAATTGCATAATATGAAGAGAGTTAGAGTAACATCTAAGTAAAATTGACCCAACATTAAAGCTCTGTTTGGTTTGAAGTTTTTGGTGGAGAGAGGAGGGGAGATGATATTTTAAATTTTAATATTTGGTTCAACTTTTTAACGAGGGGAGTGTAGGATATGTGAGTTTACTCTTAGGGTCTGTTTGAATTGATGGAATGCGGTGGGATGAGATGGGATGAAATGGAATATGTTTATGTTCCATTGTTTGGTTTTGTAAATAATGAATGAGATGTGATTATATGTGATGAAACTCATTCCTTCCAATACCACCCATTCATCCAATTTTTTATTCCGCCCAATTTGGGGTATGTGCAATGGAATGAAATAAATTAATAATATAAATACAATTTTATCCCTATTTGTTTTATTATTTTTTTTGAAAGGCAAATAAAATAAAATAAAAATAATTTGTTATTAAACTTTTTTTCTTCCCTCTCTCTCGTTCTCTTCTTCTGTAACCAATTTTATTTTTTTGGTACAAACAAATTTAATATTAGTTATTTTCCCTCCCTAATCTTCTTTTCTTCTGCAACCAATTTTATTTTTACAAACCAATTTTATTATTCTTGTTATTATATTAGTATATGAAAAAGAATTCACATCATATATACTCTTCGTCTCCTCTTCTTCTCTTCGTTTTTTATTAAATTAGTACTACTATTTGGTATGACAATATATTTATTTTAATATATGATAATACATTTTTTTACCAATAAGATAGTTTTTTTTTGTAGAATAAGATAGTGGCTTTGGCTATTTGTCGATCTTTTTTCTCTATTAATTTGGTAGTTTATGTTCAATTACGAGTGTTATTATGGTTTGGACAATGAATTAGTAATGAAATATGTGAAATTTATTGGTTGAATTGAGTAGAAAATGTATGATATTAAAATTTTATAAATAAAGGGTAGGTATAATTGGAATAAAAAAGATATAATTCATTTCATTCCGTTCACTTTCCAAACAATGGAGTGGGAAACTTGTTCCGCTCCATTATAAAATATCCAAACAATGGAATGGAATATATGTTCCGTTCTGTTCCATTCCATTCCATTCCACTCCGCTCCATTCTATACCATCAATCCAAACAGACCCATAATCTTATAAACTCAAAATAAGAATTAAATTATGATTGATATATTACGTCAAAAAAAATCTAATAAATATATGAACAAACAAAAATCTAATGAGTAACTAACCTAAATTTTTTTGTTGTAAATAAAAACCCTAAATTTTTAATATTTCAATAAGGATAATTTAGAATTTTAATTAGAAAGTGAGAGTAATTTTGTCAACATAATAAATTATTTTTTATTTCACTTTACCTCTTTAAAAATTTCTCCCCTCACCTTCCTCTCGCTTGAACCAAATAAGGCCTTAGGCCTAAAGCAAACTTCAAAAGTGAGACCTTTTAGTTTTAAAAAATATTATTTTTTTAGTCGGGTAACAATGGCTAAAATTTCATCTCTTTGTGTAAAAAAAAAAATCATCCCTTATAGATGAATAACTAGGCATAACAGTTAAGTTTGTGTTTGTCAAAACTGGGCATACAAGTGTTCAAACATCGGTCACTGCACATACGTGCAATATATCATACCAATTGAGTTAAACTCACAAGACAAAAAAATAATATATTATTAAAATGATTTTATTTTTTGAAAAAAAAAACATTTATTAAATTATCAAATCAACTTGTAACCATGATTTTATTTTTCGATTATATTCATTGTGTTTGTTTGCAATTTATTTTAAAAATATATTGAATTTAAATAGTTCTACAGGATCCGTACATCACACAGGTGAAAGTCTAGTTATTGTAAAAGACGCGGAGCCTCTCTTTCACTTTGGAACCTATGTAAGTAATTGTTTATAAAATATAAAATGTGTTGTTTATTATACAAAAACTAGTGCATGAGATGCACTACATAACATGACCTTTAAAAAAATGATTGGCTTGAGACACTAAATAAGTTAGGCTATAGGCCCGTGTAGGTTAGCTTGACCTTTTTTTATCTTATTTATGGGGTTAAAATATAATTGAATAATTGTAAAACTTAAAGAGTTTAAATCGCACAATTAAAATTTAAAAGACAAAAAGCGCCTAAATGTAAAATTTGAGTGGACAAAACTGTATTTAAAGACAATTTTGAATGACTTTGATGATTTGAGGAGGTAATGTAGTTTTTAAATCAGCTACAATATATCTATCATTAGTCCATAAAGTCATTGATTTTGAGGCATAACTCTAGTAAATATATCGTTAATCATATCACATAGCAAATGCTTAAGAACCAACATTTCTTTATCAAGAAACAATTTACCCTCATTAAAATATACGTCTTCATGTAAAGAAACTCAACTTATTTTCGATTGAAATAAACTTCATAGTTCATAGTAATTTACCAAGTAACACATGCATTATTTTGAAGATGAACATCCAATTCACCCAATTTACACAATAAAGTCATGGATCTAAGCTTAATAATAAAGTCATGGTTTACTTTCCTGTTTTTTGCTGCAACATTTTTTAGATGTTAGCCTCAAAAGCACATTTTTACTTAATTTTTGTCTCACATTGTTACACAATCGCCATAAGCCATTAACAATGTGTGGTTGGATGATAAAATATTTGCTTAAATTTTAAATGAAAAAACAACAAATTAAATTTATTGTCTGTGTTATTCTAAAGGGTGGGATCTAAATATTTAAAAAACAAAATAAAAAAGGTGGGATCAAAATAATTAACTCTTTTGTATATACGCAATACACATCATGATGATGTTGGTCTTTTTTTTTTTTTTTTTTTTTGATAATCGAGGATGTTGGTCGTTATACCGTCATGAGCAATGAGATTATGATAATTGGTAGCTAAAATTGGTAAATTATAACCAATTATAAAGACATTTGTCTTGAGTAAGAAAGAGTTTAAAAGTTTTCTGGCTTGAGCTTAATTCAGAGAGTTAGTAGGAACATCACATTTTAATGTGCAAATTAGTATGATATTTTATCATAAAAATATTAGTTACAAAAATAAAAAGTTAACGTGAGTTTAATCTAGTTAGTAGGGACATTGTTTTATATGTAGAAGTCGATATTTGAACCTCAAACACTCTAATTATTTATCTTTAAAGGTGAAATTTTAACCACTAAACTATATATATATATATATATATATATATATATATATATATATATATATATATATATATATATATACGGAAAAAAAAAGTAACCACTCCGTTCTTTTTTAAGTGTCTAAAGACGAAAGTTTTAACATTTCTATTTAACCGTAGCTTTTGTATTTTAAGAGTATAATTTGACAATCATACCTTTTGTCAATTACTCTTATCTTTTCCAATAAAACTAATTAATGCTATATATTTGGAAAACTAAAGTTTTTTTTTTAAAAGTTTGTTTTTTTTTCAAAACTAAGTTTGTGTGTTGCTATATTCAAATTTAAACAAAATTTTGTTACATATAATAGTTGTTCTTGAAGAGTTAAAATTTTATAAATAAGATGAATAATGAATGTTAAAAATTCTAAGAGATGTGCACAATATTTAGAAAATTGACAATTATTGTTTGTTATGAGAAAAAATATCGTAAGGTAAGTAACAATTGTTTGTTGCGAGAGAAAAGATCGTAACATAACATATTAAATTTATTGTAAATAGAAATTGTGAGAAAAAAATACGTAAATTTATTGGAGGATTTAAATGAACGTATAATAGTAAAAAAAGTACAATTTAATTTGGTGTTACTATTGCAAAAAGGCAGGAACGGAGAGAGATTATTGTTCTTTTTTTACCAAATTAAAATTAATAAAAAAAATTTGTGACAAATTAATAGATTATTGTGACTAACGGTGTATCACTACATTTGTATGTTAAAAAACAAATGTATGTGTCGCTCCTAGAAAAGATTCTAAATACACCAAGGTGCCCTTGAAAGTTGAAAGGCATCCATACTTCTACACTTCTAGCAATATTTGATAAAAATGTGTGATATATGGTAATTGTTATTAAAGTCCAACATACTTTTTTTATGGTCGAATATATTTAAGATTTAAGGGTAACTCGATCACATTGAATACCAAGCTGCATTATATGAGCGAGATTTCGTCTTTATAGCCAAGATAAATACTCCATATAAAGAACGCTCGCATGGTAGTACTATTCTCAATTTCACTCACTATATGAGACCTACAACGTAGCAAACCACTATCCATGCACACCCTCATTTGTCTATAAATACAATGGTGATTTACACTTTAATTCTATTCCTTTCGCATATTGATTTGAGCCTTGAAGTGTTAATTTTTTTCACAAGCACCTCTGTCTTTGATCATAAAAGTCAATTCCACCACTATAACTCGACAGAGGAGCTAACTGTTCTGCCTGTTCGGAACAATAATTATAATAATTGAACGTATCAAAATTACAAATACTTTCATAAGTATAATTTTTTTTTGGCATTTTGTTTATTAAATATATTTTTAGGATGTCAACTACGTTCTTCGTAAATTTGAGATTCGTATATCTTACAAAATAAAGGAAAAAATTTATACTCCCTCCGTCCTTAAATATAAGACCCCGTTTGACCACTGCACGTACGCCAACGCATAATTTTGATTACAAATATATTTAACTATTTAGTAGTAAAAATTATAAAAATTTGATATTTTGAAAGTATTCATCAAAACAAATCAAACAAGATCTTATATATGCTAATATTTACATCTATATATTATTAAAAAAATACGGTCAAAATATGATAAATGAATAGTACAATTTTGTCAAACGGGGTCTTATAAAAAGGGACGGAGGGAGTAAAATCTAGAATTTGAATTGTACTTTAAATTGACTCGAAAATTTCAACAAATAAACATATTTTTAAAATTTAACTCTTGTCAAGAAGCAATTTCTCAACTTGGCAATAAAACCCAAACCCATGAGAACCCGAATGCCCCGCCCCAATTTTGACGGAAAAAATCCGAGTTGACTGGGTTTGAGTTTGGGTTTGAGTTTTTCCCGATTTTTTAAGACGGGTATGGGGCAGGTAACAGGAATATTGATATCCACCCCAAACCCATCCCCGAACCCGCCCCGTTGATATTAAAATTATATTTTATATTTTCTAAATTAGAAATCTTTATACAAATTCTCAAATTTCATTCATATATTTATTTTTATATATAACTTTAGTATTAAACGAGTCATTTTATCTATTTTATGTTTTAATTAAAAACTTAGTTTTGCGTTGTTGACTTTTTTTAAATTAAAAAAACGAAAACGCAACACAATTTTATGTAGAGGTAAGATGAAACGGGGATACCCAAAATCCGTTGGAGTTACCCGAACCCCGTTGAGTATGAGTTTGGGGTTTCAATTTTTATCCCCGATAAAAAAAGAGACGGGTTTAAAGATACCCAAATTTTATAAGTTTAGGTTTGGGAAAAGCAAAATCCGTCCCCGCCCCGCCCCATTGCCATGCCTAGCAATTTCTCCCTTCATTTCCGTTATCTAGTTTCAAACTCCAGTTTTGTACCTCAAAAAGTAAACCACATTAGCAAGTAGGATGAACAAAATATTTAACCTCTTTGATTGGATAAACCTTTTGCGTAGAATTAAGAATCTATAATGAGACAAGAAGAAGATCATGACCTTTCATGTAACTGTTAGCTCAATTGCATATTAAACTTCATCAATGGTCATTTTTGTATGTAACATCCATTTAGAGTTCATCATATATATAGACCACATTGTTCCCTTTAACTCTGCAAGAAGATGAGTTTCACTCCTTTATTTATTAGAATGTATGTTCTATTTATTTTATTTCATTATTTGTGCGTGACTTTTATTAACAATGTAGTGTTACTTGATATGCTTTGAATTTTGATAAATTTCTTTATATTGCATATAAATGTCCACTATAAAAAAATAATATGAAATGATAGTTCACAATGTAATAAAAAACCAACGAATAAAGAACACTAACTACAATAATTCTTTTTTGGTTTTTACTTTCAGGTTAAGAGAAAGAAGTATAGTTTAGAATTTAAGACGAGTTCTGACATCAAGTATTAGTAATTATTGGATCATCTAACGTTTGATTAACTACAATAACGAACTTAGATGAGAATAATAGTGAAAAGTTGAAGAATTAAATACATTTTAATACATTTTCACAAGTGCTAAAAAATAAAATAATATACTATTATTTTTTTTGGTAATGAAAATAATATACTATTATGTAAAAGTGTGAAGATATTTTATATAGTTTTTTTTACAAAATTTTATATTGTTACTATGTATAAATCAATCTATATCTATTAGTTTGATTTAATATTTAAAAATTTATTTATTGGTGTGGTGTTGTCAAAAAAAGAACGTGTGGTGTTGCTTCCAAAACAGATATTAATTGATGTCTATAGTGGTGTGGTGTGTGACTGACTATGTGTGCTTGATAACTTAATTAAAAATAAAAAATTAAATTTGACTGTATAACAAAAATTATTTTAAATTTCTTTTTATAAATTAAGAGAATGATTTTGGTATTCAAACACTTAATTAAATATTTATGTTAGAGATTTTAACTTAATGAAAATCACAATTTTAAAAAAAATTATCTCTAAAAAATATTTTTTTGAAAAGGTATTTCAAATTGCATTTTTAAGAATTTTTTTTGAAATTTTAAGATGCAAAAAAATTTGTAATAAAATGATAAAATACTTAAAACGATATTTTAAGATAAACTATTCAAATCAAATTTTCATTTGAAGTTTTATAATTTTTTTTTAATAAAAGCTAAATCAAACACACATATGGTTGAAATATTTTTTTTTTTGTAAAAACACAGTAGAGACTTGAGCCACTCGCATAAAATCGATTCCCTACGAAATCGATTATCTACAGTCAGGTTTTCATTCCATTTTAACATTTTGATCGAAATCAGAGAGTTACAACCAGAGATTTATATAGGATGACAAAATAGATTGGACTTGTTGTAAAAAAAAAAATATAGACTGGACTTGTTGGGCCGACTTATTTAGCCTACTACTTTTGGAAAATTTTGACTGTATAACAAAAATTATTTTAAATTCATCTTTTTATAAATTAAGAGAGTGATTTTGGTATTCAAAAACTTAAATAAAATGACAAAATAGATTGGACTTTTTGTAAATAAAAAATAGATTGGATTTGTTAGGCCAACTTATTTAACCTACTACTTTTGGAAAATTTTGGCCTAAATAACAAAAATTATTTATTTTAAATTCATCTTTTTATAAATTTGAGAGTGATTTTTGTATTCAAAAACTTAAATAGAATGACAAAAATAGATTGGACTTGTTGGGCCGAATTATTTAGCCTACTACTTTTGGAAAATTTTTCTCCCCCCCCCCCCCCCCCAAATTTATCTAATACCCCATAAAATATAAAATTATCCTTAAAGTTCATGTGAGAATACCGTTCGGATTGTACGAACTGAACTTTCAAAAAAAGAAATTTAGAAAACAGAACTCGAACATGTTTTAAGTTGAAGTTTGGATTCTACGATCCGAAACTGTTCCTTCACATACATAGAAATGCTGAAAGCAATATCATTTCATCTTTGTTGAGTTTTTAGGACATTGAGTTCGGAGGACTCGCGAGTGGTGGAAATAGTAGCACCTTTTATTTTTTTGTTTTCACTTTGTGGCTTTTAGTGGTTTTTTACTCTACGGTTCTTAAGAAAAAAGACCACAGTAGTCTAAAATTCGGAACGAATTTTATTATCAAATAATTTCAATCTCCTCCTAAATATAGTTGTGAGATCGAACGATGAACCTCTTAAATAATTGTCCTATTCATTTTAATAAACTTGGCAAGTGGCAACTTTTTTTCATTACATTACAATTAAATTTAAACAAAAAGCCGTCTTTTCCGGTGCTCCAATCCAAATCCAAAATTCAAACATATATCAAAATCATCACCAACAAAAAATTTAAAATTCCAAATTTTCAACTTTCAATTTCAAACCACCTTTCACATTTATCTTTTTCATTTTTCAAATATTTTTAATTTATTTTCTCACCTGCTAATCCACTTTCCTTTCTCACTCATCCAACACTTCCCTTTCCCCTTTCCTTCATTTCCTTCCAAACAACAACTTATTCTAATCAAATTTAATCAATTAGTTTAATCAAATTTAATAATTTCATTAATCGCTGTTAAAGTTAGAAGCTTAGTATTTTAATTTTATAAAGTTTATATATATAGTGAGTGAAATGATTATAAGCTATAGTTGTTAATTAATTAGAAGAAGAAAAAAACGAAAGCATGGTGTTAAGGAAAGTAGGTAAATATGAAATTGGAAGAACCATTGGTGAAGGAACATTCGCGAAGGTTAAATTCGCTCAGAATACTGAAACTGGTGAAAGTGTTGCTATGAAAGTGCTCGATCGTAGCACTATCATCAAGCATAAAATGGCTGATCAGGTATTCTTTTTCTTCTCAATTTTTTTATTTTTAGTTATTTTAATGTGTTTTTGCTATATATGCTGGTGATGTAGATGATAGATACTTTATCTGGTTACGATTATAAGCAAAATTTCACTTTTAGATTAATTGAATAAATGATGTAGTGATGTTGACATCCCTGTGAGCTTAGCGCAGTTGGAAGGGACATTGTATTTTATATGCAGGGACTGAAATTTATAGCCACGAGACTAGTTGAGAAAAAAGAAAAAAAGAATATCTGATGTAGACTAGATATGTTAGTTATTCAATGAATCTGAAACGTGAGGTTTTGGTTATAATTATGGTAGGAGGGAGTATATAATCTAAGAAAAGTGTAGTTTGAATTTGAATGTGTTTGGTTTGTGGAGGTTTAGGATTGATTTTGTTTCATGTAGAATATGACTTTAGTTAGTAAAACTGTGACGGTGAGTTTGGCAGAATCATAGTGTCAGTGTTGGTAAAACTCATAAGTGATCTTAACAAAAGCTACCGTTAATTGAACAAAAGCTGCATTTTGGAGCTTTAATAAAATCACGATTCCACCTTAAGTTAACCAAAGTCACCATTAATTTAAACATGCATTATGGTCATTGTGTTTCTGACTCCAAATCTAGAGTGTGATAATATGTAGCTTTTTGTTGGATTGAAATTTTTTCCTGGTGTTTTAGTATAGATTTGGTTTTAAAGTAAAAATATTTAACTCATGAATCAGTTTAATTTAAGCTCAGTTGTAGTCAAATGAGTTTTATTAAAAATCACATTTACCAAATGATTGGTCAAACATCTTAAAATTGGGGTTGGACTGACTTGTAACGTGATGACTGACCAAACTTTATACGTACTTATTTAAGCCGTATGTCTACTCTAGGCAATGTGAAACTAAACCTACTCCTCACACTCAACACAATGAAGGTGTTGGAGGCTACAATGGCAAACCAAATGCTGCAATTAGGCGGCTAGGGGCAGACCACAATTAAAGTGGAATTTTCAACACATGCAATGCTGCAAATGCAGTGTGTTTTCGCTGCTTCAATTCCTGGTTACTTCTCATAATAAGTTAAATTGAATATTGCACGTGGTTATATGGAGTTTTGGTGTGTTTAGTAATATTATTAAGATGCGTTGTGGATTTTAGTCTCTTTAATTCTGAGTGATGATAAATGTTTTGATTGGATTAGCATCCCAGTGAGTGAGTGAGTGTGTGGAATTTAATATGTTTATTTTGGCTTGGATTTCTTCCTTTTTAACATACAAAAGGTTTGATGGTTACTATATTTGTGATTGCTTGGATTTCTATTTTCATATTGTGTTTGATATTTATTTGTTTGTTTGTTTTAATTTAATGCAGATCAAGAGGGAGATTTCTATTATGAAGCTAGTCAGACATCCATATGTTGTTCGCCTTCATGAGGTATGTGATATTTTATTGGTTGTAGATCTTGTTTCTTTCTCCGTTCTTAAAGGTTGTTCAGGGTCCGTTTCACTTCTGGTCTGAAATTAATCACTTTTCTCCAATTCATGATGAATATGCGTGAAGGGTGAAATAAGGTTAACTGGTAAGTTTCGGAAGTCTTTTCAGGATAGTAAAGCAAAATCAAAGTTATAAAATTTATGGTTCTTTGACTGTATGGAGAGAGGAACAGTATTGGATAAATCATTTTAAAATTTGACTTAGTTTTGAATTTTCCGTTTCTCTTATTTTTACATTATTATCCTTCAAAATGAATGTTTTAGAAAAACCTACTCAATATTGATAAATGTTTATATCTTGTTTGTTGTTACTGTTCTCAAGTTTTCATTCTGTTTTAAAATATTGTTTGCTGCAGGTTCTGGCAAGCCGCACTAAGATTTATATCATATTGGAGTTCATCACTGGTGGTGAATTGTTTGATAAAATTGTGAGTATCTCAAGATGGATCAAAGATATTTCGTTAAGCTTCAATCATGCTTTTTATAAGCACTGTTCTTGTTGTTGAAGATATAATGTGGATAATAATGGTGCAGGTACACCACGGGCGTCTTAGTGAAGCTGAAGCTAGGAGATACTTCCAACAGCTTATTGATGGTGTAGACTATTGCCACAGTAAGGGAGTTTATCATAGAGATTTGAAGGTTTGCATTTACTGGAACTTGGAATGCTTTCTTCATTCATATCATGGTTTCTTCTAAAAGCTTTTATTTTTTCCTTTTGCAGCCAGAAAACCTTTTACTTGATTCACTAGGAAATATGAAGATTTCAGATTTTGGTTTGAGTGCTTTGCCAGAACCAGTGAGATTTTTAGCAAATAGTTCAAGTTTGACTTAAATCGATGTAGATAAAATTATATATAGGTTTTAAATACTAGACAAATGCTTAAATTTGTGAATTTTTTTATTTTTATAGGGGGTTAGTATGCTGCGGACAACATGCGGAACTCCTAATTATGTAGCTCCTGAGGTAATATTTGTGTGGCTTACTGCTCTATTAATATGATTTTATACCAACTTCAGCTTCTTACTATGCTAGTATTCGGGCTTCTGCATTTGACATTTATATTTGTGATCTCAGGTACTCAGTCACAAGGGTTATAATGGTGCTCCAGCGGATGTTTGGTCCTGTGGTGTTATCCTCTATGTTCTAATGGCTGGGTATCTTCCCTTTGACGAGCTTGATCTAACCACCTTATACAGTAAGGCATGGATTTTGACATGTCAAATCTGCAATTTTCTGTATAGTAGAGGGGTTCCCTTGTGTTGAATATTTGTTTGATATCTATTTATCTTTCTTTTGCATATAATGGCAGAGAATAATGTCACTTGCATTATTTAAGAGGCGTCAAAAGGCTCGTGATTAGTTCAAAAGACAATTTAGATTTTTATTAATGGTGTTGATTTTTTCTTACTTCCTTCCAGATTGAGAGAGCAGAGTTTTCATGTCCTGCTTGGTTTCCTGTGGGAGCAAAATCTTTGATTCAGAGAATTTTGGACCCAAACCCTGAACATGTAAGAATTTTCTTTGCAGAACAAGAATTTTGTATCAATCTCTAAAGAGGCTTTAGATGCGGCCTCTCACTATCCATCAATTTATAACTAATGCTGTCTGAGCTCGGAGGCAGAAATTGAATGGGGTTCCTGTGGTTGACATGATTCATGTTGCATCACTAGGCATCTAGAAAGTCAAGGAGTGTCATGATATATTGATATGTAGTTGTCAATCTCAGTTATGAACTAGTATATGACTCCTTTGTTATTAAAAAAAAAACTAATGAAAAAATCAATTGATCAGACCTAGCAATATTGGTGGCTTTTCTGTTGTCGCGTGAGTCATTTAGATTTTAGATATCAAATCATAGACACGAGGATAAATTTCTTTCCTCAGTAGAAATAAGGATGTTTACTGTTTTTGTTGTCTCTTAGATTATTTGAAAGACATCTTATAATATCATGATCTTAATTTTAGAGTATCGTGTTTCCTCGTTTCTTCTTTATTTAGAACCTATATCTTCCACATGGTATTATAATCTAGGTTAAAATAGACTTTTGGTCCTTTATCTTAATTTATTTTATGTTGGATAGAACAAATGTTAGTATGTTAGTTGTTATGTTAGTTTTTTCTCCTTCACTTTGGTATGAACCTCGGTCCGTATTTTATTTTAAGTTTCGGTTTGGTCCTTTAACTTTTAACTTATCTTACTTTTTATTTTAATTTGATCCCTTAACTTTGAGAAGATTCAATTGGGTCTGATTTGATCTTGTCTTGTATTTTTTGTTTTGAAATGTTCCCTTATTGTGTAATAGTTAAAGTAACATTGTTCCTTTTTTGTGCCGAAATGACATGTTATTTTACTAAAGGTAATATCAATTTGGTCAGTTTCTAACACAATCTATACATAAAGGACTACATTGAAACCTAAAATAATGATAAAGGATCCAATTCAAACCCTTCAAAGTTATACGACTGAACTAAAGCTAAAAAATGCGATAAGAGACCACAGATGTATTATTTCAGCCTAGAATCTATCATAGTTCTTATATTGGGTCACTCATAGACGTCCGCCGTCCGGTCTTGCAAATTTCTGGGTTGTTCTAGCATAATATCTCAAATTTTAAGGAGAGTTAGTCTGATGTTATGGTTCTGACTACACTAATCTCATGGGTTTGAAACCTAAAAGTTGTCTATTTCATCAATTATGCTTCACCAAATACTTGTTGTATATTGATCATTTGCTAACAGTATTGGTTCCGCTAATATTGTTGAACTGAACATGCACTATTCGTCCTTGCAGTTCAAGGATTTATTCCGTTTTATGTTGTGGAGATTGTTTTAGTTTACATATGATTAATATAATATTTTAATATCTACTGGCTAGTGGGTATGAATTGTATGATATATTTTTCATTGCAATACTTAAAACTGTCTTTCTCATTCTCATCCATGTTTGTTTATGTGCATGTTAAATTCAGCGTATAACCATTGAGCAGATTAGAAGTGATGAGTGGTTCCAAAAAAACTATGTTCCTGTCCATCTCCTCGAGTATGAAGATGTAAATCTGGATGATATTAATGCTGCATTTGACAGTGCTGAGGAGGTCTGTTTATTTTTTAATTCTGCATTTGGTGTAGTTGCATTGTAATATTAGAATGTTTTGCACTTGAGCTAATTAACCTCAACTTTTCAAAATGTAACTAATAAGCTTTCATCATTTGAATAGATTTGACACTGTGAATGCCATGTCCTCATATCTACCTTAATAATTTTGGAGTAGTTCACAAAATAAGAAAAACAATGGTTATTGGTTATTAATAACAAAATCAAAGGTTAATTATTAATAACACTGATCAGTAATGTGGACATATTGGTTATTTTGTCATTGAAGGATCCGAGGGCTAATCCGCAATATGAGATCGAGGACACGGGTCCTCTAATTCTTAATGCATTTGACATGATAATGTTATCTCAAGGCTTAAACCTTGCAACAATCTTCGATCGTGGAGAGGTATTTTATTATTACATAATTACATTGTTGTTTGTTTGATATTTTATGACTCAATGATCATGTGTGCAAATAGTCAAACAACTGCCCGTTTAACATGGTTTGCTAATGCTATGATAAAATGCATAACTGAACTCCCATATTATGTCATTATCTTAAGGACACGATGAAGTACCAAACGCGCTTCATTACTCAAAAGCCAGCAAAAGTGGTTTTATCAAGTATGGAAGTTGTGGCACAATCAATGGGATTTAAGACGCATATTCGTAACTATAAGGTTGGTAGCCTGTAAAATACGCATGGTAAATTGCTTTATCATTTTCCTGCTTTCACAACCTTCCACCCTTGTTTATGTTGTACTTTATTCACTTATCTATTCTAAAAAACAACCTAAATACATAGCATCTGCTGTTAATTCTTCTTAAGATTAAGCTTGCCTTAATTTCTTAGTTTTATTAATCTGAAGTGATATTTCGTCTATATTTTCAGATGAGAATAGAAGGTATTTCTGCAAAAAAGACATCTCATTTCTCTGTTATACTGGAAGTAAGTTGATATTTCTCTTCGAGAGTTTCTTTCAACAGTCCCTAAACATTTTGAATAATAATTTCATTTACTGATCGCTTTTATCGCTTCATTTGAAAAGGTTTTTGAAGTTGCTCCAACATTTTTCATGGTGGACATTCAGAAAGCTGCTGGAGATGCAAGTGAATATCTCAAGGTCAGTTTTCAAGAGTTGCTTTTATATTTGTTATTACCGCACCTTTCCTCCCATCAATTTACTGTATTTATAACAAAAAAGTATCCATTCTATGTTGCAGTTTTACAAGAATTTTTCTAACAATCTTGAGGATATCATCTGGAAATCGCCTCATGAAACAAGCAAATTGAAGACCTCCAAGAATAAAAGCAGAAGACATTAGTTTCATTGCCTACAGTATCGTTTGTTTTGATTGAAAAGAAAAGGAGAAAAAAGTATAGTTGTGGAAAATGGAATGAGAAAAAAAAATCTGGTTGTAGAAGATATATATTTATGTGGAAGTGTTACAAAAAACACCTGAGCCTTGCATATAAAGGTTATAAGCTAGTTCGGCGAACTCGCCTCTTTCGTATCTATAACCAACCCAAGCCTTTTTATATATATAGAAGAGCAGATTCAAATTTGAAAGAGAAAAAGTAATCAGGTGTAAACTGTAATGACAAAAAAATAGCTAGTTTGGTGTTTATAAGTTTCTTTATGGCCTTATTTTTTTTATTTATCTTTACCATTACATTGTATCCAGTTTTTACAAGAGAAGAGTGTAAGTGTTGATTGAGTATGTTGTAATAGTTTTCAGGTAACACTGTTGTATATTGATTTACATGAGTTATGTTGGTTTATGTGCATCATTAAAATTAGTAGAAAAATGAAAAATGAAAAGAAGGGTTAATAAGTTTTTATCCCTGTAATATGGACGAGTTTTGGTTTATCCCCTATAATTTTTTTAATTACCCCCTATAATGTGAAAATTTCATCATTTATGCTCCTTTGTTAATTTTTGCTGACGTTGCAGTGAATTTTTTATGTAATCTTCACATTACAAAGAGGTAATAATTGTTTTTTACAGGGGATATAAATCAAAATTCGTCCAAATTACATGAGGGTAAAAACCTATCAACCCTACAAAAAATACACTTTAAATTAAAATAATTTGCCTTCATTCCCACAAGAGCATTGTTCATTGACAAAATTACTCAAAATGAACTTTTAGCTGCATCATAAAGAATATCAGAGAAAACCACCAACATTCCCACAAGAGCATTGTCCATTAACAAATTTATGTAGCTTCTTACTATCTTTAACAATGATTTCCCTACAAGTTATTGTTGAAATGTACTTAACAAAATTATGGCAATCTCTGCACATTAAGGTATTCTTAACTATTCTTATTGGTGAAGAATTTGGTAAATTCTCCAACCCAAATGCAATGGCTAGCTTCTCACTGTGATAAATGGTAGGTGAGAATGTCTTTTCCTCCTCTTCTTTGTCACTCACTTTCACACTTTCTAATATTTCATATCCAAGATTCTTTGCTTTCAAATGTAAATTTTCCAATGATTTATTTACTAGTGAACTTTCTAGGTGTGGCTTTTCATTTGTTTCAAATGAATACACTCTGTCTTTGATGCTAATCCAGCTCCAATCCTTTAACTTTTCAACTTTCTCTTCTTTCATTAAATTTTTTACCCTAGAAACTTCATCGAATCTCCCGGCTGAGGCGTACGTGTTCAACAGTAAAACATATGTGTCTGCATCTTTTGGTTTGAGACTTAATAACTTTTCTGCAGCATTACATCCCAATTCTAGATTCCCTTGGCTTAAACAACCGGTTATCAAATTCGACCAAATAAACTCACTAGCTTCATAATTCATTTTGTTAATCAAATCGAAAGCTTCCTCTAGTCGGCCGAGTCTCACTAACATATCAACCAAACAAGCGTAATGATCCATAACAGGTTTAATTTTATATACCTTTTGCATAGTGTTGAAGTAATTGAATGCTTCATTGACCATACCAGCACTTCCACAAGCTGATAAAACGCCGACAAAAGTGATCTGGTTTGGTCTAACTCCTACAAGTTTCATATCGTCGAAAAGATTCAATGCTTGTTTTGACCAACCATGTTGTGAAAAACCAGTAATCATGGAAGTCCATAGTACCATTGTTCTAATCGACATCTCTAGAAAAACTTTGCTTGCTTTCTCAATGCTTCCACATTTGTTATACATATTAATCATAGAAGAACCTACAACAACATCTGGTATGAACCCAGTTTTGATCGTCCAAGCATGAATCTGTTCGCCTTGTTCTAAAGCCATCATTCTACTGCAAACACTCAACACACTTGAGAACGTAAACGAATCAGGTTTCATGCCAGACCGATTCAACTCGGAGAAAAGTTTGAGTGCTTCACTTCCACTTCGGTAAGCAGAAAGATTATCCTTTGAAAGTTCCATCATTTGTGCAAATCCAGCAATCATAGCATTCCATGTAACCAAACTGACCTCATCCATTCCTTTAAACAACCTTTGTGCTTCACCGATACAACCACATTTAACATACAAATATAATAAAGAATTCCGAACGCGTAGGCTCGATCCGTACCCTAATTTAGTACACAAAGAATGAATCTGAATCCCAAACTCCAAGAACTTAACTTCACAACACTGACTCAATACACTAGTTAAAGTGTACTCATTAGGCTCAACTTGCACTTCATCTAAAAGCATCTCGACAAAAACTCTCAAACCCTTCATAGCTTCACCGTTTTCTCTACAAGCAGAAATCACGGCAGTCCAAGAAATAACATCTTTTTCTTTTATTTTCCTAAATGCTTTTAGACCAAATTCCATCCTACCACTACTACATTTAGTGTATAAAGTAAAAAGCGCATTGCCGATACTTGTGTCAAAATCAACATTGTATTTGATTATGTAAGCATGTAACTGTTCTCCTAACTTCAAAGAGTGCAAAGATGTACAAGCATTAAGGGCTATGGCAAGAGTGTAAGTTGAAGGGTAACACTCTGAGTTCAACATTTCTTGAAACAAATGTATAGCATGTTTTGGCATCGAGTTTTGGACATAACCTTTCATTAAATTGGTCCAAGCAATAACGTTTCTTATGTTCAAGTGATCAAATGCTCTTTGAGAATCCTCAATGTTACCGCATTTGGCGTAAACGCTGATTAGAAATGTCGACAAAAACGGGTCTTCATGGCTACCTGTTTTCACTATGTGACAGTGAACAATTTGTGTCAATGAAAAGGAGCAATTTTCTAAGCATTGTTGTAACAATGGAGTGTAGAAAGATGAATCCACTTCCTCTTTACATTCTTTTGCCAATGAAAGTACTTCTTGAAAATTTAGGTGCCTGATGGGATTCAAATGTGTGGATATGTGACTTTTCTGTAATGAAATGCTTTGACCCTGAAAGCATAAGGTGAAGCTTAATATTGAATTAAGTAGAAGAGATTAATGTTATACTAGTTCAAGTAGAATTTTTTCATTTTGAAATAAACATAGTAAGGTTGATTAAAATTAAGTAATTAACTATTAAAATTTTAATCTACTTCCAATTTATTAGTTAATCACTTTAATCAAATAACTTATTCGGACTCATATACTAGTAAGCTAGGTGTTAGTGTTTCGCAGAACTTATACAAATAACTTATGACATGTATATAATCTGTTTTTGACTTATTTTGATAAGGTCTTGTATGAATAAACAGCTTAATTACACACTTTATAGCATAAGTTCATATCATATAAGTGTTTATGTATAAGTTATTTCTATATAAAATGATAAAATAAAGTCAAACTGTTTCGATAAGCTATCTTTGAGAGTTTATGGACTGTTATAAGTTGTTTCATAAGCTCTCTCAATCAGTCTAACAACACAAGTGTTTATGTCGGTAGATAAGCTCAAATAAGTCAATCCAAACACTAATTTAGATTGATTTATTTGAGCTCATCTACCAGCAAAAAGACTAATTTATGAAAACAACTTCTGGCATGTTCATAAGCTCTCAAAGATAACTTATGAAAACAGCTAGCTTATACGGAAAAAAATATAACTTTATTTTATCTTCTATTATAGAATCAACTTATACATAAGCACTTATCCTATCCTACCAGCTACAAATTAAGCTATTTATCCAAACAAATACGGCCTAAGTTCCCCAGTATAACTTATGAAAATAGCCTGCAACTTATAACTTTCGACACCACACAATGACTGGTGACTGACTGGTAACTAATGTGAAAGTATAGCTGGGATGTCAATTATATAAAAGATGATAATATCTTATTTCAAAATATGGCAATTAAGTTCTTCAGCCAAACACACTTCAAATAGAAAAACAAATGCATAAATATGTTGGTGTTATGAGATAAATGAAAGAGAATAATTATTTGTAGTACCTTATTATCTAGTGGAAAAGTGGTTGGTGGGTATTTTCTGAATTGTGGTTGAAGGTTAGGAGTTGCAGTGACAGCAACTAAGGAAGGTAGAGAAGCCATGGCTGGCATGCAGATTCGTCCTATGAAGGAAGGTAGGATAAGGAAGCTTAGTAAAAGTTATAAGGTTGGTTTTGTTTTGTAAGAAATCTAAATGTTGTGTTTGGTTTAGCGGTGACGAGAATTGATTTCGATAGAATTGATTTTAATTAAAATTGAGTTAGAGCAAATTAATTAATTTATGTTTGTATAAACTCATAGTATAAAAGTGATTTGGGTTAAATATGTTTTTAGTCCCTATAAATATACCAAATTTCATTTTTAGTCCCTGTAAAAATTTTCATCAAGGTTTGGTCCCTCAAATATTTTGCATCACTATTTTTTGTCCCGGTTTGCATTTAACCCGGGTATATCATTTGAATTTTTAAATTTTTTTTCTACGGGACATGTTTAGTACATTAGATGGATCTCTTTTGTAGAAGTTGAAATATTTTTAACAATAAATAAATTAAATATGAATTTTTTAGTTTTGTGCGCTTAAAAATTTATAAGTAATTCATTTTATGTTAAAAAATTCCAAATTTTTGTGGGAGATATTCTTATAATATTATAAACATGAATATAAAAAATCATTAAAAAATATAAAAGTACACATGAGTTGAATGAAAAATAGGGACAAAAAATAATGATGAAAAATATTTGAGGGACAAAAACTTGTTGAAAAATTTTACAAAGACTAAAAATGAAATTTTATATATTTATAAGGACTAAAAACATATTTTACCCCAGTGATTTTAATAAATTTTGTATATTTTATCCTTTTAATTGTATTTAAATCTAGATCTCTTTCTCATTTTAGATAATAATTTAAATTATATATCAAAAATAAAATAAAATAAAATAGGTTTGTTACTGTTAATGGGCGGGCCGGGTTGTGAAAGTTTGACAGTGTTGCAAACTACCATTTCCATTATCTCTTTTCAGATTTCATTCATAATACATATTTTCTACTATTTCTTCTTCTTCTCCAAATTTCAATTCATTTTTTCATTCTATCATTTTTGTGTATGAAGGCGAGGGCAAAAAAGGAATAAAAGGGAGTTTGTTAACTGTCAACCAACAACAAAAAAGGTAGAATCTGGAGCTTCTCATAGAATCCATTTGCAAAAAAAGAACCAAACATCATCCTGCAAAACTGTAAAACCACGGTGAAGGCCTAAACCCTAAACACTATGCTAAATTCACGACGACTAGCTAGAGTTGCAATTTCCATCTCTAATCACCTCTCCACAAGTAAGTGATTACTTCTTCTACTATTCTTCTTTTTTTCTACCTCCATTTTTCATTCATATGTAATCATAATTATTATTATTATTTAGCAGCTTAATCATCATTTTTTTCATATTTCTTTCTGTTTGTTTGTTTGACAGGAGGGAATTATTATACATCATCAATCTGTAGAGCAAGATATACTCCAAGCAATCGCCGCCTATTAGGTCCTCCTCTGGTTAGTCCTCCTTTATTTCTCGTCTATTTATCATCGATTAAACAACACGTTTCACTTGTTGAATGGTTAACATTGGTACAAGTTTCTGATTTTGAGCTTTGTTTGAAATTATTAGATAGAACTTGTATATTGCCTGCCTGTTTTGTTTATTATGTCAATGTCAATATCGCATGGAAGCAAATTACTATTCTTCCGCGATATGCTATTTAGTACTAACTAAATGTTCCCAAATAGTGCCTATTATGTCCCTTTTTGCGATTCGCGATTCACAACAACACCGGCAAACAAAATATTTCATAAAACTTCAAGTCTTCTATCCTATCTATTTGGGTGGGTGTGGAATTTTAAGATGTTAGATCGAAGTTACCGGGGAGAAGAGAGGAGCAATTAGAGAACTCAATATTGCAATTATTGATAATGACAATTTGGCGGGAGAATCCATTCATTTTAGAAAATGTCGATATAGATGTGCATGATTACATGCGATTTTGGACTACTGGAGGGATAGTTTTATTAAATTTTTACTTTCTTATGATATGGATTTATGCTTATCTCTTTTTCTATCATGTAATATATATTTTTTATTATTATGTTATTACAGTTCCAATGGAATTCATTTACTAATTTATACAAGGGAGCCATGTTTCAAAACCATAGTTTTCTGTCAACAACGACATCTAACAACACTGCTGAGGGTGGGAAGAGTGAAGACAACGAAACGTAAGTTTTCTTTTTATTTCAGATGACAGATTCTGTTGGATTACATTATACTACCATAAATATGCTAGCAATCCAGCATTTAAAAACACAGTAATGGTTGTTTGCATATATTACAACTTACAGTTTTGGATGCGGAAGCAATGTTGATTATCTAGATTAATCATTTCTCCATTTAGTTTTGAGGTTACCATTGCATAGATTTCCGACGTTGTAATTTGTTTCTTACTTTTTGACATGCCACAGATGTGTTTGGCCTGCTAAGTATTGACCGCCGATTTCTTAGCTAGCCATATTTGGTCATTGAACAAGAGATCACTAGTGTTACAAAGTAGAAGACTGTTTCTCTTACTGTCAAATTATTACTTAGATAAGTGGTTGTTGAGACGTGAGAGTAGCAATATATATTAGCAGCCACTTCATGAATTCTTAATCGTAGAAGATATTCAATACCGAGTCCCGCAAACATGAATGACTTAATAACAGTGTTATGAAATATGAAGTAGTTCGACTTGATTAATTTTCAGAGGCATTTGAGAGCTTGTAAATGCAAGGAATGTTTTGTTACAGAAGCATTGAGGTCTGGCACTCTGCTACACCTTTACATGTATGTTCGCATCCCAATTTTCTAGGTTGATGGTAGAGTTAGACACAAACCGAAATGGCAACAATAGCAATGTTTGAGCATAAGCTGTTACAGCTGTCAGATATATCTGAAAATCTGAAATTATTTCCATTCTGTGTCTCACGTCCAATGTCAAGAATCCTCATAATTATTAAATGTCCAACAGGCTTTTCATTTATTGTGACCACTGAACGTTAACCTAGCTTACGATAGATTATGCAATTATCGTTGTACCTTGCCCATATGTTCTATTTGATGTCAGTTCTGCATCATATTAATCTGACTTATCAAATAACTGGTTAAATATAGAATGGAGTAAGCATTCTGGGTTAAGTGCATCAGGGCACCATATCTTCATTTTAAAAAACAATATTTGTCATTTTTGTGATACGCTCCTTACTCTTCAAGACAACTTTATGCAGGATATCTGTGACTTTTATTGATAAGGATGGTGAGGAAAAGCTTATAAAAGTCCCTGTTGGAATGTCTATGCTAGAAGCTGCTCATGAAAATGACATTGAACTTGAAGGTATAAACTTTTGTCATTACCATTATACTCTTTCATTCCTAAATTGATGGTCTTGTTTGGATACATCTTCTGTTTCTTGATGCATGTTTTTGTGTTCGATAGAGCGCTCAAATATTAATTCATCAATGTAACTACAATGGGATATCATCTTTTTTGTTGTTGATTTTCATAAAGTTTTTCATGCTTTCTACATATTATGTGTTTCCTTCGTCATGATAGATACTTTGGTCCTTTTCATGTGCTACATGTTTGATTAACATTGGGTGCTTGTGTTGGTTCAAGTCAGTTTGCATCTCTAGTTTCCTCCTACCAATGTTAAATTTCTTACTTGATGTTATTGCAGGAGCATGTGAGGGTTCACTTGCGTGTTCAACTTGCCATGTTATAGTCACGGTACAACACGGGTGATGTATGGAGTAGAGTGTCATTTGTGATTAATTTTCTTATTTTCCTGAAGTGCTGTTTTCAATTTACTTGCAGGATGTAGAATTTTACAATAAATTAGAAGATCCTACCGACGAAGAAAATGACATGTTGGATCTAGCTTTTAGCCTTTGTGAAACGTGGGTTTTCTTATGCATGGAACTTGGAGTTTAATTTTCATATTCTATTTATGTTACTCCTATATTCTTCATCGACTAATTTTGACAGTTATGCAGATCACGTCTCGGTTGCCAAGTGATTGCAAAACCTGAACTTGATGGAATTCGTTTAGCTATTCCTGCTGCCACTCGCAATTTTGCTGTTGATGGTTACGTGCCGAAACCACACTAGCTATAACTGGAATTTTTTTGGTGTAATGCAAAGAATGCAACTATCTCAGTTTTGTAGCTTCGCACCGAGTTTAGATAAATGAGCGTTTATTGATCGTAGTCATTTTTTGGTACTGAGTTTAGTCATGATCACCAAGCTCCTCTTACATTATTTTATGTTGGTGTTACATTTAAGTTAAATTAATGTATTTAAAATCAACTTGAGGGTTACCTCCTCATGGTATAGACATGTTAAATAATGTACATCTCTCTATACCTCATAATCTTTTTTAATTAATTTGGTCTTGAGTGACACTGATGTGTGAGGTAGGAGAAGTCATGTTCATAATTTAAAGTGATGTGAGATAGTATATATGCTCTCTCGGTCTCAAAATATAAGATAATTTGTTAAAGAAAGTATTTAGTTAAAAATTTGGACTAAATACTTCAATTTTATTTGACTAATTTTCTTTTATATTTTGGGACAAAAAAATTAAATTCTAACAATAATATAAGTTAGTTACTACTGGTTCCTTAAAATAAAAAAAAATTGGTTACTACTGGTGCTTGTTTCTTTTATTTTTTGGTGGGGGAGGGGAGAGGGTATTACGTCTAGGAATACAATACTCAATCATCTACTACTTCATAACATGCCTTATTAATGACATATGAAATGTACAAATACAATAGTCTGTATCTGTATTGTAGTATAATATAAACTTCCATACCTATAGTATATGTATAAAAATAAATAAAAAAATGGTATTGTTGTAATAGCAATTTTCCAAGGAAGTCACATGCAGATGGATGAAGGTGGAAGGCGGTGATAGTGAACACGACGATGTGAGGGGTGTGGTTTGGAGTCGTAGTTTCCCTCGAGTGCAAAACTTTTCATCAAGCAAATGTAACAACAAAGAAGGGATGCAAATCTAGTGTCCTTGCCTGGGACAAGGCAATGAGAGGGTAAGAGTAACGATAGTGAAGGAATAGAATACGAATGGCAAAGTCGAATCATGAAACTAAGAAAGTAATGATGAAAATGAGCTGAATTAAAATTTTAATTTTCAAGATCATATATTGATTTCACAATTAACCGATTTTAAAAAAATTCAAAGTTGTTAAAAAAACATCAAATAACAAAACAATATCTAATAATTATAGTAATATTTAATTTAAAAACATTTTTTGAATGAAAGGTTGTCATTTAACTATTTGATCGCAATAGTATGGCCATTTGAGAAATTGAAGACTAGCCAAAAATGGTTTGATGTCATTTTCTTCCTATACTCACATAGATGACTAATCGGTAATATTTATAACTAAGGATGGAATTGTATCAACATAGGATGTAAGTACTGCAAGATTAATATTACTTAGCTGTTGTTGGATGTGGTCTTAACTCTTATTTAGGTATTGCATCTTAATATCATGTGTCTAGTGACAGAAAGTATGTTATTACACATAGGCAATTTGCAATGTAACTTGTCAATCTTGTTTTTAACAAATGCCTATCAATGTTCTTTTTTTTTTGACAAAAAATGCCTATCAATGTTCAAAATTCATTTAATTGATCTTTTATACTTACTTTTTTAACCTATACATCATCAACCCCTTTAAACAGAAAGGCTTGGTTACAATTTGCAATGCTTAGAAAGTATTTATATCACTGTTAATATGGGATATACCGTATCGTGACTCGAATTGTTAGTCTTGAGTTTTTCATCATTACTTACCCTCTTCAATATGAGAGAACTTTCTTTTCAGGACCTCATTTTCCTTTCTTAGTTTCATGATTTTCTGCTTAAGTGTTTCCACCTGCCAATTTGATGTCATTTCTTGTTGTTGATCAACCATCTTTGCTTTAAAAAGCAGCACTGCAGTGGACACAAAGATAACTAATTACCACTAATTTTATAAGGTGATAGAATATGAAAATGTTCAAACAAAACAATAAACTGGTTTATGTAACTGCAATTGCTATGAATTGAATTTGAGTGGAATGAGACTTGAAGCTTACATTCTTTTTCCAAATGTTGTGTTTTTCTGTTTAAGTCATTTTTCTCTTCCTGCTCAGCCATAAGACAATCTTTCAAATCCCGAATTTCAGAACTATCTGTCAAACCATGATGAACAAAGCAAATAAAATTTCAACCAATACAGAATACAGATATATTAAAATTATCTAAGAGAAAAATTCATTCTTTTAAAGGTAAATATTAATGAAGTGCCTCACATTTTGATTCCACTTCAAAATGGACTTGGTCCAACCGGTTTGATAGAACTTGCATATGATTGTTAAGGGCTGCTATATCTCCATGGAGTTGACTTATGGTTGCTTCATATGTTGCTTTCTCATGCAGAGATTCCCTAACATAAGGTGGGATCAATGTGTTATGTATTTAGATCTGGACTGGAGCCTAAAAACAAAAATTATTTCCACATAGTAAATTGAATCTGTTCTGTGTTAAGTTAAGACAATGATTTAATGAAAAAATTGCACTAACCTCTAATATGTTATGCTTAATTGACACATACTAGTACATTCTCAATTATGGTAAAGACATTGATTACTGCTCAATTACACAAGAAGGGTGTGTCCACTGTCCACTTTCACATAAATAAATAAATAAATAAATAGCATTGAGCCAATTCAGAGTTCGATATCTGCTACTAATGTATTTCCCCCCTTCTGTTGACAAACTAATTACTAACTTATAAAAGATAGAAAAATCATTGAAGCATATATCTTATATGATGTGAGTAATGCTATCTTGAGAACACAGACACTCCTCGGATTAAGTGTGTCCGACACAACACTTACAATTACATTGAACTATATCATTTTTGTAAAAAACTTATTAGTGTCTGTGTCCGTGCTTCATAGGAAATTTCACAATTCACATTGAATTTCAAGAGCATATGTAAGTTATTTCAATAGCATGACCATAATTTAAAAGAAGAAAACATGAGTTCAGTAATAGAAATGTTTATACAACCATCAATACTCACTTTACTTGAGCTTCTAAACTAGCAAATTTTTCATTATATTCTTGCTCAAGCAATTTTAAAGTCCTCTTATGTCCCTGCTCCACAAAACAAAACAAAAAATCAAAATTTTCCAACAATTAACAATCTTAATTAGTATCAGTAATTTTCTATCTGTCACCTTAAATTTACACAACTCACATCTTCTTTAGAGATAACTTCATTATTTGATCTTTCTAGCTCTTCTCTCAAATTCATACATTTTGTCCGAAAATCAAGCTGTATATCAATGAAACATTATTCCAAAAATCCACATTAAAATATAAAAAAGTAAAAACAAAAGATTGATTGAAGAACCTGATCAGCTACATTCTTTAAAGATTCTGAATACAGTTTTGCCAACTCTTCATTTTCTGCATTTTTGCAAAAATTAACTTAGCTACAAACACTCATCGGATTAGGTGTATCCTAGCGTCAGATATGTGTGTGTGACACCACATTTACGATTACATTGAATTAGTATATCATTTTCTCAAAATTTTATCTATGTAAGTATCGTGTCCGTGTCTGTGCTTCATATCCAACAAATATTATACGAATTGAAATATTATCGATGTTGAGAATACCTTTTTTGAGGTTATTGCAAGTGATTTGGAGAGATTCGCGCAATTTTAACTCCGAATTGTGTTTTGATTGCAGAGATTGATTTTCCGAAATCCCATTCTTTACATCCTGAATCATCATCACATGGCGAATGCAATAAATTCATGAAAAATCAATAAATTAGGGTTAAATGTTGATGATTGAAGCTTAGTTAGGGTTTGGAGTACCTCGTAGATCTGATTGAAAGCAGAGAGTAGTGACTCCATTTCTTCGTCACTCGTTGCCGCCATTTTTTCTTTCTTTGTTTTTGGAAAGTTCATAAATAAACTCTTATATACAACATTCGTGTGCAACGATTCTCAATCACATTCTGGGCCATGGCCCAATTTCAACCTACATGTTTTAAAAAGCCGAAACAAATGCCAAACTTATTTATTCGGATGTCGATGGCTTGAGTTTGAATCTCAGTCGTGAGTTTCTAATGGCTTGCTATTTCTTCTACATGCAAAAAAGAAGAATTTTTTTTTATATTTTGTGGCATTTGAAACTCTAGAATTTTTTTTTTTGTTACAAAACACTGGAATGTTTATTTTTATTATTTATCATTAGCTTAATATAATTATAATTATTTTATATTTGTAAATAAAATGTTGTTTAACCAAATGATTGGACTCAAGTAGTTAATGAACTTCACTCAATAATGAATTGTTCCTACCGACCAAACTTTGAAGGGGTAAATGACACTTTTTGGAATTCATCGCTTTATGTTAAAATCTTTTGGTTTTAGTCCCTAAACTTAAAATCCATAGGAAAATCCGCAAGTTTTTCCTTTGAATTTTTCTGCAGATTTTAGCTTTAGGAACTAAAATAAAAATGATTTTAACATGCATATATAAATTCATAAAAAAAGAAGATATAGGGACTAAAGTAAAAAATACGCATACATGTGATGTGACGAAAATATCATTTAAGCCAACTTTGAATTATCAAACTCCTGACAAGAGGATTAACGCCAAAAAAATAATTCGTTTAAATGATTTTTTAAGACATCAATTCATTAGCAAAAACAGAACTATTTTTTTATATTTTATTTTATAAATTTGAAACTCACTTGTTTTACAATGAATGCCACTGCCAGTTATGCTAATTTCACACATTACATCCAACTACAGAAAAAGTGATTGTAAACTACTAGTACCATAATTATGACAATTGACAACGCCACGATTTAAATGACCACAAATACGAGACTAGCTTATAGTTTCATGAATTGATAGAATTTACAGATTCTAACATTCTCTGCCAATTCAATGATTGTTAAGCATGATGTTAGGGAAAAATTGGACCTAAACACTTCCAAACTCCTTGATTACAACTTCCAAAAGGGTCACCAAATAAAAATGTACAAAAATATTATAAAAAAAATAAAACACTGATTTCTGATAGTTGATACTGTAAACAGCACAAATATACACTACATATACTGAACGTGTAAGCTGGAAGCATTGTGTAGCACTGCCACTTCAAATTGTAAGTGTGTCCGAGTGTCTCACATGTCATTGTCCGGCACGACACTGATATTTGTAATGTATACAATCATTTCTATTTTCTAAAACCATTATCAGTGGTCCAAGTGCCGGTATTTGTATCGTGTTCAGTGTACATGTCTTGTGAGTAGTTCCTAAGGAAGCAGAATAATAGTGCTATGATCATCTAGAAAGCCATAGGATTTGTTCATCAATCTTGCTCATTTTCTCATCATCAAGTCGTTTCCAAGTCGTAATTCTCTGAACATTTGTCCATGACTTTTTTCCCTTCTTAAGTTCAGCATGTATAATCCTTGCTCTCCTTGGCCACCCAGCTTTTCCATACCCATGGTAACCAATGCCACCGCCATAACAAAACCATATCCCATCCAACTTTCCACAGAAGTCATTAGTGTGGTCGTGGCCTATGAACACAGCCTTCACATCTCCCATGGAGACAAAGGTGGGCAAGACTGCTGAGTTCACCCGCGAACAAGCTACACCCTCTTGAAATTGGCCTATAATCTCTTTGTAAAACAGCTGCCGAATTTCTTGAATAGGAATATGGAAAAACGCAAGTGCAGGTGGTTTGATTGGATAAGTAGCATCCGCACGATGAAGAGGATCATCCTCTTGACCCTGTTAGTGTGTGACCTGCAATATGTTAATGGATGTGGGAAACTTCCCTTGAGGGAAAAGAAACTACAAATAACAGAAGAAGTATGTAACTGCATTGTTGATTGAGAAATAAAGAAATTCTGTTGATGGAAAGGACTAACATTCATCTCATATTCTCATTACATTCAACAGATTCAACCTTTTATGGGATTTTAATTATTCTGAGAAGGTTTGTTACTGAGAGTGAAAGCCAAAACGAAGAAGTGAAAAATATTCAACTTAAGGCAACCATTACTATCTGCCCCACCTAATATAGTCATTTCTTCTGTGTCCTGCAATTTTAAGTCATAACGGCTAGCTAAGCACGTTCAATCCATACTTACTCATTTTGGAGCAAAAATTGCTTCCTATGCCCAAGTTATTTTTCAATTCCCTAAGGACATATATCATTTTTCCCACGTAGTTCACTCCACTCGGGCAATTTTTCTTTTATACAAATAAAGAAATACTGCATAGTACCTAGATACCACAATTTATTTCAAACTTCTTAGAGAAAATATTATCATAGCAAAAGTAAAAAATCACTTCCTATAAAAGAAAACGAAAAGCATTAAAAGTCTATTTGTTCACAGGTATTCACAAACATAAGTCAATGAAGATAATCATGGTTAGGAAGCAAGCATAAAAAAATGTATTTAGAAAGATATATTTATAGCCTCTTCATAATCATCACAAAATTACTATGATTAACAAATTTTTTAAATATAGTGTTTGGTCGCTTAACTAGCTAACAGTGATAACCAAGTGCTATTCCATTAGGTGGGTTAGTTGTTTAGTCACATGGATCGGAGGAGGACATGAATCCTTATCATGTATTAAATTTGACGATACACTGTTTAGCATTTCTTTTAATAAAACAAGGAGCTAACTACCCCCTGACAGTTTTAAAATTTTGTTATTATTACCTGTACTTCCTGAGAAACATGACGCAGCCAATGAAGTTGGGAGTCTTTGATCCATCCATATGTTCGAATTCCCTGATACACAACCCTGTCACCACTGTCAAGAAAGAAAAGATTCAAAACACTGTTGTTTGCAAGCATGGAACCTGGGGCACCATATACTTTTAGGTTATAATTTCCAAAGCCATCAATTTTAGAGATCATGCGTCCTTTAGCAGCATCAGTAAGACTATCAGCTGATGGATTGATCTGGGAGACTGAATAGTCCATAAGGGAGATTAAGGTCATTAATTCTTCACGATTCAAAGTTGATTCTTGGTCATGGTTTCCCAAAATTGCAGCCCAAGGAATTCCTGATTCCATGGCAGGACCAAATGCTTCAAACATAGATTCTGCAGCATCAGGACTGCTTGATCCAAATATATTATCTCCTAATATCAAGAATTAAATCCATGTTAATGAAGCACATTCAAAAAACATAAAACACAACTATCATAGAATAACCCATCGAATTCAAATATGAAATGGCTAGTTGGCTACTAAACATTAAAAACAAGGAGTCAACTGTAGAGCAGTCATGTTCAGTTCAGCCATGTTAGATACCAAATAGAGAAATAGAAATGCTATTACTAATGGAATTTTATTATTTGTCTTAACCCTCCATATTTCAGAGGAAAGGAAAGAGTCCTTGCCCTTCGGTAATCCAGAGATAGACCAGAAGATAATTAAAGTCTGCTTAAGAACTGTTCTAGCCTAACGATTCCACCTTGACTAAAGCGCGATAACTATTTCCACTCATCCACTTAGATCGTAGTGGTAGTTTCATTTATATAGAAATAAGCTGGAAGAATTTATTTTCAGCCCAAAAATGGTTTAAATGCTGCTACTAGTGAAGGAAGGTAGCTGTCATGAAGGTACTCAACAACAGCTGGCAAATACTGAACGGAAAGAAGGACTCTGGGGGTATCACTCACACCAGAGAAGGAAAGTGTGAATATGGAAGGAAGGAGAAGGAAGTGCAGAATTTGGAGGAATATCGTCGAGTTTTGGGAGAAAGACTAAATCACTGCAGATCAGCATTCTTCAGGCCTTATCTTTACTTTCTAATACTGCATTGTTTTACATTTTTTAATTAGAGGGCTACCTCTGATTGTTGAAGCTAGTACATAATTTTTCAGACAGTAATTCCAAAGTTCATATCAAGGTCTCTTTATTTACCTCCAGCAAATAGGTTCTGTTGGAAGGTTCCATAAAAAGTAAAAACTTCAAATTCAATGAATGACAATTTATTTGTAAGACAAAATATGAAGCACAGTAAATTCTGAATAGGAACACCATAACTTTTTACATTAAATGCCTCACAAAAGTGGAAGGTTTATCGAAACCTTCTTTAGATGTAGTCTGTTTTTTTCTTTAGATATAGTTATACCAGTACTTTTGGTACAACAATTACGCTACTATATTATCCAAAGATAAAATCTTAGAAATAGAAAGTAAATGCCCCACCAATAAGTCAAAAACTGAAAGTTCACAAAAAAGGAAACAAAAAGCAGAACAAGCCAAAAAGAAATAATATCTGAACAAATTACTTCTGCTGGTTAGGTTATTCCATCCCCTTCTTTGAATGTTTATAATCCTCCAAAAATTGAAGAAATAAGGAAGGGTTTTTCCAGACCGCATTAAATTCCTCATCATGTCTCCCTACTTTTGAAAAACACTTTCTCACAGAAATAGAAGGTTTATCCAAACCTTCTTTCCCCTCCTCATTCCCCAACATCCAAACTCAACATTTTTGTATAGAGTGCAGACAACAACAAAGCAGAAAACTGTGATATTAGATTATGTATGTATTAACAGAATGAAAGATCGAACCGGCAAGACATCGCATCATAGTTCAATTAGTTCAACCAATGACTAATAAATAAATATTAAGTAAGTTTTTCATAAATATAAAAAAAAAATGGTTGAACAACAGTCCAAATCAATTTGATTCAATTCTATGAACCAACTGGAAGACTGGGCAGTTCCAGTTCCACCGGTTGAACCAGCCGGTCCAGTCCTTTCTAAAGAGTATGTAATATAACCATGAACCCTTTCTTTTCACTTGTTTTAGTCTCTTTTTTATTAATGGTCACACTATCCATTTATATACCATACTACCAGATCAGGATATAAAATGTTATAGCTATGCCATTTCTAATTATGCTACTCTACTATCCATACATAAAATCTCAAAAAAAGAAAATAAACACACCACAATAAATCCAAAACTGAAAATTCACAAAAAAGGAAACAAACCATAACAAGCCAAAATCAAATAAATGAACTGAATTAATTAACTACTCCAACCTCAACTCTCAAGCTAACTTTTGTGGTTGAGTATAGGCCTCCCAAATTCTAATACCAGGAAATGCAACGAAATCAGGACATTCATTTTTGAGCATAAAGATTATAACCACATATGATTATAAAAGACTTGTCTCGTAACTATAATTTTCTCACGAGAGCTTATAGTTTATTTTTACTTCCTTAAGTTTATTTAGATTAGTTGATTCAATTAGCTTATAGTTTACCATTTTTTTCTTCAAATTTACCCCTATCATTTTACTTGAAAAAAAATTAAACAGTAGTTAAACAACCAAACGTTAGTTGGTCCAGTGGTGATTGACACTAGACTGGTAGGAAGGATCACGGTTCGATCCCCGCAACTGGCTTCAGGAAGGGGCCGAAACCACTTAATGCCAGAACTGACCCCCGAATCAGATTAAATTAGTGGTGAAAACCAAACAAACCAGTAATTAAACATATATCTTTTTAATGTCGTTTCATATTTATAAGCCAATTCAACCGCTAATTCAACTAAACACTACAAATTCAATCAGCTGTCTTATTCTCTATAAGCTAACTTATCAACTAGCCCCTATTTTATTGCCAATAATCTCCTACTTCTAAAACTAAAAATTCACCCAAAATGGAAACAAAAACCAGAACAAGCCAAAATAAAATGAACTCAAGATCAATAATGAACTAACTAACTAACTAACTAACTAACTAACTAACTATAATCAACTAATTACCGGTAAATGCAATAAAATCAGGTTTCTCATCTTCAATAACACGCTTCAAAAATCGAGTAGTATTCAAATCAGAACAAAACTCAAATTCAGAAGCCAACACATCTCTACACCGCGTTATTCCATTTCCATAATGCATATCAGCAACCTAAATATACATAACCAACAAAATAAATCCAAATTAAACAAAATAATTTATATTACAAACTTATGAAGCTCCGACACTTCTTAGATTATTAGGAGTGTCCGACATCAACAATTACAATTACATTGAATCATATCAGTATCGACGTGTCAGTGTCAGTGTCGTGTCTGGTGTCGGTGTTTGATAGTTACAAAGTGAATAATTGAGTAGAAAGAGAAGAACATACTTGAAGAATTTTGAAGGTACCATCGGAATTGAAGCGGAGAGGAAGTTGTGAAGTTTTCTTGATACGCACCGTTTCGTTGGCGAGAATTAGTTTACGTGAAAAATTGGTTTGATGTGTAAGGTGAAGAATTGAAATGATGAAGATGAAATAGAGAAGAGAGTTTTTCCAGTTATTTTCTGTTGTGTTGTTATAAGAATCCATTTTTCATTTTCTTCTTCTTCTTCTTTTTCCTTACATTTTCTCTGAATCGAACTCTGTAGAGTGTAGAGTGTAGAATCTGTAGATCGATCAGTGTTTGATTGTTTAAGACAACTCTCAACTACTGTTCTTGGGCCTGGTGGGCCTTATATATTGGGCCTAATTACTATTACTCAAAAAGGAAAAATTCTCTTCTTCTCTCTGACGCTGTTTTTGTGTAGATAAATTGCGAGATGCATTGAATTACCGTCTATTGATTCAATTTAAACTTGACTTTCAAAATCTTTCTTTTCTATTTCTCGTATAGAGAGAGATTGGAATATTGCTTCCACGGGTAAGAAGAAATCATCATCTGAGATGTTTCAAAAGCGAAAAACAACAATCAAAGCCGATCTAAAATTATCCTCTGAAAATTACATTTTTGTTTGTGTGAAAAAGTTAAGAATGTATTTTTTTGAATTTTTTTCTGTAAAAATTAATATTTGAATTCAAAAAAATTCAGAAAATATGTTTTAAACTTTTTTACATAGACAAAAATGTAATTTTTGTGGATAAAAAAGTGTTGGGAGAGAAGAGAATTTTTCATTGAAAATTGACTCTTTAGACTCTCAAGTTGCTCCTAGGCCTCCCAAAATATACATACATTTCTTCTAGTTTGATCCCACTTTAGACCGGATTGTTTATACACATTATACGCAGAAAATTTGGCAAAACGTCAATTGTAAGATACAATCCAAAATAAGTGAAGTGTCCAACAAAAATCTCTCTCTCTCTCTCTCTCTCTCTCTCTCTCTATATGATTTGTGGATCTACATGTATTTTGTTTTCCATTTTGGTGCTATTTTTATTTGTATCAGATTGAAGAATTAAGTTTAATATAGAACTCTGACTCCAAATTGGAGCCACTAATGAACATTGAGATCGACGCCTCTCATATTAGTCAGTTCTCATACCAGATACTCCCTCTGTCCCAAATTATAAAGAACAAGAATTACACTTATTAAAAAAATCAAATCATGAGAATTTGAAATGTGATTTTGCGGAGTTTTTCTTGAAATATGTTGCATGGAAATATATAAAAGTTATTTTTATTGGTTGTTGTTTATTGAGAAAATGAGAGAAAAAAAATAAATACAATTTGCATTTAATTTTATGAAAATAAGTAAAAAATTCTTGAAATTGATTTTTTTTCTTTATGATTTGTGACAAATAAAAAAAGACTTTTTCCCTTAAAATTTGGGACGAAGGGAGTATCAATTTGATCTTATAAAAAATAACTAATTAAATAGTTAAGATACTCAAACACTTATATAACACCATTTATTTATTGACAATTAAAAATGATTAGAGGTTTGATTGCTTATATATATTATCTTTTTTTTTCTCGGTAGATATATATTATCAAATATGTCCAAAGAAATCAACATCAAGAATTTAAATAAAACTAAAAACCAAAATAAAAATAATTTTAAATCAAACTCAATTAACTCATGAAATTAGAATATAATGTAGTTAGAGTATGTTACAATATTCGTCAATAAATTAGTTCACACCATGTCATATGAGTTAATTTATGACGCGGTCTCATTGACCCGCTGTATTTTGAACAGTTTTGATCTTTCTAGGAAGCAACAAACAAACACCAAAAAACCAAAGCTAAATAAAGCATATAGTACAATAATAATACTCCTTTAATTTTTTTTAATTTATCCTAAAGTTCTAATAACACGTGACTAAATTCCATCACACTATATACATATATACACACAAAGTAGGCAAAGCAAAAGATACCAAATAAACTATCCTCCTTAATTTCCTTCAATCAACAAAGCATAATATTATTCATGATCATATAATATATTCTCTTCTTCAATTTCAACTTTAACAACCATGGAGAATATTGGTGATGAGTACAAGGATTACTGGGAAATTACCAACATGTTCCTCCAAACCCAAGAGCTAGACAGGTAATTACCAAAACAAAAAAAAACTTCTTAATTAACAAGACTATTAGTTCTCTTGATTCCGTTATCGAGGTACAAGTAGTAAAAATTCATACTAATGGTTGCGTTCGCGTCGCAATCCGTATATTTTAAAGAATTGTAGTTTGATACAACTGATGCGACCTCAATTGTACTTAGTTAGTTAGTTACACAGAAGTTAAATTAAATTGTGGCTTGAATAATTGAATTGAACTTTTTTTAATTAACTTTAAGTATAGTAATTAATTGATATTAATAATTGAGATATGGTTTTGTGGTGGCAGCTGGGGATTGGATCATGAAGCTTTTTCAGGGTACTATGATTCAAGCTCTCCTGATGGTGCAGCTTCATCAGCAGCTTCATCTAAGAACATTGTCTCTGAAAGGAATAGAAGGAAGAAGCTTAATGAAAGACTTTTTGCACTTAGAGCAGTGGTCCCCAACATTAGCAAGGTAAACATCACTGATTTTAATGCTTCAATAATTAATTACTCCCTCCGTCTTAATTATAAGTAAAAAATAGTCAAATAAAATTGATTAATTTGACAGAATTAATTCTCGAGTCGGATTAATCGGTTCAGTGGGTCGAATATTGGTGATAAAAATATTTTAGTTCATTTGAGAAAGTTTCATAAGATTGATCTCTTACGGTTACACGGATATGATACTTAATTTCCGTAAAGAAAAAAGATTTATTTAATTTAATTTTTTTTTTGAATGACAAATATAATTATATATATTAAAATACGATAAAAGGACAAAGAGTCTAAATAGAAATAGAAATGAGTATGAAAAATAGTCAAAAATAAACTCCAACCACCTAATAAAAACACCTCAACACAAAAATAAAAAAAATAAGAACGCCATAAAACCACCAACGCGAAGAACAGAAAATTTAATCAAATGCATCAACTTTTTTTTTTTTAACTCATATTAGGAACAAAAAAATATTAGTGTTACTATTATTTTTTTTAAATTAAGTGGTTTGGATGAGCTAGTGATACGTAATGGATTACAAAGAGAAACCTATTTCTCTCTAACAAAATATGAAAATAAATATAAAAAATGTATTTAGTTTATATTTGGACTAATAGATATTACTTCCGGTCCTAAATATAAGAAACTTTTTACTTTTTAAGTTTATAGAATGATTGATGTATTTGGTTCATAATATAGACCAAATACATCAATGATTTCATGAACCTAAAAAATAAAAAGTTTCTTATATTTAGGACCGGAGGGAGTATTTGTTAAAAAATTGACATGACACAAATAGGTAATCACATTTTTTTTAACATGACAGATGTTTTGTCTCATGTTGATGTCTATAACATCTATTGAAAAATATCCAATGATTAGTCTCTAATATGTGTGATGATGGCATTTATTTTCTTCAGATGGATAAGGCTTCAATTATTAAAGATGCAATTGAGTATATACAACATTTACTTGAGCAAGAGAAGATTATTGAAACTGAGATAATGGAACTTGAATCTGGGATGCCAAATAATATTGTTAATCAAAATTATGATTTTGATCAGGAGCTTCCTATGTTGTTGAGGTCCAAGAAGAAGAGAACAGAACAATTATATGAATCTGTCAATTCAAGAAACTCTCCAATTGAAGTCCTTGAGGTTAACTGGCCCACTTTCTCTATCATCATATTTCTCTTCTTTGTTTAGAAGAATCAAATCAATTATTAATATATTAACAAATAGTTCTGTAAAAAATAATAATTAAGAAATAGTATTCCAACTCAAATATTAGCTTATATATGACCGAAAATAAGGTTAATCTTACTATTTTTAATAAGATATTATCTCATGTTCATTTTTATATATATTTTTTTGACATAATGTTCATTTTTATATTAAATTCATGAGTACTGAATAATTCAATACACAACTTATATTGTCGAATACGGTATTTCATCGAAAAAAAATTCAATGCCATAATATTTATTTATATTTTAAAACAATTTTGCATATTCTTCAAAAAAAAAAAACAATTTTGTCTATTGAATACTGTATATGTAATATGTTAGATATCAAAGAATTCACCTAAACGTGATAGTTCCAAATGCATAAAACTTTTTGTCAAAAAAAAGCATAAAACTATTTTTTTACAAGTAAACTAAATTTTCATTAATAGAGTGCAAGAGATTTAGTCACAAGAGATTGATCTTATAGTTTTAAGGTAAAAAGTCTAAAAAAACATTTAATTAATAATAATTTTATCAATTTCTACTCTTTTTTTTAAGTTATACCCATCAGCCATAAACATGAACAAATAGAAGTATAAGATGTAAAAACACATCTTCTCAAAAAGAAAAATGTAAAACACATGCACCTAGGATGCCAATCATGCCATATAGCTAGCTAAACAAATCAAAGTCCTTAATTCTTAAATGTTTGAAAATCATGCCATATACACTTTGATTTGGATTTTCAAACACTTTCTATATATATTATGCACACACCAAATCAAAGTCATCCACATTATCTCTACCTAAACCCCAAAAACAAAACAAAATATATTAAAGAATAGAGAGATCACAAATCATATCATCTCACTCTTGTATTATTGATGCTAAAAAAATTGATGTGGGATATTAAGTTTCAACATTAAAATTATTTTATAATTAATTATTTTGGATTTCTAAATTAAGTAATTGATTGTGAGAGTTTTTAATTATATATGATGGAGTGCAGCTTAAGGTTACCTACATGGAAGAGAAAACAATTCTAGTGAACTTGACATGTAGCAAAAGGAAGGATACAATGGTAAAATTGTGTGAAGTGTTCGAATCTTTGAAGCTTAAGATTATTACAGCCAATATCACTTCCTTTCCAGATAGGGTTTTGAAGACAGTCTTCATTGAGGTAATTACTTTCTATCCTTTGATTTCACTTTCTTATTTTTTTTTTTTGTAGTAAATATCATAATCCCTCCTTTACTCAAAAAATTATATTATTCCCCATTTAAAATGTTTTGGTGTGGACACAAACTTCATTCCTTTTTTCACATCATAAATAATAAAACAACAAAATTTAAAACATTCAATGTCTGTCTAGTAAATAAATTACAAATTGCTACCTACTAGCTAGTGTTAATAAGAGGATGCAGATCTTTTCTAATTTAATCAAAATCTTAAATTCATTTCTGACAAAGATATACAACAACTTTAAAATTTTGATAAAGAATTTACTTTCTATTTACATCTCACAAAAAAAGTGATTAATTAATCTCTACAACACGAATGAATCAAAATCTATGTCAAACAATGAATATTTAGATTTCGGAAGGTGAATTGGTGCCTTCCTTATTTATGAGATTTTGTGATGGAAATAATCTCCGTTTAGGTGATGCTTATTTTTGGTATTCCATATATATACAATGTCTATGTTATATTACAATAATTTTTATGGGTCTATATATGTTTGTCTTGTGCAGAAATTTAATTATTAATGTATTTGATGTTCAAACCAAATTATAAATATAAGAGACAAAATACAATACTACATCTAGAATGAGGGCCTACATGCTTCAAAATCAATAGCCACTTTAATAAAAGTGGAACACCCATTAGTCATTACTAGAATAGTTAATATTTTATATTATATATATATATATATATATATATATATATAAAAAGGCAATCATAAGGGGTTCTAAACCAGAAAGTTCGAGTTAAGTTAAGTGAGGATTAATTATTTTTTCTTTTAATGGTAAAATGAATGGCTGAAATCAGAACAAAAGAATATCATTTGTTTTTCTGGACATTAGATTTTTTTTATATATATAAATAATTATACGTAAATAAAGCGCCGCTAAACCTTTCTATATTCATTATTTTTAGGTAGATAGATAAAATGACAAACCAATATTATATAACGTGTTAAACATACATGTAAAAATCATTCAAAAAACATAATTATTTAAGAATAATTAAATAAATTTAAACAGACAAAAATACATGACAGCCAAACAGTTGCATGAAAGAACGTTGCGCTCGCATGACACTTAAAGAGTAAGTCCACTCAAGTTAGTGATCTGAAAGATTGAGAGAATCCACCTGTCGAAAAGTCAATCCAAGAACAAATTAAAGACCGGATAGATCCGAGCACGCTGGAGAGAAATAAATATTGGGCTAACTCAACGGCCCCACAACCAAACACACAAAGATATATGGTACCGTATAATGTAGTAAAAATATAAGATGACATTATTACACCGACTATCAGCTAATGCCATCTTTCAAGTAAATACTTTTATTATTTGTTCATAAAATCTAGTTCGTTGATAATGTCGATTTTGTTAGATCGAATATTTAAAATAAAAATTGGTACAATGAAAAGATGAAAAGATAAACTGCTCTCGCCAATATTTGATCCCTGGATCTCTCCTTACCCAACCTATATTTCCTTATGCTCTTAACATTTTAATTTAAACAAGTTGTAAATAACCTCTTTTAAATCCTTCCAATTTGTAGCAAAAAAAATTGCTCCCAAATTAAAATGAAAAGTTGAACAGGTAAGTAAGCTCTTTTAAATGTTCCCAAATTACATGGTATATACAAATTTACAAATGCAATTAACAACAACATAAGAGGTACATACCATGCATGTAATATGTATATACTACTAACATGTGCATTTTGTGTTGCTTTGCTTTTATCCTTTTATAGGCAAATGAAGAAGAGAAAGATCTATTGCAGCTAAACATCCGAACAGCCATTGCAGCTCTTAATGATCCTCTAAGCCCAATGAGTATCCAATGAATTTATATCATTTTCAAGTTACTAGTATAGGGTTTGTGGAACTGTGGCTTTGAGTTTTTTTTTTACTCGGTATTCGGTATTCAGCTTAAGTACCGATTAATTTAGACGATCAATTCCACCATCTACTAACAGATGGCCCATTGGAACCGTGGCTTTCGAGTTTTCAAGTTTCAATAGGAGTTCCTCGTCGTTATGTGTACTTTAGTTTCTTAGTTACCCCTTTCTTCTTCCTGGTCAATGTTCTAATTATTGTCGAGCTTTGTTATCTTGAAAAGTTTGAGAGTTTTCTCCCTTTTTATCCATTTGTGTGATTGTGTCGCTTCATGTTATGGTTAATATAATATAAGTTCATTTCAAATCATAGTGAATCTATATCAATGTGGATGTTATGTGGTTTGAAACCATCATGCTACGGCTCAAATACTACACAACCATGTAAACGCCACAATTTTTATGAAATGTAAATGCTCCATAAATATCTTCAATCAATTAGATATATCATGATCAAATTTTGTTGTAAAAAAGTGGATAATTGTTCATCTTCCTATGAATTGATCAGAATTTCACAGTATCCCCATGTTCTCTCAATTTATCAAAAGATATCTTTTAGTAGTATATTTTTATTTGCGAGCAATACGGATCAAGAAGAGCAATCACCAAAAAAGTGGTGAGCTCGTTACACAAAGAGTTTTCAATAGAGTTAAAATAATTAGTCTCAATACTAATTTTACCTAATTTCGAATCTATTTTCGTGACCAAGAGACTAAATAATATAGTGTTTACTATTTACCCAAGGTAAAACCCGATCTTTTGTGTTGGTGCCAAATTTTTGTTATAGCTACGTCCTTGCTCTCTTGTTTTTCTATGACTAAATCACCTTCTATTTATAGAAAACAATATGCCTTCAAAATATGAACAAATTTATTTTAATCTAGAATAAATCTGAGAGAGTGCATGTACCCTGCTTGGCAGTAGAGAGCGTGGCAATTCTGGGTGAGCACGCCTCACATGCTTGTACCCATGCCTCACGTGCTTGATAGCGCCTCGCACCCACAAACTTCCTTGCTTATTTTATGTTGCTTTCTTGTATTCTATTGAGATTTCAAAACAATTTGAACATATTTCTCCTCTAATGTGTTGGTTTCTTCATCTCCATTGCATTTATTTAAGTTAGATCTCATTTGAATTTATATTTTTGCACTCATTATTGATCTGAGTTCTATTTCGAAGGATTAGATCATCTGTGATTTGTTTTTTTCACTAATTGTTAATTTATATTTTTTTAGTCACTTTGGTTCAACTTACGGTCAAAATTTTAAAACATTGATTCAAAGTTCAAACAAGCCCGTAGCAATTTAGAGCAACTTTATCACCTAATCCTTAGCTAAAGTTTGAGACTTAAGGGTGCGTTTGATTCCCAAAGTAGTAAGTACTGGACAGAACAGTACATGACAGAACAAGATAGTACAGGATAAAATAAGATGGTACATGACATGACAAAATTGTAACGAAGAGAGATACAGAGATAATTATTTCATATTTAAAAATAAAAAAGGTATTTTCATATTTTTTATAGTTGTACTGTGGACAAAAAGTTGTCTTGTGGTTTATTGAAGAACAAAAATTCCTGATTTTGTCCTGCCCCTTGCTACCTATTTTGTCCAGTCCCAGAACCAATTTTTACAGCAAACAGGGTACAAAAAGTTGTACTGTCCAATACTCTATTTTTTAGCAGATCAAACGCAGGTACTTATGTTTTGTTGTCGTTGGAGAGAGAATACGTGGCGTTGCTTAATTCTTATTTCTAAGAAAGATCCTTGTGTAAGGATTCGATCCTTAAATTAAAATATACATTCTTTCTCTTTCATTCTATTCAATCAAGATGAGACCTGGTTGTTGATGTTGCAGAGTACCGGTGGTGATCGTTGTAAGGGTGGAGAGATGAGACCGTGAAGAGAGAGGTTGAGGGTGGAGAGAGAGGACGAACCGGTAGTGCAGCCATGGAAGAGAGATGACACAGATCTGAAAGAGCACGAATTGGTGGAGCGGCTGCAGATTTGTTGTTCTCTACTATTCATGAACAAACAGTTTGCTTGTTCTCTATTCCAGAAAGGCAACTTTCTATTTTTTTGTTGTTCTTTGATGGGCCTTTTTAATTTTTTTACCCGTTTTTTTTTTCCAGCTTTTCACCATTAGCCTTCTTTTTTTTTTATTTTAAAATTACTTGGTTTACTTTTATTTATAGCATATTCATTTAAAAAATTAATCGTATCATAATGAATTAATATTTAAATTTCAATCAAAATTAAGTGGAAAAAATAATATAAATATATGTTATTGTGGGACCTAGTGAACAGTGTTAAGCACCGTAAAATAAAAATCCGTGGATAAAATAAAATATGGCGAAGTTGCTTAAGAGTTGTTTAATCCTATGTGGCAGAGTAGGACCTACATGAATAATGTTAAGAACTACAATTTAAACTAATTATAAACCCATGCATCCGCACCAGTCTGGGTTATGGTTAAATGTTATATTTAATTTTACTAAATATTTATGTAGTTTTTAAAAATGTTGGTTAATTTGTTAATTTATTTTTTGTATAATTAGAAAAATAATAACAATTGAAACAAAAGATCCATAAAAAAAAAATAACAGAAATCAAAAGAAAATTTAAAAGAAGCAACACATTACAAATTGAAAACATGTTTTTATCATTGCATTAATAAAGTTTTAAACATATAATATAAAATATGATCTTAATATTAATAAATACATCCCGTCAAAAAAAATATATTAATAAATACATATCTAACTTTGTACAAAAAAAAATACATATCTAACTTATACTATTACAAAGTACATATAGGTTTGTTGAAAACAACATGGAATCTATAGATACAACTTAATAAATGAGATACTTTAATTTGAAGTGAATTATTAATGATTAACTCCCGTTCTACATTTGTAAAACTTTGTGTAAAAGAAGGTGAGCACAATTTGAGTCTTTGCAAGTTCCTGAAAAAATTGAACAAAATTGTTATTTCTAATTATTTTAGGTTGAAGCATTAAAGTGTAAATATATATGTATGTGTGTGTGTGAATAAGTGCAACTCAGTTAGTAATTTATAGAAATTATATCTAATGAATGACAATATAAAATTTGAATTTGAAATGGAGAAATAGGAGATGAATCTAAATTACCTATTGGATGTTATGGAAAACCTCTTTGAACACAACATTTGTAGTAGTATTCAATGATTTTTTTGCGTTATCATGTATTAATATCTTCAGTCCTTGTTTGCTCTTCACTCTAGAAATTGCCACATAGAGTTGACCGTGACTGAAAATATCTCTTGGCAAGTATAATCCAACGTATTCTAAAGATTGACCTTGAGACTTGTTTATTGTCATGGCAAATGAAACAATAATTGGAAATTGCCTCCTTATAAACTTGAATGACCACGGTGATTGTGATGGTGACATCGACATTCTTGGAATATATATTATATTGCCAATGTTTTTTCCAGTAATTATTTTAGCTTCAATCACACGATCTCCAAGTTTAGTAATAGTCAACCTAGTACCATTACATAACCCCTCAGCTTGATCTTGATTTCTCAACAACATGATTGGCGTGCCAACTTTTAGTTTGATGGAATGGTTCGGAAGTCCAGATGTTTTTAGACAATTTAAAAACTCTGGTGTAAACTGTTCAAATGCTTCATTATCATTTTTTTCGGTTCGATCTATGGAGTCTGAACTATGATATTCCTTTTCATCACCTATATTCAACAAAAACACAATAAAACCTTGTAAAAAAATAATTGCATATGTTATAAATTATATTAAATCTATTCAACTAATGAATTTGAAATACCTGGAATATGCTTCAATATATAATCATTGATTTCATCTACAACCTCAATTGTTGATGCTAAAATAGCTCTACTTTGTAGATATTGACCATCAATGTAATGATTCAATAAATCAGGATATGTACTTTTAACAATTGCATCAATGGGTTCATCGAATTATGAAATTAAAAGTTCATCTAGAATTGGGATATCTTCATATCCATCATTTGGTTCTAAAACTTCTCCACCCCCGATCCTTAATATCCATTCAATTTTTTTTTTAATTTCTTCAGAGTTTGAATTTGATGAACCATTTAGCAACCGCATGTTCTTGGTAAGGGTTAAAACAGTGCAATGATCCCAAATATAAGAGGCATTTATTGTTGCATGAACAATATCAGATCTACTTCCTCTTGGTATTACCGGAAAGATTTGTCTCAAATTACCACCAAAGACTATAACTTTTCCTCCATATATTTTGGACGCAGAAGACTTATCCTCACTCATTATGTCTTTTAAGGATTTGTCCAAATTTCAAAGTAGAATTTGAAAGCCATAGGAGCTTCATCCCATATAATTAACTTTGTTAATTTTAAAGTTGTTCTAGTTCAGTTCCCTTCTCTATATTGCAAATAGAAAATTCAAGTGTTGGAACTGAAATCTTGAACTTTGAATGAGCTGTCCTTCCTCCGGGCAACAATAAAGATGCAATTTCGCTAGAAGTTACAGTCAAAACAATGTCCCGTTTTGATTGTAAATCTGTTGCTAAAGTGTTCCACATGAAAGTTTTTCTTGTTCCACCATATCCATATAGGAAAAAAACTCCCCCTTTTTGCTTCCGAACAACTTCCATGACCGTGTCAAATATTTTTCTCTGTTCATCTAGTAACGTTAGTGAAATTCTGGCGTACCACTATTTATTAAATATTCAGTCAGAATGATGTGCAGTAAGATGTGCGCACATTAACCAAACTTGTAACACACGTAATAAAAGAACAAATGATAAAAGCAGTAAAAATACAAGGAATTGTTAACCCAGTTCGGTGCAACGTCACCTAATCTGGGGGGCTACCAAGCCAGGAAGGAAATCCACTAGTGTAATGCTATTTCTAAGTTATCCGGCTTACACCTCGGTTTACAACTTAGAAACTCACCAAATACCCGTGCTATATTTCTACCTAGGTACCCCATAGGTAAGAGAAACCCATCTCACTTCCACTCTCAACACAGACCAGTGTTATCTATAAGAATTACAATCAATAGATTTAGAGAACACTCCCCAAACAATAACTTACCACTCGTACTTCACAGCTTAGAGTGATGAACAATATTCCTTGCTTAAAAGCTTCAGATTACAACTCAATAAACTCAATCCTTATGCAAGCATCTAGGTGACACAAGCTAAGGCTTACAAATAACAACGAACACAAGAACACAAAGACTTAAACCCTAAAACTCTAATTCTTCAAGACGGCTCAAGTAAGTATTAGGTTTAGTCTTCACACATATATATAGTCTTCTGATTAGCACAGGTCTTCAGACGTGTCTTGGGCTTCAAGAATGTCTTGTAAGAAAATAACCCAAGAAATATAAATTTGAACCATATAATATGTTTCCACATTTGGAAAATATTTTTTACAATTAAAATTAGGTTAACAAGTAACCCTGATGGTTCACAGTACGCGCGCGACTTACCCAGCAAGTAAGCGAGGCAAAAACAAAACGAATCTTCAAGAAAGATATGGCGCGTAAATAAGTCACAAAGGTTCCGGTGTGGAATGATGTGCACACATCTTTCCCCACATTGTGTTATGCCAAAAATGAGGCCAACACAAAAACACTAACAGTTAGCATATTTTATACTAAATGACATTTGTGTAGTGTAATTTAAGCAAAATGTTATTCTATTTTCAAACGCTATTGACACTTGAAATGTACTCAATCCAATTTAGCATGCGATGAAAATTATGTTACTCATAGGAACAAAAGTCACAACAATAATGTAAAAAATTTACCAAATTAGAAGATGCTGTCATGAAAATTAATAGCAAAGATAAAGTGATGGAGAAAGTAGGGAGAAGTAGTAGTCAGGATGAGAGATGGTACGGAGTGAAAACTGCCATATTGTGTTCTTCCTTTTTAGCCTTATGAGCAACTTATATAGAAAAGATACCTCCAGTTTAGTTTTTGTTTTCTTTGGGTAGTTTTTTTTTTTTTTTAATAATTTGAGTAACTTAGCACAAACATAGCATCATTAAACTGTTTTTGTCGCCCATGATATAACTTTATAGCACTTATTTCTATGGAATTCAAAATAATCTTTGCAAAAAGAAATCTTTAAAAATTAGCTAGTTTTTTTTAACAAAGTAAGTAAAAAACGTGGAGTACAAATAACATGTTGGTTTTTTTTTTTCAGTCAAAAAATAGGTGGTTTTTTTTATTTTTTTTTTATAGTATCACACTAAGCTGCTTTTTGCAAAAAAAAAATCATTAAAAATTAGTTAGTTTTTTTAACAAAGTAACTCAAAAAGTGGAGCACAAATAGCATGTTAGTTTTTTTTTTTATATGTGACTAATTTTTTTTTTGTTTGACTAAATCTGTGACTAATTGTTGATTTATGTGGGAAAAAACTTCTCCATATTTAGTTAATTACGATAAAGGACATTAATAAAAACTTAAATAATTGTGATTAAATTTTAAAAAGGGTTAATTAGTAACTTACTTAGTATATTATATTAATATATAATAATAATAATTAGTAGCATATAGGGATAAAGATGCTCTTAAAGAAACTTTATTGCAAGATCCTTAGGCAAGTCCTTAGTCTAAGGTAGTGTTCGGCCTGACTCTTTTTAGGTCTAAAAGTTACTTTAAACTTAAAGTAAAATTAAAGAACTATAAAAATAAAATTTAAGTTGTTTGGCATATTTTAAAAATTTTAGTTTAAAATTGTTTTAAAGTTAAATTTTTACGAAGTTCTATTTTTTTACATACTGCAATTAAATTTATTAATTTGTTTAAAAATCTATTTCATATTTAAATAATTAATTATATCTATGTTTAAATAGATTAATGAACTATTAAATCAATAAGATTTTTGTTTTATATTTAACGTGAAATTTATACATAAATTAATTATATATGACATCATATATTGATTTTAGTTTATAATAATAGACTTATATATGTAAAAAACTATAAACTTAAAATATTGAAAATGTTAATAAATTTAAAATTTTTGCAACATAATGTAAAATAATTTCACATAAAAAATACATATACATTAAATTATATATATTAACATTTATCAGGAATTATTTATCATGAAACGTTGTAATAATGGGTTGTTGCAATTTTTTAGAACAAAATACTAGTTGTACTTTTTCTTTTTTTTTTGGGTCAGGAAATACTAGTTGTACTTATTGGTCTATAATGAATACTTTATAGTTTTATTTTATCCACAACATATAGAAAAAAACTATGCATCATGCAATATGTTTCGAATAAAATATATGTAATATATTGCAGGAGTTAGGAATCGAAGGGAGTAACTAAAAAAAGCAGCCGAAGAAGTATTAAGTGCCCGTTTGGCCCGGCTTATTTTCTACTTTTCTATTTAGCTTAAACGAAATAGAGAAGTATAAAATTGAATTTAGTCATATTTCTCTTCAAAAGTATTAGAGAATTAAACTAAAGAATTAAAAAATAAAAAAAAGTAGAATCAAACACATTTTTTTCCTACTTTACTATTTTTAAGGAGAAGAAAAAAAGTAGAAAATAAGCCCGGCCAAACGGGCACTTAAAGTTGGTTTCAACAACTTTACCAAAAGTACTTTATTTGTGTATTTTACTCACAAAAATTAAGTAACTTCTTTTATTAAGTACTTATCATAAAATTTGTTTGGCCTAACTTCTACTTTTATTAAGTAAAAAAGTTAAAAATAAGTTAGGCCAAACACTACCTTAAGTATTTGATACTTAAAAAATTTTGCCACTAAAGAGAGTATACAAGGAAGTCCTTAATTCTTATTTTTCTTTCTTTCAGAAAAAGACAAAGAATATATGTAGTATTGTGGAACCTAATGAATAGTATTAAGTACTTCAAAATAAGAATTTGTGGATAAAGCAAAATTTGTCTAAATTGCTTTAAGAGTTGCTTAATCCTATGTGGCACAGTAGAACCCACATGAATAGTGTTAAGAACCTCGATTTAAGTAATTAGAGATAAAGATGCTCTTAGAACATGTCTTATCGGTTTCAATGTTTGTTTTTATGTAACATACTAGCTTGCTACATTAGAAGCGGATACCATGTGCACTGTTAACTAGCGGACAAGAATGTTGTGTTTTTATCAACATTCTTGTGATTAATACTCCCTTTGTCTCAAAATATAAGAGAAAAAAACTCAAAATTTTTGTCCTAAAATATAAGAGAAAAAGTTCAAACATTTATCTTTTCAAGAAAAGTTTACTCTCTCTTACTTTTTCTATAACCAACAACCAATAAAAATTATTTTTTCATCTTTCCATACAATTTTTTTCAAAAAAACATACATAAATCATAACTCAACTGAAAAAAAAATATTGAAATTGTTAAACCAAACGTCCTTCGAACTCGACAAAAATAAATAAAAATTACTACCTTCGTTCCTTTTTACTTGTCGTTCTAGAAAAAAATATTTGTTTCTTTTTACTTGTCGTTTTGGCAATTTATGTTATATTTTGCCTATTATACCCTCCTTTCTATTTTATTTTATTGACTAAATTTTGTATAATATTTTTTTTTTGAAATAATATAATCTTTTTATTGTATACAAAGTTTGTTTGTTTTTAAATAAAGTTTGATACAATTTTTTTGAAAATAGATGTTTGTGAAAAAGTATGAATTTATTGGTGGATTAAAAATATGATATATATTTAAAAAAGGGCATGAATGGAAATTTAGGTGCAAAAAATACCCTCTCCTATATTGGTCTTATTTTTTCTACAACAACAAGTAAAAAAGAACGGAGGTAGTAGTAGACTACAATGTGATGAGGCCGAATTGGGCCGCGGGTAGCCAGCCAGCCCATGTATATACATATATATGCAGTCAATAACTCATATCATATTATATCTGATCTCATCGATCCTATTCCTTCCAACTCGTTTCTTCCTCCTCGCGTTAAATTAATAAAATCTCAATTCTCAAATTTCGCATTTCGGCAAATCATCAAAAATTGAGTAATTTATCAAACTCTACAATGGCAGCAGAAAATCCTACCCAAACGGCGTCGTTTAGTTCAGAACCTTCTCCTCCTCTTTCATCTTCGCAGAAATCGCTACAAGATCCATCCCAGGTAGGTTTCACAATCTACTTCAATTCCACTTCCGTTACGAAATTTTCATGCTAATGATTCGTTTAATTTCTTTAATACCGAAACCACGATCCCAATTTGATATCATTGAACTGAAATTAGGGTTTATTATTTTTTATGATTATGATTATAAATTAGGGTTTTTTAAAATGAAATTTACATAGAAAAAGCTCATAGAACTCCAATTTAAGCTCATAATACCAAAATCACAATACCCATTTTTTGTTTTAACTATCTAAGTACCTAATTTAATTTATCATTTTCTGTGTTAAGAACCTAATTTAGCTCAAATTTGTGCTTGATTAATTGTAGTTATAGATAGGATTTTAAATAGCGGTCGCGATAACGGTTGTGATATTACAGAGAATTGTGGTAAAAAGTGGTTGATGGGGCCTCAATTGTATTCCCGTGCCGTTACGGCAGTCGGAAACATAAAAAACTGATATTTTGCAGCCTACATTTTAGTCGTCAGACTTTTATATTTAAAATCTTGTGATATGCTTTTTGTGCTTGCTTTTGTGAATATGTGAACGGAAATGTGACGAGAATTGTGTTTTTGTTGTTCTAAATTTATGTGTTTATGTGGTAGTCATGATTTCTTTTGGGCATTGTTGTCTCAGGTTCCATCATTTTCCAATTTACCGGCATTTCCGGGTGGATATTATCAAATGCATCCTGCTATGTACCATGGACCTGCATTGATTCCAGGGTTAACGCCACCACAATATGAGGAACATGCGAACCGTGGAGCTGGCCTATATGCTGTTCCAGTTAATCCTTTTGATAGACATGTTACCGGACTTTCATACAACACTCTTATTCCATTGACTTACCGCACACCCACGTAAGCAACTAGTTATTTTGTTACAATGATATTGACACATAGATAGGTCTTACGTTGGTATCAAAGTGACCATTTCATGTCTTCCCTTCTTTATGAAATTATGTCATTTAACTATAAAACTTATATAAGCATCATGTTATCAAACTATAGTTCTTTTGTACTCCGTAATTGGTGTAACAATTGATTGATTAGAAGTTCGTGTAGTATGAGATTGAGAGTATTATATCATCATTTTTAATTAAGTATACATCATAGATCATTCAACTTAAATTGCAAAATACAGGCATAGCCTACTCTCATGAGTTGACTTTGAATGGGGACATTAACCTAAGTGTGTGTTTGGTAGGGGCTGTTTTAAGTTTTCCTGGACAGAACTTTTAATAACTAATAATTGTAGATTAATAGATCATATTTGTACTTGGGTCAAACATTTAAATATTAAAGGAAAATTGACCTTGGGGGTAATCCTTGGATGTTCTTATAAGACTTATATGATCATGCATCAGTTATATACCGTGTGCTTTTGAAGTTCTTGGTTATCACTTCGATATTGTATTTTTCTTTTTCATCAGTATCATTCAAAGCTTGACTGAATGTTTAATTCATCTGCTACTAACATGATCTCAAGGAAAGAAACAAAAATGGACATTTTAAACAAATCACTTTGTTGTTAAAAATTTGATTTGTACATATTTTTCGGGAACTATAAGTTCATGATTAGTGTTAATGCTTTCTTTAACTGAATGGTCACATTTAACAGTAGGCCAAGTTCTGAAGCTGCTGCTGCCGGTGAAAATCAGGGGCAAGCAGGACAGCAACAGCATCCTCAGCAACAACCTGCACCTCAGAGACAAGTTGTTGTTAGGAGATTTCAAATTGCATTTCAAATCGATTTGCTACTTATGTTGAAGCTGGCAGCTGTGATCTTTTTGTTCAACCAAGATGGATCAAGGCAGAGGCTTGCTGTTCTTGTTTTATTTGCTGTTCTTGTATATTTGTAAGTGTTCATCCGTTTTTCTTTAAAAAATATATTTCTGTTTGGTAGTTAAGCTATGTGTGATTGTTACATTTTAGGACTCAAACTCGGGAAATGATTCTGATATAGATTCTTTCCCTTCCTTTTATATTGTCTATTAAATTTCTTATATACTCTGTGAATATCAGTGCCATGTAATATCACTGAGCTAGTAATGATTAGACTGTGAGTATAAGCTGTAGTATTAATCAATTGACATGTGTTACAGATACCAAACTGGAGCTCTGACACCAATTGTAAGATGGCTTTCACAAAATATGCAAAGAGCTGCGGCACCTCCTCGTCCACCAAGACCTGCAGCGAGGGCTGAAAATGTACCTCCAGCAGGGCAGGAGGCCGACAATGCTGCTCCAGCAGGTATTATTTGCTTTCTATTTTATTCAAATGATTTTGCATTTGCTTCTTTTGGAAAGCATTAGTAATGAAAGCGAGCTGCTGCAATATGTGATATAATTTAGTGAGTATGTTACATGGAAGCATATGAACTTCATTTTGTCTATTTATTCAATTTTCTTTTGGGATGGATTTCCTTTTTCAAATACATGAACTGATTTTCTCTATGGAAGGTACACTACAATCTAAGTTTCAATCACTTTTACTGACATATGCTTTACCGCTGCTTGTTGTTAACTATTGCCAGAGGGTCAACCTGAAGCTGCGATTGGGAACCAGCCTGCTAACGATGCAGACCGTGCAATTGAGAATGAGAACGTCGCAGAAGCTGGGAGAGGCAACGGTGGCAACCAGTGGTGGGGGATTGTAAAGGAGATCCAGATGATTGTTTTTGGATTTATCACTTCCCTGCTCCCTGGGTTCCACAATCATATAGACTGACTTATGGCCTATGGCAGCGTGCCAGATAATAGGAGACAGTTCTCGGAAATAAGATGTATAGCAACAGAAGTCCCAAGTGTCATAAATAATAGAAAGTTAGGTGCAATGCAAGTATAATCCAGTGAAAAACAAAAGTATGGTGATAATTTAAAGGGTGACATTTTTGTATCATTATTTGGATTGTTGATAGAACAGTTTATGGCTTCCAGGTCACAAGGAAGTGCTTTGTACTTTAGAGGGGCAGTAGTTAATCCACCCCTGGTGTCTATTTATGATTTAACTTCAACTCTTTGTGTTTGTGTGTATCGAAGTTAAATGATTTGACAAAATAACTTGTTTTAATAATTTGTTTAAAAGAAAATGTTTTGCAAAAAAGGTTAATAAAATTAAACCCCTCCTCTGCTCGTGTTCCATCATCGACCTTCTGAAGAAACTTATGGGAATGAGAAGTCTTGCAAACATGAATTAGGTTGAGTGTTGTGTAACTAATTCATGTTTTAGTTAGTTACTTGTGAGACAAGGTAGTTAGAAACTAGTTAGAATTTTGAGCAATTTTAACTAACTAGTTATGATATTTATTTGTATATAAATACATTGATCTTAGTCGCATCACATTCATGCATTTGATCATAATAAAGAAATCAATTCATTTTCTCAATTTTAAAACTACACCTCTTTTTCTCAACAGAAGACTCACAGTCTTTCTTCTTGCACCAAAGTGGTGTACACAGTTTTCTGTTTAGGCAATGGATCTGTTGCAACATTTGAGCGCATTGCAAGATTTGAGCTCATTTCCAGCCCTAGATTAAACACATAATGAACCAACAACAAAAAACCTCCACTACCACCACCATCGACAACAAAACCTTGCAATCAACAGCAACAGCCGATACTGAGAAAAAAATAAACCCAGAAACGAACAAACAACAACAGAACCAACAAAGTGGGGGTAGATGGTTAGGACGGCGGCCACAAATGCTGTATAGTGGCTGATCTGCGGCAAATCTGATAGGTTGATTTCGGGTTTCTAAGTTAGGGAGAGAATGCATGCGTGTTGATTTTGAGTTTGGCGTGAAAAGGTAAATGAGATTTTGATAAAGGGGAAGCTATTTAAAGTTGAATGAGAAAATGGTGTGGTTGCTTTTTGAACCATACTTATTTTGGTTTATGCGTTTTCTAATTTTTATATTTTTAAACTTAAGTACAAAAAAGCCAAGATCTGCAAAAATATTCAAGAAAACTTAAGTATAAAATATCAATGATTTTATATTATTTCTAATATGCCCCACTTTGTCAATTGAGCTAGAATTTTTTGACGAAGAAATATACTTTTATTTACATTGAAAATTTGAAAACCATTCAATATTTTCAAAATATGAATTCTCATAAATTTTTATATATTGTGCCCCCACTATTCAAAATTCCTGAATCCGTCACTGATAAATGGTATTACAATATGCTATGGGAAGAAAAATGATACAAGGTACGACAAAAACGTGCACGACTGAGGCACGATCCATAGAATGTATATGTAGCACAATCTCTTCATTTTCTACCTATCATATATTTTAATAAATCAAATATTCAATGGTTGCTAGTTGCTCGTTGGATTGTCGTGCATGATTTTATCGTGCCATGTAGCACAACTCGCTATTGGAATGTCTCGAGGATGCTCACTTCGGCCATTTCGTAAAAGCAATATAATATAGATAATAATTTTATGACATTAAGACATTAATTTGATGATTATGAATATCAATTCTAGATTAGTCACAAACTATTAGCAACGTATGTTCCTCGAGTGAATGACACCTAAGATAAGTGGAACTCACAGAGAAAGAGAAATGTAATCTCATTTCAATTTATTTTATTTTATTTTATTTTATTTCATTTCTAATAAGCATGTTAAGAGTAGCTAAGGCAACAGGCATGTTGAAGCTTGACGAGTCAAGATTTAGTATTATGTCTAAGAGTTGTTTATCTATCTTTATAGTTTTATTTTAGCTTCTGTTGAATTGTACCATTATGTTATAGATTTAATTAATTATGTATTTTTTACAATGTACTCAGACAAAATATTAATGTGTAAACTTTATAACACTTTACTATTTTCTATGGTTTGTATAACACACACACACACACACACACATATATATATATATATATATATATATCTTTATCGTACCATTACTCACTACCCGTCAGGCTAAAAAGCATTTCACCGGCTTTATAGTTCACTAGCCTCACTCACTACCGAAAAGGGGATTCATTAGTCAGTAAGTGAGCCACTTATTTCTCCGAAACAAGAGAGAAAAGTTATCTTCCTCCTATTTCCCAATAAGTCGACGGCTAACGTGGTGGAAAAGTGTCCGTCTCCCCCCTTCCAATATAAAATTATCAATTACATTACAGAAAGAGAAAAAAGACGGGCAAAGACATATATATATATATATATATATATATATATAATTTAAAACATGTGGGTTAAAGTTAGCAATATTGATCAACATGAAATTACTTAGGGTGTGTTTGATCTGTTAAACTTTAAGTACTAGACAACACAGCATAAGATAGAACAACACAACACAAGATAAAACAACACATGACAAACTTTTATGATATTGAATTTTGTTTTATACGATGTTTGGTTAAAAAAAATGTATTTTGTTATTTTAGACCACTTGTACTATGGACAAAAAGTTGTGTTGTGGTTTAGTGGAGAACAAGAATTTCTGTTTTTGTGCTGTCTCTTGCCACCTGAGTTGTCCAGTCCCTGAAACAATTTCACAATCAAACGCAGTACAACTGGACTTGTCCTGTCCAGTACTTTGTTTTTTAGCAGATCAAACGCACCCTTATTGTGTCACTATTGTCTTCGCACGGCCCACCACTTAAGCGTCTCGCGCGCCCCCACACAGTTTTGCCAAAATTTGGGGGGCGCGCGAGAAGATCAACATTACTTAACTTTGACCCATAGGTCTAAGTTAACATGTTAGTCGAAGTTAGCAAATATGACCCACATGTAATTACAAGAGGGTGAGGGCGCATGTAGGGGGCATATGAGTATCTAGGGGGCGTGCGAAGACAATTGGGGCGCTAAGTAATTATATGTGGGTCATATATTACTAACTTTGACCCAGGGTCGAAGTTAATCCCCTATATATATACACACACACGCAAATAAAAAATTTACAAAATATTTAATCAAGAGAATTAATTTTACAATTTAGAAAGAAATAACGGCGCAACTTATTATCCATTCACTTCCGTCCATGTGTGAATGTGTGTCTATATATATAATCTTTCAGTTAAAAAAATTAATGTTATTATTTTTTCAACAATTAAATATTTTTGCGAGTCATACTCAACCTTATATTTCAACTACTCACTCTGATTTTATTTTTTTTATAAGAAACAACTCTTTTTTTAGATTTATCTAATAACTAATATATTATGTTTAAGAACAAGAGAGAGAACATTTGAAGTTTTAACTCAATGGTAAGAGTTTAACCATATATTTTCAAGGTGTCAACTTCAAAACCCGTTAAGACCAATTATAAAATAGTCATTAGTACCTATGATTAATAAAATTGTCTGCTTCTTCAATTTTTAAAAAACATAACGTTTCCTCAAAAAAAAAAACACATAACAACATAGTATGTTTACATCAGTAAAGGATGATAAATGAATAAGTATGCAAACAAAATGTAAATGATTATGTTTAAATAAAAATTTAAGTATTAATTAAAATAATACTACCTTCGTTTTTTATTATAAGTGACTCTGTATTTTTTAAATTCATTAAAAGTTAATGCATTTGGTTTATAATATAGGTCATATGCATCATATTTTTAATTAATCTAAAAATTATATTACATTGTCTTTTATAATAAGAAACGAATGTAGTATTAAAAATTATATATACGTTGCTTACACGTGTTTGAAGTTTGGTCAAAGTTCAAAATTTCACAATTGGTATATAAGATTATAAATAAATTTTGTTGTCATTATTCATTAAATTTTATTAATTAATATTAATTAAAAAAATAAAGTAAAAGAGTAATAATATTTCAAATCTAACACCAATAAATTCTATCTTATCAAGATTGCTTTTTATTTCCTTCCATCATAAGCTTATGCCAGATAATTAACCTAAATCAAAGACACGTGGAAATTAGCCATGTGTATCTTCTCTAAATTCATGTCTTTAAATTCACAAGAATTTCACATTCTTAATCACTCATCAAAATCCCATCACCAAATAATACAGGGCACTTAACTTTCTCCTCAGTCATGTGCAACACTGATCATGATCCAAACAAAGGAAAGGAGAAACTGAATGAAGATTCAGACATTCAGAAGAATGAGAACAAGAGAAAGGCGATCGTGCTGGGAGAATCTGATGTTGAAACAAGGAATTCAAAGAGTTCCAGCAATGGCTATGCTAGTGAAGAAGAATCATCCAATTTTTTTTCTCCATTTCTCCTTTTTGGATTCATTATAGATCCTAATAAGCAAATTCAACAAGCTTACTCATGCAATTTTTGTAGCCAAAAATTCCTTACTCCCCAAGCATTAGGTGGCCATCAAAATGGGCACAGACTAGAGAGGAGAATCAAACAAAGGATCCAAGCGATGAACACATATTGGACAAATTACTTATTTGGTAATCAAGGGGTGGTAAATCTAAACACTATGACCTTGTACAATGGGAGATATGGATATCCATATAATGGATTTAACAATATGATTCAACTTGCATCGCCGTCATCAAATTTTAATTCGAGGAATTTGTTTGGGGTAGGGCAACATATTCCACAAATAAATGAAGTGACTAATGAGGCTGCTAATGCAATTGTGAGTCCACAAGTTACCATGACTCAGATTGAATATGGTTCAATTTCAAATATGGGTGATGATGTTGTTCGTAAAGACAAAGAGACTCAAGAGGAGGAAGCAATCCAAGATGATTTAATCCTTAAACTTTAAAAATATATATATTTTAATATAATCTTTAAATAAGGTCTTAATATATTAAGCACCATGAATCTTAATCTATAATAATATGTGAAAATAATATATATTGCTTTCTATGTGGAATAAAATAAATTTATTTATCCTTTAGGATTTAGTGTAAGGCATTTTGCTATATGAAAATTTATATTTTAAGTTATGATAATACATGTTAAGGGCTTATGCCATCATAATTAAGTTTCTCATCAACATTTGGTCCATGAATAAAAGCTTTTTTACATTGATCTACAATTCTTTAAACCATAAAAAGCTTAAGTAGGAATAAACTTGGAAACGAGTACGTAATCACTCTTATTATTAATTTGCGCTCATGCTCTAAAGTCCTAAATGAAAACATGATTTATTTATAGATTTTATATTCATGGTCCAACATGAAACGAAACAACCTTTTTTTTTTTTGTCTTAAATGAGAATAAATAATTTTGTTTGAAATTTTAATGTAATGAAAATTGAAATCATAAGTATAATATTTAGTTGGAAAAAAAATATTAGTATGATATTTATAATTAATAAAATAAAATATTTAAATTTCGGCTAGAACATATACTTATATTTTGTGCTCAACATACTTCATATATGATTACCTCAAGCAGAGGGAACCATGAAAAGAATATAAAAAAGATTTCGTGACATAAATTTCTATGCATTTAAGGTGGAAAACATTTTCAACCATGATGTAATTTTTTTTGGTAAGGAATCATGATGTTATATGATCGGGTGTAGTGGCAGAGTCAAGAAACTTATAAAGTCTGGACAAAATCTCAAATTAAAATTTCAGTTTTACAATGAAAGTTTTCAATTTTGAAATAAAAACTCAGATTTTGCCTAAATTAATCACTACGAAACTTGTTTTACTCTAAACTAACTCCTAAAACACCAAATAATTTATTTTGCGGTGAAAAATCTCAGTTTTGGACCAAAAAACTTCAATTTTATCCTAAATTAATCTCTAAAAATATCAGTTTTACCCTAAATTAACTCCTAAAATACTAAAAATTTTGGGCCGAGCCCGGACACTAGCTCCGGCAGCCCGTATGCTGTCTCCGCCCCTGATTAGTTGCATGTGAAAAAAAATTACAAGGTCTATGCAAATTAAATAAAATATAATGTAACCAAAAAAATTAAATAAAATATAAGATTTAATTTGTTAGTGTATACAAATTAACTTCATTTTTTATTATATTTTACAAAATTTATTTAATAAATGTAATATATAATATAATTTTTATGAAATTTTCTTAGAGTTTCTTATTTAATTTTTGGAAAATATTAAGTTCATTGAATAATCATTGTATCTAGTTATTTAAGAACAAGAGATAATATTTTACATTTACATTAATAAAAGGTAATTGATTATGTTTAAATAAAAATTTAATTTGTCAAAAAAAATTAATTATTAATATGTTTTTGTGCAAAATAATTTATAAAACGAGTATACTCTACTTACAAGTGTTGAGAGTTTGGTTAAAATTCATAACTTCACAATTGGTAGATTAGCTTATAAATAAATTCCATTGTCAATCTTCAAAATCGATAGTTCTCTTGACTACCATAATTTAAATTTATTTATATTAATTTAAAAATTAAAGTAAAAGAGTAATAATATTTCAAATCTAACACTGATAGATTCATCTTGATCATTACTGCTAGCTTTTGATTCACCTTCCATATTTAACTAATACAAAATAATTAACCTAAACCAATGAGACGTGAAAAACATATGCATATGAACATCTTCTCTAAATTCATGTCTTTTTTTTTTTTTTTTTTTTTCAAAAAAGTGGAGCAGAAAAAGAACTACTGCCACCAAATTCATTAAAAATAATAGCAGGAAGTACAAAAAAAAAGTGGGGGGATATGAAAACCAAAACCCTCTTAAAGTGAGAACCTATAACAAGGCAAGTCTAGCTTGTTTCTAGACAAACTAGCACAAATTTCTACAGGTGCCTCATTCCAAAAAATAAAGTTATCAAGATTTAAACCTATATTAGCTAAAGTATCAGCACAATCATTGTCTTCCCTATATATATGAGTGACCAAGAAATTCATGTTCCTAAGCAACAATTGACAGTTGAACCACTTGTTTCTAAGAGGCCAAGGAATAGTAACAAAAGACTTGAAGGCTCTCACAACCAACATAGAGTCTGTCTCAATCCAAAGGTTGTACCAGTGATGATGAAAAGCTAATTCAATTGCTTTAAGAGCACCAACCAATTCGGCATAAAAAGCATTGTGGAGACCAAGATTATCAGCAAATCCACCAATAAAATCAGCATTAGAGTTCCTAAAAACACCTGCACATGCTGAAGCAGTAGAAGTTGATGAGCCGTCCGTATTACACTTAACCCAATTGACAATTGGAGGGATCCAAAGCACTTCTTTAATGGAAGGGGCCTTGGGAGGGTGAATGTTGACTCTAAAATTCTTCAGGATAGTGAAGTCACTCATTGAGGAGTGGTATGTAAGATTGGTTTTATTGCCAGATAAAGAAACATCAGTTTTGATCATGGAAATAGCTTTAGACCAATGAATGACCTTGTCACAGAATCTAACTTGGTTTCTTACAAACCAAATTGTGCTCAGGATGTTAACTAGAGAGGCCTTCATCACAAGCTTGCATTGAGGAGTCCAATTACGATCACAAATTCTCCAAATGTCTTCAACGGATCTAAAATGCAGCTGAATGCCAATAGCTTGGGAAAACCAAGTCCAAATATTAACCGCAAAAGGACATTCAAAAAAAATATGAAAAGAAGTTTCTTCCTGTTGCAAACACAAATTACATATAGAAGGCAAATTGCACCCTCTCAATCTCAAATTATCATCTGTTGGGAGTTTGTCATGCATGAGTCTCCAAGCAATCAAGGATTTTGATGGTGGTATATCCTTGCACCAGATAATCTTGGCCCAATGGAGTTGAGCAGCATGATGGCTTTTGAAAGAATAGGCTTCCTTTAGGGACAAGTTACCAGAGATAGTTTTGTTCCAAACCAGACAATCTGGCTTATGCTCATTTGGAATTGTAACTTTGTCAATTGTCTCACACAAAGTAGGAAAAAAGAGTTGAAGATCAAGAGGGATATGCCATTGAAAATTGATAATAAAATCACAAGCATATGAGTTAAGATTATGAGCTATAGAGTCAGGAATATGCAAAAGGTGAGCTAGAGAATGAGAGTCACACCAGTTGTCTTTCCAGAAGCTAATGTTCTTACCATCACCTATTAAAAAACTAGAGTTGTCCAAAATCACGGAGAATTCAGATTTTATGCTGCTCCAAACTGAAGAGTAAACATGATGACTGACGCATTTATTTCCTCTTATCACTCTACTCTTGAGAAGATTTGCCCACTGTTCCTGAGATTGTAGCAAATCCCAACAAAGTTTTAGATTAGTAGCATCATTAAGAGTCAACAGGGACCTAAGGCCAAGACCACCTTCAGAGTACGGTCTGCAAACTTTTTTCCAAGCTACAGTGACCAACTTTCTTTGTGTTAAGTCACCTGACCAGATGAAGTTTTTAATCCATTTTTCTAACTCTTTTAGCAAAGAAACAGGCCAAGAATAAGTAACCATGCATCCTACCATTAATAGAAATGGAAAGGGTTGCAGACTTCAAAATAACATCAATCCAATTACAAAATTTCTCATTGAAGCCAAAAGATCTTAAGACTTTCAGAAGAAAAGACCATTCCAAAGTATCAAAAGCTTTGGCAATGTCAATCTTTAAAGCAAGGTTACCAACATAAGACTTGGAATGCAACAAATTTGCTGCTTCAGAAGCCAAACAAATACAATCCTTAATGTTCCTGCCTTGAATAAAGCCCCTTTGTTCAACTGATATAATGGAAGGCAAAATTTGAGAAACTCTATCAGCAATAATTTTGGAGATGACTTTGAACTTAAAATTTGCCATTGCAATAGGCCTGTACTGATCAATAGAATCTGCAGAAGAAGACTTAGGGATCAGAATAATGGTGTTTGCATTGAAGTTGGGAAGTAACCAGCCAGTGTTAAAAAACTCCAAAACTGCATTTTCGACATCATGATGCACAATGTCCCAATAAGATTGGAAAAAGAAGGCACCAAATCCATCAGGGCCTGGGGCTCCATCTTTATTGAGATCAAAAACTGCATTCTTTATTTCTTCAGAAGAAGGAAGCATGGTTAAAATAGAATTCAATCTGTCATCTATAACTTTAGGGATAACATCCTCCACAATAGATTGATCCTGCAAAATATCAAAGTTAGAGCAAAATAAAAATTTATAATATTGGACAATATGATCTGCTATATGTTGAGGGTCAGTAAGGATGTCATCTCCCACTCTGATTGTTGTCAAGGCTTTAGTAGTATTTTTTATTTTTGCTATTCTATGAAAATAGTTTGTGTTTCTATCTCCCTCTAAGTGCCAGTTCACTTTAGCCTTTTCTTGCCAAAACCAATCTTGTCTTTGTAATGCTTCATCTAGATTGACTTGAGCTTTTCTCTCCAATTCTCTGGAAGCATCATCATAACCATGATTTTGGATCTCATTTTGAATGTTGAGAAGATCATCTTCAGCAGTTTTAACATAGGAATGAACATTCCCAAAAACATGTTTGTTCCAAATTTTCAAGTGATTTTTTAGAAGCTTAAGCTTACTATTAAGAATAAACATAGGACATCCCACAATGATAGTGCTCCAAATCTCAGAAATAAGGCCTCTGCAGGAATCATGAAGGGACCACATTTTCAAGAATTTGAATTGAGAAACAAAAGTAGTGTTACTAAAGTTGAAGTCAAGAAAAATAGGATGGTGATCAGACTTTAATCTGAGGAGAGTTGAGCAGGAAGTAGAATTGCAAAAATTTAACCATGCTTGGTTAAAAATAGCTCTATCAAGTCTCTTCTCAGTGTGAGCACCACCTCTCCTACCATTAGACCAGGTAAACCAAGCACCTCTAGTGGGGAGATGGATCAAATCATTAACACTTGTCCAATCCTGAAATTCTGACATAGGCAGTCTGGCAGGAGTAAAATTACCACTGTATTCATGAGAACCTAAGACAACATTGAAGTCCCCCATGAAGCACCATGGTAAAACATGATGGTTAATCAAGGAAGAGAGATTATTCCAAAGAGTTCTCCTCTTAATGTAGCAAGTTGAGGCATAAATAGCAGCAATGCAAAAATGTTTATCAAGAGTTGTAATAGAGAAAGCAACATACTGCTCATTCAAATCTAAAATATTAGGATTCAAACTATTTTTACAAATGCACCAAATGTTAGGGATCAAATTGTCTCTATAGTTCAAAGCAAACAATTTGAGGTCTAACCTTTGTAACCATTTTTTAGGGAAAGCTTCAAACTTCATCCATGGCTCAGCAATAATAATTAAATCTGGATTATTAGAATTTATAAAATTTCTGAGTGCCAACTTAGAGGACTTGTTGGCTAAACCTCTTATATTCCAGAAAAAACACTTCATTTAGAAGGCTTTGTGGGACCAACCTGTAATCTAGTTCTATGTATACTCTTGGAAGGAGGTTTTGAAGAGTTAGACTTCTTACTTGTCTTTGAGGTAGCCATTTTGAAACTAGAAGGAGCTGGTCCTTTGTCTGATGCAGCAAGAAAACTTTGTTCATGCTCCTCAGCTTCAGCCAAGTTTGCCCAAGATTCTTTTAAAAACTGCACGTCTTTTTTAACATTGTCATTTAAAGTTCCATGATCATCACCATTACTGACCCGGTCATCATCCCGGTGTTGTGTTGCATCAACAAACTCTGAACCTTGTGTACTAGTGTCTTCCTTGCTTTGAGCCTTCTCTATATCATGATTTATCCCCAAGTGTGCGTCTGTTTCTTCTATATCTTGACCAACTAAAGCACTAAATTTGTTCATGTTCACCATCAGATTATTATCTATTCCTATCTGATCTGCATTAGGTGTTTTAGCCACACTACCTGGTGTAGTATTGGTAGAGTTATTTTCTTCCATATGTTTATCTCTTCTTTCACCACAAAGATTTGACTCTTCAACAATAACCACTTCATTGGTTTCATTCAACTCTTTCCTTCCATCATTAACTTGAACAAATTGTTTTGAGCCTTCATTTCGATTTTTTTGTTTCTGTCTGTTGTCTTTTGGCTGTTGTTCTTGCTCAGTCCCTTGAGCCTTCTTGCAGATTTCTAAGTAATGCCCAATCATTTTGCAGTGAGTGCAAAATTCAGGGAGATTTTCATAGTCCAGTTCAACAAAGAAAGCGAAACCTTTCCTTTCAACAAGAACCTTATATCTTAAGGTTTGAGATAAGTCCATGTCCACTAGAACGCGAACAAAATGTCCAAACGTTCTATCGAACATTGGTTTTGTAGCAATTGCATCTGTGCAGATGGGTGTACCAATACTACTAACTATAGCAAACAGAATTTTTGGACGCCAATATTCTTGTGATAAGCCATAGATTCTAACCCAAATCTGAGCAGTTGTGTTCCTTTGCAAATTCGGGTTGAAATCACCAGACCAAGCAAAGAGCTTTAAGTAACCAGGCTCTAAATTCCACGAAACTACAGATCTAACACGCCTAACATCTTCCAAAGAGGAAAAGGAGAATTCATAAAAACCTTTACCTAACGATGTGATTCCCCATCTAGCTAGGTCCTTCCACAATGGAGTTAGTTTGTTCTTCAGAGCAACAACGGTTAACGGCGTTGCACCTTTTGGCCAAACGATTCTTCCATGTAAATTGTGCTTGCAAGCTTCCACTCCTGCTATATATTCATCTTCAGGGATTGAAATGGAAATTCTATCACCTTTTACACATGGTTGAGGGAGTTGGGAAAGGGGGATATCGCAAACATTGGTTAGGGCCTGAGCAAAAGTTTTGGTAGATTTTGGTGAAATTTTGGGTTGAATCGGTGGTTTAGGGGAGTCATCTAGACAAGACCAAGGTATACTAAAGGTATTCATGTTGATCAATTGTGAAAAATTGGAGGAGATTGAAGACTGTGGTTATCTAAGAGTAAAGTATGGGTGACGGTGAACAGTAGCGAAATCGCCAGAAGCCATTCAATTGTGTACGGTCTTTTCTCATCTTTGTTCAAGTTAATGAATGAATTATTAGCTTGTTTTCACTAAATTCATGTCTTTAAATTCATAAGAATTTCACATTTTAAATCGGCCCACAAAATCTGATCACCAAATTATACAAAGACTTTAATTTTCTCCCTGAATCATGTGCAACAATGATCATGCATGATTCAAACAAAGGAAAAGAGAAAGTGAATAAATTAGAGAACCAATATCCAATTTGAAGACTGTGAAGATTCATAATAATGAGAACAAGCAAAAGATGACCGTGATGGTAGAATCAGATGATGAAATAAAGAGTTCAAAGAGTCCAAACAATGGTTATGTTTTGAAGAAGGATCATCCAAATAAATTTCTCTATTTCTTCTTTTTGGATTCATTATTGATCCTAATAATTAAGGGATTCAATAGGGCGTTCATGGGTTTGGATCGATCCGCGAACCCCGAATCCAATCCAACCCAATTTAAAAAGTACCCATACCCATTCATTTACGGGTAAAACTCAACCAATTCATCCAACCCATATGTTATTGATACGAGTATTGGATTTGACTTTTTGAAGTTTGAACCCTTGGACCCGTGAAATCAACTCGTTGATGTTGTATTATTATTATTATTATTATTATTATTATTATTACTACTACTACTACTACTAGCGGGTCAAACGGGCACGATCCGTGCCCGTTTGTATGGTACATATTTTTCATGATGCTAATTTATATGTTGAAGATGATTATTTTGTCAAAAATAAAAGATGATTATAAATTTTTGACACATCTATTTTTTTATTAATAGTTGTCTTTCGGAAAACTATGAATTAAGTCACATCGAGAAATGTGAGGGTTTAGTCAAAAAAAAAAAAGAGAAGGATGTAGGCACCCAAAAATAGTGTGAAATATGCTTGTTATTGTTTTCAAAAAATTCGATGAAAGTTAAGGTCTGAATAATTGAACAAAAAAAGACAAAATCAATACAATAAAAGTAACGTTTGACTTTTAATAAACACTGACAAAAATAAAAAACAAAGAAAGTGTTATGAATAATAATGTTAGTGGATGTCCTTGATCCTACCTCTTCCATTCCCACTACAATTTCCACTAATGAGTGGATATTTATTACTCTTGATCTTTCACTTCTTTACTTGTACCCTATATAAAGAGCTCTTGTTATGATGTAAAGATATCCAAGTGAAGTGTGGAATACAAAGTTATCATCTTCTTTATATTTCTATTCTCTAGCTCTAATAGTTCATTTCTAACAGAAAGTTGTATCTCCTCTTTATATAATGAAAAAAGAAGCATTATTGCAAATTTTTCGTGAAATTTGCACCAAGAGTTGCATTATATGATAGAGGGATTCTAAACAACATTGATGATAGACATTGCGCTTTTTGTCTTTCAAAGAACGAAGATATTGATCATGTCTTCTTCAATTGTAGGTTCTCGGTGCAAATTTGGAACCGTATTTTTAATTGGCTCGGAGTCAATGTGATTCCTTACGAGGAGGTTTGGAAACATTTTATGTTGTTCAGTAAGATAGCACAACGTAAGAATAAGGCTAAATTTCATTACCTCATTTGGCTAGCTACAACATGGAATACTTTGTGCTTATGCAATAATGTTGTGTTTATTAGAGCTTTCTCCGATCGGTGTAATTATCCATATAGTGAAAGAAATTAAGTTCTTGTTGCATTTTATCTTGCTTTTCAATGTTCATGTTTGGTCACACCAAGAAAGGGACGCATAAGGAGAAGAAGGAAGTCAAGATACCTTAATTGTCACATATATTAGGGATTTTAATTTGGGTTAGGAATTTCTATTTTGAGGAAAATTAAACAGTGAAATTTAAATTGAATCATTGGATTTTAGAGTGTTTTGTTTTAATTTTAGATTTGTTGATGAAGACAATGAAGGGATGATGAAAATTATGATTTTGAGGGTTTAGATGATGGATTATTTTTCCATAATTTTACAAAATTTAACAGAAAAAACTAATTTAATTAAAATAAAACAATACAGATCAAAAAGGAATTTCAAAGATTTCAAACATAAATATGTTTGAATCTCTGAAACTACCTAAAAGAGTGATATTGCACTCACATATTTATACATTCAGTATCCCAAAAATTTAAACAACTTAAGACTTCAAACAAACAAACTCCAACAACACAACTACATTTCAACACGTCAACTTTTATTCAATCATAATGCAAATAAATGTTGTTTGGTTGCCTTGTAATTCATACTTTCGTTATTGCTTCTCTATACATGCTGTGTGCTCCTTTCCTTTCAACTTTTTCTCATTGATGATATCTACCTCGTACATGATTTGGTTTGTGATTGGTTGACAAGTGTAAAAATGTTTATGCTTTACACTGAGAGTGTCACAAAATTAAGATCTCGTTTGGTAATTTGTTCTTTAACTTTTAAATTGGCTATTGATTGCACATATAGTGTACTCCCTCCGTCCCAAAATATAAGCAAAAGTTGGTCAATAAAAGTGAATGTATTTGATCCAAATTTTGAGTCAAATACATCAAGTTTCTTTACATCAAGTTTCTTTGACTCACTTTTCCTTACATTTTGGGACGGAGGGAGTACTTAGTTCTTCTTTTGGGACAGAGGGAGTATGGTCCTTACAATGAAGTTTAAGGGGGAGTTTTATTTTTTCAAAGTAAAAATACAAATAAGAAAATCACAAATCCAAAAATGCTCAACTTAAGTTTTTCTACACTACTACGACATTTATCATCAGGAATTTTCAACTCCAAATAAAATGCTCAACCCTAATACCTATAAATCGTTTATTATCATTGTTTTCATCATTGATAATATAATTCACAATTCCTTCCAAGACCAGAGTACGAAAATGTTCAAGCACATATCCAAATTCTTGTGTTATTTCCAAATAAAACTCCAAAAGAAACTCCACATGTGTCATCTTCACTTGTTATACTTCATTGTCTCTTTCTCAAAACCGATTGTGGGAAACTGCTTAGCATAATCTTCTACTTCACGGCGGAGATTAGCAATTTGAGATTGAATTTGTGGATCTGACTGCATAGCTTCCACAAAATCCTTCAACTTTGTGCCTGAATTTAATTTAATCAATAATAATCGTGAGACAGCATATGTGAAAGCCTAGATACCTTGTTATGCATTCAGCACATCAAATGTTATGACATAAATAAAACATTATGGTAGAATTAACTAACCTTTAGAATTTTCCTTGATCTGTAAGGCTATTTTGACGGCCACATCAAAGTATTCAGCAACCTTTTTAAAATCACCCTCAACAAAACCCCTGGATGTGAGAGCAGGGGTTCCTGAATCACGAAAACATAACCTTAATCAACATGTAATTATAGATCCACCAATATATGAATATAAAAAGGTTACAAGTGAGACTGTACCCATTCTGATTCCCCCCGGAACCATAGCAGACACATCCCCTGGAACTGTATTTTTATTGGCAGCTATATGGACTGATTCTAACACCTTCTCAACCCTTGACCCATCAATGCCCTGTCAAAAATCACAGCATGAGATAGTGTGTTCTGTTTAATGTGTTTCTAAATATAAACATTACACAACAAATCAAACCCAATAACAATACTAACATCTTTACAGTCTAGGGTTAAAAAAATGGAAACATTCAACAAATAACTTGATCATTTAACAAACACGTTGATTTATTTGAATTGAAGGTTCTAAAAACTGTTTAAATAGGAGATTTTCTCATTCAGCATTTCAGCTTATTTATTATCCCAATAATAAAATGTCCCTCATAATTATCTTCTTGAAAACCAACCTAGTCATGCAACCATATGTCACACTGTTCACTGTTCATTCCTAAACTACTAAGGAATGACGCTTTGTACAGAACTCAATGTAAGCTCAGCTTGCAAAGGTTGTTAGTAAGTTTTATTGACATGTATGAACAAAATGGCACTATCCAGAATTATTTCTGAGATAAAAATTTTACCATGAAAATTTTAGACGAAAGAATCATAACCTTTACCTTGTTCCTTAAGTTCACTAACACCAAATGGTTCTCCGTTCCACCAGATACAAGATCATAGCCTTTCTCTAACAAACTCTGGAGTTATATTAACATAGCAGAGTCAGTAATAACATTAAAACTAGTCTGGATAAACAATCAATAAAAGATACACCTAATAACTAGTTTTCAATAGTTCTATACAGCATTGTTGTTCAAGGTACAAAACACATTCCGGTTACCTGTGCAAATGTTGAGGAGTTACTCAGAACTTGTTTTTGATAATTCTTGAATTCTGGTGTCATAGCCTATAATAACAAAATGAAAAAACAGAAATTGCATCAGCCAGACAACAAAATATGCACAAGGATCATTTTTGCTTTTATACTGAGTACATATTTGCTAAAAAATATTAAATAACTTTAGTTTCTTCAACTGGTCAAATAAAGAACCTGCTTCAATGCAACTGCTAAGCCTGTAATAGTATGATTGTGGGGACCACCTTGAAGTCCAGGAAAAACAGCCTGATTTATTTTGTCTTCATAGTCATACAACACCTGTTAGGATGAAATTCAGAACATGAATTTTTTGTTCAAATTAACTAATTTAAATTGTTAGATTTTTTACTAGACTGAACCTAACTCAACCTCAAAAGCTAATTTCCCCATATACCCAGTTGATGGATTTTGACACATCCTTCACCCTCAAGAGTCAAGACTGGAAATCTGGATCATAAAGGTTGCAGGACTCGAGTGAGTTAAGAAAGATCAATGATTATTCTTTTTTTTTGTGGGGGGTTATTTTACTCTATTTTTAATTCCGTTTTCCTTATAATATTAATAACATCAAGTTTAACATTTCAAACTTACTTCCTGCCCTTTCTTGTTTATCTCTTTGACACCCTTCCTGAAGAATATCATAGCCCCACGCGGCCCACGAAGTGACTTATGTGTTGTGGTTGTTACAACATCAGCATAATCAAAAGGAGAAGGAATAACACCTGCAGCAACTAATCCACTAATGTGTGCCATATCAGCCAGCATAACTGCCTTTTGCTTATCACAGACCTAAAATAATTCATGTATGTAAGATACAATATCATCACTCCCTTGTTATAAAGGTTAAAATATCTAAGTCTCTATAATCAGCTATAGTTTACCTTGCGAATACGTGCATAATCATACAGACGGGCATAAGCACTAGCACCAGCAACTATTAATTTAGGCCTAAAAAGTGCAGCACTTTTCTCCATCTGCAGATAGTAAAAAAGTCAAGTCATAAAAAGACATGTTTAATCCCATGCTATCACATGCACGAAAAAGCAACTAGTCAATAATGATTAATATTCAACAACACAAACTGATGAAAAGCAACTAGTCAAATTTGAAATCTAACTGGAACTTGTATTACTAAAATAGAAAAATGGAAACTCCCTCCTAAAACTATGAAAAACGCTTCTTGATTCACCAAAAAAAAGAGACAGACCAATAGACAGGTATTGCTGACCTCCCTGCCCAAAGGACCAAAAACCTTTATTTTAGTTTTTGTTTGATTCAAGCTCTCTATTCTCTTCTCTTCTTAATCCTTAATTCATTCCATCGACCAAATTATGCCCTCTGTTCCCACCCACCTGCCATATAAGCAGTTTTTTGTGAACCAATTATCCCAAAAGTCTATGCTATCATGAATGAGTTTAAATTGCATCTCTCTAACACCGCCACCATCACTCAAGCACTCCCTGGACTTGAAGCACAGAAATTGCACCAGTTCACCTACTTGTGAGGTGAAATTCAATCAAACATAAGAAGAACAAGGACGGACGACAATGATCAAACACTAGATCACTTGTATATAAGCCCTGATACACATACTGAGCCAACTATCCTAACAGCTTAGGCTAATGCTATCAGATGATGAAACATGAATGCTTTTGTATCAAATCTCTAACAAAGGTTGTTTTGTTACAAAAAACCACAACAAGCTGACGGTAAACCTTTCGTCCATGCCCACACCGGTTTCCCAATTCTCTGTAGCCATTCCCTACTGTATGCTTTAATTACACGAGAAGCTCAATCAATATGTTCATCTAATAAATTTATAATTTCTAGGACATTTGATAGTCTAATGATTTAAACACCATGATCTCTCCAAAAGTCCCAATACAATCTATAACTATACATTGAATGAGAAAATACTGAGCTCATTGGCAAAGATAAAGGTGAGGCCAACTGAAACAAAAACAGTACAGACTACTTAGAATTAGAAGATTCTCTTTGATGAAAACAGACATGTCCACAACATAAAAATACAATGGTACCTGCCTACCTGGTCATAATCAATATAACCAGTGCTCTCGTCCAATCTGTAAGGCATTGTTTCAAAGAATATAGATACAGCTGATATCTTCTTGGTGTCAGTCTGCATGACACAGATATAAAAGTGATTTCAAAATTCCACAACTTACACAAGTGTAGTATAATTGAAAGAGATAATAGATGGCATTACAAGAGAAAGATTGTGAATGAGGTAAAATTAGGGGTCATTTGGTGAGATTAAAGAGTTAGAAAGCATCTTTTTTTGAATCAAGAGAATTAGAAAGCATCTCATTTGCAATTTTATGAGTAGCACATGTGGTTATAAATGTTTTGGATCTATTCAAATTCTTAGATTTCTTATGGAGTTATGGTACATTTATTAATTCAATAAAGATAAATTAGAGAGAAATAATTTCAATTACAAGTATATTTGGCTAGTATATGATTTGAAAATTATGAAATTCTTGATCCCTCATAAGTATGGAAAAGGCTTGTTTTCTTAGCTGCCTTGTAAGATTTCAATCATAGTTACTCAAACTTCCTAGGTAAGACATGCAAAGGTACTGACTTCTTTTCCTTTTTGTTTCTTTACTAATAAGTTTTGTAGTCTTAACTTAAGATAAGTCCTATTTTAACTTATTTCCTTCTTAATGAGTTTTTCTCTAATCTAAAATTTCTAAATAATACTGATAACTTGAGTGCCTATTACGGCCCCCAACTCATGGCAGCAAGTGCAATGACAAATGACAACAACACAACTGATAATCAGAAAAAGAACTTAACCTGATATCCATGTGATAGATGCCCACCATGGGGGAGATCGAGTGCCATAATTCTCTCATGAGGTTTCAATAAAGCAGTGTAAACTTGGAAGTTAGAAGGGGATCCAGATAACGACTGCACATTGACTGTGAAAAGGAAAGATATTTAAGACTCCAAAAAAACATATCAAAATTTTGTTCACCTAAATTTAAGAGAAAAATAATAGAAAAGACATGAAAGAATAGAACAAGTTCACCACAAGAATAGCAAGCAAACTATCCAACATAGCAACAAGTATGCTAAAAATATTATACATCAAAAGAAGGAGAAAATTATTTCAGTTATATAAGCAAAATTAGAACCGCAGAAAGACTACTTTTGATATTTATTCATATTCCAGAAAAGTTGTTCATATGTTAAATAAATGAAGTATTTAATTAAATATTTATTGAGACAATACTCCAATAAGTTGAATCTAAAAAGGATTATCACCTGACAAACAAATTACTAACAACAGATATAAAACTGCAAAGTGAAAAGGGGCAATTACAAAGAGGGAAATGGTACTATGAATGAAATCAGCATGGCATGGTCATAACACTGACTAAAAACAACCATCAGTAGGTAGGTATGAAAATATATGATTTTCCTCAACCATTATAAATGGGAGGAGATAAACATTCAACCTAAGAATAAAGCAGAATGATGAACTAAAAGCATATATTATTTTTTTTTAATGAGTAAAGGAAAGAATAAAAACTGTCTTTTACCCAGCTTGAAAATATAAATGATCTAATTTGGAATTTCAGATGTTCACCATACAAGTGATCAACAAGCTAAATAAATTTTGCAGCTTGTTCCATTAATAATAAGATAATAACTTTCAGTTGACCGGAAACTGAAGCACTATAACCTATGAATTAAAAAAGAGCAACCATATTTTCTAATATATACAATGTAAATGTATAATGAGAGCAAAGACAAATGAACTCTGCTGAATATTTACGACAGCAAAGACAAACGTTTTACAAGAAAAGAAACTAATTTCACCTCCTTTCAAGTTTCAACACAGGTGAGGTTTAGGGAATAAAACAGAAAAATAATATTTTGTTTTGTTCTTCTTGGTTATATATATCCTTTCAGTGGAATCAATATTTACCATTTCTTTAATCTCATATCATGTTTTGTTTTCAAATTGCACAAACAATTGAATAGAACGATATGTCCTGTTTGTGCCTCACTTTAACTGTCTAACACATCTATCAAATGTACTCTTCATGACCGCAACAAATATACTCTAATGTAATGCTAGTAATCACTAATCAGGTACCTTGAATCCATGATTACGAATAAAAACAAGATATAACAGCACTTAAAATCTAATTCACCTCCTATAGACTGTAATATATTGGCAATGGCAATACTTTGTAGTTAGCATGGAGTAGCCGAAATTGTGAACCAAAAAGCAACTGTCTAAATGAAAATCATAGTGTTCTCAATTTCTTTCTTTATTAAAACTAACGAAACCCAAATTGCAACATCAATATTTTTCCACTTATGTACCTCCCCATTTCGCCGGATCCAACCCAAAAGCTTCCAGTGCACGCTTCTGACACAAAGTCTCAGCCATGTCAATGTACCTTATCAAATCATACACAAAATCAACACATGAAATTAATCCGTAACAAACTTCCACAATCAAAAAAATACAACCATAACTAGATCCACAATTCCACATACTCATTTCCACCATAGTATCTAGCACCAGGATAACCTTCACTATATTTATTCGTCATAACCGATCCAACCGCTTGCATCACCGACAACGACGTAAAATTCTCTGAAGGTATAAGTTCTAGTCCCTACACATTTATAAAAGAGAAAAAAAAATTAGAACATTATTCAATATTCAGTATCTGACTGACACCGACACTTACATTGAATTATATCAGTTTTTCAACAAGATTGTGTCTGTGTCGTGTCCGTGTCAGTGCTTCATAAATCTTCCAATAAAAGGAAACAAAAATAGAAATAAACTCGGATCCACCACCTTCCATTGACGAGCTTTCTCGAGTTCAATTATATCATCAATCTCAGGATCAATCACCTCAAGAGGATCATTAAGCTGCTTAATCCACTGCAATTTTTCGAAATTCTAGATCAAAACAGATACAAAAACGAAACATATAATATAAAATCGCATATTCAGAATCACGGTAAGGTGATTTTGTTAAAGCGCATATTCAGAACCACGGCAAGTTTAATAAAATGACGGTGTTTTTTTTTTTTTTTTAATTTCAAACGGCAAATATATTATTATTAATAATAATAATCAGATCTCTGCGCAAGACGAACAGATAGCTACAAAGTGACTTACATCGGAGCGAGATTTGAGATTCTGTTGAGCGGAGAGAGAAGATGACTGCAACGAAAAACGGTTACACAAAAACGGTTACACGAAAACGCGAAAATGAAAATGCAGATTTAATTGATAATGATAATGAGATGTTTATATTACGTACCATGCGATGGAGAGAATAAGGTTTGTTGATGGTGGAGGTGAGTCTGCGAAGAGCCATGGCCATTGTGATTTGCGATGGTTCTTTGTTTGTTTTCTCTCTCGCTTTTGCTTTGTGTTTTGTGATGGTGTGGAGGGTGGTGTTGGTATATATGGAATAATGGCGGTGGTAGTGGAAGGTGAGTGAGCGAGGTTGGTGGTGATTTTGATTTTATACTAACATTTTTTTTAGGCAATAGTGTGAGTGAGCCGTGGGGTACTTATGTCGAAAAGCGTGCAGGACAGGAATCAATCAACAATGAGGAGGGTGCGTTTGATTTGCTAAAAAATAGAGTACTGGACAAGACAATTTTTTGTACTGGTGTAAAAATTGGTTATGGGACTGGACAAAATAGGTAGCAAGGGACAGAACAAAATCAGAAATTTTTGTTCTTCACTAAACCACAGTACAACTTTTTGTCCACAGTACAACTATAAAAAATACGAAAATACCCTTTTTATTTTCAAATATGAAAAAATTATCTCCCTATCTCTCTTCAATACAATTTTGTCCTGTCATGTACTATCTTATTTTATCATGTACTATTTTTTTCTGTCTTATACTGTTCTATCTAGTACTTACTGCTTTGCAAATCAAACGCACCCTGAATATCTGCTTTGTTTGGATTGATGCTAAGTGGTGGAATGGAGTGAAATAAAATGGGATGGGATGGAACCAGATTATATTGTTTGATTTTGCAAAATATAAATGGAATGGAATGGAGCGAGATGCTCATTCCATCCAATACCACTCAATATTCCAATTTTTCATTCCGCCCAATTTGGGATGTATGTGATGGAATGAAACAGATTAATTTAACAATTACAACTTTATCTATAATTTTATAATATTATTATCATTCTCCACTCTCTTCTTCTTGCGTCACTCCCGTGTTGTTTGTTTTTCTCATACTTGTTGCTTCTTCCTCATATTAATAATATGCATCACGAACACGATTTTCTTTGTTTATAATGTTTTTGTACAAAAAGAAAAAAAAATTGAAAAAAGGATCACTTTCAATTGAAAAAAAAAAGGATTGATTCACATTTCTGTAAAAGAGATTGATTCAATCGTTTCCCACTTATATTCGGTAAAATTAATTTGTCTCTTTTCATTGAAAAAAATATTAATGAAAGGGATTGGTTTGTAGAACATGAAAGGGATTATTTTGATATGTAAAATTGAATCCTAGAAAAAAGGATTGATATTGAATTTTTTATTTTTTTCAAAAAATATTATTTTATAAATAAAGGATAAAATTGGAATAAACAAGTTATATTCATTCCGCTCCGTCTACTTTCCAAACAATGGAGTGGGAAATTAACTCCATTCCATCGTAAAATATTCAAACAATGGAATGGAATGTCTATTCCGTTCTGTTCCACTCCATTTCATTATGTTACGTTCCATTCCGCTCCGCTCCATTATATATCATCAATCCAAACAGACCCTAAGGGGGAAAGATTACCGTACCAAAATACTCCCTCCCTCCGTCTCATATTATAAAAGAAAAAATAAAATACAATGATCGGAAATAAGTTTTTTTTGTAAAAAGATTGCATGGAAAGTTGGAGAAATAAATTTTACTGGTTATTGATTATAAAAAAGATAATAGAGAGTAATAGAGAAGGGAAGAGAGAAATTGAAACACGAAAATCAATGATTACAATCATTGATTTTCGTGTTTCAATTTCTCTCTTCCCTATTTCTCTCTAACCAAATAAATGTATAAAGATAAAAAGTTGTGTTTTTTCTCTTATAATTTGGAACAAAAAATAGATTTTTTTTTCTCTTATATTATGGGACGAAGGGAGTAATATTACATTGTTGATAAAATTTATTTATCAAGGAGAGGAAATTGAAATGAAAAATTGTAACGTGAATGAAATGAGTAGTTAAAAAATTAGTGTTGGACAATATATGTTCTCTGGGATCATTTTGTGTGACGGCTTGCTAATTGGTATGCATTAGAATAATAAAAACTTAAATTTTAACTTGTATTCGGTTTTGTTTGGTTTATTGAAATGATAACTGCAAATCTAATCAAACCGTGCGGTTCATCAAAACAATCCTCCGAACTCATCCAAATCAAATGTGATTTTTACAGTTTTCAGTTTAGATTAATTCGATTTGCGATTTTACTTTTAAATTTGTTCGGATACAATCATCCTAATCTTGATAGTGTGAATTAAATTAAGGGTCTTTGGGGTGCGGTTTGATTCATTTGAATATAATGGTCATCAAAGTCACAAGATGAAAAAGCATGTAAATTGATTTAGTTGACTTTTTAAAAATTCATCCAAACTAAATTAATGCGGTTTAGATTGATTTGGTTGGTGCAGTTTATTGTGAGATAAAAAATATAACAATATTATTACCGTTAACATGATACAATATGACAATATAAATCTAGAAGATTTTATTTTACTATTTACATAATATAATAGGTATATACATGAATTGCATAGTTGTTAAACTTATTTAAATATTAATAGTATAATTGTGCCTTTTTTTTTGATAAAAAACAAACTACTAACTCAAACAATTACGGTAATCATATCTAATTGTGCCTTAACAGTCACATACGAGAGGATATATTTTGGCAGCCTACTGTTTTCTAGATTTAATTTGGGTTGGGTTTACTAAGTTGGACTAGGTATGTTGGTTGATATTAGTTGATAAGGTTAAGTTAAGTGTTGCAATTTGATTTGAATTAGTTTGGTTTCTAAAATGAAAATCGCAAACCAAAGCAAACCGCACGGTTCACCATAAAAACGATCCAAATTATATTCATCCAAACTAAATGTGATTTTTATCATTTTTTATTTGGATTTATTCAATTTGTAGATTTACTTTTGAATTAGTTTGCACTAGAGTGTTCTTCACTGAATCAACTAATTTTTAGTTAACATAGGGAGGAAGTACTTAAATTGGATTAGTCATGGTATTTTGAAAAATGCAATTACTTATCTTAAGTCTATATAGTAGATTAATTTATTTAATTTGTTTTTTGACTAACGTCTATAGTAGATTAGGTTAAATAATAAAATTAAACCCATACAATTTATATTTAAATATAAAATTTAAGTTTAAATTTCAAAAATATAAAGTTAACGTCAATAGATGAAGTATATTAGTTTACATAATGTCATCGCTCGTCCCTAATTATAAGATCATATTGACTAAATTACGATAATTAAAAAAGTGAAAAATAGTCTAATGGCATGGTGGTGTCACTTAGTATCATTTGTGAAAATTAAAGATCCTTTCACTCTGTAACTGCCGCAATGTACGTCACAGCAACCACAACCGCAACAACCATAATCACAGCTGCAACCACAACTGCAATTTAAAACTATGGCTTATCACCTCATATGACCAAAAAGGACTTGTTTTGTTTATAGCTTATTTTTACAAACTGTATTTCTTAAGAAAGAGTTTATTTATGTTTTATTATCACATTTATTGTAAAATATAGACAAAGAAGTAAAATATATAAGAATATGTATATAAAGAAATAATAAATGTACTTAAAAATTACAATACGATCTTATAAAAAGAAACAGAGAATTAAATTTTTTTAATTAGGGACGAATGTATAGTAGAAAACAAAAGTCTTGTAATTAGTGTATCTTAGTAATCAAAGATGTTATTGAGTAAATACCCCAATTCTTGTATTTGGTTGATGGCTACAATTACTAACGATCAAACAATTTGTTAAAAATTTAAAATTAACCTTGTGCAAGTCAGCATGTGTTGATTAACAAAGCATTTGTAAACATTATTACTGGACAAAAGATCATTTGCAAATTAGTCTTCATTTGTAACACTAAATGACTAAAACAAACCAACATAAATTTAGAAAAGTAAAAAACACAAATTTCGAGAGAATCTTTATTATTTTAGTTTTCTTAACCATTGTCCTTAAGGTAATGTTTATCATTTTCCATTTATAAATAGTTCAAGAAACACGTGCAATAATGAATAAAATATCAAAATTGCATTACTTAAATAAGTATTCAATCTTGATAATTCACTTGTAATTGTACACATATATAGTCTCTCCTCTCACAAAATGGTACCATTACGAATTTACCATACCTTAAACATGTTTACTGGAGAGATTTAATTGAACATGAAGGTGCTGCATATCTAGCAGAGAATCTATGGCACAAAAATTCTTCGTCGTCGTCCTCCATCAAGCCTTCATCAAAGTTCTGAGAATAGCTTAAAGGGTCATAACCAAAACCTCCAACTGATTTGTTGCAAGTATTGCTCTTTTTCTTTGTCCAAGGAAGCTTCAATTTGAGACACCACCAACATGAAACTGTAAAACTTTTAGGAGATGATGAATTTTTCTCCATTAGTTTGAGAGAGCTTCATGGACGTAGGAAAGGACTTTGTTTTTTATTCACTTTGTTAATTAGTATGTAATGATATATTTTGAGTGTATGGTATAGAGAATAGTACTATAATGCTTACAAATGTTTTTTTGTCTCGTAAGTACAACTCATATCTTAGACACAAATTCGGATTTGCAATTTTCATATCTAAGTTCTTTAAATCCTATATCTATTATCATATTTTGCTTTTAGCCTTGGTAGAATTATTGTTGGGTAAACTATTATTTTTGTATTAAATGTGTAACTTGTTATATTTGTGCCTGAATCTAACAAAATTGTGAATATATTTACACATTTTTCATATATTAGTGATTTTGATTCGCAAATTTATTTTTAAAAGTCAATTTAATCTTTAAATATGTAATTTTGCAGGTCAAATTTAATTTATAAGATTACAAACAAAAATGACTAATAGTAAAGAATATGCGGTGAAATATTTCGTTACATTCTTAGACAAATGCGACATTAAGCATTCAAGTTACACTTTCAATGACTAAAATAGTTATTTTTCCATTTCTTTTAGTCCCGTCAATAATACCACTTTTTTAATTTTATTCATGGGTATTTTCACTTGTCTAACATTCACTTTAGCCCTTATTTGGAGGACTAAAATAAACCAACTCTTACAAGTATAAATTTTAAAAAGACCAAATCAAAACAATAAGACAAAAAAAAAGTACAGTAATATATTTGTAAGAAACGAATTTTTTTAGAGATAAGTTGCATATTTAGACGTACTTGTAGTATAATTTATGAAATCTTTTGGTCAAAAGATGAAACACTTTTGGGCTTGAAAAAGATTACATGAAAGTGAAGAATATCTTTTTTTGTCGTTTTGAATGGATCACTTGTATGGAAAACGAATCTCATACTGCAATAATACGGTAAAATTTTCATTCAATGGGTAAAACATAGTGGGCTCACAACAGTTTACATGGAATCAGGAAGTGCAAAAAAAAAATAGCTAAACTCAATCAGAGCATTTTCCGTATATATTCAATTATAGGTTAATAATTTTTTAATAAAATTGAGGAATGAGGAAGTTTTTATAATTGTAGAAATTTGAACTTGACATTAATAAATAATAGTGCATTTCAAAAAAGATAAAAAATGGCTGTAATTAAATAAATTCATGCTTAAACTAGTTTTCATGCATATTAATTTATGCATTTATGAAATGATGAACCAAAAGAGGATTAAGTTTGGCTAAAGAGGTTAAATTTTGTGGCAAATCTATAGTTTAAATTTTGACAAAACTACACCGATTGTAATTTATCTTATTTATTTGTAACACTATAGTCTTTAAAATAAATTTAAGTTTTTGTGAAAATTCAACAAATCAAGATTTTGATGAACGTTGTTCACCATCATCATATCTTAAAATCTTCACCATTTTTCTAAAACAACTCCATTAAAACCAAAATCCAAATATATATAAATGATCCAAAGTACCGTAAGGCAAAGAACGACGAGTGAAAATTGAAATTTTATCAAATTCATATTAGCCAAATCCAACCCTATAAGCATGGATTACCAACACAACAACAAATTGTACTTCTACCATTTCTATATTGAAAATTTTAATTTTTTCAGGAAGAGCATGAAAATAATGATAAATATGTTCATCAAAATCTACATTGGTTGAATTTAAATAGAACAATACTTTAAAAATTAAAATTTCAGAATTTTTATAATGAAAAAGAAGAAAAAAAAAAAAGTGTTTCTACGTACATATTATAAACGATTAAGGAGTTAAATGGGAAACAAAAAAGATAAAGGACTAAAGTGTTACAAATTAAATAAATTAAGATAAATGACCTAAATAAAAAAAAAGTATAAAAGATTAAAATAATACAAATAAATAAATAAAATAAAGGACGATCACCGGTATATTTTTCCGTAAATTTATATATTACGAGAGATATTCAAATTTGATGTGTTAAAGCGATTGGATTATAGAGGCTAAAAGAATAATAATTTTTTTAGTTTATCAACTGGTTATCAAATGACCCTCCTCTCATTTTTTCAAGACATATAGGGTGCGTTTGTTTCAGCTTTAAAAAGAATAGATTTTTCTTTGTATTTTTGAAAATAGATTTTATAAAATCATCATTCTCTAAAATATTACAATTTTTTTATATTCGTTTTTTTTTTTAAAATTGAAACACTAATTTGGACATCATATAACATAAACACACATTATTGAAGATCAAAACATAGTCAAAATCTCAATTTTTTCAAAAAGTAGTATTTCAAAAATGATTTTTATGAAAATCTATTTGAAATAGCTTCAAAATTAAGTGATTTTTTTGAAACTTTGATATCCAATTTTTTTTTTGATAAATTGATGAAATATCTAAAATAACATTTTAAAAATAACTACTCAAACCAAATTTTCATTTGAAGCTTTTATAAAAAAAATTCTTTGTAAATTTTGTTTATACAAAATTATTTAATACAAAAAAATCTATTTTTTTTAAAGCTGAAATAAACAGACCCATAATACTACGTACTAATAAATTTCATAGTATTGTAATGGTTCATGACATGGTTATAGAAAATGGCTGCTGGAAATTGTAAGAGTTGTAAAGTCAATTAACATCTTCTTGATCAAATTAAGGTCATTCCACTACCTCTTGATCAAATTGGCTGTAGTAGAATCTATGATGGAAAATTTACAGTGAAAAGTGCATATGAAAGCATCTTAATTAAAGGAGCAACCATATTTGGTAGGTGACTGAAACACTTTTTGACATTAGAAATGTTAACATAGAGTTCAAACTTTTATATGGTTAGTAGCTTATGGTAGAGTTTTAATAAATAAACGTCAACATATATATAGATGGAACGAATATCTCATATGTCTCTTTGTTGTAATGAGGAGACTAAGTCCACCCTTCCGGTCTGTTTGGTAGGCATGAAATGCTGAAGAAAGAGATACAAGCGAGAGAAATAGGATAGAGATATACAACTTCTCCTGTTTAGAACAGAGGAGAAATAGAGACGAGAGACTAAAATCACGTGGGACCCACACTTTTTGTAGTTCTCTCCAACTTGCGAAGAAACTGAGCGGAGAAACAAGCTTCCATTTTTGCCCTTGAAATTGATAATGCTTTCTACTAATTAAAATGATACATATTTGAGATTGAATAAAATATACGGTGGAGGAGAACGGAGCTTGCGATGGTTTGCGTTTACACTTCACATAAGATCATGAAAACCAGAAGATTGCCAATTTCTTTTGAGTGAAATTTCTAAATAAAAACAATTAATTTGTTGTTGCTTGTTGGATATATAAAAAGGAAAGTCATTGTGGTGGTGGTGGTAGGGTGGAATGGTGGATTGATATGCATACCAGAGAGATAGAGATGCAGTGAGTGGATCGGTGGGTCGGTGATGGAAGGTGGGTTTTAATTTTCTTTAACTTTTTAATAACTCGTGAGTTTATTTATTTAAGAAAATGACAAGTTAATTACTAGCTGGTCTAATAATATTAAATTAGTTAATTACTTAAATTCTGTCAAAAAAAAGTTTAATTACTTAAATTAATCTAATTATTTGAACTACTATAAATTAAAATAAATAACTAAATTAATTCAACATTTTTATTTGAGTTTTTTATCTCAAGGGTAGTTTTGTACTTTTAATATAATTAATATTTCTCTCTTCTCAATTTCTCATCTCTTTCTCTTATACCAAACAATCAATCAAATTTACTCTATTTCTTATCTATTTCTTTCTTCTCATACTCTCTCTTACCTATTTCTCTCTTCGCATCTTCTCTTCTAAACCAAACACACCCTTCATGTGCTGCAAGATTGTAGTTTTGCTATTCAGATTTGGGTCCAATTGGTTCCATCAGGTAAAATTGCTCAATTCTTTTCCAATGAAATTAAAGAGTGTATTTTTTTCTTCTAATTTACATCACTGATTGGCAAGTTTTTAATTCATTTCTTAGGTAACCGTGTTCATGATTACTTGTTGGATGTTGTGAATTTGGCGGAATAAACATATTTTTGAAGATGAATTCAAAAGACAAGATCAACCAATATTGAGTATTATTCATTTTGCTAAGGATGTAGAGAATGTGTTTCGAAATAGAAAGAATGTTACAAACAACAGAAGAGACATAACTTTTGTCAGATGGAGATTTCCAACAGTATATTAGGTCAATTTGAATAGTGATGGATCTGTTAAGAATGATCTGGTTATTGCTATGTGGCGGGTTTGTTTAGAGAGAATAATGGAAGGTGGAGGTTTGGATTTACCCGCAAACATGGCAATTGTCATCTGTTGTAGGTTAAAATGTGGGGAATTTACCATGGGTTGAAATTGGCTTGACAGTAAGGTTATAGAAAAGTGATGGATGAAAGTGATTCAGTAGTCCTAATTGATGTGATTAATAAGACTGATTTTTATAGTCATGCTCATAAATTGATTTGTAGGGAAATCTCTTGACTACGTGTCAGAGTAGGGAAGTCTCTTGACTTGTGTGTCTTCAGCAAGGAAGTCTCTACACGAGTTTGAGCACATTATAATTTTGTGTGATTATAGTGAAATTCTCTGAGTGAAAGAACAAGACCTAATCTCAATTATGGGATGAACCAATATAAATTGGTTGTGTGTTTCTTTCCTTATCTCTTAATGTATTTCATTTAATTTGTTTTAATCTAGAAATAAGTTTTAGAAAAAGAAATCATAATTTCAAACCCCTATTTCTTGTGTTTTTCTCACCTTTACCGTCTATGTATAAGGATATGAGTTAGCACCTAGTCTCTACCCGGAGCAAGCTATGATGGGAATGTTTCGAGGCTGCTCACATTGGTCATTCCGTTAAAGCAATTCAGATAATAATTAATGACATTATGACATTAATTTGATGGTTATATATATATGATCAATCCTAAAATAGTTATAGACTATTAACAATGTAAGTTCCTCAAGTTAATGACACTTAAGATAGGTAGAATTCACTGAGAAATATAGTCACATTCCAATCCATATTTTCTTTCGGATAAGTTGGTTGAGAGTAGCAAAGATAAGAAGCATGATAAAGCTTGAAGAGTCAAGATTTAGCATTATGTCCTACAAGGATAAAGTTGTTTATCTATCCTTGTAATTTTATTTTAATTTCGGCTTAATTGTACCATTATGTTATGGATTTAACTATGTATTTGACACAATGTACTCAGATAACATTTGTAATATTATTGTATGTATTAAAATACTCAAATATTTTATCCATCTTGTAATACATATATACAACAATTCAAAATTTTACCAAACGTTAGTTGGTCCAGTGGTTATTGACGCTAGACTTTGTAGGAATGAATACAGTTCGATCCCCTCAACTACATGGAAAGGGACTGGAACCACTTTATGTCAGAACTCGCCCCGAACTATAGACTACTAGGCCTCCTTTCCCATATGAACCAGAGGGTGAAAGACAAAAAAAAAAAATAGACAAATCCTTAATATTATTGCCTCGTATCAAAATATAAGTTATTTTGAGAAATGTTTTTTTACCAAAATATAAGTCATTTTATATTACCAAATGAAACATTTAATATTCTTTTTCCTATTATACATTTAACTATTTATTTTTCTTTTTTCTTTCAATTCTACAATTCAATGAAGGATCTTGCTCAAAATATTAGGAGGAGCGGTATGCAAATTAGATTCATATGTTAAGAACAACACAATCCAATTATTTTGGCTTTAAAAATTCCGCCATCGAGTATATGTAAAAGTTTTTTGTTTTGTATCAAAATTATAATTTATTAATGTTTCATTTAAATATATCATTTGTTTGTAAAACAATAACCATTTATTTGATGATTAGTGGCATTGCATTTTAATTTTGTGGGATACATTGTTACATAATAGATACTTCTTCTATTTTGTTTTTTGAAAACAAAATGAAAAAAGAAACAAAAAACAAAGTGACTTTCGAATGTCGAACCTGGACACATAAGTAAAAAAGAGACATAGAACATCCCAACCATTGCGCTACAAAAATCCTACTCTTTAATTATGGAATATGAAATTTATAATACATAATATATATATATATATATATATATATATATATATATATATATATATATATATATATATATATATATATCCACTGAAATTTTAAATAAATTTGATGAGGGATACAACGGCATTTGCCCGCCCCTTATGAGATCCGCCCCTTCTACAATTTATCTTTACCATACCATTAATAAAAGATAATTTTATAAAATAATTCATAATTTTTTTTCCATAGAACATTAATTATATTTTTAAATTCATAATATTGTCAAAAAGACTTATATTTTAGTATAGATGGAGTATATATCTTTTTCAACAATTAATATTGTAATAATTTTGTAAGTCATACTCTCAACCTTATCATCTACTCACCCTAATTTCCTTTTATAAGAACAATTCACTTTTTAAATTTATTAAATAACTGAAATATATATTAGATTTATAAGAACAAGAGAGAGTATTTTACATTTACATTAAAGGATATTAAATGAATAAATAAACAAAAATAAAATATTATTGATAATGTTTAAATAAAAATTTAAGTATTAATTATTGTAATATTTTTTACAAAATAATATTAAAAACTATGTATAATATGGTTACACGTGTTGGGAGTTTGGTCAAAGTTTAGAATTTTACAATTGGTATATTAGGTAATAAATAAATTTTGTTGTCATTATTCAATAAAATTTATTAATATTAATTAAAAAAAATAAAGTAAAAAGCAATAATATTTAAAATATAACATTGATAGATTCTTCCTGATAAAGATTGCTTTTTTATTTCCTTCCATCTGAAGCTAAATACAAGATAATTAACCTAAACCAATGACACGTGGAAATTATAAGCATGCATATATTCTCTAAATTCTTGTCTTTAAATTCACAAGAATTTCACATTCTTAATCACTCATCAAAATCCCATCACCAAATAACACAGGGCACTTAATTTTCTCCCTCAGTCATGTGCAACACTAATCATGATCCAAACAAGGGAAAGGAGAAATTGAATGAAGATTCGGTAGCTAATTTGAAGGCTATGGACATTTAGAAGAATGAGAACAAGCGAAAGGCGATCGTGCCGGGAGAATCTGATGTTGAAACAAGGAATTCAAAAAGTCCCAGCAATGGTGATTCTAGTGAAGAAGAATCATCCAAAGAAATTTCTCCATTTCTCCTTTTTGGATTCATTATCGATCCTAATAAGCCAATTCAACAAGCTTACTCATGCAATTTTTGTAGTCAAAAATTCCTTACTCCCCAAGCATTAGGTGGCCATCAAAATGGCCACAAACTAGAAAGGAGAATCAAACAAAGGATCCAAGCGATGAATACATATTGGACAAATTACTTGATTGGTAATAGAGGGGTGGTAAGTCTTAACACTATGACCTTGTACAATGGAGGATATGGATATCAATATAATGGATTGGTAATTCGAGGAATTTGCTTAGGTCATGGCAACATATTCCACAGATAAATGAAAGGAGTACACAAGTTACCATGACTCAGATTGAATGTGGTTCAATTTCAAATAGGGGTGATGATGTTGTTCATGAGGACAAAGAGACTCAGGAGGAGAAAGCAATCCAAGATGATTTGATTCTTAAACTTTAAAATATAGTATTTTAATATAATCTTTAAATAAGGTCTTAATATATTAAACTCTATGGATCTTAATCTACAGTAATATGTGAAATATATATATATATATATATATATATATATATATATATATATATATATTACTTTCTATGTGGAATAAAATAAATTTCTTTATCCTTTGGGAAGTAGTGTAAGGCATTTTGATATATGGAAATTTAAATTTCAAGTTATGATAATACACATAATTGAGGGTTTATGCCATCATAATTAAGTTTCTCCATCAATATATTTGGTCCATGACAGGGCCGGTTGAACACCACCTGAAGCCTAAACGTAAAATGTTAAAATGAGGCTTTTTCCGAGACTTTTGGGACGCAAAATCATTTGTTAAATTATCATAATTAATTTCACTTAACATTTTTTGAATCAATAATAAAGTTATTCCATGTAATTTTTGTTGAGATAGCCAATAGGCCAGACATTGTTGATCTAAGATAAAATTTTATTAATTTTTATTTTGAACAACTTCGTTCCGCAAGCAACGATTACATGAATTGTTAACATTATTCTATAAATAATAGAAGCATTTGGAAAAGAATGAAGTCTTTTTTTTTTTGTTACAAAAGAATCAAGTCTTATAATATAAAGAACTATGTCAATAGGAGTATAAGACTTGATTCTTTATAATATTATTGATATAAGACAAGATTTATTAATTCAATTTAATATAAAGATAAGATTTATTATATTATAAGACTTTTAAATCAAGTCTTATAATATTATTGATATAAAATAAGATTTATTAATTCAATTTTCAACATGTAGAGATTTAAAGATTATAGTTGTTTGAATTTTTGAAGTATTGTAAAGTTGTAATCTCATTTTTTTAATATCTTTTTGTTCTTTGAGTTCTTTATATGGTTTTTTGTTTTCCTCCAAGACCTTTTTTCTATTGTGAACTAATAATGCACTTTTGACTTATGAGAGATATTTTTTCCTTAGTAATTTTTTTTTTTGGAGATCTAGTTTTTGCTTAGGTTGTCTTACCCTTGAGCCGGCCCTGATACCGGTGTGGCTCTCAGTTGTGTCGATGATTTATTTCAATTATGTATTTTTATGTGCATTTAAAAAATAATTATATAAAATTTTTAAAATATAATTATATAATAATTTTTTAAATTGTAAACATGTTTGGAAAATTAAAAATAATGGTAACTATATTTTTTACCTTTAGAGTAAAAGTTATGCTGAAGCTAGAAGATGAATATTTATCTCTTATGTTTCAGTATATTAGCTTTTGTGTTTAGTTTATTTTAGATTCTAACGTTGTACTATTGTATGCGTATTCTGGTTTTATTCACTTACTAATCGAGTACCCGTGCATGTATGCATGGGTGTCGCGCTGTGCGCAACTTTTTAATTGATGAAGTACAATGGCGTAATTAAAATATAAGGATATAAAAATATATAAGGAAATATAACAATATAATAACATAATGATCATAATAATACGTCAAATCACTTAAAATTGATACAACTGCGAAGACATAATATAAACTGAAATTTTGTTCAAAAGATTGATAATATTGTTCAAAAGATAAAATTGACGATAAAACTTGAAATTACATTGTATCAGACAGATATTGCATTGTATCACACAACTATTATGTTGATTTTATATAACTTTATAGTATTATATTAATTTATTCAAACCAAAATATGCATATTTATATAACCCTTTTTCTTGAACAATTCTAATATGGGTGTTATACAACCCTTGTTCGAACAATAAACGAATTCGTTTATTGTTATATTATTTTCTTGAACAGTTTTCCAAATATTTTAGAGAAGATTTTTCCTTTTTCTTCACTCCAACTATACCCTCACAAATGGCATCCTTCAATTGTCAAATAATGTGACCTTCATGGAAGAGTGGAGGTACATTTTATTCCTTTGACATAAATGGGAAAAGTGAACTATATTCTATCTACTTCTAATTCTAATATAAGAATTTTGATTACCACAAATTTTCCATTATTGCCCTCAAATCTTCTAATTAAAAGCTTAATTTTGTATCCTTTTATGTCTTTTAGCATTTTAAATTTAATCTAATTAAATTAAAAGCCTAATGAAAAGCCTAGCACACACATCCCCAAGTCTGACAATTAGAAAATTGTCTACTAATTGTAATAACTGTTAGAAATAATATAAAACAATTGATGTGACCTTTCCTAAAAGCTTAAGCTTTTAGGATAATCGGTCATTTGACATGGTATCAGAGCCGCTATGACTAAATGGTCAAGAGTTCGATTCCCGCTCCCCTCACTTTATAATTAAAAGTGGAATTTTAAGCATATGGTAGATGGCCTGTGCATTATCCACGCTTCAAGCCCAATGGGCTCTTGCGTGAGGGGGCGTGTTAGAAATAATATAAAACCTTCCTAAAAGCTGAAGCTTTTGGATTAATCGGTCATCTGACAATAACTAGACTAGGAGTTTGGCTCAGCAACATGTTCATATTTAATCCTTGACTCTTTTTCTTCTCGTGAAAAGTTCTTCAATGTACAATTAGGCTTGAACTTTGGCTTAGCAACATATTCATATTTAATCATTGACTCTTTTTCTTCCCATCAAAAGTTCTTCGTATAAATTTTCTATTCTCATGAAAACTTATAGTAATATTTTTGTTGTGCTCATTATACAGTGTTAATATTATATTGATAGATTAATTTATGGTTAAATATATTTTTTGTCAATCCTTATAAAATTATAAAAAAAAATTTTAGTCTCGATAAAAAAGTGACATCTTTTGTCGCTATGAATTTTATCCATATATATAAATTTAGTCCCTGGTATTTTTTAAAATTATTTCATTATCCTCTTAAACTTTTAAATTTTTAAATATTTTTTTAGACATATTTAGAATACTATAAAAAAAAAATTAGAAATCAAATTTTTGATTTATTTTTTTACCTAGGAACTTTTTATAAATATTTTAAACATGTCTGTAAAAAAATCATTAAAAAATACATATTGGTTTAATTGTAGGGATCAAAACTAAATGCATAATAATTTTAGGGATAAATATGTTTTTAGGGTCAAACAATTTTATTCCTATTTTTATAAAAAACAGTAAAAATATTTACATACTTTTTGCTTATTAAATAGTCGTTAGTTTTCAAAATTTTACCATATCGACATTCACACATTGGTATATAAAAAATTGTCTTTATAGACATAAACACATAAAATTTGTAACGAGTACGCTGAAAATATTTACGGTGTTTTGCATATAAAATAAAATAAAATAAAATTGAAGAGACATTACACTAATGTTAATATTTTGAAAAAAGTAATGCGTTTTAAAAATTTTATCATATCAACTCTGTCATATTATTACATTTTTTACTCATCTCATTTCGGTAGATATAAAACCCACAACAGGTACGGTGGTGACATATAACCGTTTTTGCATATAAAATAATAAGATACTCCCCCGTTCCTAAATAACTGTCGCAATTGACCAGTTTACGTATGCCAATGCAAATCTTTGATCACTAATATTTTTAATTATGTATTATAAAAATTCTAAACATTGTATATTTTGAAAATGTTCATCGAGACAAATTGAACAACATTATATATGCTAATATTTATTTTTATATATTAATCAAACTATATGGTTAAAATATGTTATATGAATAGTGCGCACGTACTCAAACGAAACTTACAGAGGGAGTAATTAATATACAAACAAAATATTATTGTTGATATTTCACTACAAGAATTTTTTACATTTGCTACCAACATTTGAGAGGAAATTTGGTTCCTCCCAAATGTAAAACACTCTGTGAGTTTGCAAAATATCTTTTAAATTTTATGTACATGTGCATAAAAATGAAAAAAATGAAAAGAGAAATACTAACTAGTACTAGTATATAAGAAGAAATAAGATAAAAAAATAATTAATGCTTATGAAATTTATCATCTAAGTTCAAATTGGTGGGCTGATAACAAAAAAGAAAGTGGTGATCGATTAATGAAATTTATATTTATAGAAAAAATAATGAAATATTGTCAAAAATAAAATAAAATAATGAAACGTTATTTGTTTTTTTTTTTGACGAAGAAATGTTATTTGTTATATAGATATAGAATAATTCATTCACCACTTATGATAGGAACATCTAGCGAAAATTATAAATATTAAAAAGAGTTGTTGAATCCGTAAAAAAAAAAAAGAGTTGTTGAAGTAATAAATTTATCCGAATATATATGAGATAGTTTTACATATTCATTCATATATTATTTTTTGAAGAAGTAAAAAAAAAATTAAATTAAATCAAGCACAAGGAGTACTTAAGGATAAAAGTTTGTACAAAAGAGTCAAACGAAGATTAAAAATCAAGCTACAGAGAAATTCATACAAGTTTTTGAATTTAACAACCAAAGATTAAGATAATAATTATTTGATATCTTGATAGAGGAAGAGAGTGAGCATTTACATTTTTTAATGATATATTTTTTGATCAAGTTTTCAATTATGATAAATTAAATAGAGTATGAAAATTTATAAAATATATTATATTAAAAACAAAAAATAAAGTGAAAAAGAGTAATATAAATAGGGATCGAATGACGGGAGGAGTACATATATGTAATAGAGTTTAAATTTGAATGTACAACTAACTATTTTTATGTCTAGTATATATAATATTTATTATTACATGTCAAGCCTGATTAAAAGAGTCGTTTATCACATGAATATTTAAGGAGATGAATTCTTTTAAAAATATATTGGTGGTGTATGCATGTATTAATAGTTGGTTGGAGTTGGAGGTCAGGAGGTGTTTCTGATGATAGATGTGCATGACTTCAAAAGTCATATTCGATACATGAAAAAATGAGAATAACTAAATTGTGTATGATTTATTAATAGTCAAATTTAATTATTTTTCAAAATTTCAAACTTCATAATATATTGATGGTGTCATTCGTTGGTTGATATATGGTGGTGTACTGTTGATGATTGATACGTATGATTTCAAAAGTCATATTTAACATTGCTTCAAAAAAAAAAGTCATATTTAACATATGAGAAAGAAATAACTAATTAATTGTGTGTTATTTTTTTAGGTACAGTACTAATTGTGTATTAATTATTTATATAATATAATTAAGAATCTAATTTAATTTTTATTTAAACATCACTATATTTTGTTTGTGTTTGCATTATCTTTAATTTTTATTTAATTTTCAATTTTTAGATTTGAAATTAAAAATAAAATTCTCTACTATAGATTAAGTTCAAAAATTAAATTCTCGATCACAATATATATACAAGTTTGATCTCTAACTTAGCATTAATACTTGACAATTCAACTACGGTTATACTAAGTTAGTTTTTTTTTTTTGACAATGTCATACTAAGTTAGTTAAGAATTAAGATGATCTTCAATGGAGAACTCAATATTTGAGTGCTTAACGGGTCCCACCTGTACACATCATTTTTTTATAATTTTTTAATAAGAGTACTTAATAAGCACTTACTCCCTCAAACTCAGCACCTCTCTAAAAAGTTCTTAATGGGTACCGCCAATAACTCTATATCCTTTAATTTAATAATTAATTATTATTTACTATCTCATAATTATTTATTTTATAATATTAAATTAATTAAATTATAAAATTACAAAATTTAATAAGTACATAATTTTTTTTTTTTGACAAAATAAGTACATAATTTTATCAACAACTAATTTTGATTAATTTTAACAACTTTTAATTTTGATTTAAAATATTTTAAAATAACATTACATAATTATAACAACAACTAATTTTATTGATTAACAACTAATTTTGATTTTAAAATATTTTACTGATTGGTTTGGAACATTATACACGAGAGAATTTTTTTTTTTTTGATAGGCATACATGAGAGAAATTGGTTTGATAGAATTGTGAGTAACAGAGGACAAGCAGGACAAGCATAGCATCAACGGTAAAATGTACCCCATGGCTCATAGCATTAATTTTTGTAGTATTTTAAATTGTGGTAAAAAATAAAAATAATATATTAAAGTATGTGGGACCCATTAATAACTATGAAAGAGAAAGTGCTTATTTAAGAATAGATATTTAGGGCCCGTTTGTTACAGATTAAAAAATAAGTGATTTTGACATTAAATAATTTAGAGATTACTTTTTAGAGATTTCACAAAAAATCAGAAGCTATTTTGTGTTTGTTTACCAGTAAAAAAATTACTTTTTATAAAAAATTAATCTTTAACTTGTTTGGATGCAACTATATAAAAGTGATTTTGCATCATAAAATTACCATAAAGTAGAATTATCCAAATATAATATATCATATAAAATAAATATATGAAAAATACTCAAGATCTTATTTTTCATTATGGTCATATGACTTTATTATATATATAGGTACAAATAAAACAAATTTCTAAATCTTATCTTCTAAAAATAACAAACTAATCCTATAAATTCTAATTAGGATATTATTGGAATATTAGAATAATATTAAAGATATTTTTATCTGAAATTTTTTGACACTTGTTTTCTCTCTCCTCTAAAAAAAATCTATAAAAATAAGCTACTAATATTAGCTTCAGATTTTTAGCAGTTTTTAGATTATTTTCAGATTCTGATTATTTTTAAAAGCTATAACAAACGGATGCTATTTTCTTAAAAGTGATTATTTTTAAAAAATAAGTGATTATTTTCTAAAAAAAGCTATAACAAACGGGCACTTAATAGGTACTATTTTTGCATGTACTCCAATGATAATATTTAATAAGTACTAGTTCTTATTAGGTACTATTTGATAAGCATCTACCATTGGAGATGGTCTAATTATTCTAAAAGTTTAAGCTGTTAAAATACTATATCACTGGTTTTGTATTATTTCTAACACGCTTCCTCAGGCAAGAGTTCATTGGGCTTGAAGCGTGGATAATGCATAGGCCGACTTACCATATGCTTAAAATTCAATTTTTTAATTAGAAAGTGAGGACAGCAGAAATCGAACTCTTGGACCACTTAATCATAGAGGCTCTGTTACAATGTCAGATGACCGATTATCTCAAAACCTTAAGTTGTTAGGAAATGCTACATTAATGATTTTATATATTTCTAGCATAAGCTGTTAGGAAAAGTCACATCAACGATTTTATATTATTTCTAATAGTTATAAATATAATTTCTGTATATTTTAAGATATTTCAAAAGTTACAAGCCCCACCCTCTTCCCACGCAATAGGCGTCGCAACCTTTTATTCTATCCATTTAATTATTTTTGGATTTTCGCACAACCCGATATGAAATGAGTGGATTGGATTGAATTGGATTAGTTTAGTATTTAGGGGTGGCATTTAACAGGTGATGTCTAAGGTGTACCACTTATTAAGTGTCTCACCGGTGAGTCATTTCAATTAAACCATGAGATTAAGTCAATGGATAAGATTTGTTTGATATTAAATACACATGCTCACACACTATCACAACAAATCTGAAAAAAGTTAAAACTTTATTCACTTTTCTTCTTCTTCCCCAAAAGATTTAATCTTGTAAAAGTTAAAACTTCTTCCTCTGCGAGACAACTCTTCATCTTCATCTCTTTGTTTTCTTCTTCACTACCAAAATTAGATTCTCAAATAACAAAATAAGGGTTTAATTTTGATTTCAATTTAAAAGATATTTTTCAATACTAAAATTAGAATCACAAATAATAAAATAAGGGTTCGATTTTGATTTGAATTTCAAAGAAACAACATCAACATCAACAGGATTAAAGTCTATACTACCAAACATGATCAACTCTCTTGCACGTTGCACCTATCTTTGATCCATTTAAAACTCTTGCGGCTAACTTAATCTTTGAGTTTGCCTTCAACAGTATAAACCTTGTAACTAGCAAGTAGCAACCCTTTTAAGATCTGATGACTCCATAGAGAAGCAAAGAGAGGATGAAGAGATGTCAGTTCAGTAAAAAAACTGCAGTATGATATTTCTTTCCTCGCAATGGAGAAGACAGAGAATGCAAAGAGGAAGAGATCAGATTCAGACATGAGGAAAGAATAAACAAGGAGCAATTTAGTGAGGCAGGACCTATGTGTTACTCTTTATTTTATAATAGATCTGAGCCTTTCAATAGATCTAACGGTATATTTCAAATGGTACACCGGTGAGGGACTTAATAGCTCCCTCACCCTAGAAGCCACCCATTTAACATGGGAAAATGCAATAGTTTCTCACCATGGACAAGTTGGATTAAAGGTTGGATACTTGGATTTTATAGTTCTATTGAATGTTACTGTATACCCCCCACACTCTATCACATCTCATACATACTCCTTCCCCTCTCTCTCCCGTTGCCCATCTCACCACCAGAAAAAAAAACTTCCACAATCCCTTAATCTCCTTCCATGTCTTAATTTTTCATAAATCATAATAATAATATAACCAATTAAATATTTTTTTTTTACAAAATAACCAATCTATATAATATATATTTGTGACCTTCCTCATAAGAAAAAAGTACACGTGTACTTTTTAATTTAATGATTTTACGTTACGTTCTTTATATTAATATTTTTAACGTTTTGATTTTCTGCAGATAACGTTTCGATTTTATATTTATGATTTATTATTATTCTGTCAGTTACAAAAGAATTAAATTAAATCAAATAAACGTTATGGTATTAATTTTATGTCTCATAAACATATTTTTTCAGTTACGTAAAAATCATAATTATTTAAAGAAAACGTTTAATATTAAATTTAATTATTCATTCAGTTACAAAAGAATTAAATTAAATAAGATAAACGTTACGATATCAATTTTATGTGTCATAAAAATATTTGTCAGTTACGTAAAAATCATAATTATTTAAATAAAACGTTCAATATTAAATGAAAATTACAATAAATTTAATTTAATTTTGTGTTTCTAAAACTCACTATAAATAATTATAGATTTTTGCAAAAACTTCAAATTTCATATCCAACTATATTTTTGCCTTTACCATTTTTTTGTTTCTCATTTGCTTTAAGTCAATACAAAATGACTCCCAAAATTAATCTAATATCTTAAATCAACGCAAAGAGTGAGAGTTTGAATATTGTTGTTCGTGTAATTCGGTTGTGGTTTGTTCGAGATTTGGCTCGCAACAACCAAACATTTTCATTAGACATGATACTAATGGATTCAAAGGTAAGAATGGTTATAAATCAAATTTACATTATTATTTTTGTTAACAATATATATTTTTCTTCTTATAATCACTAATATTATTGTTTTTATCATGTATTATGTTAAAAAAAATTATTGTATTGGACAGGGAAACAAGATTCATGGCACAGTGTGTTGCACTTTAATTTATAAGTTTGAAAAAGAACTTATAGAATGTAATGTCTACTCAATAACTAATTTTGGAGTAGCTGATAACGGTGGTTCATATAAGACTACTAGGCATGAATATAAACTTAACTTTCAGTTTCACACAAAGGTTAAAATTTATGATTCGAAAAAGGTTCCTTCTAATATTTATAAGATTGAAAGTCCTCTTCCAGTGTTTGCTCCTGATTACGATACCAATTATCTTTATGGTAAGAAATTTATATATTTTATGTATGATTTTATATTTATAATTAAACATTGTCATCATGTTATATTAATAAAATTAATTTTATATATTTTATAGATGTTATGGGAATGCTAACCGGAGTTGGTATTCAAAAAGAGTACGAGCGAAATGGTTTAAAAATTAAAATGATTGCAATTCAGTTGGACTATGATGGGATATATCATGCAATTTCACATTTTCTAATCTATACAATAATATTTTAATACTTACAACTAAATTAATCATATTTATTACTTAACCAGATTCAAATTCAAAGTTACCATTTTTTGTCAATATGTGGATGAATTGAATGCATTCGTTGCAGATGACAATACTGAAAATACATTAGGTCGTTGTGTTAATGGCTAAAATCAAGATATGACAAGGTATTATGTTACAAAACAAAATTCTTTACAAAGTTGTTTTCGGATATTTGTGTATATAAATGTTTCTGACTATGTATATTTTTTAGGGTCTGCAACTATTCAAAATTCATTATCCTCGACTAAGTTGTTGTTTAATCTTGATTTTATAAGCGCCAAAGATCTAAAGAATAGGTACAAATATGATCACAATTATTTATTGACTTTCATTATTTAAGTAGCTTACAGGAAATTATTTATTGAATTTCAAATTTGAATTTTAAATAATAGGATGCTAAAAAAAAACAATAATTCTTCTCTTCAAGTTTTATTGCTCAAAGACTCCAATAATATTAGAGATGAAGATGATTTACTCAAGGTCACACCTAAGATAACAATTGAGCGATTCAAAAAATTGAAAGTGGTTAGTTTATATGTTAATTAGTATATTATTTTTTATTTTATTATTATATTTGTTCAATTTATATATCAACACATTTCTGAATCAACTTTGATTTTTATTACATATAACGAATAATTTTATTTGTAACGATTTCATGTAGGAATCATCTTTTGTTGTATTGGAAACAATCAAATGAATCACTAATATAGATAATTGGTGGTACACTGCATGTCAGTGTAACAAAAAAGTTATTTCAGACAAGAACATGTATTTTTATCCTAAATGTAATAAACAAGTAGACAAACTTTAAAAGAGATAACATATAATTTCACACAACATATATTGAAAAAGTGTAAATGAAAAAAAATGTATAACTTTTGTTTTTGGATATTTTATCTTATAAATACATTATAAGAGTTCGTGTAATGGATTCAACTGAATCTGCAACATTCGTGATATTTGATCAAGATGAAACCACTTTGTTCAAGAAATCCGTGTCTAAAATGATTGAGTCTACTGAGGTATTGTGTTTGATTGACTAAAAAATTTGATACAAAAAATATTAATATTGATATATCCTTTATATTTATATGTCTAAAGAGATATATTGTATTTGTATAGGATATATCATCTGAAGTTATTCCAAAAGAGATTTCTGCCTTGGTTGGTTGTTCTACCTTTTTATTTAAGGTTGAGTCAAAAATTAATAGTGACTCTAAGTTCAAATCATCTTATAAAATGAAGAAGATCTGCAGTTCAGAAGAATTGATTATAAAGTTTAGAGAAACACAAATTGACAATAATGTGATTATACCTTTTCATAAATTTTTTAAATATATATATATAAACATAATAACTTATTAATATTAATAATCTGTTATGACTAATTATTTTTGATAATTTGTCAAAATAGATTACCGGTGTTGTTGATGCACCAACTGCGAGTATCACTATCATTAACAATGACAACATTGATAATGCTGATATTGCGCATGTATTGATTGAATTTATATTGTTTTATTTAAATAAATATTTTTTCCAAATTTGAAATATAAACAAATGATATTAATATATCATTTAATCACTGTGCTAATATTATATTTAATTACACTAATACTTATAATAATTATATTGTTACAGAACCTTCTGGATAAGTTTGATGAAACTATAGAGTCTTCTACAATTCAAAAAATCTTACTGTTGATTTACCATCTGAGTCAACAGTCGATAATCCCTTAAAAAGATCTTATCCTTTTTGTAATGGAAGTTCAGTCAATTCAAAACCAAGAATCAATTTGAAGAACGTCAGTATTAACAAAGCTTAACATTGTCATTCAATATTTTAATTATTGCTTTGTTTTCCTTTTATTTTGAATAAGTTATTGTATCTATTGTTTAACGTTCAATCAAAATGGACTGATTTATCTCTTTAATATTTTGTAATTTATTATTTATAATCAATGTTATTTTGAATTTCCTTATAAAAAATTTGATTTTACATTTGTTAATATATATAAATATATATTTGAATTGTTGAAAGTAAATAATAGCAAAATAAGTAACGATTATGAAATACACATTTGTACATAAATAACCACAAATATAACCATTTTCCCTGGTATAAAAATTTACACGTTTGTATATGACAAAATAAATTTGATTCTATTTCAAGAAATGTACGACTTTTTTTTAAAAATTTATTTCTTAACGTTTATTTAATTTAGTATAATTTATTTTTAATTGACAAAATAAGTTTTATTTAGTATGATTCCACATTTAATGTTTGTGAGTTCGGCCGTATTATTTTATTTTGACATTAATCGATGATTTACACAGCAAATAATGAATATAAATTATCACAATTATAATTAAAGTTGGTCAGACCAGTTACCGCGTGTATGGTTCAAGTTACCAATCTACAATCTATATATCTGTGACATGTTTTATAGGTAAAAAAGTACACGTGTACTATTAGACTTAATGGTTTTTACGTTATGTTTTTTAAATTAATATTTTTAACGTTTCAATTTTCTACAGATGACGTTTCAATTTTATATTTATGTTTTATTATTATTCTGTTAGTTACAAAATAATTAAATTCAATCAGATAAACGTTACGGTGTTAATTTTATGTCTCATAAACATATTTTTCAATTACGTAAAAAATTATAATTATTTAAATAAAACAGAAAAAATTAAATTTAATTATTCAATCAGTTACAAAAGAATTAAATTAATTAAATAAACGTTACGATATCAATTTTATGTGTTATAAAAATATTTGTCAGCTATTTAAAAATCATAATTATTTAAATAAACGGTCAATATTAAATTAAATTATTTATTCAGTTACAAAAGAATTAAACTAAATAAGATAAACGTTACAATATCAATTTTATGTGTCATAAAAATATTTGTCAGTTACGTAAAAATCACAATTATTTAAATAAAACGTTCAATATTAAATTAAAATTATAATAAATTTAATATAATTTTGTGTTTCTAAAACTCACTATAAATATTTGTAAATTTTTGCAACAACTTCACAATTTCATTTCATATTCAACTATATTTTTGTCTTTATCATTTTTGTGTTTCTCAGTTTGCTTTAAGTCAATACAAAATGACTCCCAAAGTTAATCAACTATCTGAAATCAACGCAAAGAGTAAGAGTTTGAATGTTGTTGTTCCTGTAATTCGGTTGTGGTTTATTCGAGATTTGACTCGCAACAACCAAATATTTTCGTTAGACATGGTACTAATGAATTCAAAGGTAAGAATGGTTATAAATCAGATTTAAATTATTATTTTTGTTGACAATATATTAAGGTAGATGTTTATTTGCTTTAATTTAATTTGTTTCTTAAACCTATTTCTTAAAATTTTTTAAGAATGGTTATAAATCAGATTTACATAAATTTTTTTTCTTAAACTTATTTCTTAATGTTAATTTGCTTTAGGTTAATTTGTTTGTAACAGATAAAATAAATTTTATTTAATATGATTCCACATTTAATTTTTGTGCGTTTGGCGCGTATTATTTCATTTTGATAACAATCGATGATTTACACAACAAAAAAAAGTTTATTAATAATGAATAAAAGTTTATCAATCGATGATTTACACAACAAAAAAAGGTTTATTAATCGATAATTTGTTATCATAATTATAATTAAAGTTGGTCATATTAGTTGCCTCATGCGTGGTTCGAGTTACCGATTATATGTCACAACACTTCATGAGTTACAAAGACTCCCTTTATTTTATAATTAAAAGTGAAAAAAAAATATTCTGACAAAAAAAAAGTGAAAAAAATATACTACAATTTGGTTTAACATGTAAAAATAATACTACATCACATAAATAAATAAATGTTGAAAGCTAAGAGATTAAACTTAAATGAAATTAAGAGTGTGGTATATAATATGAGGATATATTTCATAATTATCCAAGAAAAAAAACTGAAATAAATAAAAACTGTAAATTATTAGTATGTTTTAATTTTTTATATCAAAAGAGCAAAAAATATATACCAATCTTAACTAAATCATTATAATAAATACACATAAAAAAAAATAGTCATAGAAGTAATATCATATTTCCTAATATTTTTTTTTCAACTTTTCTCACATCAATAAAAATAAATTATATAACAATTCTTTTTATTTGTTTTTTATTTTTATTTTAATTTGTGCGGGTTGCGGACTACCCGTAGCCCTTACGAGCTAGGTCATAATTCAAATGGATTTTTTATGGCCAGACTAAAAAACACTAATTAAATTCAAACTAGAATTTTAAGGCTCAAATCCTAAATTTTCTAGGACTTGGTGTGCTGGCTCCAACGGGCTAGCCCATTTTGTCTACTCTATACGTATTTAATCAAATCATATCATAATTATTTTATTTGATACATGTATAATTGTTTTTATATAAATAATATATATAAATTGCTCACAAAAAAAATGACTAATCTAATATATATATATATAAAGTAAATACATGATTGAAATAACAATTATACCACGCATGGCGTGGGGATCATACTAGTTAAATATTAAATAGGATATAGGAAACAACTAATTCCATGAGTTCCATATAATAAAGTAAATGAGTTTCGACGGAAATGAAACTTAATTCCAGTGGATTATGAGTTTTTTTTTGAGAATCCATGGGTTATGACTTATGATTTAAACTTTAGAGTTAATGAATTAATGAATAATTGAAAGAAGAACTGTGATTTTCAAATCTAATTGCAGCAGAGTTAAAGAAGAAATGAAATAGGAAAATTGTGGTAGCCCTCAGAACGATGGCCAACGGATGAAGGTGGGCTGGTGGATAGTGGTGACGGTGGCGGCAGTGGACTTCACGGCGGTGTTTTGAGTTGGCGGTTCACTGGCTGTGAAATGGGTTTTGGGTTGTTTGTTGTTTGAGACTTGAAGAGAGAGAGAGAGAGAGAGAGAGAGAGGAGAGAGAAATATAATGGTGAGAGAGTATGATAATCTTGTGGTCTTCTTATGATCAAATGGTTAAAACTCAATTTGTCCATGGTGGGAAACTATTGTATAGGGGTTCCATTGTCTTGTCTGAATACCTCCAACATATATTAAACAAAAATAATTGATGATTGCTATTGCGTCTCTGTGTTGCTCAAAATAGACAAACCAAACTACCGGAATCTAACTTCCGATTGAATTTAAGGGTTTGTGAGCAACACGGAGGAGCTAGAGCGATCATTTTTGCTTATATAGCTTTTTTCTTGTATATATTTGCTCCATATGTGACTTCATAGTTTTACAACATGAACACATTGCTCATTGGCTCATCAAATGTACAAGTGCAAAATTTGATATTTTTTTTACGAGGCTTTAGGAGAAGCTCCCTTGACTCTACTACATAAAAAATAATTAAATTTCTTCTTTCTTTTTATTAATTTATAAAAACTTATTTCAATTAGGATTTTTTTTTTGTTTTGAAGAAGTTAAACTAACTCACCTAAATTATCACTTGAGAGAATCGAACCCGAGACATCGAGGAGGAGCATACTCCCAAGTTCCAAGCCGATACCACAAGTTCACTCCTAGCAGCAATTTCCCACAAGTTCACAATTTTGGACCAATTGTAGATGGTTTCATTAATATATATGAATGAGATAGATTATAAGCTGGTGATACCTATAAAAAGCTACTTTTGTGGAAACACAATATTTGTATGAACTATCTTTCGTGATAAACTTAAAAAACATTTCCCACTGCATTGAAAAATTACAAGTGCTTGAATTAACTATCTTTCCATGCATGCACCTGTTTCAAGGAACCGAGAAGAGAAATTTCAAGAGTAAACATATAATGCAATTTTAAGGTTATAATAATGAGAAATTCTAATATGTGGCCAATGATGCACAAAGAATACTTATTACAAAATTGCATTGTATTCACATGAAAAAGAATTGGAACACACACCAATGAACTAAAGTTAAGAAAATTGAAAATTGTGCCCTCTAATTTTCCCTTGACTAAGAAGAAATAACCTAGCAACCAGTTGAGACTTATCAAATGTGAATTAAGTTTCACATTAGTTTAAACAGTAGTGTTAAAATTGAGCAACATATAAATGAGAGGAACATAAACCCAATGCTTTAAAATTTTGCGTGAAAATATGGTGTCAAAAGTCAGTTATATATCTGCATCAAAAAAAAAAAGAGTCAGTTATATGATTTATCCAACTCAGTGAAGCTCCCCCTCACGGCATAACATACTCTTACCATGGCATTTAAGTAGCTGATACCAACAGGTAAAGTGTTACATAGTTCCAATCAACTTATGTGTTAAACATGTCCCTACCCTTTATAAATCTACTTTCTTCAAGGCTAAAACAGAAGAGTGAAATTAAATTCAAATTACATGATGAAGCTTTTCACATTTGTTAAATTTTTTTATGTCTGCTCTTTTCTAATTTTGTTTCATCTATTTGTTGTGACAGCTACATTAAAACCTCTCTATAAAAACTATTCATTTCCTGCTGTTATTGCATTTGGTGATTCAATCTTAGACACTGGTAATAACAACTATATTGCAACAATAATAAAGGCGAATTTCAAACCATATGGGAAGGATTTTATTGGAGGAAAACCGACCGGAAGGTTTTGCAATGGAAGAGTGCCTTCTGATTATTTCCGTACGTTGTTCTAAGTTTTAAGAATCTTAAGTAAAAAAATTGTGTTAAATATATTTTTTCGTCCCTTAAAATTTACGTGTTTTGTTTTTGTCCTTATACGTACCTCCGATGCAATTTTAGTTATAAACAAAATTCGAGATAATTATATTTATAAAACATATTTAACCAATCGGAAAAACTCTTGCATGGTTTGTTATGCTTAAGGATTTTCATATAATTGCAGTTGAATACTTTGGTATTAAGGAGGCTATGCCAGCTTATCTTGATCCATATTTGAGCACTGAAGAGCTCTTAACAGGAGTTTGTTTTGCATCAGCTGGTTCAGGATATGATCCTCTTACAATTGAACTAGCAGTAATATATATAGTTTTTGTCTCTAAAATTTCAATTCAATTTTTAAATTTTTGTTCCAAAAAATCCATAACATTTAATTTATTTGTGTTATATTATATTATTTAGTCAGCAATTTCAGCAGAGGATCAACTAGATATGTTCAAAGAATATATTGGAAAATTGAAAGCTGCTGTGGGAGAAAATAGGACAGCTGAGATTATTGCAAATAGCATAATGCTCATAAGCATGGGAAGTAATGATATTTCAGAAACATTTTATTTGACACCATTTAGAAGGCCTTTTTATGATATAGAAAAGTATTCAACTATGCTTGTTACTTCAAATTCAAAATTTGTTGAGGTATGCTTTTCATGTCAAAATAGAACAATATTTTCTCTTTAATCCATTTAATAGAAAATTAAAAATGGTTATATAAGAATATTTTTTTTATTTTTTTTGGTTTTCACTACCAGTATCCAGCCCACTAGACCGACTAATCCGGCTCGGGGCGAGTTCTGGCATCAAGTGATTCCAGTCCCCTCCCAAAGCGCAAAATATTTGTTACTAGTATTTTGCAAAATTTTAGGGACCAATTTGCAATTTTTGAAAATTTAGAGACCCATATTTGCAATTTTTGATAATTTGAAGGAAACAATTTTATCTAAATATTTTCATATGTTGATGGAAATTTTATTACATGAAATTGATGAAGGATCTCTATCAATTGGGAGCAAGGAGGTTTGGAGTGTTCAGTTTATCACCAATTGGATGTGTGCCACTGCAAAGAACTTTAGGAGGCTTAAAAAGAGAATGTGTAGAAGCACTAAATGAGGGAGCATTGATTTTCAACACCAAGCTTTCCTCTTCAATTATAGATCTATCAAAAAAACTTCCAGATTCCAGGGTTGTCTACCTTGAAAATTTTAGTCTATTGCATGACATTATCATAAACCACAATAAATATGGCAAGTATATATATTTCTCTACTTAATATACTCTTTAGCTCCTCAATATAGTTAACTTTCATGGTATGCATATTATATTATATTATTTTATATTTGATTAAATATATATTTTCCCTGTAACAAAATAATGAAGTTGAACTTTTATTAAACAAAAATAAAAATGACAAGAGTTTTTTTATTATTATGAGAATATTTCTCTCAATTACTAAAATGATTACCAACAGCATTCCTATTGAATATGGTTAACTGACTTATTAATTTTTTGTTGATCAGGATTTGAAAATGGAGATGGTTCATGTTGTGGCATTGCAAATGTAGAACTTGGTCCTCTCTGTAGTTCTTTCACCTTAAAAGTGTGTCCAGATACCTCTCAATATGTGTTCTGGGATAGTTATCATCCCACAGAGAAAGCTTACAAAATACTTGTCTATGATACCTTAAAAAACAAGGCTGATGACTTTGTTTGAAAATATTTTTCTTTCTAGATTAGGACTTAATTACCATTTAATGCATTTTACCAGTTCATGGATTATATTGTACCATGAAATTAAAGGTTCAACAAATATACCAACAGACTTGGATTATGTCATGCTTAATATTGTACTCAGGATGTGAATAAATTTTTTGAAAATTATTTGCAATAAAGAAAATATTCAAATGATCTTACAAGTTACAACAAGCACACAACTAGAAATCTCGCGTTTAGAGACTGATTTAACGACCGGAAATATGAAAAATTGGTCACTAAATCCATTAGCGACCACTTTTGTTAAGTGGCGAAAACCCTGGTCGCTAGTCGTTAGCGACCAATTCAGCGACTGAATATTAGTGACAATTTTCAGTGACTGATTCAGAGACTGAATTCTTAGACAGAGTTAGAGACTATAATTTGTGACATGATGTACGATATCAACAACTGATTTAGTGACCAAATGTCGAGAGACTGTTTTGTGAGTGATTTGGAATTAATTTTTCTACTTGTTGCGACCGATTGGGAAATATTAATGTTATCTTGTGATGAGAAAGATGGCATTAGCATTTACAAAATTACAACTCAATACAATAGAACAGCATATGAACAAACACATAGAGTAGAATTTTGAGATAGCAATGAATAATGATTGCTTTCTCCTAGATTGAACATTTTACAAACAGAGGGAAACTGGTATGGGCGTATAGCAGTACTTTACATTAATAGTTTCATGCTCATTTGAAGTAATTTAGCATAATAATGCTCATTTATTTGGCTGTAGTTACAATTTTTGTTGTGATTCTGAAACTTGAATAGCCATGATTGTAAAGTTTTTTAGAAAAATGCAAAGTTTCATGTTCAAGCAGTTAATTCATCACAAGATGCTTCATTGTTGATTGTTCATCACATACATGCTAAGTTTTTGTTTGTTTGTTTGTTTGTTTGTTTGTTAATTCATAATTTCAAATTAAATTCATTTGACGTAAATGGTTTGTGGCGCCCTATATACCACATTGATATTTGAAATTAAAATCCGAGTCCATTTTTCGTGATAGTAGGCGAGAAGCACTGATTTTCTGGAAATGCATCAATGCAATTGTAGTCTGCTGAAGCAATAAAAAATAAAAAATTATGATGTCAATAGTTTTTTTTTTTATCATGATTATTGGTCTACTAGCTAAATGATCAAAACCATACCCTAGTTTCGTAGCTCCTGAAGGTGCCTTGTAGCGTTGTTGCTGGGGCTGACTGAGCTGGAGATTCACAGGTTCATGTGAATCGTCTTCGATGCCTAGACCATCTGCGCGAACAGAATTTCTGTTTGTTCCGTTCTTTTCTTTTGTTCCATTGACCTGAATTAGTGAAAGTCTCTTTTCGAGATCAGAATGTAACACCTAACAAGGTTGCTTCGTATAAAAAGTTTAAAATTTAGTTTGAGATTATTTTAGTTTCTATTCGCCATACAAACCAATACCTTCTTTTTCAATTCCATATTTTCTTGACAAATTAGGTTTACCTTTGTATACAGTTCCACACATTTTCTTGTTGTATGATGTCACCCTGCCGAAGATAGATGCTTATTTTAATTAACGAATAACTAAGTTATTAAATTTTCTGTTTCAGGACTGACCTTTCGATGTAGTTCTTGTATTTCATCCATAAAAAGTTGCTCCTGCATAAGTCAATTGTATATGAACTATGGTTTCTTTAGATTCAAACTTGATAACTGAATTTTTAGTAGAAAATGCAAACCTTTTTCACACGAACACCACGAAGGCTTATTTCCAATTGGTTCTCCAAATTCTGTAATTCTTTGACTGTCAAACCTGATAATTCTTCGCCCATTATTTGCCTGTACAATCATGCTAATTATGATATATGTTTGGTTTGGACCTTAAATCTTACTATTTCACTATCTAGGATAATGGGATGGAGGATTTGTATTGAGTACAGAAAGCTAAACAAAGCTACCAGAAAATATTATTTTCCTCTCCCGTTCATAGATCAGATGCTTTAGACCTGGACGGTTATTTGGGATTCTTTCAAATCCCAATCCACCCGGATGACCAAGAAAAGACTACTCTCACATGCCCCTATGGTACATTTGCTTACATGTGAATGCCATTGGGCTGTGTAACGCGCCTGCCACTTTGCTGACTTCCGATAAAACATCATGGAAGTATTCATGGATGATTTTCCTGTATTTGGTTATGGAGGTTTGTGAGTTTTTGGAAGAGAGTAATGTTGTGAGTTTCTGTATTATTATTAGCTAATATTTGAAAGATACTTTTAGTTTTGTTTGTGTTTTGTAATGATAATAATCTTACATTCTTACCAACAATATTCTGTTGTCTTTTCAAGGTTGTTACTTGGAGAGGTAAATCTAAAATCTTAAACATTTTAAACATTTCTAAAGCCTTGTCAGTATCCTTTGAAACTAAAATCTTACTGCTTGAGATTTTCCTTGTAAACTCTTTTCAGCGATGAATTAAACCTCAATAATTATCTCACTCGTAAGTCGTAACATTATTGGACTAATAAATATTTGGAGACACTGTATGACTGTGTGGCTGAAAAGTTTTGTTGAACATCTTTTCACTGGTGTCTCTGTCACCAGGCAAAATCCTAACCAACTAGGTTGTGCAACATTATAGCCATCTTCACCTGTGTTTTATTTCTAACAGGTTTCATTTCGAACCTGTTTGGAATAGTGTTTGGTGTTCACATACGCACGTCTGTGGAATTTGCGTTTTGCAATCCACATTTTCCTTAAAATCACGGCAAATGACCACATTTTCGATTTAACAGAGTGGTAGGATTGGAAAATAATGTGTATAACAAGTTTGATTTAGTATATGCTGTGTTATTGCAAGCGAGGCCATGCATGACCGAGTAAGTGTTTTATGGCAATAATAACTTCATTAAAGAGGATCTGAATAGTAGACTGTTAATCATAGCATATATATTCCTCGAAGACGCAAGCCGAAATATGTAATAACTAGGGGATTATATACTCAGTGCTTCCAGGATCTTAGTAGCAAAATTATGTTCATTAGCTTGAAGGTAAGTGTAGAGATTATTGTAGATAAATTGCTAAAGATTACTAATAGATAATGTAGGTAACACTTTCAGAGGTAGAATTTGGTATATTCTCTATGTATGGATCTTCTGATTTATTTTTTTCTTCTTCTACAGTTATAGATAATGTTTTTTTTTTCTCTTTTGCTAAGGATTATTATAGATAGATATGTAGGGTGTTTTCTGTTGTCAAAAAATAGCAGGGTGTTTTCTCATTTATTTATTCATAATAGAATTAGTAGTAGATTGTAAAACATCTATGTGCAGCTGACTATGTGAATAATGTGATAATATGTATTCATAATTTTTTATTAATCGTCTGGTTCCTAAGAGAAAGACCCGTCAATAGTCTAGAGTTCGACCCAAAACTCATTGGACCAAACCCTAGCTACTAGGTTTCCACTATCAAATCACCCATTAGTGTTGGGCATGATGTCTTAAGTCCAATCTAAAATTCAACATATGTAGGGTTTTGGGATGTCAACATATTTGAGATTCATGTACTCTATAGATGCCTCTACAATCTTTCTTTTTGCTTTGATAAACTTAAAAAAAAGATGTCAAAGGGTGTACCGGTGACTTTCTTGCAAATTATGCAATTGTTGTCTTAACATTGCTGCCTCCCTTTGCCAAAACTAGAAAATGAAATAAACAAAATACATTTTGGTTATATATTACAGGTAAATGAATAACCAAATATGAATTTTTTTTCTCCAAGTAATTTAGTGAGAAATTTCACCAATAAGTGGGTTTGTGGAGTTCGAACGAAACCTAATTTCTGCATGTATAATACGATGTCCCAATCAACTACCAACTGATCTAAGTTCATTAGTAGAGTTGTCAAATGGGTCGGCCCGTTCAGCCCGACTTGGGTCGCAGGGCTTTGCACTATACATGGGCCAGACTGGTCTGACCTATTTCTTATTGGGTCATGCTTTAACGAGCCCGGCCTGGCCCTGCATGAGCCCGGCCTGACCCGATGGGCTAATGGGCTTGCCACACCTAATTTATTTTAATTTCTCAGTTTATTCGATCTTTTTTAAAGTGGCTTTGATATACTAGTTCTTCATAATTCTTAATTTTATTGAGATATAATTGTATGCAAGTGTAAATAATTTTTACATCATCAATAAATATGCATTAATAAATTATAAAATTATTTTTTATTAAAGTTTTAGGTAAATATAACCATTTTTATTGAACTTACACATTAAACTATATTTTTTGTAATAATTTTTAAATTAAATGATAACATTTTACGTATTTATTAATATTATTTTTACAAAAATAACATAAATTTTCATATAGTGGGCCGGCCCGAAGCCCGTCCCAGCCCAATCCTGTGGAGGACCTCCTGGGCTTGGGCCAAAAAAACCCTGAGTGCATTTGGGCTAGTTTTTTGAAACCCAAGCCACCCAAGTTTGTGGGCTAATGGACCGGCCCATCAATAGACAAACAATAGAAAATTGGTACCCTGTTAAAGAGTAAGACGTATGATTAACCCATTTAATTATTTTATAAACTAATATTTATTACTAAAATATTGATTTTTAAAATGACCTACTAAAATCTAGTTCTTAAAAATATAAAGAACGTACCATAAAACCACATATAGATTGTGAGACCAAAGTGTATTTTTTTTTTTTTGAATCAATAAACTTTGTTATATTCAAAAAACCAGATATGTACAAGGTGATCACAAAAGATCCAACCCTCCAAAGAGACAAAATAAACAAAAAGAGAAGACTAAACTATATAAGCAAATGAGCAATGTGCTCCCTAAGCTTAGGACTCCTCCAGCCTCTATACACTATAGTATTAATAATATCCTCTTCTAGACTTGTATTATATATTTTGTTGCCAAAGCAGACATCATTCCGATATTTCCATAAGGTATAAACTGTCTCAGCAGCAACACTCTTTAAAAGTTGAGCCTTCCACCCTTTACCTTTACTAGATGCCGTAATCCACTTCAATTCATCATTCCATTCCATCGGGTCATGATCTATTTGCATCCGTCTGAGGACATTCTTCCAAATAATATTCAATTGACCACAGCCAAAAAACAAATGATTAATGGTTTCCTCCCGGTTACAGAAACAACACTACAAATCAATCGTCACACCAAACTTATGGAGCCTATCCTTCGTTGCCAATCTTTTGTGACAAGCCAGCCAAAAAATAAAAATTGCTCTAGGACGAGCCATGTTTTGGTACAGAGTTGTCCTCCACTCAACTAAAGGATAATCATCCTTCAACAACTGATAAACTTTCCTTGTTATAGTCTTCCCCTTCATGTTGTTCCACCCTGGCAATTGTTGGAGAGTATCAGTTTGATTAAGAATTGCCTTAAGGATCCAAGAATAAGTCAGCTTCACTGGCATAGTCATCAGCTGCTCATTTTTAATATAGTAGTTGTGGATCCATTTAATCCATAAGCTGTCAGCCTTTGCATTAATATTCCACAACAACTTGGTCAAGTTAGCTCTATTCCAATCTTCAAGAGAAATCAAGTTCAAACCTCCCTGAGCTTTTGGCGTACACATATGCTCCCAGGCAATAGGAGATTTTCTGGTTAAAACAGCCCCACCAGTCCATAAAAACGAACGACAAATCGAATTAATTTTATGAATTACCTTCTTAGGAAGAGGAAGACATTGCATCCAATAGTTGGCCACTGCAAAGGTCACACTGCGGATCAACTGTAATCTACCAGCATGGCTCAAAAGCTTGGCACTCCAATTTCTAATACGCTCCACAATACGATCCACCAAGGGCATATAGTGATGAATAGATAACTTCTTACTAGTGAGAGGCACACCAAGGTATCGAAAAGGCAGAGTCCCTTCAGTTATCAAGGTTACTTGTCGAATATTCTCTTTCATTGTATCCTCAACCCCTCCATAAAAAATTTTACATTTAGAAGGATTCACATGAAGTCCCGTTGATCGAGAAAAATCTTGAATTTTAGCCATAACCAGCTCAATAGATTTTGTATCACCACGAGTGAAAATCAATAAGTCATCAGCAAAACTCAGATTAATGATGTCAAGGTTCGCACATTTTGAGTGGAAGTTAAAGTCAGGTACCCTTTTCAATTTCTGTAACGTTCTATGCATGTATTCCATCACCACCACAAAGAGTAAGGGAGAGATGGGGTCTCCCTGCCGAAGGCCACGCCTAGCCCGCATAAAACCAGTGAGTTGGCCTTGAATTTTGAATTTATAAGACACAGATGTTACACCCAACATGATCCACCTGATGAACTGATTATGCAGACCGACCTCCTTCAAAATATTTCGAAGCGCATGCCAATCCACCATGTCATAAGCCTTTTGGATATCCAGCTGCAGCATACATTTGGGAGGTCCACCTTTTCGACTGTATCCTCTAATGAGCTCATAGGCCAAAAGAATATGATCATGGATGTGTTGGCCGGGCACAAAAGCAGCTTAGCTGATGTTGACAATGCTTCCTAGAACCCTGCTTAGCCTTTCAGTTAATACCTTAGAGATGATTTTAAAAATAGTAGTGCAGCAGGAAATAGGTCTATACTCTTTTATAGTTTTTGCTGCAGCATGTTTTGGGATAAGAGTTACCAAAGTGCTATTAATTGCACTATAAATATTCTCATCATAGAAGAATTCCATTACAGCTGCTATAACATCTTTTTTAACAATGCTCCAGGTTGTTTTAAAGAAATGTGCTCCAAATCCATCCATTCTAGGAGCTTTCAGGTCCCCAACGCTCTTTAAGGCCTTGAGGATATCCTCCTCCATAATAGGTGCAACCAGATATTCTCTCTGCTCATTTGTGACTTAAGGATAATCCCTCATAGCAACAATATCTATGCCCGTAAGATTGGTGTCAGCCTTGCCCATAAGTGTACCATACAACCCCAACACCTAATGTTCAATATCCTCATGTGTAGTCAACATAGTACCATCCTCCTTGTAGATAGTTTTTAGTTCACACTGTTGCTGCTTGGCTTTTATAGAGGCATGAAAGTATTTGTTATTCCCATCTCCAAGTCTGAGCCACTCAATTTTTGCCTTTTGCCTCAACATTTGCTCCTCAATGCATTCCACTTAATGACATCCTCTGTGCACTTCTTAACTTCCATGATATAGTGAGGATTCATTCGATCCAGCACCAGGAGGCTGTGGGCCAACCTAAGATCCTCTCTAGCCTTCTCAAGGGTGGTGTTTATACCTGTGATAGGTCTACTCAACTGTCTCGTCACAGGTTGCAGTCTAAGAAGCTCCCTCCATAAAACGTACATGGGCCTGCCAACTATAGGTTCATTCCAACTCGTGGAAACACACTCAGAGAAACCTGCCATAGAGGTCACACAATTCAGAAATTTAAAACGAGATTTGTGAGGTGTTGTGATAGCTTTTCCATGCCCTGTGAGACATAACAAAGCATGATCAGAGATACCCGGATACAAGTTATGTAGAGTGGCATCAAGGTTCAACTGGAACCAATCAACATTACCAAGGACTCTATCGATTCTAGAATAAATAGTTCCATCCACATGCTTGTTCGACCAAGTATAATAGTCACCCAAGCTATCCATTTCCGATAGTCCTATTTTTTCCATCATTGAGGCCAAATCACTGTATTCAGACTCATGCACCATTTTGCCTCCGACTCTGTCTGCAGCTTTCAAGACATTATTAAAATCTCCCAACAAACACCATGGTCCGTGTTGTTGTTTTTGGTATACGCTTTCAATCTCTTTCCACAATCGCCTTCTATGCTCAAGTTGATTCAGAGCATATATGGCAGTAAACCAGTTTAAAAAATTACCATTGACGTCATATACGCCACAGTGGATCATCTGGGCAGTGCTACTAACAAGTCTAATATCAACAACTTTATCATCCCAATTCAGCCAAATTCTACCGTTCTCATGGTGGAGGTAGTTGTCCAAATATTTACCTTTAAGCTTCAGTTTATTCCTTATGTTATCTGCCTTAGCAATTTTAACTCTAGTTTCAATAAGCACAAAAATTTCAGGCCTAAGACTGAGGAGACGGGAGCCAATCTCCCTAGCCTTACCCGATTTATTTAGCCCCCTTGTATTCCATGCTAGAATCATGTACTTGTATCATGAAACACTAGTGGGCCATTCAAAGTCCCTAGTGAATCAAAACCATTGCTGCAAGTGACCTTTGTGGGGGAGCTATCTCCTTGAATCCCTTTCCCCTTATCTTTTCCATTTCGGTGCACCTTAGTCCATGCTACCTCCTCCCCTGTTGTTAGTTGCTCAACTTCCACTGGTGGTGTAGGCTGAACATGTATTGTCTTCACTTCAGGTGGTTTTGGCTGCCACTGCTTGTTCACTTTCTTGGGCGGGTCATTGACACAAAGGTGTCCTATCTTTTGGCATTTATTACAGAAGAGTGGTTTCCACTCATACTCCACTACTTGCTTCGTTTTGTTCCCTACACTATCCTTGATAGTGATCTCTTGAGGCAATTCTTGCGTAACATCCATTTCAACCAAGATTCGAGCATATGACACCCGAAACTTGTTTGCAGAGCATTCATTAGTGACTAGAGGCTTACCAATAGCACTACCTATCTTGCTCAGGCTTCTAACACCCCACAGATGCAAAGGCAGTTGAGGCAATTTGACCCAAATCGGTAAGGTTCTCAACATATCGTGCTTTAGGCTGAAGTCAGGTTTCCAACCTCTCAACAACATTGGCATGGTTCTGATGGTATATGGACCCTTCATCAACACATCATCCTTCTCCCTTAGTGAATGGAATTTCAGAATGAAATATCCCTCTTCATTATAGTACATAGCAGGCAATTTCACAAAGTTCAAGGTCTTAATCATAAATTGCTTAACAGCACTCATACTTAAATCTCCTCCCAACACATACATGATTAAAGAAGACTCCCAGAACTTTGCCTCAGATTCTATGTCGGCGTCGTCAATTTCGACCTCAACTTCACCATTCACAAAGTTTGGCGCAACAAACTCCATAGCCAACCCATTGGCTGGGTTTCGATTGCCACTCAAAACATCGACCCAGAGCTTTGTCGTAGCATCCTTCTGCGTGAAAGCTGGATCTGTGTTCTTCACCTACGACTGTTCCTCCATGGTTGTGGAACTCACACCGCCATCCACGCCGTCAACGTTCAGCGTTGAGGTAGGTACTATAGTTTGGATACGATTGTTGTCTGCAAGTTGCTGCGATTGCTTTAGTGATTGTTCCGGTGACGGGGGCACCGATTTCCGTGGCCGCCCTCGCCCTCGTCCCATCGTTTCTGTTCAGTACTATTTCTTGTGCTATATATGGGGTTGTTTTAAAGTAAAACTATATATGGGGTTGTTTTAAAGTAAAACTACGTATTGATTATTTTTTTTCTCTATTTGATTCATTGCTTTCTCCTCCAACCTCTCATCATAAATTTCATAACACAATTAACTAAAAACATATTTTTACTTTCAAATAATGTTCACACTAATTCATTCATGAGCCTCAAGCACACATTAAAATCACTACCATTATTTCAAAAACTCAAACAGGGGAAGATCCACACAATAAAGGAGAAAAAATTATAGAGCTCATTTTTAGTTAAAAATACAACAACAAAAAAAATGCTCACTCTTTGTGTTGTATAGTTCTTTTACTAATGTGCAGGCTTATAGTTTTCAATTTTTCTCCCTTAATTTTTCTCTTAAGGGGAATACAATGTGGTATGGGAGAGGAAACATTAAGGTTTCTAACTAAATATTTTATTGGGAGTTGTAGGTCAATATTGAAAATAAAAAATTTGAATGTTTATTATATGAAAACTAAAAAGACCGTGAGAAGTGTGAGAGATGGAAGAGAAAAGTAATTTTTTTAGAGAAGCGGAGTGCATATTTTATTTTCAAAGTAAAAGATTACACCGGCCATACTAATTAATTAGAATTAGGATTAGTATAGAAAGGAAGGAATTATGGAGCATGGAAAATTGGAGATGTATTGGAAAAAATGATGGTGGACTGTATTTTTTCCTTGAAAAGACTAATAGTATTTGAGTCAATGATATTTGGGAGGGAAAAATTAGGTTAAATTGTTACTTGAGTTTCAAGCATCGTAACAAACATATAGAATAAAAGATTATTTATTTTAATTAAATTTGTGACGGAAATAATATCCTCAAAAACCTATCATAGACATTTAGTTATGGAATTTGTAACGAATTTTTTAGGGAGGAAAGCATTCCGTCACTAAAGTCCTCACAAACAATAATTTTGTTCAATTTGTGGCGGAATCAGTGAGGGATATTTAGAGACATGCAGATTCCGTCACAAATACCGTCGCTAATTTTCATCAACTAATATTTTATTTTAGTTTAACAAATCCCTCTCTAATTCCATCGCAAATAGTGAGGGAAAAATGTTCCCTCTCTAATTCCATCCCTAAATTATACTTTTAAAACTTGCTTCACATGGACAATTATATTTAACTTAGAAATTTATTAAGGATTAAGTTAAAATTAATTTCTGAGCATTCTAATTTATAGAATGATTAAAAATGATAAATAATAGATAAAGACGACACTTACAAATATTTTACCTAATAAGCTAAAGTTTTATTTTCATCTTAGTTCCTCATTTTAATACTTCATAAACTTTCTTCTATTGTGATGTGAGAAGAAACTTTTTCTTGGTTCCTCATTTTAATACTTCATAAACTTCATAAAGTTTTAAATAATAAGCCAAAGTTTTAACTTTCTTCATCCAAATTCAAGAAGAAAATCTTCTTCATTGCAAAAAACAAACTAAGTGGATTTTATGGCTTTTGTAAAAAATAGAATTTGTGGCTTGAGTCCAATTTTATCTGAAACGGGATTTCTTTTAATGAATTTTTCATTTTGAAACTCATACTCGCCCAATGACTCGATCCAAATCATTATTTTAGACTGAGTTAGGTGGGTTTAGACCAAATAGATATATGATATTCAATAAATTGTCTTAAAGAAAACACCGAAAGTATTATTCAATCTGTGTGTTAAAACAATTATTCAATCATAATAATAATGATAATCATTATTATTATATGACAATATGAAAAAAATTACAAATATTTAACATTGAAAGTAAAACTATAAAAAATTATGAACAGTTGATTTCTTTCTGAAAAATAAATTATCTTTATTTATTTGGTTTTTTCCTAGGGAATTTTATTTGGCATTATATATGTACACATTCGTTGTGACAATTGCGTAAATTCTTATCATAAGTAAATTCTAACTATTTAAGAAAAATTACTACTCGAACAATTTAACATTAAAAGTAAAACTATAAAAAAATTATTAACAACTTTCTCCTTAAAGGTTTCTTTCTGTAAAATAAATTATCTTTATTTATTTGGCATATTTTTTATGGAAATTGATTATTTTATATGTACACATTCCGTAAAATGTTTGGACAATTGTGTACATTCTTATACTAAAGTAAATTCTAATTGTTTAGAAAAAATTACTACAATTTAATACTAAAAGTAAAACTATAAAAAATTTATGAACATTTATGTCCTTGTTGGTTTCTTTCCTGAAAATAATCATCTTTATTTATTTGGTATTTTTTTATAGAAATTTATTTGGTATAAAACATAATTTTATATGATTTTTGAAAGTAAGTGAGCAACAAGATGCATCTTTACCACTTTCTGAATTGCAAAACTAATTTGTTTAAAGACCATATTTAAAGATTTGAGAGACGCAAATATAAAACAATAAAAACAAAATTATCAACAACCGTCTTCTCATTGATTTCTTTTTGAAAATTAAATTATCTATTATGAATTCAAGGAAATGAATGAAACCATTGTGATTCATTGATTGTAAGAGATAGTACAACTTGTATTTATACAATGTGTGTGGTGTATATTAGTAATGATACACCAGCATGTATTTACGCTAAGATACAAAAGTGATTATCCTACACTACTTAGCAACCAGAATGTATTTATTAGCCTTAGAACTAATATCCTTCTCTTGAGTGTTTGTGTGCTCTAATACCCTCCCACAAGTTGGAGGATGAAAAATGTCAATCACACCCAACTTGCCAACTAAAAGACCAAACGGCTGAGGGAGGAGGGACTTGGTAAAGAAGTCTGCAACTTGATCTTTTGAAGAAACTGGTAGCAACTTCATGGTTCCAGCAAGCAGCTTTTCACGCACAATGTGGCAATCAATATCCAAGTGTTTTGTGCGTTCATGAAAAACGGGGTTAGCAGCAATGTGAAGGGCGCTTTGGTTATCACAATATAAAACTGGAGATTTAACACAAGTAAGATGCAGATCGCGTAGAAGGTAAAGAAGCCATTGAAGTTCACATGTAGCTGCAGCCAAAGCACGATACTCTGCTTCGGAAGAAGAACGTGCAACGGTGAGTTGCTTCTTAGTGCGCCAAGAAATGAGAGATTGACCAAGGAAGAAGCATTGGCCAGATATTGATCTGCGTGAATCTCTGCAACCACCCCAATCTGCATCAGAAAAACCCAGAACCTGAAGAGTGGAATTGCTAGGAAAGAATAGACCACGTCCGGGACAACCTTTCAAGTACTTGAGAACACGCAATGCAGCATTGTAATGAGTAATGGTAGGCTTAGTTAGAAACTGACTGAGTTGCTGAGTGATGAAGGTAATATCAGGTCTAGTGGTGGTAAGATAGAGAAGCCTTCCCACTAACCTTCTGTAAGCAAAAATATCTTCAAAGGGAGTACTCTCATCATTATACAACTTGATAGAAGGATCGGATGGAGTAGAAACAGGTTTAGCAGCAGTTAAACCAGAATCAATCAACAGATCAGTGCAATACTTCCTTTGGCATAATGAAATACCTGTAGAAGAGTGTGCCACTTCAAGACCTAAGAAATACTTCAACTTACCCAAATCCTTGATTTTAAAAGAGTTGTGAAGAAGAGTCTTGACAAATTGTAACTCATCCATATGGTTACCAGCAAGTATAACATCATCAACATAGACCAAGATGAGTGTAAAATGAGAATGTGCTTGCTTGATAAAAAGAGAATGATCGGAATGTGCTTGTTTGTAACCATGAGAGAGTAGAAGAGAAGTAAGTTTGTCATACCACTGTCTGCTAGCCTGCTTCAAGCCATAGAGAGATTTGACTAACTTGCAGACCTTGTTAGGACCACTATCAAAGCCTGGTGGTAACTGCATATATACATCTTCCTTCAAGTCCCCATGTAAAAATGCATTATTAACATCAAGTTGATGAATAAACCATTTATGCATAGAAGCCAAAGCAAGGACCATCCGAACTGTAGTCATTTTAGCAACAGGTGAATAAGTATCAAAATAATCTAAACCCTCAATTTGGTTATAACCCTTAGCAACAAGGCGTGCTTTGTATCTCTCAACACTGCCATCTGCGTGATACTTAATCTTATACACCCATCTACACCCAATAGGCTTCACATTGGGAGGAGAATCAACAATGAGCCAAGTGCCAGTGTCCTGTAAAGTTGTCAGTTCAGCTTGCATAGCTTGTTTCCAACAATCAAATTTGACAGCCTCTTTGTAAGATTTAGGTTCAGTGTGTGCAGTAATAGACAGAGCAAAAAATTTATGATGTGGAGACAAAGAATCATAAGACAAACACTGAGAAAGAGGATAGAGAGTACTTGATGATGCATTGGTGGAATGATCAATGGCATTGCTACAAACAAAATCACTGAGATAAGAAGGGGTTTGTTTGGTTCTAGAAGATTTTCTGATAGGCTGGATTTGTGGATGAGGAGGATTGGGAACAAGTGAGGGTGAAGGAGCAGTAACAGGTGAGGGTGAAGGAGCAGTAGCAGGGGACAAAGAGATAGAAGGATGAGAAGAGAAATAATCCCAATTAGTAGTGGGATTGGATTCAGAGGATGGATAAGGTAGGATATGTTCATAGAATATAACATGTCTAGAGATGAAGATCTCTCTGCTATGCAAATCAAACAGGACATAACCTTTGCAGCCTGACTTGTAACCCAAGAAAATAGCTTTTCTAGCTCTAGAGTCAAGTTTAGTCCTATGTTGAGACAAAGTTGAAGCATAACATAAAGAGCCAAAAACTTTAAAAAAAGAAACATCACATAAGGAATCATATAAAATCTGATATGGAGACTTATGGTGGAGAAGAGGTGTGGTAACTCTATTAATAAGAAAGGTAGCATATAGGAGGGCATATGACCAAAACTGCTTGGGAAGTTTAGAATGAAAAAGTAAAGCCCTGCCTACATTTAAGAGATGTTGATGCTTCCTTTCTACCCTCCCATTCTGTTGAGGGGTTTCAACACATGAAGTTTGGTGAATAATCCCTTTTGAAGCATAAAAGGAATTTAAAAGAAACTCAGGGCCATTATCTGTTCTTATGTATTTAGGTGTTAGATTGTGTTGATTTTGTATGGAGGTAATAAAATTCTGAACACGAGTAGAAACTTCAGCTTTAGATTTGAGTAAAATGATCCATGTATAACGACTAAAATCATCCACAATGGTGAGAAAATATTTGTGATTGTGTACAGAAGTATTAGAAATAGGTCCCCATATGTCAAAATGCAATAATTCAAATTTAGAATGAGCAATATTATGACTAGAAAGGAAAGGTAGTTTCTTTTGCTTTGCAAAATGACATATATCACAAACGGATTTATTATCATAGGAAATATCAGAATACAATTGTTTCATATGAGCCAATCTTCTATGAGATAAATGGCCAAGCTTGAAATGCCATAAGGCAGAAGTAGGTATTACACAAGAAGAATCAAAAGTACTAGGAGTACAAACAGAATTAACTAAACAGGAATCTAAAGAAGGTTTGGATGTAGGTAAAATTGGATGTGTGTTGTCCACCATGAGTCTGTATAAGCCATCCACTTGATCACCCAAACCAATCATCATTTTGGAGGTCCTCTCCTGTATGACACATTTGTTGTGAGAAAACATAATGCTACAAGGAATAGAAAAGCATAATTTGGAAACAGAAATAAGGTTCAGTTTGAAAGAAGGTGAGTACAACACATTGGTTAAAAATAAATGTGGGGAAAATCTAACATTACCAGCAAAATGAACAAGGACAGAATTACCATTAGGTAAACTAACACTAACAGGTTTAATTCTATAGTAAGAGCTTAACCATTGGAGAGATGAACAAATGTGATCATTTGCACCAGAATCAATAAGCCAATGATTAGAATTAGACTGGACAGAACAAGAAGTAGCACTATGTATGTTGGAGGAAGAAAATGAGTTAGAGTGAACAAAACCTGGCTCATTTAGAGATGAGCTATGGACATGATTAGTGCTAGGAGCAGAAGAAGAAGCTTGAGGCATCAAATTTGCTTGTTGAAGTAAGCTCAGAAGCTGACCATATTGCTCTTGAGATAGGCCGGTATTAGAACTTGAAGAAGCACCATCAGTGTTATCATTAGAAGCAGAAACTTCTGTAGTATGAGAAGTAGCATTATTCACGCCAGAATTAGCACGCAAATTAGGATTACCATGCTTCTTGTAGCACCAATCCACAGTATGACCACTTTTGTCACAAAAGGTGCAATGCCTTGAGTCACCTTTAGGTTTAGCAGAATGAATTGAAGCTTTTCCGCGATTCGGATATTTCCTAGCATCAGCAGCATTGAGTAGAACACTACTATCATCAGAGACAGAGGAATCATGATTCATTACAGCATGATTACTTTCTTCCTGAACAACTAAGGAATAGACTTTGTTCATAGTTGGAAGAGGATCCATCAACAACACTTGAGTTTTAACAATAGAAAAACGATCATTAAGACCGGTGAGAAATTGAACAATCTGATCTTCAGCACGATAAGTGCGAGCTAGACGCATCGCATCACAGCGACATTGATGTGGACAAGTGCAATTTGGCATAGGACGATGAGAATTGAGTTCTTCCCATAGAGTGCGCATTTCAGTGAAGTAATCAAGAACAGATTTCGTACCTTGCTTGAGACTGTTAAGAGTAGAACGTAAAGAAGCAATACGAATTCGATCGGCTTTTGCAAAACGTTCTTGTAGATCTTCCCACGCATCAATGGCGTGTTCATGGAAAACAAGCGTCGAAGCAATCGACGCAGTAACAGAGTTGATTATCCAGGAATGAATCAAATGATTACAACGTTCCCAAGGAATACGATTCAGATCTTGAATATCTGGAATCAGAGTTGAACGATCGATGAAGGCGAGTTTGTTCTTGGCACCGAGAGCACGTTTCATCGAGCGACTCCACGCGAGGTAATTGGATCCATCAAGAAGCGGTGTCACAGTTAACGAATTTGGTCCTTCGCTAGGATGCACATAGAAGATGGAATCGGTGTTGTTCAACAGCGGCGGAGGAACGATCGGAGCAACACGAGGAGGCATTATAACGAATCTTGAATACAGGAAGAAGAAGAAGAAAATTCAGAGAATCAATGGAGAAAATTGAAGAGTTTCAACGAAGAAGATGAAGTTTCAGAGAGAGAAACATGGAGTGTGCAACGGAAACAGTTGAAAAGTTTGTTAGGGATCGTAACTAACTTTCTCTCCGAGAGAGAACGATGATACCATATTATGAATTCAAGGAAATGAATGAAACCATTGTGATTCATTGATTGTAAGAGATAGTACAACTTGTATTTATACAATGTGTGTGGTGTATATTAGTAATGATACACCAGCATGTATTTAAGCTAAGATACAAAAGTGATTATCCTACACTACTTAGCAACCAGAATGTATTTATTAGCCTTAGAACTAATATCCTTCTCTTGAGTGTTTGTGTGCTCTAATATTATCTTTATTAATTTGGCATGTTTTTTTGTGGAAATTTATTAGGCATTATACATGCTTATATTCTTAAAAGTTAATTCTAATTGTTTAGGAAAATTTGCTACAATTTAACATTAAAAATAAAACCATAAAAAAAAGTTAGGAATAGTTATCTCCTCATTGGTTTATTTCTTAAATATAAATTATCTTCATTTATTTAGTATTTTTTATGGAAATTTATTTGGCATTATATTTGTACACATTCCTTAAAATTGTTTTGACAATTGTGTACATTCTCAACATATATAAATTCTAATTATTTAAGAAAAATTACTACAATTTAACATTTAAAGTAAAACTATAAAAACTTTATGTACAATGGTTTCTTTCAGAAAAATAATTATGTTTATTTTTTTTGGCATTTTTTTTATGAAAATTTATTTGCCATTTTATATGTTACATTCTTTAAAATGTTCGGACAATTTTGTACATTCTTATAGATAAATTCTAACTATTTAGGAAAAATTAATACAATTTAACATTATAAGTAAAACTATAAATCAAATTGTACTCCTTGACTGATTTCTATTTGTGATGGTTATACTCTTGTAAATTATGTACAGTTGTCTCCTCGTTGGCTTCTTTTTAGAAAAAAAAATTATCTTTATTTATTTGGTTTTTTTTTTATGGAATTTTTTTTGGCATTCTATATGTACACATTACTTAAAATATTATGATAGTTGTGTACATTCTTATATATCATAAGTAAATTCTAACTATTTCGAAAAAATTACTATACTTTAACATTAAAAGTAAAACTTTAAAAAAATTATGAACAGTTGTCTCCTCGTTGTTTTCTTTCCAAAAAAATATAATATCTTTATTTATTTTGCATTTTCCTTTTACTTATATTTATTTGGCAATTTATATGTACACATTCGTTAAAGTGTTATGACAATTGTGTACATTTTTATCATATACATTAAAAGTACATAATTTTTTATTTATTTTAAAAACACAATGAGTAAAACAATTATAATATAAGATTATCTACTATAAAAGTAACAAACAATAAAAAAAATTATTTAACATTAATTGGATTTTAGCCATTATTATTATTATTACATATACATTTATACTCACACTGTAAAAGAAACACACAAACACATGACTAGATTACTATCTTGATCATATTTTATAACAACATAGCTAGCCATGGCAGTGAGCAATGACACGTTTGAGAGGTTGCCCGAATCATTGCTTTCGGACATCGTCTCCTCTCTACTGTTCAAAGAAGCAGTAAGAACTTCAATCCTCTCTAGAAATTGGATGAACATATACAAATCAACAAGAAATATAGAATTCAATGAACTCTTCTTTGTTAAATTTGATCAATCTTTTGAAGTTGTTGATGCCAAAAGAATGGCATTTTCGGCTTTCACAAAAAGATGGATTGAAAATTACAGAGGAAATGTCATTGACAAATTTGCCTTAACAATTTCGGTGCCTGAAATCTTTAGTTCACTCATCGATCGATGTATTGTGTTTGCCATACAAAACAAAGTTAAGGCTTTGGAACTTGACTACACAATTCCATCTTGGATCAAAGATATTAATCATCGTATTCACATGGCTCGTGTTGAAATGCCTAAACATGTTTATGGCTATAGTGGACTTGAATCTTTGAAATTGTATTTGTGTGATTTTGTTGGTAGTGAATGTGTTAATTTTCATTCACTGAAAGAAGTTTCTTTGGGTTATATGAGAATAACACTAAGTAATATTAAGGCACTTTTGACCAATTGTGAAAAGTTAGAGAGTTTGAGTTTTTTGAAGTGTTGGAGTTCAGATGTTGATTTTATTTTGAAGGAAGAATATTTGGGGCTGAAAAAATTGGTTATCGATAAGTGTCATTTTAAGTTCACTAATTTTAGATTTAATGTCCCGAATCTGAAAATTTTCAATTATCATAGGATGTTGACACTTTTTCTCTTTGATATTCAATCATCTGCACTGAATGAGGTTAATCTTGACTTTTCCCCTGAGTACGGTTCTCAAGGACATGGTGCTTATCTTTACAAATTTTTGAAAAATTTCACTTCTGTTGAAGTTATGACTGTATGCAATTACTTGCTTCAGGTACTTTGTTTTACCTTTTGTTTTTATTTTACTTTATAAATATTTTATTTTTTTAATAATCTAGCTTATAGTGTTATTTCATAATAGAGTATTTTTTGTGTATGATATAATAAGGTTATTTATACCGGAGGACGACCAATACGCATGTATCGTAGTATGCAAGTAAAGCATTTGATATTGAAGACCGCTTTGCACCAGTTTGAGTTTATGGGGATCTCATTCATGTTAACTAGTTGCCCTTATTTGGAGCGTCTCACAATTGAAATTGTTGAAGGAAAATATCTATTCGTAAGTATTACATAAATTTAATTTGTTTTAATTAATTTTCTAGATAAATTACATATGCATTCAAGTTGGAAATGTTGTCATTTGGAATTATATGTATTTTTATTTTGATGCAAATATATAATCATAATTTCATTGAATATATATATATTTTCATCATCAACAAATCACAATCATTTATATGTGTGACTTTAAATCCTATAATGTATCTACTTTTTGAACATTGAATTTTGTTGTTATTGTTATATTGCAGGGTTATGAACCAATGTTCAACATTATGCCAGAGAGTTACTGGATTGAGTCTGCAAAAGTTTACAAATGTATGAAAAAATGTTTGAAGGAGATTGAGATCAAGGGTTTTAAGGGAACTAAAAATGAGTTTAATGTGATACGTTTCTTCCTAGTTAAAGGGAAAGCTTTGAGAAAGATGAGTATCAATTTGCTTAAAGATGATGTTGAAGGTGAGGATGCACCGAATGTCGCCGCCCGTCGAGAGATAGCAGAACGTTTTCGGATGATTCCTGAAGCTTCAATTAATGTGGAGATATCAATCTATTAGTGAGTTTTTGATAGTGTTGTGTTTGTTTGGAACTTGGTTCTAATTTATTTTATATTTGAATTATATTGGGCTTAATTACTAATTAGTTTTATATGGAGTTTATTTGTTAGTCTTTTATTTGGATTTGGTTTCAGTGTTTTATCCATAATATCTATTGAGCCTTTTGTTGGATTATTCCTAAGATCTATTTTATGCATTGGTTTTTATATATTTACTTTTATAAGCAAAAATATGTAGTATTGAAATATCAACATTATATTGGTTTGATTAGAATTGGACTCAAATCTCTTAAATATATATGCACCAAAACCCATAATCACAATATATTAACAAGAGACGAGTTCTACGCTACTGTGGATCAATATCTAAAATTTTTAAGCCCTGTTTGGTTCAACCGAAGGGAGGGGAGGGGAGAGATTTTTAAGGAGAGGAAGGGAGGTAAAACATAATTAATTGTGTTTGACAAAATTATCCTCATTTGTTTTATTAAAATTCTAAATTATCCTTGTTGAAATATTAAAAATTTAGATATTTATTTTTTTGTCAACAAAAAAAATTTAGTTTTCTACTCATTATATATATTTTTTGGTTATATATATCCATTAATTTTTTTTTGACTAAATATATCTATTATAGTTTAATCCTTATTTTAAATTTATAAAGTTAAGGATAAGAAAGTAAATTACTTCATCGCTCTCCTCCCCTCCCCTCGTTAAAAAATTGAACCAAACATAAAATCTAAAAATCTCCCCTCCCTTCCCCTCTCCTCCCCTCCAAAAACTCCGAACCAAACAGAGCCGGTCAATTATAATATTTAGGAATAAAACCTCACCACTTTTCTCAGATTTATGGCTAAGAGAATAACTCAGTTAATGTCAATTCAACATGAGCTAAATATTTATTTTGAAGAAACATCTTTCATATCTTATTTTGGGTTTGTTTGGCAAGCACCTATTTTAAGCTTTTAGCTTATAGCTTGCTTATAAACTTATCTGTCAAAAAAAATTTTGTTTGGCAAAACATTTTCAGCATTAGCTTATAGTTTATTTTATTGACTTTTAGCTTATTTTCTAGACTGTATTTCGTGTCCGTTTGGCCCGGCTTATTTTGTACTTTTTTTCTTCTCCTTAAAAATAGTAAAGTAGGAAAAAATTGCGTTTGACTCTACTTCTTTTTATTTTTTACTTCTTTAATTTATTTCTCTAATACTTTTAGAGAGAAATATGATTAAATTCAATTTTATACTTCTCTATTTCGTTTAAGCTAAATAGAAAAGTAGAAAATAAGCCGGGTCAAACGGGCACGCGTCTGAGAAATAAGCTAACATATAGGGTTTTAGCTTATAGCTTATCACTTTTTTTCCCACTTTTACCCTTATTATTTTAAATAAAACCCAATTATACCCTTAATGCATTAAATGTTAAGACTACCAAAAACCACCTCTTTCACTCTAATTTTTTTTTACGTTTTTTTTATTACTTTGTAACCATTATGATTTATTTTCTTCCTGTGTTGTACTCATAAATATACGGTATGTTTTTTCTTTTTGACTAAAATATACGGTATGTTTTAACGTACATTTATCTCAATAAAAAAACGTTACTGTACTTTTATTTATTTATTTACGTACCTTTTTTTTGATATGCTACAAATACCTTTTTTTTATTAACGTTATTTACTATCCATATATACAGTCCTTTTTTATTTTATTTCATTAGTTTTTTGATTATTTTTTATTTTGGATACAAGTTTTTATTTTGATTTATGCTTTTGATATAAAAATTGTTAAGTTTAATTTATTTTCCTTATAAAATATAAAAACTGAAATGAAAAAAAATTAAAATAAAATTTCAAGGAATAAAATTATATTTAAAATATATAAATTTAAATTATTAAATTTTAAAATTTTTAAAATTTATAAATTTATTATATTTAAAATATATAAATTTATATTAAATTTTAAAATTTAAATTATTAAATTATTAAATATTTTAAATATTAATTGATGATTTTTATTATAATTTTTTATAAGAGATTTTATTATGAATTAAAAATGTCCTTTTATGTCATTTTATATTTATCAGCTAGTTCAACCGCTAATTTTACTAAACACTACAAATTCAATCAGCTAGCTTATCAGCTATAAGCTATTAGCTAGATTATCAGCTATCAGCTATAAGCTCATCCGCTATAAGTTAGCTTGTAAGCTATCCGCTATTTTTTGCTAAACAGACCCTTTGATGAAACACGATATCCCACGAACAGATTAAAAACGCGAATGGCCGATAGTTGATTCCTTGTTGTTTGAAGTATAATAAAAAAATATAATTCAAAAGTATAAGACAAATATATTGTTTTTTTGATGAATATTAAAAAATATACATGCTGAATTATGACTTTTATATATGTTAGGTTATTTACTTTTCCCTCTTCATGAATGTTTATCAAAACATTTTCATGCTAATACTAATAATTAGATATTTAATGAATAATGATTTAATGAATATGACTTGGTCATTCTCTCTCATATAGACTATTAATGGAGTCATTCTTAATTTATCTTTGAAATTCATTAGTCCATAGAACACTATGCAATCAACATGATTGTCATTATAGTTTCTATAATCGTTATTTTGTTGAAAGGGACGAATTTTGTCTTATACATGAAAAATTTATTTTGGTTATAAAGTTAGGTCCTTTTGGTAGATCAACTATTTATTGGAGTAAATATGTGTATAAATTATATTGTACAAGAGAAATCGAGAGAGAAAATGAGAAATATTTTAAACTTGTCGTTGGAACTTATGGGATTATTCTAAATCAAAATGTTCAATTTTTGTTGATGAGATGATATTGTTTTGGATTGGGCTAAGACCCAATGAGTGATGAATATACCTACATGTGTATTGGGTTTGGCCAAGACAATGTAGGCCCAAGGTCGCTCTCCTAGCCAACAACAACGGAAGTCAATTTTCTGTAACGACCGGTATCGGAATGATTGATATTTATTTTCCATCATGATTTTTCAATCGTTATTCCAACGACTATATATTAATGGTGAGAATGGTGTATTCGTCCTCATGTTAGGTTTGGATTAATGTGTGCAAGTATACACAGTCAAAAGTAGTAAGTAATAAGTAATAAGTAAAGAGTATATCGATCCCACAGGGAATGGCCTAAGAGTTACGTTCCAAAGTTTATAAAGAAAGTGATTAGTTAATTGTAAGGGTAACAAAACATATTTGGTTTTTAACACAATAAATAAAATAGCAGTTAAGTAAGGTGATGGTTGAAAACAAGATTAAAAAGCTAGTTGAAATCATGATCCATTTAACACATGAACGATCCAAAGAATATATGGTTATACCTCACTCAACCTTATTAACTTTATATTTTCCATTAGCATGCTAGATGTGTCTACACATGTAACTTTTATTCAAATCTAAGTTGATCAAATCTAAATGTATTTTCATAAAAGCATAAAGTCAAAGATGACAAATCAATAATCATTCATTCACATAAAGCATCATTCATTATATTAAACTTCACATAACTTCAACTACAAGAGTTTAGCTCTGAATGAGCATAGAAACAAAAACAATAAGAAGTAGATTAGAAATACCCATTACAAAGTAAATGGTACTCCTACAGACACTGTCGTGCCTCCTGTTATCAATAGTTGCCTTCTGTAGCTGAGTAGCACAGGTGGCGCATGTAACAGCCCGAGCCCCACTATTCTTTTAGTCGATGACCCGGCTGCCACCTCACGATCTTCTTCACCCCCCTCACTAGTGGAATTTTTGCCTTCCGTGGGAATCGAACCATGCATCCTGGGATAAAGTGCATGTTCAATCCATTCCCACTACCAATTGCGACCCAATTGGTAGTGGAAATTGATTGAACATGCACTTGAACCCCAGAGTACATGGTTCGATTTCCACGGAAGGCAGAAACTCTATAGAGGGGGGGAACAGAGAAGTTCGTGAGGTGGCAGCCGGGTCATCAACTATATTTGAGTGGGGCCCGAACTGTTACAAAAAAAGCGCCTTTGACTTTACGGTATCTCCTAATCTTTCCTTGAGTGATTGGAATGAAGCAAACTCAAAGTAATAGTGACATATTCTTCATATTCCTTTAAACATTAAAAAATATTTACTTGAGATATACTTTCAAATTGCTTGCACTATTATCTTCTTCAAAAATCAAAAATTAAAATTATCAAATTTCATTAAACCCTAAATTTACTAAACCTACAAAGATTGAAAATTGAAATCAGTATTGGCTCCCTTCCACTCCCATTGAAAATCCCAAAACTCCAAAAATAAGTATGTAATTAGAATTAAAGAAATTATATTGAAATTTTTTTTATTTTTTTTTTATATATATGTAAGATAATTACACTTGAATGAAAGGTAAGCGGGCAACTACCTGCGCCGCAACCCCTTTCTGGATGGCAAAACCAATCCTTTTAAAAACTACATTTTGAGACCTAGGAGACACAAGCAATAAACTAACAAATAATAAAAGCAGTAAATAACACAAGAAAATTGTTAACCAATTCGGTGCAACGTCACATAATCTAGGGCATACCAAGCTAGGAAGGAAATCCACTAGTGTAGTGCTATTTCTAAGCTATCCGGTTTACACATCGATTTACAATATTCCTTGCTTAAAAGCTTCGGATTACAACTTAAAGACTCAGTCCTTATGCAAGCATCTAGGTGACACAAGCAAAGACTCACAAATAACAAGAACACAAGACTCAAACCCTAAAAACTCTATTCTTCAATATCAGCTTCAGTGGATATTAGGTTTAGTCTGATCACACATATTTATAATCTTCTAAGTAGCATAGGTCTTTAGACGTGTCTTGGGCTTCAAGAAAGTTCTTGTAATAATTCTGACCCAAGAAACATAAATTTGAACCATATACAATATTTCCATAATTGGAAAATACTTTTTGCAAATAAAATTAGGTTTACAAGTAATCCTAATGGTTCACATAGAGCGCGCGCCTTGGCCAACAAGCTAACCAACATAAAAGCGAAGCAAATCTCCATAAAAGATATGTGCGCACATTATCCTTCACGTTGTGTTTTGCCAAAAATGAGGCCAACACAAAAACCCTAACATTTAGGATTTTAAATTTTAATTTTCGAAGAAGATAATAGTGCAAGTAATTTGTAAGCATATTTCTAGTGAATATTTTTATTTTTATTTTTTTAAGGATTAAGTTGAAGAAGAAGGATGAAGATGAAGAACATGAGGATGAACATCTTCTTGTCTTCATGAATTTCTTTATTTTTAATTAAATAGGTATTTAAAAAAAAATAAAAGTTTTTTTTTCAATAACAAAATGAGAAAAAGGGTTTATGTGTGCACTTTATAACATATAAAGAACCAATTTGTTACAAACAAAAGATACTTGTTTCTATTAAAACTCATTTTGTTCCTATGACATTTGTATCTTTGGGCCTATGAACTAAGTCCCAAATATCATTAGTTCTGAATTGTCCTAGTTCCTCTTGCATAACATGAATCCAAAATTGATCAGTTAGAGCTTCTTTCACATTCTTCGGTTCCATTCTTGGGATAAAACAAGAGTTTGATACAATGTCATTTGATCTTCTAGTAGTAATTCTTTTATTCAAGTCACCTATAATAAGATAGAAGGATGATTCTTTTGGACTCTAGTGGATGATCTTTTGTTTACAGGAAACTCCTCAGATTCTACATGTACAAGATCAGGAGTTGATTCAATATCAACATTACTCTCTTGTTCTTCATTATGTTGATAGATTGTGTCCACATTAGGTGACACATCTTCCTCTTGTGCACTTGTCATATCATCAACTATAACATTAATAGATTCGATGACAATATTAGTTCTATAGTTGAATACTCTGGAAGCTCTACTATATGGTGAATATCCTAGAAAGATCCCTTCGTCACTTTTAGGATCCATTTTTCTTCTCTATTCTCTGTCAGCTAGAATGTAGGAGTTACTACCAAACACATGAAAATATTTGACTGTGGGTTTTCTGTGTTTCCATAACTCATACAAGGTAGTAGTGGTACCTAATCTTAGAGTAAGACGATTGTGTATGTAGCATGTTGTGTTCATAGCTTCAGCCCATAGATTAAGAGGAAGTTTCTTACAATGTAACATGACCCTTGCAGATTCTTGAATGGTTCTATTCTTCCTTTCAACTATCCCATTTTGTTGCAGAGTTATAGGAGTTGAGAATTCATGCTCTATTCCTTCAGAGGAACAATAGTCAGTTAATTTTGAGTTTTCAAACTCTCTTCCATGATCACTTCTAATTCTTATGACTTTTTCATTTTTTTCTCTCTGAAGTTGAGTGCATAAGTCTTTGAATACCTCAAAAGTATCTGATTTTTCTATGGTAAAATTGATCTAGGTAAATCTAAAAAAATCATCAACAACTATAAATGCATATTTCTTACCACTAAGACTTTCAACTTGCATAGGTCCCATTAAATCCATATGTAATATGTCTAAGACTTTGGATGTGACCAAATGTTGAAGTTTTGGATGAGGTACCTTAGTTTGTTTACCAATCTGACAATCACTGAAGCAGCCGGAAAAATAATTTATAGACCCAGAAAAATAGTTTTTTAAATTAGTGTGTGCAAAGAAAGAAAAATAATTTAAAGACCAAAAAATGATTTTTTAATTATTGTGCTTGACAAGAGTTTGTATCTTGCTCCTACATATCTCCCGGTGCGATGGAGAAATCAAAGCTACGTAGTTCTTTGTAGGAAATGTTTGTGTGTTGGTTGATTTTATTTATGAAAATGTTTGCTGCGTGAGAGAAAGAGAGAAACGAAGGTGGGGTGTGCACGGTGGGTGTTTGACGGCGACGGCGGTAATTCCGGCAGCGGGTTGTTGTTGTTATTGTTATTATAACTAATGTTTTTTTGTTTTGATTATGAATGGTTGAATATGGTGATGGAAGTGGTTTGTTTTGTTGGTGATGAGTGAATGAAGATGGTGAATGAAGGTGATGTTGTGATTTTGTTTTACTGGTTTTTTCTATTCTCTTTTCTTTTGGTTCTGTTTTTTCTCTTTGATTTTCTATCTCTCTGTTCTTGCTATTTTTTTGTCCCCCTTTTCTTTATATGCCAAGACTCTATTTATAGCAGGGATGAAGTAATGTGAACTCAATGCTCCTTTGTCACAAATTGCTGCTTATTGTCAAAGAAAAATATGTGCTTCATACTTATTTTATATTATGTCAGCACCGTAAGCTATACCATAGCTATGCTAGAGGAACAAGTTTTACTATTTACCATTAATACTTAGTTGAAACTTGGGCAATTACTTGTAAAATTAGTGAAGACCAATTAAAAATTGAAGCTTGAAATATGAAAGGAGAGGGGGCGCTGCAACACTGCTTGTTGCAGATTTTTTTCTTCATTTACTAACAATAACAATAATGGAATAGATGAGAATATAGGGGAGGAAGTGAGTGTGGCGCAGCAGCACATGCTGCTGTTCTTTTTATTTTCTTTTCTTTTTTTGTTTATTTTTTTTAATAACAATTGGATTAGGTTTTTTTTAAGACAAAATGGGCCTATAATGAACTTTGATCTTTATTATTTAGTAAAATAAAAATGACATTACTGAAGGAAAATTGACATGGTAAAGCAGCGGAATTTCAAAAAATTTCCTTAAGTCGATCCTTACGAATGAGCATGATATGTGTTTTAGGGTTGTTACCTCTTGAAGAGTAGAACCCTTTGAACCACGAACGAGTTAGAGATCACGAGCGTTGATGAAGATCACCGACGCTTCTAGCTAGTCCACACGAACAGTCACCTCCAATAGAGTGCTAGCTCCTTAGTATGAAGGTTGCAAGAATATTGAGAGAGAAATTATTTTAGGGTTTCCAACTCTAAAATATTCTAGTGCTTATTTTTCTATGTCTAGAGCTTTGACAAGAGGTCTCTATTTATAGATACTTCTTGTCTTGTGCACCAAGACAAACTCTTGTCTTGGGCAAACCCCACTAAGAACAAGACTAGGGCGCGCGCTACATCATGAGAGTGTATGCTCATGTGCGCGCCCTCCCACCATACACTATGGTGTACTTGCTCGTTTAATTACCGTGATACCCTTATCACTTTGCACATTTACCGTACCTTACGGTGTTCCTTTAATTATCTCAACATTAGGCTTTCCTTATGTGTGTGACCATGTAGGTTTCCATAACGTTGGCAATTATATTAAATCTCCTATTTAATATAATAAACAATGAGCGGTATCTAGCAACACATCATTGCTACCCAAGTTATGTGAAATTAACATGTGATCAAAACATAACCTTAGTGATAATATATGCGTGTATAATTACCCCTTTGACGTTTATGTCTATATTGAACACAAAACATACTTGGTGTCATCTTTGTCCAGTTCAATATTGGGCCCATCACATTTATCCTGTTATGCAGGATTGGCAAATTCCATCTAGGACACTACTGCCCCTCAACATGCTTTGTGAAGTACCCATCAACTGCCTTTATGGTTATCCAGTTACGGACAACGTTAGATCAACAACAAATCACTTGACTCCACATCTAGGGTACAAAGTGGTTTCAGGTCTAAGGGCGGTTTACACCATTATCACCATGAGAGTAACTTATGACACTTTGCATAACTTTGCATGTAGTACTCTCACAGCGGGTCAATCCAGTAAAAATATTACTCCTAATATTTTATATACCTATGTCAAGACTTGATAACTCCTTATCCTATGATCTATGAGATGCGATCATCAGTGTATCTTCATAATAGTCTTTATGCTTTAAGGTTATCCCATTTCACCTTAAAGCTCTACTACGGATACTTTAAGAATAGTGTCCTTATGTTTAATTTAGTCTCATGATTAAGTCACACTTAATATTAAACGGACTATCTATTCTAGGTATTTCATTTATTTGGACTCTTACAAATATAATGAAAGTAATGCCACATTTATAATCAAACTCCTAAAGCAAATACTATAAAATTAGATTGGCTCTTAGGGCTTACTCCAACAATCTCCCACTAGCACTAAGGCCAATCTGATATTACTTTAATACCCATAGACTTAGTATGCCCATCACGCTTCAACTGCGCAAGTGGCTTTGTTAGTGGATAAGGAACTATTTCCTATGTTGGTATCTTACGAATCTTCCAACGCTCTATTTCGATCTTTATCGAAATATAGAAGTATCTAAGTATAATATGAATCGTCGGTGAGATCTATTCTCAAGTGTTCTTGCAAGTTTTAACCATTACCATCACTAATGTGATTAATGTGACTTACACCACCAAAAACATAGCTTCAGCTGAACCATGAGCCAAACAATCCAAGTCAAATACTTAACTTCTATAATTGAAATGAACATACTATGAAGCTTATCTTATAGCTTTCATTGTTTATATTCAAGCATGATATACAATACATTAGTATGGAAACTAGCCATCATTATAACTTCCTTATAATGATTCTTTCCATGCCTACTTGTTTCAAGAAATAGTCCTTAGTCCCTTTAAGGTCCTTAGGGATATTCTCGAAGGTCAGTTAGTGTCACACACTAATTTCAATTTTGGTACTTAATTGATTGTGTTACAATCATATGATGTATCTGATTCTGTACATATTATGATGTGCGAGATTAATCCTATCTTCCAAAGTATATGAATTATTTTCATGTGTCCTATTCTCATCCAATGAGATATGATATTGTCTTTTAGACAAAACCAATCATTTGACACATGAAATATTTCACACATTCAAGTGTTTTGAACACTTTGTCAAATTATGTACATAGGCTATTCCTAACTCTTTAGGAATCCTTGCCTAAGTATTTCATCAAGAGTTATTTCTTTAATCATGTCTCACATGTATAAAGAAAATAATTTTGATGATTAATATGTCTTCCACATATTACACCAAATTTAACATTATTGCTCCCACTAAATCCTTGTGTGCACAAGATATATTTATGTATTTGTCCTTTATCAATTTGTTTTCCATAAAACTTCCAAAAGAAACAAATATTTAAACTTATTCAATCTAATCAAAATTAGATAAGTTTGTCCTTATTAATTTGTTTTCTCAAAACTTCATAATAGGAACAAAGAATAATTAAATTTCTGAGAACTTTATCTAATCAATATTAGATAGATACAAGTTGTATACCTCTCTAGCATCCTTTGGATCAACAAAACCCTACATATATGTCTAGTACATAAATATTAGGTCATTCCAATTAAGGAATGTAATTTTATTATCCATCCACCAAAACATGTAGTACAACATTTAGTAAAATAAATCAAACAGATTTTAATCTTTATGATTACATTTAGGGTTTTATCATAATTTTCATTATGATTTTGCGTGAAACCTTTAATGATCAATCAAGTCTTAAAAAGTATTCTCAATACCATCCATATCAGTATTCAATAAGAATATTCACTTTCATCGTACGAGTCTTACTCATCTTGATGACATAACCAGTATCAACATAAGGTTAGTGTATATGGATTATGTATAAGATTTCATGGCATTTAGCCACTTCTCAGAATTTAGACCGTCTAACGACCTTTTAGAAAGTCAGAGATTCATCTATTATGAAAACCATATCACCTTGCTGAGTCGTGATCCAATCAGACACTTTATCCATGTGATATGTTAGACTTATCTAAGATTTTGTACAACTCAAATCAATGGTTCTTCAACAACCTTGAGGAACCGGTTTGTGTTCCCTTTCTAATAAATATGTCTTGTAGTACTTGAATAATTTTTCAAGTTCTATATCACTCCCACTGTCTCTTTTAGAGACTCACTCCCACTAGAGGGGTGCTTCAAACCTAGCAACAAGACAACTTTTGTCCTTAAGAATGATATAAGACTAGTATCTCTTAGAATACTCCCACATATTTATTCATTCAATTTGGATTTAAATTTATCTAATAAATTTTCAATCCAAAATTCGCATAAAGACAAACTTGGTGCTTCTACCTCCATATCGCATATGGTGTCTTTATGATCATTTTAAAAGAGGAACTAATTGTGGGTGAAGATTAACTATAAGCAAAGAGATTTTAAGAGTCAATGATGAATATAATTTAACTATCTTAAATCATGTCAAACATGATGTGATAAAATAGTTATTATACTCCTTTGATTAAGTATTTACTACTATGACTCATTCATATGATTTAAATACTTTTGTTGAGTTATTACTTACTTCATTGTTGAACTTCCTTTGACAAATTCAAAGATTTCTAATTTGTGTCACACACATATCCATATTTAATGATTTTAATCATCAATGTAAATGAAGTAAAGTAAACTTAATATATCAAGTATGTTTAGTGGTTGACATACATCTCATGTATATTGTTCAAATAGGTCATGTGTTATTAACACTTTTCAGTTAATAATTGACACATCAAATATTTGTACTAAACAACAATGCTCTTGATATTTCAAGGTCCAAATCCAATTTGGCTCTTATCACAACTGTTATAGATAATCCTATCAAGATCATGGAACCCTAGTCCATTACTTGACTTGGAGCAATAGTATAGAAGACTTTTCTTAAATGATAGGACAATTGCTTGTCTTATTATTTAAAGCTACAATTCATATCTTGTCAATACAAGATATAATTAATACTTCTATTACTAGATGGAATTCAATAACAATTATTGTGTTCCATCTCGAACTTGATTTTAAGTCATTGCATAAGCACTAATGAACACAATTTTCATTCTATACAAAAGCTCTTATCGTCAATGAAACAATTTTCATAAGCTCTTATTGTCAATGAAACAATTTTCATTCTAGACATAAGTTGACTTAAAATCATAGTCAATGTTCTAATTCTTTGAGCATCTCTATTTTCGAAAATTTGAGATCTAACATCTTTGTATCATATACCGTTGATGCTTAAAATAGAAAATTTGACTTTCTATAACAATATGTATAATATTGAAGTCTTACTTCATCACTTTTATTTTGACTCTTCCAAGAACTATTTACGGCATTTTAACAATGGTCTAACCATTTAACATAGCCGTTCTCCCTTGGCAACCATTATTGTTCTATTTTAATAAGAGAAATATAAATCTTTATTTATATTATATCTCAACTCTTTGACAGTGCAAATTAATTCTCATTCAACTAAACAATTTCCGGTAGATATAGAAATTCATATTAAATAAATTTGACTACATCTATCCATTACACTTTGTTAGATTGAACCTATGATCAACTCTTTGATCCATTGAGAATTCTATCATACTTTGAAGTTCTTTCAAAAGGATCTTGCGTGAGATTAAATGATCACATCATTCATTTTAAAAGTATGATGTATACTACATCTAGATATCAACTTGATACTTCTGACAAGTACCCTTTCCAATCTAGTTATAGTAGGTTCTTTTAGAGCATAGTTCAAGATCTTATAGTTCTTCTTGCATTTTGAGAACAATTCTCATTTGTGTACCAATTCAGAAATTGTCTTCTAAAATCTTTGTCCTTCATAAGGACAACCTAATTTGTATTGTATTTTAAATTCAAAGATATGTAAGATAGTAGTGTTACGATTAAATCTTCTAATAAAGACTTTTATTAAAAGGATTCCACTATTTTACTCAAAACAAATGACCCTCATCATTTGATTCGGAAAATCCCGTTGGAAGATTTTCCAGTGGATCGAGATCCATATTTCACTTTGTTCTAAGTCCGCGGTGGGCGGATTACACAAAATTCAGTTATTTAGGTTGGAACACCTTCCAATTGTATCTCATACAATTCTCGAATATTTCAGTTGGATGAATAACTCTTTATTCCAATTCATCATATAAATTTATTCCCAACTCTTGCTTCTAAACTCATATAATCTCATTATATTTGTTTAGTTAAGTTTGACCCTTACTTTAGAAGTTGAATATTACAATTATCCAATCGCACCTTACTAATATAGAATATGCACTTCGCCGTGGGCGAACCTACATAGTTCGATACTAGTCTTGATGAGTTCTAAAATTTGGAAAGCATAAACTTAATATTCACATACTTTATTAGTAAAGAGAATGCACCTCGCGGTGGGCGAACCTACATCTTCTTTATTAATATCTTATGTGTCTCTTGAGGGATTTTTAATTAGTTTGATCTCACCGGCTTGTTTAACATACAAAACGCTCTCACATGCATCAACATACATTCAACAACATACAAAATATACAAGTGAATTAGTTATGGCCCCTAGCGCAATTGTTCTCTCAAGCCAATGAGAGAACCTTAAACTAGCCTAATGATGATCTACTTCTCCAAGCATGATCTTCATGGCTTTCCTCCTTTGATCCTATGTAATTACTATTCTTCATATCATTACATTTACATCAAAAGAATACTCGTTTTACATACGAGGGAGTGAGATGAGAAGAGAATTTACATTGAGAGATAATAAGAAAGGCACGACACGCAGGCCGTTTTTAAATTCCCAAAATAAAACAAAAGAGTAAACTAAGGCCATAACCAATTACTTTAAAACAATAATAACAAACACACTTTATTATTATCATTGGTTCAAATCTTGTTAATTAAAATTAAACTTATGTAATTGATCATGCCGATCACATCAGCTTAAATCGTATCACGATTCCATGAAACGTGTCACAATTCAGCAAAAACCAGAATCTGCCTAATACAGGGCCATCGTGCCACAATGACCCTCATCGTGCCACGATGGTGCAATTTTTGCCACTTGCTGTCCAGGCCATCGTGCCACGATGACCCCCATCGTGCCACGATGGTGCCATCGTGCCACGATGACTCTCATCGTGCCACGATGGTGCTGTTTTTGGGACATTCTGTCCAGTCCTATCGTGCCACGATGACTCTCATCGTGTCACGATTTTCGCGAATTCTGGAGCAGTTTTTCATCACAATACAACCCTTGTATTGTCATGATCCCTAATGCAACAACTTCATGCCGTCAAATATCACCATGCACGAAAATCGGTTTGATTCATCACCATATTAATGTTTCACCATACAAACGTAGGTTCCGAAACTATGGATCGTTCAATACCAATAACGACTACGTGAACTTAACGGATGAAATCTTGTATATCAAATATACTCTATTTGCATCATGTTCAATTGTATCATATACAAATCTCTTGATCAATTAAAATTTAATTCCTCAATTTTATCTTGATTAAAGTTTTAATCCAATTAAAACATGATATAAACAAACATCATAATCATGGTTTCGTAAGTGGCTCTGATACCATTGAAGGAAAATTGACATGGTAAAGCAGCGGAATTTCAAAAAATTTCCTTAAGTCGATCCTTACGAATGAGCATGATATGTGTTTTAGGGTTGTTACCTCTTGAAGAGTAGAACCCTTTGAACCACGAACGAGTTAAAGATCACGAGCGTTGATGAAGATCACCGACGCCTCTAGCTAGTCCACACGAACAGTAACCTCCAATAGAGTGCTAGCTCCTTAGTATGAAGGTTGCAAGAATATTGAGAGAGGAATTATTTTAGGGTTTCCAACTCTAAAATATTCTAGTGCTTATTTTTCTGTGTCTAGAGCTTTGACAAGAGATCTCTATTTATAGATACTTCTTGTCTTGTGCACCAAGACAAACTCTTGTCTTGGGCAAACCCCACTAAGAACAAGACTAGGGCGCGCGCTACATCATGAGAGTGTATGCTCATGTGCGCGCCCTCCCACCATACACTATGGTGTACTTGCTCGTTTAATTACCGTGATACCCTTATCACTTTGCACATTTACCGTACCTTACGGTGTTCCTTTCATTATCTCAATATTAGATGGTCCTTATGTGTGTGACCCTATAGGTTTCCATAACGTTGGCAATTATATTAAATCTCCTATTTAATATAATAAACAATGAGCGGTATCTAGCAACACATCATTGCTACCCAAGTTATGTGAAATTAACATGTGATCAAAACCTAACCTTAGTGATAATGTATGCGTGTATAATTACCCCTTTGCCGTTTATGTCTATATTGAACACAAAGCATACTTGGTGTCATCTTTGTCCAGTTCAATATTGGGCCCATGACATTTATCCTGTTATGCAGGATTGGCAAATTCCATCTAGGACACTACTGCCCCACAGCATGCTTTGTGAAGTACCCATCAACTGCCTTTATGGTTATCCAGTTACGGACAACGATAGATCAGCAACAAAGCACTTGACTCCACATCTAGGGTACAAAGTGGTTTCAGGTCTAAGGGTGGTTTACACCATTATCACCATGAGAGTAACTTATGACACTTTGCATAACTTTGCATGTAGTACTCTCATAGCGGGTCAATCCAGTATAAATATTACTCCTAATATTTTATATACCTATGTCAAGACTTGATAACTCCTTATCCTATGATCTATGAGATGCGATCATCAGTCTATCTTCATAATAGTTTTTATGCTTTAAGGTTATCCCATTTCACCTTAAAGCTCGACTACGGATACTTTAAGAATAGTGTCCTTATGTTTAATTTAGTCTCATGATTAAGTCACACTTAATATTAAACGGACTATCTATTCTAGGGATTTCATTTATTTGGACTCTTACAAATACAATGAAAGTAATGCCACATTTATAATCAAACTCCTAAAGCAAATACTATAAAATTAGATTGGCTCTTAGGGCTTACTCCAACAATTAAAAACAATAAAAACTAAATATTTTAGCAACTTCTTTTTGGATATTTTTCTTTTAAAATTACAAACAATAAAACTTAAATAATTCGACATGTTTTAGGAACAAAATGCATATTTTTTGATTTTCTCAAATATTCACAAAATTGATAAAATGCATAAAAAGTGGTTAAAAATGTAAGAAATTAAAAATAAAGTTCTACTACGCCTAAAATTAAAAAAAAAACAAATGAACTACACTAAAATTTTCGACTGCGAAGACAAAATGTTAGGACAAAATTGGGGTACTACAATCACCACAAATTCTTCCTTCATCAATGTTGAGATTTGGTATTCCTCTAAGCGTTTCTTTGAAATCATTTTCTTCATCCCTCTTAGATGGAGATGACCAAGTTTCTGGTGCCATAATTTTACTTCATCAACCTTGTTTAGGAGACATGCAAATAGACTACTTTCTTCTTGAGGAGACCACATGTAAAAATTATCTTTAGATCTTGATCCTTACATTACTATGTTTCTAGAATCATCAGTGATCAAGCACTCGGTTTTTGAAAAATTAGCATTGAATCCTTGGTCACAAAGTTGGCTAATGCTGATAAGATTGGTTGTTAATCCTTTTACCAACAACACATTGTTAATCTTTGGCAGGCCATTTGCAATTAGATTGCCAACTCCTTTGATTTCCCCTTTAGCACCATCTCCAAAAGTTACAAAGCTAGTAGAGTGAGATTTCAAATATGTTATAAACTTCTTGACATAAGTCATGTGTCTTGAACACCCACTATCAAAATACCAATCTTCCTTTGATGAAGCTCTAAAAGATACTATTAATCTAGCACATCTCATGTTAGCTTTCCATTCTTTCTTCACTTCAGGTTGCTTGTGAATTGTTGAAAGACATGACGATCAAGATGCCCATATAATTTGAAGCAAAATGGTCCACTATGTCCTTTTCTTCTACAATGATGACAGATCCAGATTTTAGAAGCAGTATGTGATGTGCTGTTGGGATGTGAACACATGTTCCTAGGATGTGTCAACATGTTGTTCAACATCATTGGATTGTATACTTCAATTGATGCAACAAACTTAGTGATATTTTCTTTCTAATGCTGTCTGTTCAGAGATTGATAATCACACCCAATTCCTTTAGGGTTTTTTGGTCTTTGAACATTCAGTATTTCTTCCAACATATATGTGCTATTCATCATTCTAACTTGTTTCTTCATATCTTCCAATTTTGAGGTTAATTGCACTACTTCTTCATTCAGTTTGGAGATTTGAGAGAGATGATCATATCTTTCTATCTTCATCTAATTGATGATTTGATTGCTTTCATGTAGCTTCCTATAGGTTTCTTTAGCTTCGAAGCATAATTCCTTGAAACTAGAAGCCAGTTCTTCATAGGATACCTCCTCATTACATAGTTCAGTATCAAGTACATTACATCTTTCAGTTAATGCAGTGATAAACTTTGCAGATTCTCCTCCATTGTTCTCTTCTTCAAAGTCATCATCTGACCAAGCAATAGTTATTAATTTCTTTTGATTCTTGAGAAGGGTAGGACACTCTGGTTTGACATTACCATAACCTTCACACTCAAAACATCTTACTCCTTTTCCTTTACTAATTATTCCTTAACTTCTAGCTTTTCTTGGAGAGTTTGATCTTTTGGTGTCAGTTTGTGTGTTTCTCCCATATTGTTTGGGTTTACCACCAAATTTCTTCAAGATTTTGTTGAACTGTCTTCCAAGAAAGACCATTTCTTCTGCTGTATCATCATTGGTTTCAGTTTCACTAACATTGTCTTGTTCTTCATTTGAGATAAATGCAATATCTTTGGTCTTCTTATTAGTTCTTTCATTGTAAGCTCCTTCAAAAGTCTGAAGAGATCCTACGAGCTCATTCATCTTCTGTTTTGCAATATCATAAGCTTCATCAATGGCAGTGACTTTCATATCAAATCTTTTAGGAAGAGATTTAAGAATTTTTCTACATAACTTCTCCTCTACTACAGTCTTTCCTAGAGAATCAAACATATTTGCATAATCTAACATTTCCATTTGATAATCATATATGTTACCATCCTCTTTCATTTTGAGATTTTCAAATTTTGTGGTGGGAAGCTGTAGTCTTGCCATTTTTACGTTAAATGTACCTTCTTAATTTGTCTTCAAGATCTCCCATGCATCTTTGGCAAAAGTGCATTTCTTAATGAGTCTGAACATGTTCTTGCAACGGCATTGAGTAGAGCATCGAATGTCTTGTTATTTCCATATGCAAGTTCATCTTCTTCTTTGGACCATTCTTATGGTGGTTTCAAAACATCAGTAACCTTCCCATCTTTGTCAATAATCATAGGTGGTTTCCACTTCTTCAGAATTGACTTCCATGATTTGTTATCCACAGACTTGAGAAACATAATCATTTTAGGCTGCCACCCTAAAACATGCAGGGTGCCTGCTCTGATGCCAATTGAAATTCTGGCGTACTACTTATACGATGTGCTATGTGATGTTCCAACACTCAGGATGTGTTGTGTAATGTTAGCACATCCAACAAGCTTGCAACAGAAGTAATAAAAAGAACAAATAATAAAAGCAATAAATAACACAAGTGGGTTGTTAACCCAGTTCAGTGCAACGTCACCTACTATGGGGGCATACCAAGCCAAGAAGGAAATCCACTAGTGTGATGCTATCCCTAAGCTATCCGGCTTACACCTCGGTTTACAACTTAGGTTTTTGCCAATACATGTACTATAATTCTACCTAGGTACCCCATACGTAAGAGAAACTCATCTCACTCCCTATCACTAAACACAAACTAGTGTTATCTTTATCAAATACAATCAAAGTTAGAGAACACTCTCCTAACAAAAGACACACTACTCGTACTTCAAAGCTTAGAGTAGAACACAAATACTCCTTGCTTAAAAGCTTCCGATTACAACTCACAAACTTTGTCCTTATGCAAGCATTAAGACGACACAAGCAAAGACTCACAAATAACAAATAATAAGACTTAAACCCTAAAAATTCTATTCTTCAATGACGGTGTAAGTGATCTTTAGGTTTAGTCTTCACACATATATATAATCTTTTGAGTAGTATAGGTTGTAGATTTGGCTTGGCTTCACGAGAGCTCTTGTAATAATTTTGACCCAACAAGTATAAAAACAAACCTTATAAAATATTTCCATAATAGTGTAATACCCTAATTTTGAGCTTTTTAAAAATAAATATTTTATTTAAAAATTATTTCTTATTCTTCTTAAGAAATACCAAAAATAGTTTTTTTCAATAATTTTGTTTTACAATTTATTCATTTTCCTTTATTTCTTTTAATTTGTCGCAATTTATCTTTTTATACGAAGAATAACAAAAATAATCAAAAATAGTTTTTATCTCTTTATTTAAGTTTATATTTCATTTTTATTTTTTTTTACATTTTTATTCATTTTTCTTATTGTTTTTTTTTTACATTTTTTTACCATTTTATAAAATTTCTTTGTTCTTTTGCCCAATCACATTGCGACACCTCATCATCTCCACCTCATAATCATTTTCATACTATCATTATCATAATCTTTTCCTTAATCCAAAATTACACCATTATTACAAAAATACCATCTAACCTAATATTCCTCTATAAATACAAACCTCACATCACTCAATCATAACCAATCATTTTTCACAAATCCCAATACACAAAAATCAGAAAAAATCACTCTTCCTTCCCCCACCAACACTTCCGGCGCGCCACCGCCGGAATTCCCTTTTCCGGCCATTTTCCGGCCAACGAAAAACTATCCAAAATCAACAATCAAATACTCAATCCTTATAGTTTGGACCCTCCTGAATCCAAATCCGGCCTCTGTTTCGTCAAAAAACAAGCGGAAGGCAGTGAATCGAAGCCTCGAAGTTCCGGCCGATCTCAAACCTCCATTTCCGGCCATTTCAAGCTCAAACGAAGGTAGATGATGGTTCATATGTGTTCCTGAAGCTCTTTAGGACGTTTTCCTTTTGGTACTTTCGCTCATTTGTACGTGTTTAAGTCGTTTCCATTTTTGTAGATCCGACTCTTTTTCGATTAAATCTGTTTAATTAAAGCTTTGTTTGCGATTTTTGATACTAAATTTAGGATCCTTGCGAAATTTCGGTCAAAGTGGTATACCCACTTGCAAGTTTTGGAGACCGGAAAGGGGTCCGGCGACGGCGCCGGCGGTGGCGCGCGCGCGCCTCCCCCCTCTGTGAGTTTCTGAAGAAGATGATAAAAGACAAGCCACGTGGCGCTCGCTGGTTGGCTGGGTGCCTTCCGCGCGCGCCCCCCATTTTACTCGCTACCCCCCCCGCCCTTCTGTTTTTTTGTTTGGTGCTGGGTTGGTGACCGGGTGGGTTAGACCCATGGGTCGCCCGACCCGGTCCGTTTTGCTTATGAATAAACTTGGGCCTTAAGCCCAATTGTTTTTTTATTTCTGTTTTTTTTTTAGTTCTGCTGCATGAACCCCTACTTTTACTGCTACACCCCTACTGTTTAATTAATTATTTTATGACTTTTATTGAATGAAAGTGCTTAATGAAAAATAAATGATTATCTCAAAAGTGCTTATGCAAATAAGCACTTTTGAAATAAACGCTTATTTAATCATTTTGTATTTTTTCTCAATTAATTTTGAAACTTTACAATAAAAAGGATTAAAAGTAAATAGTCTCTGACGCATGACTTTGACTATTTTATTTTTAATTCGGAACCTTTGATTTTGAAACTTCGAAATGAAAAAGGATTAAAAATAAATAGTCTCTGACGCATGACTTTGACTATTTTATTTTTAATTCGAAGCTTTTGATTTTGAAACTTAGATTCGAAAATGGATTAAAAATAAATAGTCTCTGACGCATGACTTTGGCTATTTTATTTTTAATTCGGAGCTTTGAACTTGGAACTTGGCTATAAAAACGGTTTAAAAGTAATTAGTCTCTGACGCATGACTTTGGCTATATTTTACTTTTAAACCGAGACTTTAAAACTTGAAATAAAATCTTTCAAAAAATAACGAGACAGAGCCTGACGCATGACTTGTCTCTGTCTCAACTTTTTACTTTGACTTTTAAGTTGACTTTTAGGTTGACTTCTTAGTTTGACTTTTTGGTTGATTTTTGCCTTGACCTTTTAGTTTGACTTTTTGGTTGACTTTTACTATTGACTACGTATAGTTGACTTTGTCTCGCTTAATTGAGTTATGCCGATTGTTTGTAATTGTCTGATGACTTGTTTCTCTTTATCTGATACATGATTACTTGTTTATATGCTCATATCTGATGCATTTTTAATTGTTCAGTATCATTGATTATATGTCATTTGCATTCATGCATTTGCATTTCTCTCTTCTTCTACCTTTCTTTTTCTTTTTCTTTTCTGAACTTGAAAGCTTGTAAAACACTAACAAAATATTGAATGAAAAGAGAGATGTCTGACGCATGACTTTCATCTCTTGAATAGTCCAAGTACCTGCCGCATGGCTCGCGACCGAGGACTATTCTCATTCACTGAATAATTCCTCAGAAAATCTAAAAGACACTCAACCCACTCCGTTGTTTTCCTGCTCTTGTGCAGTCAACTCTTTTTCAACTATCAATCTTTTTTCAACTTCTTTTTCCTAAATGGATGGCGCTTTATCCATTCCCCTGCTACATACAAACGCTTAAGCCTCCGAAGCGAGCATACAAGCATACTGTTGTATCAGTGGAATGCGACCTAAGCATCGTTCACTAAAAACAACCAACACACAATCTTTCTTTTCAGGAAGAACTACGTGAGCTTTGACTTCCTCATTGTACTTGGGGGATACGTAGGAGCGAGAGCCTCTCTCGTCAAGCCAAATAATAAAAAACTCTTTTTTTCCTTTTTCAGTTTAATATGCGGTAATTTAATTCTTTTTATGCGGTTATCTCTGTTTATGCAAACCAAATTTCCTCAAATGGTTCCCGTTGAGTACAACGGATATGAGGGGGTGTTAGCGTCTTCCCCTCATGTAACCAACTCCCGAACCCGATCTTTTCAAGGTTTTATCATTATTTTCCTTTCCCCTCACGGGATAAATAAAATATGGTGGCGGCTTCATTGTTTACATTTGTGCATTGCATCCTATCATTGCATATCTGTATATTTTTTTGCGCCGGGTACTACAAATAGGAAAATACTTTTTACAAAAGAATTAGGGTTACAACTAATCCTAATGGTTCATAAAAAGCGCTCGCCTTAGTCAGCAAGCAAAGCAAGATAAAGTAAAGCAAATCTTCTCAAAAGATATGGCGTGTAAATAAGCCCGAAACTCCTAGAGTGTACGCATGTGGGCACATTGAATAACACATCAGCACATATGTGTTCACATCTTGTAACACATCTGACATCGTTAGAGTTTTGCCAAAAATGAGGAAAATACAAAAAAAAACCCAACAATTAATGCTATAGTATATAGAGGTTGGAGGAGTCCTAAGTTTAGGGAGCACATTGCTCAATTGCTAATTTAGTTTAGTCTTCTCTTTTGGTTTGTTTTGTCTTGATGGTGCATTGGATCTTTTGTGATCACATTTTACTCACTTGCTTTTTGAATTTAATATACTTTTTTTATTTTTAAAAAAATTATATAAAAAAATTGGCAGTGTAATTATTATCAAATTGTTCTTTATTTGAATGTGTAGTAATTTAATTTTTTGTATTTCAAAGTAAGCTAGTAGTAATAAGTAGGGTATATGTGTAAAAAATAAATAATAAATGCACCTAGTAATTTGTATAGTGGCTTATATTGTCAAATTTTAATTCTTTTTTTTGGGTTACCATGATATTGATATGAAGTTTCCACCGCGTTGTTAACGACGACTAATCTTAGTTGAGAAACCTGTGGAACACACAAGGTGGGTTGTCCTCTTCCAACTGAATTTTCTACATACATATGAATCAGTAGTCAAACTTCTGACCACATGTTTAAACGGACCAAATTCCTAACTACTTAATTCAATTTATTGTTGGTTGTCAAATTCTAATTCTAATACACTATTAATGAGTATACTAAATGCTGGAAATAGTAAAGCTTAATAATGATATGCCAAAGCATTGAAATTATTAGCGTTAATTAGTCCGAGCCCGAATGCAAATACAAATGAGAGGGTGGCCATTTGAGAGATGACAGGAATGAAGCGAAATCTAGAGAGAGAGAGAAAGAGATAAGAAAAATTTGTATATAAAAAAGGAAAAGTCAAAAAATTATTGAAAAAAGAAATTAATTGCATTTGTGTGCGACTACACATTTTAGTAAAAGAGTTATATATATATATATATATATATATATATATATATATATATAGTAGGAACATTGGTAATAAGCATTTAGAAATTGAATGAACATTATATTTTTCAATCAAGTCACATATGTCATGAAGACTTCATTAGTAATTTGTGCAGTCTTTAATGCAATTATAGATATGAATAAGAGTTTAAAATATTAAAGAACCACTTTTCAATGCAAATAGTTAAAAAATGACTTATTGTATTCCGCAACCATAGGTTTCATAAGTTTGACTGGAAATTCGGGATAAAATTAGGTCTTGGAGAGAGAAAAAATAAAAAAATTATTGAAAAATAAACAAACGTAATTGCATTTGTGTGTCATGACTACAAACTTTTTGTTAAAGGGTTACACTGAGTTTTAGAAATCATTGGAACTGAAAAAAGGCATATCTTTATTGCAGGGACATTGGTAATAAGCAATAAGAAATTGAAAGGATATTATATTTTTTTAATGAAGGCTTCATTGTAATCCGTGCGATCTTTAATGTAGTAATTATAGATGTAAATACGAGTTTAAAATATTTTTGTCAAAAAAAAGAGTTTAAAATATTAAAGAACCACTTTCCAATGCAAGCAATTAAGTGATGACTTATTGTGGTCCCCATCCATAGGTTCCAAAAGTTTATGCGGGAATAATGGTTAGGATTAGGTCTTGGAGACGATTCAAGATTTGAAAATAAGAAACTTATTGTAAGACATTGGTAATAAGCAATAAAAGATATTACATTTTTCAATCAAGTCTCATATACCACGAATGATTCATTGGTAATACGTGTCGTCTTTAATGCAATTAAAATATAAATTACCACTTCCCAATACAAGATATTAAGAGATAGCTTATTGCGGTCCTCATCCACAAGTTCAATGGAATTAATATTAGGGTTAGGATTATGTCTTCAAGATTATTCAAGATTTTTAAATTTTTCAATTAAGTCTCATATACCATGAATGATTCATCGGTAATATGCGTAGTGATCTTTAATAAAGTTAGCATATAAAGAAGAGTGTGGATTATCAAAGAACCACTTCCCAATGCAAGATGTTAAGAGATAACTTATTGTGGTCCCCGTCCACAAGTTCCATAAGTTTCGGCTGGAATTAGGGTTAAGTTCCATAAGTTTCGACTGAAATTAGGGTTAAGTTCCATAAGTTTCGACTGAAATTAGGGTTAAGTTCCATAAGTTATTACATTAACAATTAAAATAAATATTATAATATTATTATATATAAAAAATATGTAATAATTGTTAAAAAAAATTAGTTACTATTTGAAAAAGAAATTTCTCTTATTAATTTAGCATTTTATATACAATTATTCTTTAAATAATATTTACTTTAAATATTATTCTTACAATTGCGTATATATTATATATAAGGAAAATAAGTAAATATTTATTTTATATGAAAAAATACTACTTAACATTTATTTCTTTAACTAAAACATTACTTAATATTAATTGGATACCATCCATTAGCATTATAAATATTAGTTATTTTCTAAACTCTTGATAATTTTCTCTAGCAACACGGCCATGGGAGAGAGCATTGACATGTTTCGTTTGTTGCCTGATTCATTGCTTTCTACCATTGTCTCCTCTTTACCGTTCGAGGAAGCGGTAAGAACTTCTATCCTCGCAAAATATTGGAAGAACATATGCAAATCAACAACAAATATAGAGTTCAATCAATTCTTATTTACAAAAGATGTTCCACCTCCTTCAATAAAGTTCAGAAAAATGGTATTTCTGGATTTCATGAAAAAATGGATAGATAATCGCGGAGATAATCCGATTGATAGATTGTCTTTCAAAATCACAACGGATGAAATGTATAGTCAAATCATCCGTCAATTTATTGAGTTGGCTATGAAAAAGGGATTTAAGGATTTGGAACTCGATTTTACTCCCCCATCTTGGAGCGAAGATAGTTTCGATTATGATTTTTCTCGAGTTAATGATGATTTGCCTGATTATGTTTATGGCTATGGTGGACTTGAATCTTTGAAATTGTATTCATGTGGTTTTGTTGCTGGTAATATGGTTAATTTTCATTCACTCAAAGAAATTTCTTTTGGTTTTTTGAGTTTGAAGCTATGTGATATTAAGTCACTTTTGATCAATTGTGAAATGTTAGAGAGTTTGAGTTTGTTTAAGTGCAATTCATATGATTGTTTTGGTCTACATGAAGAATATTTGGGGCTGAAAAAATTGGTTATCAATAGGTGTCATTTCCAGTTTAATATATTCAAAATCAATGCTCCAAATTTGAAGATTTTCAATTATGATGGGTTGAATCCACTTTTTCTCTTTGATGTTCCAATGGATAAAGTTAATCATCACTCTTTTCCTGAGCATGGTTGTGAAGATCATCTTTTTTATCTTCGCAATTTTTTCAAATGTGACTATGCTCCTAGTGTTATGACTATTTGCAATTACTTGCTTCAGGTACTTTTTTCTCTACCTTTTGATTTTTCTCTTAAATGTAATTTTGTAATGATTATTATTGAATATATTTATTATTTTTACAGTATACATTTTAATGGATAAACCAATATTTTAATCTTTAGAAGTGCATTTCGTTTTCACTAATTCTTAAATGTATTAAAATTCTAAACAAGTCCCTAAGCTAATATCTCTTTTATTAATAATTTTATTGACAAAATTGATTAGCAAAAAACACATTTACTCAACCATAAGTATAAGACGTAGAAATGACGAGGAAAAATACAAAAGTGCATAAATACAATAAATCAATACCATCACCAATAGTTCTACACCAACTCCATCTACTACCTAAACCCCCATAACGACCATGGCTAAGGAGCCCAAAAGCTTAAAAGACATATTGTAGTCACTCCGATATAACAATTGATAAGGGACTTGGGAGAACCACACCACAAAAACTAATTATTGTAGATGAAGAGTCCAAATCTTTATAAACCTCATAGTGAAATCTCATACTTCCAATGAGGGACTCAAGTCTCATCTTGCAATTGGATCCTAAATACCCCACCAAGCTCCGCAGCCCCGGCGCCCGAGCTAAAACACAGAAAATAAACCACACTCCACACAGATCTCACCAAATTGCAACCTACCAAAGCAATCGGCTCGGTGGAGGCCGCTGAAAACCATTGGTCTAAACAAAAAGTGTACTTTTGCGATCTGATTGTATAGCGGCCAGAGAAGACTTTGGTAGAAAATGTCGCCAAAAGAAAGTGGCATATGAGGATATCTTTGTAGTTATTATATATTCAGAGACGAATGTAGCAGCGAGTTACACTATTGACTATTGAGGACTAAAACAATGAATTGTCCAAAATTTAATTGTTGATTTCTGATTAACTAGATTTGTGTCATATTTTTTATGATAAATTATTTTGAAAATCTTTTTAAATGATTCTGAGCTATTTTCATAGTTAATGATATTTTTTGTATATTTGATAATGTTTTGTGTATGCATGATATGCCCAGGTTATTTATACCGGATCAAGAGAACCAGAATACATGTTTTATAGGAAAAATGTGAAGCATTTGATAATGAAGACCACTTTACACAAGTTTGAGTTTATGGGAATCAGATACATGCTAAGCAGTTGCCCTAACTTAGAGAGTCTCACAATTGAAATGATTGATGAAAAATATAAGTTGGTAAGTGTTACATAAAATTTATTACGCGTTAATATAATTTCCTATAGGTCGTTTAAGTTATTTTTGTAACATATGTGTCCTTTAAATTTTTAGTTTGTACCATATAGGTCAGTTATGTTTTTTCTGTAACATATAGGTCATTTAAGTTTTAAAACTGTAACACATAGGTCCTTTCAAGTTAATGTCAACATCAGAATTGAAGTGATAAAAGATATTTAAGTGATGAGGTCTCAACTCTTGAGGAACTTGGTAATGATGAGGGATATTTTAAGTGATATTAGGTTCGTAAGATTTAGATGATGAGTATAACTTGAAAGAATATGTGTTACAGGTTTAAAACTTAAAGGACCTATGTGTTACAAAAAAAATTTAAAGGACCTCTGTGGTACAAACTGGAAACTTAAAGGATCTATGTATTAAAAATAACTTAAAAAACCTATGTGGTACAAACCGAAAATATAGACCTGTAGATACATTTGACCAATTAGATATATGCATTTAATTAGTATATATTTGTAAGTAAAAAATAATTGACATGTACTTTTTAATCATATGTCATGGTAATAAATGACATGAACCTTGGACCTCCCCCTATCCAACCATATGTCACCCAACTCTTACCACATGAGCTACCATACAAGAATATATGTTACGGTATTAGCTATCTGTAAATTTTATTTTATGAATTAACATGATAAAATATTACGATAGTTTTGTATATAATAAGGTTATATAATAGATTGATTTGATAGAATAAGTGTGTAAATTATTTTCACAGTAGGTTATAATTTTGAGCTTAATTTTTATGGTGTAATACTTTTTACATTAATCACAAATAGCCAATTATATGAATTTTAAGGTAGATATGCTTAGATTCAAATATTTGCATATATAGTGATCCAATAATTGAGATTGATTCACAGCTTTTAATGTTTTTACATTATCGTTGCATATCATTATAAAGTCTATAATTTATATGATTATTCTAAAAGAAGAAAAAAATATATAAATTGTTTTTTTTTGTTTATATTGCAGGTTTATAATCCAATGTTAAAAGTTCTCCCAGAGAAAATTTGGATTGATTCTATAAAAGTTTACAAATGTGTGGAATCAAAATTGAAAGAAATTAAGTTTAATGGATTTAAGGGAACTAAAAATGAGCTTACTTTGATTACTCACTTCATCCTTAAAGGGAAGATCTTGAGAAAGATGACTATCAATATATTTAAAGAAGATGGACTGAATGTGACTGCCCGCCGCGCAACATTGGAACCTTTGTTGATACTTCCAAAAGCATCAACTAATTTGGAGATATCAATCAATTAGTACTTTTGAGAGTGTTGTGTAATTGTGTTTGTTTGGAACATGACTTTATTTTATTTTTGCAATTTATATGGGTTAATTTCTAAGACTTTAATTTTATTATTCTTGTGAAGTTTATTTGTAAGACTTTTATTTGGAACTGGTTTTAGTATTTTATCAATAATTCTATTGAGACTTTAGTTTGAATGATACCAAGACGTGTTTTTGCATTGATATTTATATAAATTTTTAAAGCAAAAGTTATACTAAAGTTAACAATATAGTACAATTGATTTAGTGGAACTAGGCTAGAATAATGAGTAATTTAAGGTCAATGTAGAATAGTTCAAGTGGTAAGAGTTGGGGGATATATAGGTTGGGTAGGGGGAGGTTCAGAGTTCGATCCTTGGCGGAAAGCAATTTATATTTCCGATGTACCAAAAAAAATGAGTAATTTAAGCAAGATATTGGGTTTGAAACTTGTGAGTGGATATTCGGTTTGATTTTTTATGAATATTTCAAGTTGGGAGGCTAGATCAATAAATTAGCTGAGTGAATATTTTAGTACAACAATATATGGTTACCAAAAAGAGTAGATTGATCAATGACTACTATAACTTATGAATATTGTTTTTCGTGCCCTAATATTCTTGTGTGCCCCCTGCATTTTTAAAATTACCGTTCTAATTGCTATGTTAACGAGTATGTTAAACTGAAAAAATTGGTAAAAAAAACAGTTTAGAGACAGAAAATATAACATTGGTAATCCGCACACTCTTTATTGAACTTAAGATATGAAGAAGAGTTTGGATTATCAAAGATTTACTTTACAATGCAAACAATTAAGTGATGAGTTATTGTGGTAACCGTCCACAGAATCCGTAAGTTTGGGAGGGAATCATGGTTAGAATTATGTCTTTGAGACGATTCAAGATTTGAAAATATTATATTTTTCCTCAAGTCTTATATATCATGAATGCTTCATTGGTAATCCGCACACTCTTTAATGAAGTTAAGATATGAAGAAGAGTTAGGATTATCAAAGATTCACTTTCCAATGCAAACAATTAAATGATGAGTTATTGTGGTTACCGGCCACAGAACTCCGTATGTTTGGGAGGGAATCATGGTTACAATTATGTCTTAGAGACAATATAAGATTTGAAAATATTATATTTTTCCTCAAGTCTTATATATATATATATATATGCTTCATTGGTAATTCACACACTCTTTAATGAAGTTAAGATATGAAGAGGAGTTTGGATTATCAAAGATCCACTTTTCAATGTAAACAATTTAGTAATGAGTTATTGAGGTCACTGTCTATAGAAGAAGCCGTATATTTAGGAAGGATATATGTTTTTTTTATAGACAAATGTTAGTTGTTAGTATATTATACATTTTTTTCTCCTTTGTCAAAATTCGAACCCTAAATTTAGGAGGGATATATGTCTTAAAGACTATTCAAGATTTGAGATCGGCCAAAATAAGTGTCGAATTTTATTGTTGTTCTTGCTTCTTACTAAAGCTCCAAAAGCAAGCAAGTTGATCTAACTCTCCTTAAAAGAGATTTTATCGACCTGTAGCCACCTATAAATGTTCATCAATCTAAAAAAAGTACATTTAAAAAAAAAATTAAGTATCATTTTTATCTCTGTATATACGTGGAATTTTGGTTTTAGTCCCTGTATCGAATTTTGTTCTAAATAAATCTTTGAATCAACCCAAACTTTTTATTTTTTGGTCCTTAAAATAAAAATTTATAGGAAAATTTATAAGTTTCCTGTAGATTTCCCTACGAATTTTCCTGCGGATTTTAACTTTAAATATCAAAAACAAAAAATTTAGTTGATTTAGAGACTTATTTAGAATAAAACTGATACAAAATTTTAAAACAAAAATTCCGTATATATACAGTGACAAAAATAATACTTAAATTATTCTTTTTTATTAGCCAAAACAAAAGGCACATTTCAAATCATGTGTATTATCAAGAATTTCTTTATTAGCCAAAACTCTTCTAGTTAAGAGTTTAGTTAGTAACAACCTCCTGCTAAAATACAAATCATGACGTAGTTCTAGTTAAGGGAGGGGTGGAATTATTTATGAGGCCGATTTTGAGCCACGTTTAATAAGGGTCCAAATTAGATTAATTTCAATTTTTTTTAATACATAGACGAGATGACAAATCCACCAATAAACTCACACACACAAGTAAAGTAACCGGGGTTCGAACCCGGGGTTATGGACGTCCGACCTAGTAATTTCGGCATTTTTTATCAGTTAAGCTAGGACTTCTATACTAAATTTATTTCAGTTATTAATAGTACTTCTCAATCTCATTGGTGAATGGTGGGGTGACCCAAACCAAAACCTTTAATGGGCCAACTTATGGTCACTGAGCGTGCATTTGATCTATTAATAAATAAGAGATTAAATAGGATAATTTTAGTTGTATTATATTTGATTTTAAAACTGCTCTTGATATTATAATAAATAAAAATTGCTCTTGATATTAAACAAACAGGAGGTCAAAGGACCGGACAAAAACATATATTTTTGTTCCCATTGAATTATAGGACAATTTTTTGTCCTCAGCACAAGTTGTTAAAACACCAAAATAATATTTTTTTTCACCTAACATTGTATAAAAATAAAATTTGTTCAAAACCTTAAACATTTGTCATGTGTTGTTCTATCTTGTATTATTATGTCATGTTCTATCTAATATTTATATTTTGTAGAACAAACAAAGACCCTGATTATTCACTTCTCCCCACCTTAATGAGCCTATAAGTCACTTAACATTTTCAAATTAACCCAAATAATGTTTTTTGGTAAACAAAAGGTATCCTATGTGCGCAACTGTATATAGACTAATTCTCTCCAGATAATTGAGATCAATTTAAGGGGTTCGCCTCTCTCAATAAATGTTTCTCCATACACACCAACCAAAAATCAAACTCAAGGTCAAATAGTTAAGAGATCCAAATATCTACTACTTGTACATACTATGTTGGTTTTTTAAATACAATTTATCTAAAATAAAATAGTAAACACATTGTCGATCAAACACCATACAAAAGAAAAAGATGTTTAATACTTTTTTTTTGAAATTTCTACTTCGAAAATTTGTTTACTCATTAACAACTTGAGTTTAATGTTTTAGTTCAATACCTTCGAATTTTTTTAGGTGAAACATATTTTTAATCTTTTTAAATTACCAACTTTTAAATTTTAGTTTCTTTAAAACATTTCTTATAATTTTGGTTCTTCTAAATTTTCAATTTTATTATCTATGCATTTTTTTAAAAAGTTGAACTAACATATTTCTAGTTCAACTAACAAAAATATTAAAATTGTTAGGTCAGACGCCCCAATAATTATGGTTCGAATCTTGATCCATCCACTTTGTGTGTGAAATTTTAATGACTTAGCATTTCATCTTCGTACCAAAAAATTTATTTCAAATTTAAAATATAATTTATTTATTTAATTTTTAATAATTATTAATTTTATTTGCAAATGATAAACCACTGTCACACCCTATAAAATAGATTAAAAATAAAATACAAATACAAAAAACTAGGGGCACATTAACCAAACCCAGTCAAACCACATATACAATCAACTAAATAGGGAAAGAGATCGTGCAAATACAATAAAAGTGGACTAAAAACTGAAGCAAATGTGCACACTCCACAAGCACTATCTGTTGAGGCAAAATCTCAATTTGATGTTTTAAAGATAACAAACATCTTAATTATATTTTAAATGTAATTTTGGTCATTATGTTATCTAACAAGTGTTCTTGAGTGTTTTCAATAAGATAGGTGCCATTGAGCCTTTTAAACAAAATGAATTAAGTTCAAAAATTGATGCACATAGTTTTAGCATCATTCTGAGATCAATCTTTGACTTGCGCTATACTCTCTAAAGAAGGCAATTCACTTATTTATTTTAAGCGATCAATGGACAAAGACAAAGAAACACTTTACATTGACTTTTCATCAACAAGATCTAAACAACAACTAAAAATCCTTTGGCAAAGAATTTATTTAAAGTCATTTATGGGATTTTTCCTTTGAAGCCAAACAAAATGCAAAACATGTGCCAAAGAATATTCTTGAGTAAAAAGACATTAAATATGTCTCAAGAATTTATTATGATGGAAAATATCATAGACCAATCAGAAAACAACAACAAGCCTATGACTCCTAGTTAACAAGTACTTATAATAGATTATTAAATGTTCATTCTTCAAGTAAAGTCTTGAAGCTATAAAAAGGTGGTTGTACTTACAAAAGTACAATATCGAATCATACATTGGTCATTGATAGCAAGAACATTCGTGGAAGCTGTCCCCACATCATTCTCCTATATTTCTCAAAGAACAATCTCTGAAGATACAATCATTCTTTCATAGTACAGATCAATCTTTGAAAGTACAGAACATTCTTTGGAAGTACAAATGATTAGGGAACATTGTTTCATGATGATAAGGAAGATTCTTTTGGTACTATCAACCTACACATGTCTATTACAAAGCTACAATACTACTTTGTCCCCAAGCAAGAGAAATGACAGTGCCAGCTCAGCAAGGACGCTCCCCCTAAGAACGTTCTTTCATCATTCTTCCAGATCTGCGTTCATTAATTTAAATGCAACGGCTAGTGCATCATTCTCTGCTCCTTTATTACATTCTCCAAGATATTAGAGGTTCCCTCACTCTATAAATAGAAGACCTCTCAGCAGAAGAATGACAAGAGTTTTCAAGCAACTTTAATCATTGAATACTTGTCTTTGTGAACAAGATTTTTTACAAATTCTTCTCTGATCTCTATCACTCCAAATCTAAGTACTTGCAACTGGATCAAGCAATATTACTGAGTGATTTTAAGAGAGATTTTTAGTTCCATTAGAAGTTTTATAAACTAGGATTAGTTTATTGTTAAGCTTCTAGTTCCAAACAAACTCTTTGTAAAAAGAAAAAGAGATCTTGCTCAAGGGTACGTGACTACTCGTTTGAGCAAAGAAAGAAAGTCTATCTTAGTGCATAAGTGATAGTTATGCCAGTAAAGGCTTGAAGTAACTTGATCTAGGTTTTAGATCAAGAGATATTTGACAAACTTGAGATTGTAACATCTCAAAGAACATAGCGGAGATCCACACTTGGTGTGGGAACTAGACTAACCCTTTTTCTAAGGGTGAACCAGTATAAATTGTTTGTCTTTGTTTTCTCCTTTCCTTACCTCTTTTAATTGTGCAATTTATTTCAACACCATTATTATACTTAAGATCAATCTGGAAGATTGATCTCAGAACGTTCTTTGACAAATTCAGTAATCTAAGAATACTCTTATATACTTAGAATATTAGTTCTTGCTTTTAATACTTATATTGAGTTATTGTTAAGTAACTATTTAAACTAACAAACTTTTGAGATTAATTTTTAAAAGGTTCACAATTCAAACCCCCTTTTTTGTGAAAACTTTTCTACTTCACTATCTAGCGAACCCACTTACGAGCACAAAACCAAATAGCAAAAAACGTGTTGTGTAATCCATCTCATCTTGAATCGGCGAATGAATGACTATTAACACAAATAATAAGACTCTTTCGAGTCATACAGTCTGAATTCAATCGAAGGATTGAAACAATTTAAAACAACCAAAACCACTACCTCCGACATAGGAAGGCGGCGGCTATTTCAAACAACCAAAATAAGTGGACGAACCTATAACAAGCCACTGATTCAAAACAACCCCAAACAAAAAATGAACCATTACCGTCGGGGTAAGAGCGGTGCTGAGAGAATCAAATAACTGCGAAAAAGAGAATTTCGGTGAAAGCAAAAAACACCACCAAAACTATCGCGAACCCTCCTGCGCCAGTTAGGACTATGTTGGTAATGATATATCAAATTAATCATATTTTAAAGTTTTAATAATGATATATCAACTAAAAAAATCATTTAGAAAATAATGTATAATCTTTTGTAAAATTATAAAGACTAAAATTAAATTCCGAAAAACATTAAAAAGACTAAAATTCGAATCAAATTTTCAAAGAGATTAAAAAAGAAGGTTGGTACATTAAAAATGGATGTAAAAGTTAAAATCTGTTATGAATAATAATGTTAGTGGATGTCCTTTATCTTTGCTTTCTCATTCCCACTACAATTCCCACTAGTGAGTGAATATTTAGTACTCTTGATCTTTCACTTCCTTACTTGTATCATATATAAAGAGCTCTTGTTATGGTGTAAATATATCTAAGTGAATAGTTGAATCCAAAGTTCTTCTCTCCCCTATATTTCTGTTCTCTAGTTTAGTAGTTTATTTCTAACACATCAGCACGAGACTCTACCATATTTCTTTATAACTGTTTTGTTTTATGATGGTTGATGTTATCTTCTTATGTTTCTAAAATTTCACATAGCTTCAACTATTTCATATTTTTAACATTGATGATGTGTGCTTATTATAATACTTTGTCATGTGGAATTTCATTACTTTTGTATTTCTGCACACTGATCTAAGCCGTCACATGAAATGAACTATCTATCTATTCTTTTTGTTCATGATTAGCATTAGCACTATCAATTTGTTCATGATAAAACAAAGTAATTAAAAAGTCAAAATTATGCCTTTCCGTTGATGGTGATAGTGTCTAGACTATGAATTCGGTCTTTGTTAATGATGACATGTATTCTATTTATATACTATTTCATATATATTGAATTTTTTTTCCTTAGCTTGGAGCCTTGGGTTTTGATTTGGTTATCTCTTAAAATCATTTAGTGTTCAATACTTCTTTATCACATTGAAAGCATATTTTTTTGATTTTTTTTGACTCTTGTGAGAGTTTCATATTTTGTATCCTAATTCTTTTATGGTTTCATATTCTAGCAAAGTACACAATTGGGAAGAACTTAAAAGGGTAGTTCCTATCAAGCTCTAACAACACAATTTTAGGTACCAGAGCATGTGATCAACATCTTTGTAAGTTTTACATTATCCTTTCATTGAAATTATCTAAAAAGGCAAGGTAAATATTTAATTTGATGATATTATGGTAAAACCAATATGTATTCTATTTGTATTTCAGGTTCTATCTAATTCAATTTATTTAAATTTCTTTGTTCATATATGATTTATTTAATTTTTTAATAGCAAACTAAGTCTGTGAATAATTTGGGTGCTTGTTTATGGTTTCTTTTATATAGTTTGGTGGGTTCCCTCGTTTATATCATGGCTTCTAAGTTGTCTTCTTTTAAACGGTACTAGAAATTGTGTTATGCAAATTCTGGAAGAAAGAATATATAATGAATGTCTGTAGGGATTGCAGCTGATAGTGCTTTGTTGCAATTAAAATTATTTGTGGGCATTAAAATTAAAGAAGTCCTTATTTAATAAAAAGTATGTTCACCTCTCGTAGTTTCAACTCAATTTAATAATTTAGCATAAATAAAAAAGATATGATTTTGATAGTTGAATTATGAAACTTATTTGTAGCCGTATAAATGTTCAGAAATAAATATTATGTAGTTCTTGAAGAACACATATTACTCTGTAAATTCCTGAATTCAAAAAGGTAGTTCCTGAAGAACTCAACAATATTCTATGCGAATTCCATAAGAATTCAAATTTCATAAGAACTCACATAAGGATTGATAAATAGAAGAATTCCAGAACATTTGAGACATGTTTTTTGGTGAATAGTCACAAAAATTTCAAGCATCCCTGAGGATTGCGTAACAAATGATTTATAAAGATTTAAGGAAAATATTTGTTATATAGTTCATGAAGAACTAAAAATTTGATATATATTAAAGCATCCCTGAAGGATAGCTCGACGAAGTTTATATTTTTAATTATTTGTCGATAGTTCCTGAAGAACTAATTAATAATATAATATCAAATAAATCCCAGAAGAATTGCAAAAATCATATAGATCGTGACGAACTAATATTTTAGTATCAAATATATCCCACAAGGATTGCAAAATTGTGATGAATGTCATACTATTAGAGGTCAGTTGTGAATTTATTTATTTATTTTCTTGTGACTAATTATATAATTGCATAAAAGGAGAAAATTATTTTCAATATTATTTGCTCATATTGAAAATTGCTTGGTTTCTTTGTTTTCGGTCATAGAGTTTGATAATTATTATGATATACATGTGTTTACGCTGATTTTTGGTAAACAAGCGCTAGTTTGCAATGCTTGAGAGACCAACTAGAGAATCTCGGAACATGTTTTGTGCATTCATTATTCAAGTTTGAAAATAGCAATGTTCATTAATGCAAATGAACAAGTTTGTTTGCAATAGTAAATAAAATGACAAAAGAAATAACTTGATTGACAAGAAAAGTAAAAATACTCAAAATGAGTACGTATAAACAAGAAAAAGTAAAGATTCCAATGAAATAACATGCAGAAAATGTAGACGAGAACAAGTAAATTGCATGAAATGATAAATTGCATTGAAATTAAAAGAAATCGATCACAAGATCATACATGGTTGCCTCTTATACTTGTTTCTCTCGAACGCTGGGTACTTTGAGTGTTTAAGGAATTTTCAGTATGAGAATTTGTGATCCTAGTTACATCAAATGAACTTATATTTATAACTAAATCCTACAACGTTCTAGTAACGCCTATAGAATGTCCATTTGACATGTGTACAACCACTTCATCCTTATTATGAACGTCAAAAGTCATCAGTCTTGAATGAAGCGTTGCAATGGTTTGAAATTTGAATTTGAATCTTCAGAAATGTTGAAAAACTGTTAAGTTAAAACAGCTTTCGAGTTCGAGTGATCCTTGGCAGTTACTCGAAATGTGGATGACTCGAACCAAGTCTTGATTTACTCCTTGGACTTGTGAATACTCTCCATCTTCTGAGATTCATGAGTTTTCCTTTGATATTAATGTTCTTAAAGACGTTACCCTTTACCTTTATATCAAAATAAATGATCTGGAAACATTAATTTCCATGTTTGAACATTTAGTGCATATTTTGACTTAACCAAAATATGAGCTAACAAATTGCCCCCAAAAAATGCCAAATTCGAATCGAATCGAGTGAGTGAAGAACTTGCCGTTTTTTATTCCACATTAATGGCACGTGATTACTAATGATGAATGTAACCGTCAGCGCTTTTCCCACTACTGTCACGATTGCACTTTTGCAGTCATCATGGGATACGTGGCGAGAGCGGAAGTTGAAAGAAATTTGGAATTTCTTTTTCGTTTATTTTATTTTGCTGAAAAACGAAGACTATAAATAGGACTAGGTCTTCACTAAGTTACTTTTCTGCAACTTTAAACTCAGTCCCTTCATTTTCTCTCTTCTCAATTCTCAGATCTCGTTCTTGTTGCGGGATTTTTGAGACACACCCCACTACACTTTTATTTTTTCATTTTCAAAGGAGGGGAAAAATTGAAAACCTTTTAAAAGAAGAGAGATTCTAGGTACGGGGGTTAGTTGCACTTGAGGAAGGTATCAGCACCTCAAGCGCCCATGGTACTCCATGGTAACCTCTTATATGTTTTTGTGCTTTTTTATATACATGCTTTAAGAATGGGGAAAGAAGTTGTATAGAAGAAAGAAAAGAGAGTGGGTAAAAGTTAAGAAAATTTTATTTCATAAAAGAAAAGAAGTGTAAATGTTTTTCTTTGTAAAAAAAAGAGATTTTTGAGAGTAATGTTTTTATTGTATTGTAGAGGAAATGTTTAAAAGAAAAGAAATAGTAAGAAAGTGCAAATGTTGTTATGTAAAAAAGAAAAGAAGTTATTGTTGTTTGAAAAAGAATTCGTTTTTTTGTGTGTTTGACAGAAAAGAAGATTGTAAAGAAAAGAAGATTTTGTCGTCAAAAAAGAATTAAGAAAAAATGTTATATATATAAAAAAAAAAAGTTGTGATAAAAACATGTTAAAATGATTGAAGTTACGTTGAAATTAAGGTGAACTTGCGCTCGTCTTATAGAAAGATCGTACGTTTGTTTTGAAAAAGGTTTTTTGTTTCGAAAAAAGCCTCGTAATCAATTTGAAATTTAACTACGAGTCCTCTCCTTTGGAAATGAATTTTTTGCGTTGTGTGTGATGTGTGAACTATAAAGCAATAAAAGCGATAAATAAAGTCCTACGATTACAACCCAATTGAATAGTTAATATTTACAACCATATCGAATCAAATGAATAAATAATAATAAGCAATAAATAAATAAAAGGGCGATGCATATAAAAGAAAAATGCAAGTGCGGAGAAATAAACATGATAATGGAATGCACACAAACAATTAAGAAGAGAAATCATAGCAAGATATTATATTCTAACTTAAAGGTGAAGTGTGTGAAAAAAAAAGGTGTGGGAGACAAAGACATGATAATGGAAATTTTGAGAGTCATTTGTAGTGGCAAACAAATCTAACTAAAACACAAGCAAAAAAGTAATTTTATTTAGCAAAAGAAATTTTTTATGTTTTATTTTTATTTTTATGAAGAGTATGAATTTAGGCCAAAAGGCCCTTAACTATTAATGCTAATGTTAGAGCTCAATAATTTTATAGAGTAAAATATTGTCTCTAACATGCATTTTAAAATGATGCATTGTCCTAATCTAAATGCAATGCATGTATGCATGAAAAAAATGTGGAGTAAAATTGTAATGTGAGATTGTAGTGTAAAATTAGTGTCAAATGTCACGTGAAATGCAAAATGTAGATTATGATGCAATGTAATGTAGAAGCGTAAAAAAGAAATGTGTAGTGTGAATGTAATGAAAAATGTGATATGATGTAGAATTTTTGTAAGAAAAAAGTTATGTGACATGAAAAAATGCATAAATGTGATGTAGTGTAAAAATGTAAGATTTTTAAATGTATGTATGCATGAAAATTTTAATAAAAAACATACTATATTTTCTAAAAATGGAATTAAATAAAGACCTAATCATGTTATCAATCATCACAAAAAAGGAAATAATTCAAACATAGCATATTTAATATTTTGCATTTTTGTAGTTTTTCATATTTTTTTTTGCATTCTAAATATCTAATTAAAAAGTGAAGTCATGACAAATAAACAAATATTTTTTTATTTTTTCATAATAGTAAGAACTAAATTAAAGGAAACAAAGGTGGTACAAATAGCAAGATAGGGAGTGCATACATCAAAAGCATAGACTCAAAGGGTTAATCCTAAACCCAAACCAAAACCCAAACCAAAGGGGTTAATCTAAGCCATCTGATGGGAAATCAGAGGCTGATAAGAGCGAGGGATCACAATAAACTGCGCGCGTGCGCGCGCACTGGAATAGAGGGAGAATGAGCCGCTTGATCATAGATCAGCGACCATAGAGGGGAGGCGCACGCAGCCTATGGTGCGCGTGCAGGCATGGGATTATGTGGGAGTATAAACTCATTTTCCTTCGCAAAAGAAACATTTTTTCTTAATTCTTCTCTTTCTAATCGTCCCCCTCTCTCTATTCTCTCTCAACCTCTCTGCTAGGGTTCTTCATTTTTGAAGAACACACGGTGGTGTTCTTAGCTCTGGCGCGGCGGCCGACCAACAAGATGGCGGTGCCGCCGCCGGAAAAGCCTCAAACCCAAAAACTTTCTTCACTAACCCCGCCTAAAAAAACCTTCTAAACACAAATCCGGGGTCGGAATCAACAAAAAATCAACCACATGGCCGGATCGGAAGAAACAGTTTACAAACCCTAACCTAAAATCTCAAACGAAAATCACAAGCATAAAAGAAGATGCAAGCATGAGTTGAACGAAAATAGACATACAGTGGAGGAGGAAAAGAAGGAAAGGGAGCTCGGCGTTTGCTGTAGCGACGGCGGCGGACAGTGGTGGTCGGTGGCGGTTTGGCTGCTACCGTCTTCCTTCTTTGACTTTCTGCCACTAATTTCTCTGCTTCTTTGTTCCTCTTTCTGTTTTTTTTGGTTTTTTTTTTATTTACTTCTGTTTTTTTTATTTTATTTGTGGGTTGTTTGTGTGAGGATTTGAGTTTTGATGTTGTGATTTTGGATTGAATGTTTTGTAGTTGATTTGAGTGTATTTGTGGTGATGAATTGATGAAGATGATGAAATCTGTAATGGAGGACGATGGGGAGATGAAGTGGCTAAGGTTTTTGATTTTTGGTTTAAGTTCTGTGTTTTGTGGTTTTTTGCGGCCGTTCTGTTGTTTCTTCTTTCTGCCGTTCTCCATTTTTTTTCCCCTGGTTTTTTCTGTTCTGTTAAAATAGAGAGATTGTAGGGTTTGAAGGTAAAAAGAGGAATAGAGCAGAAATGCTTTTGGATTCAGTTTTGTGTTTGAAAATATGGTAATGAAATGAGGAAAGTGACAAAAACAGTCACTGTCTTGGTGTTGTGATGTTTGTCTTTGTGTTAGGTTTGTGATTGTGTTTTGCTGGATTTTTCACCCTCCTCCTGCTTCAATTATGGCCTACCCTTTTTGATTGAAGAAAAACAAGTAAAAGAAAGAAATAAAACAATTTTTGGCTTCAATTCTGTTTTTTTTGATAATATAATAATAAAAATTAATAATAATAATAATAATAATAATAGTAATTAGTAATAATAATAATGATAACAAAAATAATAGAGACAAAAAAACAAAAAGAGGAGAAGATAAAACAAAAATCATCTTTTGAATTTTTATGATTATATATTTTTTTATAAATAAATGAGAAAAAAAGAATTTTAGATTTATGATAGTAATAAATAAAAAGTAAAGGAAAATAAATAAAGTAAAAAGAAACTCTTTTTTTTTTTTTTAAATGATTTTTGATATGGAAGTAACAATAACTATAAAGGATAAAAGAAAAAGATGATAAATAGGCGGACATAAAAGTACGACGACAAAGAAAAGAAAGTGATAAAAACGAACATAAACAAAACGATGAAAAAAGAACGGACGTGATGCCACTTTTATTATGCGATAAATATTTTTATTTAAAAGATGCTTCTTGGCACTTTATTATAAAACGAGATGAAATGGATTCGAGGTCCAAAATTGGGGTGCAACAGCTGCCCCTATTTAAATTTCTTCACCCGGAGAGATGAAGATTAAAATCTTTGTCTAGACGGGATTGAAGAGACTTAAATATAAAACGTGCACCATTTTTGGACCTAGAATCCTTCAACAATGCTTATGATGCAAATATGAATGCATGAAATGCAGATGATGAATTTTTGAATTTTTGTATGAATATTGTAAAAGACAGACAAAGGGAGAAAAGCATAGTTAAGACTCCACAGAGGAAGAACATAACATGACTCGACTGAGAAAATGACAAGATGTGCCCCAAGTCCATTGGAAGAACGAACTCCACTGGGGAACAGAGTAAAATGCTGGGGAGAATATTACTTATTATCATATGGATGAAAGTATTGTGAGAAGAACATTGTCTACCGTCTTACAAAGAGACAAATTGTAGATAAAAGACAACGTTTATGGAGAATAAGAGAATTGTCTACCGCCTGACAAGGACGGATTGCAGATAAAAGACAATTTCTACAAGAAAACAGGAACATTGTCCACCGCCTTGCAAAGGGACGGCTTGCAGATAAAAGACAACGTCCGCATTACCTACCATCATACAAATGACAGCGAGTCAAGATAAATTAAAGAGAGACATGGTATTATCTGCTATCCAAAGAAGTGATAGCGTGTCAAGATAAAGGAACCAAATATTACTTACTATCATGCAAATGATAGTGTGTCAAAGTAATATGCAAAGATGAAACATTATCTATTGTCCAACAAAATGACAACAAGTCAAGATAATTAAACTATGGAATTACCTCCTACCATGTGAATGGCAGTGTGCCAAGGTAATCTAAAAAGATGGACATCGTCTACTATCCAACCAAGTGATAGCAAGTCAAGACAATGCAACGATATTACTTACTATCATGCAACGATAGTGTGTCAAAGTAATATGAAATGAAGAAACATTATCTACTGTCCAACAAAATGACAGCGAGTCAAGATAATGAAACCAAAGAATTATCTCCTACCATGTGAACGGCAGTGTGCCAAGACAATCCGAAAAGATAGACATCATCTACTATCCAATAAAGCGATAGCAAGTCAAGACAATGACTAAATATTACTTACTATCATTCAAACGATAGTGTGTCAAAGTAATATGAAAAGAAGAGACATTATCTACTGTCCAACAAATGACAGCAAGCCAAGATAATGAAACAGGGAATTACCTCCTACCATATAAACGATAGTGTGCCAAGGCAATCCGAAGAGATAAACATCATCTACTATCCAATGAGGTGATAGCAAGTCAAGACGATGACCAAGTATTACCTACTATCTTGCAAACGATAGCGTGCGAAGGTAACATGACTCTACTTAGTACTTCAAAAAGTGACTCAAGTAGGCCGATTTGTAGAAGTGTATGTATTTGTAGAGATAAAAGACTTGTATGATATTTTGTGTAAAGGATTGACATGATTCATTGGGGACAAAACCACCTGAGGAATTGTGAAGTGTATCTGGTAAAACACAAGCTTCTTGTAAGGATAGCTTGTCACTGTTGCTTTGAATTGGTGTCCAATCCGGGAACAAACCGGAGGGAAACTGTGAAACAAGACTTTGTGTCCAATTGAAGAATAAATTCAACTGGGAATTTTCCTTTTGTTGTAGGAAAAACTGAAACAACCATCTTCCACAAGAGAGGAGTCTAGTGGGGAATTTCGAAACAAGAGAGATGTACACTTATCTGCCTAAGCTGACACTCTAATTGAAGAGAACAACATGCCCATCCCGACTCTATTTTGTAAACACAGACAAGACAAAAGAGATAGAAATTTGTACATGATGTAATAAGGTATGAGTGATGTAAATGTTCATGGCACATGTAAATGCTATGTTTTAATATATGAAAGTATGTATGGATGCTTGTATGTTATGAATGTATGTGTATATGTATGTATGTGAAACATCTTTTGATGGACAGACAAAGTGACCAAACCGGAAACACAGGCCAAAGTCGCATCACTGCTCAGGATATCTCGACAAAGTGTAGATGTTATTGTAGATAAAGCAAGAGAACTCTTCTTGGGAAGGAACAACCTCTCTGGGGAAACGACCGTTTTAACCGAACGATCTGTACATAAACTTGATTGTACTCAAGACAAAAAATTTCAATCTTCATTGGGGATGTACCCTTTTCTTGAGATGACTGTTGATATTCTCTTAGAGAAAGCATGTTTGTTGTAGATGAATAACTTGAGAAGACCGGGACGACTTGCCCCTTGCTTTATATTGCTTGCTTCAGTCTAATGAATCTTAGAAGAAATCGCTCGAAGAGCGTGACTGGTTGACCTTTTACATTAGACATTGTATTTGTTAACTGTAGCAGCTTGCACTGAGAGTTGAAAATCTTTTATGCTCATGGTAATGGCGACCAGAATCTTGCCATACTTCACAACATGCAACCATTCAGGAGAATGCAATCTTGACATAGTATGCCCCTGACCAACTGATGTTTGTAGTGTAACCAAATCTTGAACCATATCAACCTTGATTAACAGGATATTCAACTTGTTTGCCCCTGATTAGCCGAATTCATGTGTAACTTGCCCCTAGCTAGAAGCGTCTCAAGTCAGCTTTGCCCCTGATCAGACTATAGCTCAAATTTCTTTGATGTCAAGTATTAATTTGTAAGTAAAATTATTTCTTTTGAAAAGTATTTTTGATAAAATGCATATGTATGTTTTTGAACTTGAATATTTTTTGTGGTGGAAATACATATGGTATGTACAAAGTTAATTTGTGATTACTCAACAAACAGGATGAGTCAGCTTAACAATAAATTTGCCGAATATGCTTTCACAGTGAACCTAGTTTCAATTAGGTCTTTTGTATGTTATAACGTGGCTGGGCTCACGGTTTTCAAAAAAAAGATTGTTAGGCTCAAAATTTATTCGGTCCCACCCGTTCTTCTTGATGTCCTTCATTCCTAAATTCAATTAATTCAAATGATACACTCAGTCGACAAGAGAATTGTTGACAATGATGTTTGAGATTGACACTTTGCTCGAAGCTTCCTTGATATTCTTTTTGAACAAACTTTTGATGAGATTTCTTGAAGTGACAATCACTTTTGTTTGGATACTGTTCCTATTTTTGAATCATTATTTATTTTGTATGGACTAGCTCTTTTCGAACTTTGAATTTGTGGTCCATCACGGTGCCCCTCTTTTTTTTTATGGGCTCTTTTTTGAATTCTTTTTTTTGATTTCTCTCTTTTTTGTAATCACTCTATTTTTTTTGTATAACCTTTGTAAGATGAAGATTGTGACTGCCGTATGAATTGTTGTGAGTCTCATCTTTTGACAGCTTCCTCTGTTTGAGAAAAGCAATGTGCTTAAACCTCTTAAATTGTATGATCAGACAAATTGATTCTCTTGTATCAGGATGCATCATCAAAATAATTGAAATAATACCCTGCCCCAGGTTATGATTAAGGGTTTAGAAAAAAGAAAGAAACACCGACTTCGGTCTCAAAGGGGCTGATTACGGATTATCTCCTTATATCTCCACTGTTTGGAAAGAGAAACAATGCCTTACATCGTCAACTAGGTTTTTCACCATTGAAAGCATATATCAGCAAAAATCAGTTATTTATTTTCATCATCTTCGCTCCAAGTTTGTAAGTAATAAAGCAAGAGAAAAGAGTGAATACGAATGGATGAATTCAAAAAAAAACTTGCATGTTTATTATATTAAAAGTACTTGACAAAAGACATAATGTTAAAAGCAAACAAATGCTTGACAAGAAAGAAATAAAAGCCTAGTGATCATGGGATGAGCTTCCTTGTATCATTGACTTTAACTGGATAAGAGAGAGTAGTAGAACCATCAACTACCAAAATGCAACAAATCACTCCATGTAGAACAGAGCTGGGTCTATATCCTCGAAAGAAAATTTGTTATCTTCGATCAACCTTTGAACTTCACCCTTCAAAGTCAAACAATATTCAATACTGTGGCCAGGTGCCCCTTGATGAAAAGCACAAGACAATTCGGGTTTATACCACCATGGTAATTTTGTAGGTACCTTAGGTGGTATCCTAGTCTGAATCAGATTCCTCTCAAGCAAAATAGGAAGTAGGTCTGCATACAACATAGGGATCGGTTCAAACTTAGGCTCTCTGTTTGGAGTAGTATCAGTAGCAGGAGTTATAACAGCAACATGATGTTGCTTGTTCTTCTTTAGCTTCCCATTAACCACCATACTCACTTCTTGTTGTCTCTTTGTATCAAAGCCCGACCCAAACTCTCTTGCACTTCTGGAAGAAGCAGTCTCTCTTGTCAAACGTCCTTCTCGGAGAGCTTCCTCAATGCGCACACCTATGTCTACCATGTAAGCAAAATCACGAAGCGCACTGGAAACCATTTTGTCATAGTAGAATGCATCAAGAGTTTTCAAGAAAATTTTAGCCATCTCCTTTTCCTCAAGAGGTGGGCTAATCTGAGCTGCAACCCCTCTCCATCTATGGGCATATTCCTTGAAAGATTCCTTGTTTTTCTGAGTCATGGCTCGAAGCTGATCTCTATCCGATGCCAAATCAGCATTGTACTTGTACTGCTGCACAAACGCTTGACATAAATCAAAAAAGGACTTGATCTTCGAACCACCTAAGCTCATGTACCACTTGAGAGCTGCACCAGTCAAACTGTCTTGGAAGCAGTGGATAAGCAATTCATCATCTTTTGTCAGAGCATACATCTTCCTAGTATACATCACAAGATGCATCTGAGGGCAAGACTTCCCCTTATACTTTTCAAACTCAGGCACTTTGAACTTCGGCGGAAACTTGACATTCGGCATTAGACAGAGCTCATGCACACTCTTTCCAAACAAGTCTTTTCCGCGGAGAGTACGAATTTCACGTTGTATCTCATCAAATTGATTCTGAATTTCCTCATTGTGACCAAAAGATACCACGCTTTCAGCTGGGTTAGCATGGTAAACAGGTTTTGTCTCGAACTGCCTTACATTCATAGTGAGAGGTGCAACAGTCATCTCAGGAGACGGAATAGACACTGCCATTTGAGGAACAGAAGTCATCCCAGGAGGTGGAACAAATGCCATCACCTGCGGAGCAGTAGTAACATAGAACTGAGCGTTGAAATCGTTATGTTGAGAACTCTCGCCAAAATTGGCGGGCATACCCCATGGGTACCGTATAGTTGCAGTGAGTGTTGGCATGCTAGCATAGGACAACGGAGCTGAGATTGGGATGATTTCTGGGACAGAGACATTCAAACCCTGTGATGGAGGAGGCGGAGGAGAGGGAGCCCTCGCCGCAGTCAAAGATTCAAACAAAGCCGTCAATTGGGCCACATTAGCCTGTAGAGCGGTGACATCTTCTTGTAACTGCTGATTCTCTTGCTCAAGACCTTCCATTCTTTTTTGGAGTTTGCACAAGTGTTGACTTTCAAGTTGACTTTGCACGAGAGCGTCAGACCACTGAGAGGAAGACACAAAGCTTAGACTCTTTGTAGAAGAAGACCATGAATGCACAATGATGCATGAGAAAGAGAGTTTTGTTTTGTTTTTTTGATTTTCAAAGGACTTTAGCATATCAATCATAAAGGACCTCATTTTTGTTTATAAATGATCAAAAGAATTTTTTCAAAACAATCTTTTTTTTTCACTTTTTTTTTTTTTAAGGTCTGTGATAAATTGTGAAGTTTATAAAGAAAATCCTCTAAGTCCTTTGAAAACTAATGAAAAAAGTTTTTTTTATGAATGAATGGATCAAATGAGATGTGATGATGCAACATGCACAAACATAAGCAAACATAGTTGGTTTAGATATCATGATGTTGGAGTCGAAAGGTGAACCCCCCACAATGTATGAACTATTGGTTTTCTTCTTTTCGTAACACGGGTTCTACAAAGTTCCCAACGTCATCAACTTTCCTTCTTGAATACCAATGTCCATAACTGAACTCACGGCCAAATGAAATATCCAAGGGAAAGTCTCGATTGAGCGTGGTATCGCGGAACAACTAATCCAAGACTTACTCTCGGCTTAGCCATCGCACCACATCCTAAAGGCAAAGATGGGTTAAAGGTGACTAAAGGTCTACGACATCCTCGGAAACATGTCATAGCAACAATCTACGTGAAGCTCACGTCGAAAAGAATACTACAACATGCCCCTCAATCGTACGTGGTTTCATCACATGTGTGTTTGTGCAAAACTTTACTTTCGCCCATTCACTATGATCATACCAACACCTATCTTATGGTGCACTCAAGCTCGGGTCAAGCTTATCTCAACTCAAGAATCCCCCACAATATATATAAAGCATATAAATAAATAAACACATATAAACACTTAAGTTAGGTTCAACCCTCTTAAGGAGAGAATCCCCAGTGAAGTCGCCATTTTTCTGTTGCGGGATTTTTGAGACACACCCCACTACACTTTTATTTTTTCATTTTCAAAGGAGGGGAAAAATTGAAAACCTTTTAAAAGAAGAGAGATTCTAGGTACGGGGGTTAGTTGCACTTGAGGAAGGTATCAGCACCTCAAGCGCCCATGGTACTCCATGGTAACCTCTTATATGTTTTTGTGCTTTTTTATATACATGCTTTAAGAATGGGGAAAGAAGTTGTATAGAAGAAAGAAAAGAGAGTGGGTAAAAGTTAAGAAAATTTTATTTCATAAAAGAAAAGAAGTGTAAATGTTTTTCTTTGTAAAAAAAAGAGATTTTTGAGAGTAATGTTTTTATTGTATTGTAGAGGAAATGTTTAAAAGAAAAGAAATAGTAAGAAAGTGCAAATGTTGTTATGTAAAAAAGAAAAGAAGTTATTGTTGTTTGAAAAAGAATTCGTTTTTTTGTGTGTTTGAAAGAAAAGAAGATTGTAAAGAAAAGAAGATTTTGTCGTCAAAAAAGAATTAAGAAAAAATGTTATATATATAAAAAAAAAAGTTGTGATAAAAGCATGTTAAAATGATTGAAGTTACGTTGAAATTAAGGTGAACTTGCGCTCGTCTTATAGAAAGATCGTACGTTTGTTTTGAAAAAGGTTTTTTGTTTCGAAAAAAGCCTCGTAATCAATTTGAAATTTAACTACGAGTCCTCTCCTTTGGAAATGAATTTTTTGCGTTGTGTGTGATGTGTGAACTATAAAGCAATAAAAGCGATAAATAAAGTCCTACGCTATTACAACCCAATTGAATAGTTAATATTTACAACCATATCGAATCAAATGAATAAATAATAATAAGCAATAAATAAATAAAAGGGCGATGCATATAAAAGAAAAATGCAAGTGCGGAGAAATAAACATGATAATGGAATGCACACAAACAATTAAGAAGAGAAATCATAGCAAGATATTATATTCTAACTTAAAGGTGAAGTGTGTGAAAAAAAAAGGTGTGGGAGACAAAGACATGATAATGGAAATTTTGAGAGTCATTTGTAGTGGCAAACAAATCTAACTAAAACACAAGCAAAAAAGTAATTTTATTTAGCAAAAGAAATTTTTTATGTTTTATTTTTATTTTTATGAAGAGTATGAATTTAGGCCAAAAGGCCCTTAACTATTAATGCTAATGTTAGAGCTCAATAATTTTATAGAGTAAAATATTGTCTCTAACATGCATTTTAAAATGATGCATTGTCCTAATCTAAATGCAATGCATGTATGCATGAAAAAAATGTGGAGTAAAATTGTAATGTGAGATTGTAGTGTAAAATTAGTGTCAAATGTCACGTGAAATGCAAAATGTAGATTATGATGCAATGTAATGTAGAAGCGTAAAAAAGAAATGTGTAGTGTGAATGTAATGAAAAATGTGATATGATGTAGAATTTTTGTAAGAAAAAAGTTATGTGACATGAAAAAATGCATAAATGTGATGTAGTGTAAAAATGTAAGATTTTTAAATGTATGTATGCATGAAAATTTTAATAAAAAACATACTATATTTTCTAAAAATGGAATTAAATAAAGACCTAATCATGTTATCAATCATCACAAAAAAGGAAATAATTCAAACATAGCATATTTAATATTTTGCATTTTTGTAGTTTTTCATATTTTTTTTTGCATTCTAAATATCTAATTAAAAAGTGAAGTCATGACAAATAAACAAATATTTTTTCATTTTTTCATAATAGTAAGAACTAAATTAAAGGAAACAAAGGTGGTACAAATAGCAAGATAGGGAGTGCATACATCAAAAGCATAGACTCAAAGGGTTAATCCTAAACCCAAACCAAAACCCAAACCAAAGGGGTTAATCTAAGCCATCTGATGGGAAATCAGAGGCTGATAAGAGCGAGGGATCACAATAAACTGCGCGCGTGCGCGCGCACTGGAATAGAGGGAGAATGAGCCGCTTGATCATAGATCAGCGACCATAGAGGGGAGGCGCACGCAGCCTATGGTGCGCGTGCAGGCATGGGATTATGTGGGAGTATAAACTCATTTTCCTTCACAAAAGAAACATTTTTTCTTAATTCTTCTCTTTCTAATCGTCCCCCTCTCTCTATTCTCTCTCAACCTCTCTGCTAGGGTTCTTCATTTTTGAAGAACACACGGTGGTGTTCTTAGCTCTGGCGCGGCGGCCGACCAACAAGATGGCGGTGCCGCCGCCGGAAAAGCCTCAAACCCAAAAACTTTCTTCACTAACCCCGCCTAAAAAAACCTTCTAAACACAAATCCGGGGTCGGAATCAACAAAAAATCAACCACATGGCCGGATCGGAAGAAACAGTTTACAAACCCTAACCTAAAATCTCAAACGAAAATCACAAGCATAAAAGAAGATGCAAGCATGAGTTGAACGAAAATAGACATACAGTGGAGGAGGAAAAGAAGGAAAGGGAGCTCGGCGTTTGCTGTAGCGACGGCGGCGGACAGTGGTGGTCGGTGGCGGTTTGGCTGCTACCGTCTTCCTTCTTTGACTTTCTGCCACTAATTTCTCTGCTTCTTTGTTCCTCTTTCTGTTTTTTTTGGTTTTTTTTTTATTTACTTCTGTTTTTTTTATTTTATTTGTGGGTTGTTTGTGTGAGGATTTGAGTTTTGATGTTGTGATTTTGGATTGAATGTTTTGTAGTTGATTTGAGTGTATTTGTGGTGATGAATTGATGAAGATGATGAAATCTGTAATGGAGGACGATGGGGAGATGAAGTGGCTAAGGTTTTTGATTTTTGGTTTAAGTTCTGTGTTTTGTGGTTTTTTGCGGCCGTTCTGTTGTTTCTTCTTTCTGCCGTTCTCCATTTTTTTTTCCCCTGGTTTTTTCTGTTCTGTTAAAATAGAGAGATTGTAGGGTTTGAAGGTAAAAAGAGGAATAGAGCAGAAATGCTTTTGGATTCAGTTTTGTGTTTGAAAATATGGTAATGAAATGAGGAAAGTGACAAAAACAGTCACTGTCTTGATGTTGTGATGTTTGTCTTTGTGTTAAGTTTGTGATTGTGTTTTGCTGGATTTTTCACCCTCCTCCTGCTTCAATTATGGCCTACCCTTTTTGATTGAAGAAAAACAAGTAAAAGAAAGAAATAAAACAATTTTTGGCTTCAATTCTGTTTTTTTTGATAATATAATAATAAAAATTAATAATAATAATAATAATAATAGTAATTAGTAATAATAATAATGATAACAAAAATAATAGAGACAAAAAAACAAAAAGAGGAGAAGATAAAACAAAAATCATCTTTTGAATTTTTATGATTATATATTTTTTTATAAATAAATGAGAAAAAAAGAATTTTAGATTTATGATAGTAATAAATAAAAAGTAAAGGAAAATAAATAAAGTAAAAAGAAACTCTTTTTTTTTTTTTTAAATGATTTTTGATATGGAAGTAACAATAACTATAAAGGATAAAAGAAAAAGATGATAAATAGGCGGACATAAAAGTACGACGACAAAGAAAAGAAAGTGATAAAAACGAACATAAACAAAACGATGAAAAAAGAACGGACGTGATGCCACTTTTATTATGCGATAAATATTTTTATTTAAAAGATGCTTCTTGGCACTTTATTATAAAACGAGATGAAATGGATTCAAGGTCCAAAATTGGGGTGCAACAGCTGGCCCTATTTAAATTTCTTCACCCGGAGAGATGAAGATTAAAATCTTTGTCTAGACGGGATTGAAGAGACTTAAATATAAAACGTGCACCATTTTTGGACCTAGAATCCTTCAACAATGCTTATGATGCAAATATGAATGCATGAAATGCAGATAATGAATTTTTGAATTTTTGTATGAATATTGTAAAAGACAGACAAAGGGAGAAAAGCATAGTTAAGACTCCACAGAGGAAGAACATAACATGACTCGACTGAGAAAATGACAAGATGTGCCCCAAGTCCATTGGAAGAACGAACTCCACTGGGGAACAGAGTAAAATGCTGGGGAGAATATTACTTATTATCATATGGATGAAAGTATTGTGAGAAGAACATTGTCTACCGTCTTACAAAGAGACAAATTGTAGATAAAAGACAACGTTTATGGAGAATAAGAGAATTGTCTACCGCCTGACAAGGACGGATTGCAGATAAAAGACAATTTCTACAAGAAAACAGGAACATTGTCCACCGCCTTGCAAAGGGACGGCTTGCAGATAAAAGACAACGTCCGCATTACCTACCATCATACAAATGACAGCGAGTCAAGATAAATTAAAGAGAGACATGGTATTATCTGCTATCCAAAGAAGTGATAGCGTGTCAAGATAAAGGAACCAAATATTACTTACTATCATGCAAATGATAGTGTGTCAAAGTAATATGCAAAGATGAAACATTATCTATTGTCCAACAAAATGACAACAAGTCAAGATAATTAAACTATGGAATTACCTCCTACCATGTGAATGGCAGTGTGCCAAGGTAATCTAAAAAGATGGACATCGTCTACTATCCAACCAAGTGATAGCAAGTCAAGACAATGCAACGATATTACTTACTATCATGCAACGATAGTGTGTCAAAGTAATATGAAATGAAGAAACATTATCTACTGTCCAACAAAATGACAGCGAGTCAAGATAATGAAACCAAAGAATTATCTCCTACCATGTGAACGGCAGTGTGCCAAGACAATCCGAAAAGATAGACATCATCTACTATCCAATAAAGCGATAGCAAGTCAAGACAATGACTAAATATTACTTACTATCATTCAAACGATAGTGTGTCAAAGTAATATGAAAAGAAGAGACATTATCTACTGTCCAACAAATGACAGCAAGCCAAGATAATGAAACAGGGAATTACCTCCTACCATATAAACGATAGTGTGCCAAGGCAATCCGAAGAGATAAACATCATCTACTATCCAATGAGGTGATAGCAAGTCAAGACGATGACCAAGTATTACCTACTATCTTGCAAACGATAGCGTGCGAAGGTAACATGACTCTACTTAGTACTTCAAAAAGTGACTCAAGTAGGCCGATTTGTAGAAGTGTATGTATTTGTAGAGATAAAAGACTTGTATGATATTTTGTGTAAAGGATTGACATGATTCATTGGGGACAAAACCACCTGAGGAATTGTGAAGTGTATCTGGTAAAACACAAGCTTCTTGTAAGGATAGCTTGTCACTGTTGCTTTGAATTGGTGTCCAATCCGGGAACAAACCGGAGGGAAACTGTGAAACAAGACTTTGTGTCCAATTGAAGAATAAATTCAACTGGGAATTTTCCTTTTGTTGTAGGAAAAACTGAAACAACCATCTTCCACAAGAGAGGAGTCTAGTGGGGAATTTCGAAACAAGAGAGATGTACACTTATCTGCCTAAGCTGACACTCTAATTGAAGAGAACAACATGCCCATCCCGACTCTATTTTGTAAACACAGACAAGACAAAAGAGATAGAAATTTGTACATGATGTAATAAGGTATGAGTGATGTAAATGTTCATGGCACATGTAAATGCTATGTTTTAATATATGAAAGTATGTATGGATGCTTGTATGTTATGAATGTATGTGTATATGTATGTATGTGAAACATCTTTTGATGGACAGACAAAGTGACCAAACCGGAAACACAGGCCAAAGTCGCATCACTGCTCAGGATATCTCGACAAAGTGTAGATGTTATTGTAGATAAAGCAAGAGAACTCTTCTTGGGAAGGAACAACCTCTCTGGGGAAACGACCGTTTTAACCGAACGATCTGTACATAAACTTGATTGTACTCAAGACAAAAAATTTCAATCTTCATTGGGGATGTACCCTTTTCTTGAGATGACTGTTGATATTCTCTTAGAGAAAGCATGTTTGTTGTAGATGAATAACTTGAGAAGACCGGGACGACTTGCCCCTTGCTTTATATTGCTTGCTTCAGTCTAATGAATCTTAGAAGAAATCGCTCGAAGAGCGTGACTGGTTGACCTTTTACATTAGACATTGTATTTGTTAACTGTAGCAGCTTGCACTGAGAGTTGAAAATCTTTTATGCTCATGGTAATGGCGACCAGAATCTTGCCATACTTCACAACATGCAACCATTCAGGAGAATGCAATCTTGACATAGTATGCCCCTGACCAACTGATGTTTGTAGTGTAACCAAATCTTGAACCATATCAACCTTGATTAACAGGATATTCAACTTGTTTGCCCCTGATTAGCCGAATTCATGTGTAACTTGCCCCTAGCTAGAAGCGTCTCAAGTCAGCTTTGCCCCTGATCAGACTATAGCTCAAATTTCTTTGATGTCAAGTATTAATTTGTAAGTAAAATTATTTCTTTTGAAAAGTATTTTTGATAAAATGCATATGTATGTTTTTGAACTTGAATATTTTTTGTGGTGGAAATACATATGGTATGTACAAAGTTAATTTGTGATTACTCAACAAACAGGATGAGTCAGCTTAACAATAAATTTGCCGAATATGCTTTCACAGTGAACCTAGTTTCAATTAGGTCTTTTGTATGTTATAACGTGGCTGGGCTCACGGTTTTCAAAAAAAAGATTGTTAGGCTCAAAATTTATTCGGTCCCACCCGTTCTTCTTGATGTCCTTCATTCCTAAATTCAATTAATTCAAATGATACACTCAGTCGACAAGAGAATTGTTGACAATGATGTTTGAGATTGACACTTTGCTCGAAGCTTCCTTGATATTCTTTTTGAACAAACTTTTGATGAGATTTCTTGAAGTGACAATCACTTTTGTTTGGATACTGTTCCTATTTTTGAATCATTATTTATTTTGTATGGACTAGCTCTTTTCGAACTTTGAATTTGTGGTCCATCACGGTGCCCCTCTTTTTTTTTATGGGCTCTTTTTTGAATTCTTTTTTTTGATTTCTCTCTTTTTTGTAATCACTCTATTTTTTTTGTATAACCTTTGTAAGATGAAGATTGTGACTGCCGTATGAATTGTTGTGAGTCTCATCTTTTGACAGCTTCCTCTGTTTGAGAAAAGCAATGTGCTTAAACCTCTTAAATTGTATGATCAGACAAATTGATTCTCTTGTATCAGGATGCATCATCAAAATAATTGAAATAATACCCTGCCCCAGGTTATGATTAAGGGTTTAGAAAAAAGAAAGAAACACCGACTTCGGTCTCAAAGGGGCTGATTACGGATTATCTCCTTATATCTCCACTGTTTGGAAAGAGAAACAATGCCTTACATCGTCAACTAGGTTTTTCACCATTGAAAGCATATATCAGCAAAAATCAGTTATTTATTTTCATCATCCTCGCTCCAAGTTTGTAAGTAATAAAGCAAGAGAAAAGAGTGAATACGAATGGATGAATTCAAAAAAAAACTTGCATGTTTATTATATTAAAAGTACTTGACAAAAGACATAATGTTAAAAGCAAACAAATGCTTGACAAGAAAGAAATAAAAGCCTAGTGATCATGGGGATGAGCTTCCTTGTATCATTGACTTTAACTGGATAAGAGAGAGTAGTAGAACCATCAACTACCAAAATGCAACAAATCACTCCATGTAGAACAGAGCTGGGTCTATATCCTCGAAAGAAAATTTGTTATCTTCGATCAACCTTTGAACTTCACCCTTCAAAGTCAAACAATATTCAATACTGTGGCCAGGTGCCCCTTGATGAAAAGCACAAGACAATTCGGGTTTATACCACCATGGTAATTTTGTAGGTACCTTAGGTGGTATCCTAGTCTGAATCAGATTCCTCTCAAGCAAAATAGGAAGTAGGTCTGCATACAACATAGGGATCGGTTCAAACTTAGGCTCTCTGTTTGGAGTAGTATCAGTAGCAGGAGTTATAACAGCAACATGATGTTGCTTGTTCTTCTTTAGCTTCCCATTAACCACCATACTCACTTCTTGTTGTCTCTTTGTATCAAAGCCCGACCCAAACTCTCTTGCACTTCTGGAAGAAGCAGTCTCTCTTGTCAAACGTCCTTCTCGGAGAGCTTCCTCAATGCGCACACCTATGTCTACCATGTAAGCAAAATCACGAAGCGCACTGGAAACCATTTTGTCATAGTAGAATGCATCAAGAGTTTTCAAGAAAATTTTAGCCATCTCCTTTTCCTCAAGAGGTGGGCTAATCTGAGCTGCAACCCCTCTCCATCTATGGGCATATTCCTTGAAAGATTCCTTGTTTTTCTGAGTCATGGCTCGAAGCTGATCTCTATCCGGTGCCAAATCAGCATTGTACTTGTACTGCTGCACAAACGCTTGACATAAATCAAAAAAGGACTTGATCTTCGAACCACCTAAGCTCATGTACCACTTGAGAGCTGCACCAGTCAAACTGTCTTGGAAGCAGTGGATAAGCAATTCATCATCTTTTGTCAGAGCATACATCTTCCTAGTATACATCACAAGATGCATCTGAGGGCAAGACTTCCCCTTATACTTTTCAAACTCAGGCACTTTGAACTTCGGCGGAAACTTGACATTCGGCATTAGACAGAGCTCATGCACACTCTTTCCAAACAAGTCTTTTCCGCGGAGAGTACGAATTTCACGTTGTATCTCATCAAATTGATTCTGAATTTCCTCATTGTGACCAAAAGATACCACGCTTTCAGCTGGGTTAGCATGGTAAACAGGTTTTGTCTCGAACTGCCTTACATTCATAGTGAGAGGTGCAACAGTCATCTCAGGAGACGGAATAGACACTGCCATTTGAGGAACAGAAGTCATCCCAGGAGGTGGAACAAATGCCATCACCTGCGGAGCAGTAGTAACATAGAACTGAGCGTTGAAATCGTTATGTTGAGAACTCTCGCCAAAATTGGCGGGCATACCCCATGGGTACCGTATAGTTGCAGTGAGTGTTGGCATGCTAGCATAGGACAACGGAGCTGAGATTGGGATGATTTCTGGGACAGAGACATTCAAACCCTGTGATGGAGGAGGCGGAGGAGAGGGAGCCCTCGCCGCAGTCAAAGATTCAAACAAAGCCGTCAATTGGGCCACATTAGCCTGTAGAGCGGTGACATCTTCTTGTAACTGCTGATTCTCTTGCTCAAGACCTTCCATTCTTTTTTGGAGTTTGCACAAGTGTTGACTTTCAAGTTGACTTTGCACGAGAGCGTCAGACCACTGAGAGGAAGACACAAAGCTTAGACTCTTTGTAGAAGAAGACCATGAATGCACAATGATGCATGAGAAAGAGAGTTTTGTTTTGTTTTTTTGATTTTCAAAGGACTTTAGCATATCAATCATAAAGGACCTCATTTTTGTTTATAAATGATCAAAAGAATTTTTTCAAAACAATCTTTTTTTTTCACTTTTTTTTTTTTTAAGGTCTGTGATAAATTGTGAAGTTTATAAAGAAAATCCTCTAAGTCCTTTGAAAACTAATGAAAAAAGTTTTTTTTATGAATGAATGGATCAAATGAGATGTGATGATGCAACATGCACAAACATAAGCAAACATAGTTGGTTTAGATATCATGATGTTGGAGTCGAAAGGTGAACCCCCCACAATGTATGAACTATTGGTTTTCTTCTTTTCGTAACACGGGTTCTACAAAGTTCCCAACGTCATCAACTTTCCTTCTTGAATACCAATGTCCATAACTGAACTCACGGCCAAATGAAATATCCAAGGGAAAGTCTCGATTGAGCGTGGTATCGCGGAACAACTAATCCAAGACTTACTCTCGGCTTAGCCATCGCACCACATCCTAAAGGCAAAGATGGGTTAAAGGTGACTAAAGGTCTACGACATCCTCGGAAACATGTCATAGCAACAATCTACGTGAAGCTCACGTCGAAAAGAATACTACAACATGCCCCTCAATCGTACGTGGTTTCATCACATGTGTGTTTGTGCAAAACTTTACTTTCGCCCATTCACTATGATCATACCAACACCTATCTTATGGTGCACTCAAGCTCGGGTCAAGCTTATCTCAACTCAAGAATCCCCCACAATATATATAAAGCATATAAATAAATAAACACATATAAACACTTAAGTTAGGTTCAACCCTCTTAAGGAGAGAATCCCCAGTGAAGTCGCCATTTTTCTGTTGCGGGATTTTTGAGACACACCCCACTACACTTTTATTTTTTCATTTTCAAAGGAGGGGAAAAATTGAAAACCTTTTAAAAGAAGAGAGATTCTAGGTACGGGGGTTAGTTGCACTTGAGGAAGGTATCAGCACCTCAAGCGCCCATGGTACTCCATGGTAACCTCTTATATGTTTTTGTGCTTTTTTATATACATGCTTTAAGAATGGGGAAAGAAGTTGTATAGAAGAAAGAAAAGAGAGTGGGTAAAAGTTAAGAAAATTTTATTTCATAAAAGAAAAGAAGTGTAAATGTTTTTCTTTGTAAAAAAAAGAGATTTTTGAGAGTAATGTTTTTATTGTATTGTAGAGGAAATGTTTAAAAGAAAAGAAATAGTAAGAAAGTGCAAATGTTGTTATGTAAAAAAGAAAAGAAGTTATTGTTGTTTGAAAAAGAATTCGTTTTTTTGTGTGTTTGAAAGAAAAGAAGATTGTAAAGAAAAGAAGATTTTGTCGTCAAAAAAGAATTAAGAAAAAATGTTATATATATAAAAAAAAAAGTTGTGATAAAAGCATGTTAAAATGATTGAAGTTACGTTGAAATTAAGGTGAACTTGCGCTCGTCTTATAGAAAGATCGTACGTTTGTTTTGAAAAAGGTTTTTTGTTTCGAAAAAAGCCTCGTAATCAATTTGAAATTTAACTACGAGTCCTCTGTTGGAACAAAAGTGGTTCTGACAATTGTCTGCTTAAGTTTTGATGATAACAAAGTATTAATGAACAATAGGGTATTTTAATATTTAATCTAAGTGTGCAGGAACATTAGTGAAAAGTCTTCACGCACTTCAACTTAGAAGTTCTGATGGTGATCAGAAGCTGTAACACAAGCTCTGATCAGAAGCACCAATGCGAAGTCTGATGATCTATCAGAAGGATGATCATCAGAAGCACATGTCATCAGAAGAACACAACACCAGAAGCTGTATTGGGAATACAGACTTCTAAGATCAGTCTTGTGCTGGAAGTTTCATGAAAGGGAATCACATGTTGGCTTAGGGATTAACAACGGTCAAATTCAAATATGTGTGAAGGAAAATCAAAGCACGTTGTAATATTATCTTGGGAAGATAATATGTGCATTAGTCACTTTCTCATTACCTCATTTGGACACACACAAAGCCTTAACCTGCAAAGTGAAGTCAACAAGTTTCCTTGTTGAGCTTAATCACATGTGACCACCTAGGAACTGCTCCAGCAAACAAAACAGCTTGACAACGGTCAAATTAGCAACGTCTCTATCTTGTCATATATATAGAGATCTCGAAGACATAGTCAAGTGTGGATTACAACTTGCAAACTGATCATATTCACAAGAGAGCAAACAGAGCTTCTGATAACAAACAGTCTTGCTTTATCACTTAGCTTTCGTTAGAATCTTAAGTGTAGTTCTTGTGTTTAGTGTTGTAATTTGCCTTGAGTATTTGATTCTTATCAAGTACTCAAAGGTTCTCAAAACAATATATTTATCATTTAGTTTAGGAAGTCTCTTGTTAGAATACTTGAGCATTGTGGAAGTCTCTTACTAGTGTGTTTGAGCAAGTGTAACAAAAGTGTTTTTAGTGAACTCCCTTGGAAGTGCAAGGGGACTGGACTACTCTCAACTTGTGAGAGGAACCAGTATAAATTGCTTGTGTCTTTTCTCTCTCTCTACTCTCCTTTTTGTGTTATCCGCTGCTAAATCTGATAAGTTCGAAAGAACTTAGAAGAAGTTTTTTAAACTATCCAAAACACAATTCAACCCCCCCTTCTTGTGTTTTTCGTACCTTCAATTGGCATCAAGAGCCCGGTTGTCTTTAAGTCACTTAACAGTGAGACATAAAGATCTTGAAAAACACAAAACTCTAAGTCACTATGTCAGGTGAAACCGAATCCACATCTACTGGTGGTCCTGGTCAAAGAGCTCAGATTCCATATGACTATGACAATGAGAAGTCTGGAAACAATGGCAAGGCACCTAAGTTCAATGGTGATCCTGATAACTTCAGCTGGTGGAAATGGCAAATCTATCCTTACATCATAGCTGAAGATCCTAGTCTATGGGAAATGGTTGAGGAAGGCGTTAGCTTCCATCATTTGCTTGATGAAGATGGCAAAGTATCAACAGCTGTAATCAAAACATTTACAGCTGATCAGAAGAAAGAATGGAAGAAGCATAGCAGAGCAAAAACCATTATGGCCAGCTGTATCACTCATGATGAATTTCTAAAACTAGGAAACAGGCAAAGTGCTAAAGGCATTTATGACTCTCTTTGTTCTCTATATGAAGGAAACCAACAAGTTAAAGAAGCAAGAGCTAACCTGTTGGTTCAGAAGTATGAGTTGTTTAAAATGAAGGACAATGAGAGTATTGAAGAAATGTACTCAAGATTTCAAATCCTAGTTGTTGGTCTTTCTGTGCTGAAGAAAAGTTATACACCTGCTGATCACGTGAAGAAAATTTTAAGAAGTTTACCTCCTAAGTGGAGACCCAAGGTCACTGCTATACAGGAAGCAAAAGATTTGAACACATTGACTCTGGAAGAGCTAACCAGCAATCTCATCAGTCATGAGATGGAATTAGCTACTGATGACATAAAGAAGAAACCAAAAGCTTCAACAGCTGTATCTACTTCCAAGGCTCTAAAAGCCAAGGTAGTAGAGTCTGATGTTGAAGAATCTGTGGGAGAAGGTCCTGAAGACAACTCTGATGAAGAATTCTTTGCTCTAATGACGAGATTCAGAAAATGGGATAAATCGGTTGGTAAGTCTGGTGGTAGAAAATTTAACTCAAAAGGGTCTGGAAGCAGAAACTCAAACTACAAGGATAAGAAAGATGAGTCTAAGAACACATGCTTTAACTGCAAGAAACCTGGACATTTCATTGCGGATTGTCCAGATCTAAGCTCCAAAAACAAGGGAAGAAAGAGCAGTGTTAAAAACAATTTGAAGAAGAGCTTAATGGCTACGTTTGAGGATCTGGATAAATTATCAGATGATGAAGCAGATGATGAAGAAGCAAATCTGGCATTGATGGCTACAACTGCTTCTGACAATGATAATGATTCTGGAGATGAATCAGAAACAGATGATATTGATGAGGTAACTTCTAATATTCCTCATGAAAAACTTTTACCTGCTCTTAGAGACACAATGAGACAATACATAAGCAAAGTTAAAAGTGTCAAAAGTTTGAAAAATGATGTTAGCTTGATTGTTAAGAGATTTGATCAACTTCAAGCTCAATATGATAAATCTGTTTTAAAAATACAAGAGCTTGAAAGTGGTTGTGCCTCTTGCAGCAAATCTCATGACGTGCATGAAGTTGCATTGCATGAATTTGTTAATCAAAATGTCAATAAGAGTAAGGTGGCTTCCATGATCTATAGCACTACAAAGAACAAAGGTGAAGGACTTGGTTATTCTGCTTCTGATGATAAAGGACAACCAAGTTCATCAGTTTGCATTAGCAGAACTCCACCTCATTTGTATTCCACTTTTACACCAGCTACCGGTAGAGTTGAGAAGGTTGATCAAACCCAAGCCTTGAATAAAGGCAAGTCTAAAGTTTCAGAAGTGAGAACTTCAGAAGCTAAGACCAGCACTTATTCAAAGCAGAAGCATGCTCAGGTCAGAATTCTAAAGAGACCAGACCCTAAGGCAACTAAGGTTCTGAGATCATCAGAAGCTAGCACCTCTAAAGCTAGGTTTGCTCAGCCAACTACAAACTCAGGCAAGAAGAAGTATGAACCAAAAAGGACTTTCAAAAAGTCATACTTCAAGAAAGCCTACGCTAACCCAAACGGACCCAACAAGTTGTGGGTACCAAAATCTGAGTTTGTTTGTCTTTTAGGTTTGCACACTAAGAAACAAGAAGCCAAGTACCTGGTACTTGGACAGTGGGTGTTCGCATCATATGACGGGCGAGAAGGATATGTTCCTCACCCTAACTCCCAAAGAGGGAGGGAGTGTAGGGTTTGGTGGGAACCAAAAAGGAAAGATAGTTGGTATTGGTACAGTTGGTAACTCCTCTGCCTCTATCTCTGATGTACTTTTTGTAGATGGACTATTTCATAATCTTCTGAGCATAAGCCAATTATGTGACAGTGGATATGAAGTAATGTTCAATAAGAATGCATGTACTGTAAGCAAAGCATCTGATAAATCCACTGTGTTTAGAGGAAAGAGACAAGGCAATATGTATAAAATAAATATCTTTGAATTAATGGAGCAAAATGTTTTATGCCTTCTGACAGTGAGTGATGAAAAATGGATCTGGCACAAGAAACTTGGCCATGCTAATTGGAGATTAATTTCTAAACTTAGCAAGGACAACCTTGTAAGAGGCCTGCCTGAAATTAAATATCACTCAGAATCTCTTTGTGGAGCATGTCAGAAGGGCAAGATTTTCAAAAGCTCTTTCAAAACTAAAAACTTTGTCTCTACCTCAAAACCACTAGAATTACTTCATATAGATTTATTTGGGCCTGTTAGCACAGCCTCAATAAATGGAAAGAAATATGGATTAGTCATTGTTGATGATTACAGTAGATGGACTTGGGTAAAGTTCCTAAGAACAAAGGATGAGACATATGAAGTGTTTAGCACCTTCTGCCTTCAAATACAAAATGAAAAGTTTTTAAAAATTATCAAAGTTAGAAGTGATCATGGTGGTGAATTTGAAAACGAACCTTTTGAACTTTTTTGTAATGAGCATGGAATTCTCCATGAGTTCTCATCTCCTAGAACTCCACAGCAAAATGGAGTTGTAGAGAGAAAGAACAGATCACTACAAGAAATGGCCAGAACCATGATGCATGAAACTAACTTGGCTAAATATTTCTGGGCAGAAGCTGTTAACACTGCATGTTATATTCAAAATAGGATTTACATCAGACCTAAGTTGAATAAAACAGCATATGAATTGTTTAAAGGAAGAAAACCAAATCTCTCTTATTTTCATCAATTTGGTTGTACCTGTTACATTCTGAATAATAAGCTCCAGCTAAAGAAATTTGACTCTAAAGCATTTAAGGGTATCTTTATTGGATACTCTGAACGCTCCAAGTCATACAAAGTGTATAATTCAGAAACTAAAACAGTTGAAGAATCTATGCATGTTAGATTTGATGACAAAGAGCCTGACAACAAAAAGTCAGAGCCTGTTAAAGAATATGCAGATAGTGAAGAATCAGATGATGAATTCCCAGAAGTGGTAAGAAGAACAGAACAAGAACCTGTTTCTATGTCAGAATCTACAATTGCTTCTGATGTAACAACTGCTTCTGAGAACAATGCTTCTGATATTCACCCAGAAGTGCAGACAGATGAAGCTGAGTCTGATTCTGAAGAAGTTCCCAAGAGATCCTTCAAATATAAATCATCTCATCCAGAAGAACTAATCCTTGGAAACAAAGATAGTCCAAGGAAAACAAGATCAAGCTTCAGAAGTGAAGAATCATTGTTTGGTCTAATATCATTCATAGAACCAAAAACTATTGATGAAGCTCTAAAAGATGATTCATGGATTCTAGCCATGCAAGAAGAACTGAATCAGTTTGAAAGGAATGATGTCTGGAATCTGGTTCCGAAGCCTAAAGGGAAAAACATCATTGGAACAAAGTGGGTCTTCAGAAACAAATTAAATGAACAAGGAGAAGTAACTAGGAACAAGGCTAGACTTGTTGCACAAGGGTACAGTCAGCAAGAAGGAATTGACTATACAGAAAATTTTGCTCCAGTTGCAAGACTGGAAGCAATAAGGTTACTTCTATCCTATGCAGTTAATCATAATATAAAATTATATCAAATGGATGTTAAAAGTGCCTTTCTTAACGGTTTCATAACTGAAGAAGTATATGTCAAACAACCTCCTGGTTTTGAAAATATACAATTTCCTGAACATGTCTTTAGACTAAAGAAATCACTATATGGTCTCAAACAAGCTCCCAGAGCTTGGTATGATAGACTAAGTACTTTCTTAGTTGAGAATGGTTTTGAAAAAGGAAAAGTTGACAATACCTTGTTTAGGAAAACATTAAAGAAAGATATTTTAATCATCCAAATTTATGTTGATGATATAATTTTTGGTTCAACTAATGCTACCCTGTGCAAGAGTTTTTCTAAGCTTATGCAGGATGGATTTGAAATGAGCATGATGGGAGAACTAAAGTTCTTTCTTGGTATTCAAGTAAATCAAAAGGAGAATGGCACCTATATCCATCAATCCAAGTATACTAAGGAACTTCTGAAGAAATTCAATTTGGAAGAATGCAAACCAATGAACACTCCAATGCATCCCACATCAAGTCTAAGCTTGGATGACTCTGATGGAAAAGTTGACCAGAAGCAATACAGAGGTATGATTGGTTCACTTCTCTATCTGACTGCATCTAGACCCGATATTCTGTACTCAGTATGCTTGTGTGCGAGATTTCAATCAGACCCTAGAGAATCTCATCTCACTGCTGTGAAGAGAATCTTTAGATATTTAAAAGGAACAACAAATCTTGGATTACTTTATCAGAAATCCAACAATTATCAACTCAATGGATTCTGTGATGCTGACTACGCAGGAGACAAATTAGAAAGAAAATCCACAAGTGGCATTTGTCAATTTGTTGGTGAAAACCTTGTCTCCTGGGGTAGTAAAAGACAATCTACCATAGCGTTGTCTACAGCAGAAGCAGAATACATATCAGTTGCTAAATGTTGCACACAACTACTATGGATGAAATATCAATTAGAAGACTATCAAATTAGCAGTCACAGTATACCTTTGTACTGTGATAATACTGCAGCCATACATCTTTCCAAAAATCCTATTCTACATTCAAGGGCCAAACATATTGAAATAAAACATCACTTTATAAGAGACTATGTTCAGAAAGGTGTCATTGATATTAAGTTTGTTGAGACTGAAAATCAATGGGCTGACATATTTACAAAACCTTTAACAATTGAAAGATTTGATTTCATAAAGAAAAATCTGAACATGGTCCTTGCTTCTGATTAAGTTTGGTTCTGGAATGATGAAGCTTCTGAGATAGATCAGAAGAGATTGATGTCAGAAGCCTCTGGTAAAGACTTCTGATAACAAGTGCTTCTGATATAACTCAGGAGCTAATGTATGGTTCTGACACGGAAGTGGTAAAGGTTGTAACTTCTTTCGTTTCAACTGACACCCACTAACGCGTCAGTTATTAAAATAGTCTCTAATGCACGTGTCTCTATGTGATTTGATGGGGAAGATAGTTTATGATGATTAAGTGCGGTTATCTATGCATAAAGTTAATTACCTTTTTCCCTCCTTTTGTGTGTACCTCGTTTTATGTTTTTTCAAAACCTTTGGTCTTTCCAAAAGCACTTTACACTCGCACACAAACACTTCACAACCTACACGCATTTTCTTTCCTCTCTTAGCCTTACCAAAACCCTAACTGTCTACAATGGATTCTGAAACACAATCTATTCCTCCTCTTGTCAACATCTTCAAGGAGAGTGATCGTTTTCTGGAAGATACTGGGAATGTGTTAAGTTTTCCAGAAAAAGATCTAACCCTAACTACTGAGAAGTTGGTTGATTTCGAAAGTCTGGAGATAAATGGGTTTGATGTGAAATCGTTCTTCTCTGCGCAAGGATGGGACAGATACTTTGAAATTCTCAACGGAATCATCTACAAGGATCTATGTACTCTCTTTTGGATGAAGGCGCAGGTGTACGATGATGTAATAGCTCAGGAAGAGGTTGATGCTGTGGTAAGAGACAATCCTGACCTAAAGGGAAAAACTAGAGAAGAAATGGGTCTAAGACCTTATGTTGGAAAAGAAATAAGGTCAGTGATACTTGGGACGTATATGGCTATACGACCTGAACACATAGCTAAGATACTCAACACTGGTATGGAAGGGAAAATTTTCACTCCAAAAGTTGCTGAGAAAGGTACTCAGTTTCCAAAAGAGATGATGGAACTGCTTTTTGATCCTGTTAAACTGAATGATTGGTACGAGAAGAAAGGGAAAGGCACAAAGCCTACTTCTGCTCAACTTCTTTCGTTGTACAACATTGTGTATCATGTTCTTATTTGCTCAATCTGGACGAGAGAAGGTGGTGTAGAGTACATGTCTCTTGACAGTGTCTCATTTCTATATGCTATTGTAACTGGTCAGAAGGTAGACCTTGCTGGATGTTTGTTTGAGCATTTGTGTGATGCAATCAAGAAGAGCAAAACAAAGAACAGAAGAGCAGTACATCATCCAAGACTGCTGTCTGAACTCTTTCACCAGAGCAAGTTCTTAGAAATGATTAAACAAATTGATTCTGAGTATGCTCAAATTCTGAGTGCACCTTACACAGTTGAAAAGAAAGTAATCAATGAGTTAACCTTGAGTCACAAGAAACTGGTAGAGAGCACTGCATTAATTCATCCAGCTCAGCCCCTGATTCAAAGCAAGAATTCTTTCATCTATAATGACGACTTCCCTATGATCTCTGAGGCTGATGCTGAGCATGTGATCCAAGCTATGATTCTAGATGCTGCTGCTAGTGGGGTTTACATTGCTAGAAAAGAAATTCCTTCAAAAGAAGTTTTTGAAGAAGCGTGTGAAAAAGCTGGTATTGGTAAGAAGAAGAAAAGAAAGAGAGTAGTAAAGATAGACAAGCCTGTTGCCAAACCTCAACAAAGAAGAGGAAAGAAGCCTATTATTGAAGAACCTATTGTGGAAGATAGGACTTTAAGGTCTGGTAGAACAATTCGTCTTGCTTCTGAGCAAGAGAATGAGGCAAAGGCTAGAGAAGCTGCTGAGAATAAGAGAAAGGCTGAAGAGATGCTTTCAAAGAAAGAAGGAAAGAGGATTCCTAAGCTAATTCTGCAACCCAGTAGTGATGAATCAACTGAGGATGAAAGACCTTTAACTCAGAGGAGAAGAACTGAAGGGAACACATCAGGTATATCTACTAATCTCATTTCTGATAAGACTGTTACTGATCAAAATGAGACTGATAACTTGAATCCTAGGGTAGAAACCTTAATTGATATACCTGTTGAGTCTGACTATGGTGAGGCTAACCCACAACCTGATGAAGTTATTCCTGACTCATCCCCAGATGACACTTTACCAATTAGAACACTGATAAACAACTCACCTATTATTGTCCAACCATTGAATGTAGCAGATGCTTCTAACATCCCTGAACAAGCTGTTGATCAGTCTCCTGTCATCACAGTTACCCCTGAATCAGATTATCAAACACCTCACTCACCTCCACAAAATCAATCACCACCGTCCACACAACCTGAAAATTCTGATACTCTGGTAGCAAAACCATTCAACTTTACTGATGAAACACCTGTGTCTCCAAAAGATACATGTCCTGACCCTGAGCCATTAATAACTCATCCACTTATCACTGAACCTGAAGAAACTAACCAACTAGAAAAAGTTGTTGATGAACCAGTGAGTGAACATGTTGTGGACAATGTTCAAGAAGATGTTGCTGATGAAACAATTTCACAACCAACTGAAACCATCCCACAAACACTTCAATCTCCAGTCATTCACAATGTGTCTTCTGACTCATCATCATCTGAGTCAGAATCCTCAGAATCTTCATCGTCTTCATCAACTCTTCCAATGATCTCTAAGTTTGCCAAAACTCATGCTGAACCACTTGCTTTAGAAATTCCTCAACCTCCCACTGAACCAAACATTCATGACCTCATCTTTCACCAAGCCCTACCTTATGAGGCATTGATTGACAGAATCAATGACTTCTCAGTTGAACCATCAGTTTCATTTTATGATCAGTTAACAGAACTTATTCACAATGATGGTTACAAGGTAGAATTCTTTGCTTCCAAGATGAAAATTGTTCCTGATCAAGTTGCTTGGAAGATGGAGGAGCTGTCTGAATGTGTGACCAAGGTTGTACAAGCTATTTCAAGAAGGACTATCAGAAAGCTTGTGCTAGCCAAGAAAAGAAAGCTGGAGGAATTGGAGAAAGAAAGTGTTGCTTCAACAAGTCAAATGCTGTTGCTAACAGACAAATCTCATGAAGAGATTGAAAAAGAAAGACTTGAAGAGGCTGAAAGGCGTGCTGCTGAGTTAGAAGCTAAGCTGGCTGAAGAGGCTAGATTAGCAGAAGAAGCTAGACTGGCAGAAGAAGCTAGGATAGCAGAAGAGGCCAGACTGGCAGAAGCGAAATTAGCAGAAGAGAGGTTAGCAGAAGCTGCCAGATCAGCAGAAGTGATTCAGTCAGAAGGTGGTCAAGACACTTCTGTTGATGAAAAAATTGCAGCTATGGAAGCTAGACAGGAGCAAAGATTCGCTGCATTGGAAGCAAAACAGGATGCCCAAGGTGCTGAAATCTCTAACATGAATCAATCCTTGAAGGCCATTCTAGACATCTTGCAGAACAAACATACCTAATCCTTCTCTCATCTCCTACCAAACCTAGGATTTCTATGCACTTAATTACGTATTTGGATATTTTTTTCTTGCGTGTTTTTGTTGAAACTTATTGGTTGTGTTAAAACTGAATGCTGTTTCTTTTAGATGCATGTGTGTTAAATGCTTGGTCTGTTTAGTTTTTTTTTTATGCATTATAAAGCCAGAAGTATCTAAAGTACGAATCAAAGATAACTTTTTATTGCAAACAGTAGAATTTAGAGTACATAAAAATTCTAAAAGCTACTACTTAGAATCTAATTCAGACACGGCCGATCCTTCAGATGAAGAGGGTTCTTCTGGAGGAACATAAGTCTCCAGAAACCTTGCATAATCAGGATCTATGCTTGTTGAGTCTGAAGCGGATGATGAGCCTTCAGCAGCTATAGGATCATATGTCCTCAAAAATTCTGCATAATCAGAATCAATCTCATCTGAATTTGTTGAGGAACAGATAGTGATTGGTTCTGACGGTTGTATCTTTGAACGAACTCTACAACTTCTTCTGAGTGGCCTAGATGAAGATGCTCCATCCTTTCCTTTACCATTTACTGGTCTTGGACTTGGTGGTTTCTTAGCTTTCTTCTTCTCTGCCAACTTCTTTCCATTGATATCTCTTCTATCCTTATCCATTTTCCTACCTTAATGAAAATATGGAAGTGTTGAGATACATGATATGGGAAGCGCTTTTATAGAGTTTTGGTTTTACTTGAGTCAATCGTGGTCAACAATGTCATTTATGACATAGTTGTAACCAATTCTTGACTTTATCTTTTTGAAACTCTTTCTTTGACTGCATTTATTTCACTTTATACCAAGTTTTTAACGAAAAGAAAAGCGGGTACATAGGTAAATAATAAAGGTTGAGTACGGATCAACTTTTAGTCCAACAAATGTTTATTACAAAAGTACAGTTCTGATTTCTATTCCGAAGAGAAATTTGATCCTACACTCTCCTCCTTAATTATAAGCCTATCTCCCTCCAAGACGAGACTAAGCCCTTTATCATCCTTTGGCTTCTTCTCCTTAGCTTTTGAGCGTGCAGTTGATTCCACTGATGTAGTCTTGCCATCTTCACGATTGGCTTCTGTTGATTTTCTATCAACTGGATTCTTCTTTCTTGCACTCTCAGATGCTGTATCCAAAAAGATTCTAGTTTCATTATTCATTGCTACTCTGCATATGTTTTCTTGCAATGAATATGGTTTCTTCATGGTCATTTGTTTTTATAGAACAATATGTGCTGTTTTTCAATACACACCGCTTTCAATGCCCAATAGTTTGCGTTGACTGTTCTTCCTTCTCTCTTCTTTTCACGTAAATGTTTTTTTGTTGATGACAAAAGGGGGAGAATGAGGAATTAATTTGACTGAAGAACTTAAATCCACTTCACTGAAACTGTCATTACATTTAAGTTTATGTTTACGCAAACCATATTTTGTTTTTGGAGAATATATGTTAAAATTGAAAGAATTGAACATATGATATCTCAAGAAAAAGTGCAATTTTTCTAGAAGTATCAGACTTAGGGGGAGAGCTTGCAAAACTCTCTTCCCAAGAGTCAAATATGTGAAAATTAGTTCAATTTTAAAATATAATCTTAAACTGAATTTAATTAATCAATGTTTAACTCAGGGGGAGTGTGCAAAACTCATAAACATGCTTTGAACATTGGTAAATTAATTCAACAACCATTGTAAATTAATACTTAGTTTGTCATCATCAAAAAGGGGGAGATTGTTGGAACAAAAGTGGTTCTGACAATTGTCTGCTTAAGTTTTGATGATAACAAAGTATTAATGAACAATAGGGTATTTTAATATTTAATCTAAGTGTGCAGGAACATTAGTGAAAAGTCTTCACGCACTTCAACTTAGAAGTTCTGATGGTGATCAGAAGCTGTAACACAAGCTCTGATCAGAAGCACCAATGCGAAGTCTGATGATCTATCAGAAGGATGATCATCAGAAGCACATGTCATCAGAAGAACACAACACCAGAAGCTGTATTGGGAATACAGACTTCTAAGATCAGTCTTGTGCTGGAAGTTTCATGAAAGGGAATCACATGTTGGCTTAGGGATTAACAACGGTCAAATTCAAATATGTGTGAAGGAAAATCAAAGCACGTTGTAATATTATCTTGGGAAGATAATATGTGCATTAGTCACTTTCTCATTACCTCATTTGGACACACACAAAGCCTTAACCTGCAAAGTGAAGTCAACAAGTTTCCTTGTTGAGCTTAATCACATGTGACCACCTAGGAACTGCTCCAGCAAACAAAACAGCTTGACAACGGTCAAATTAGCAACGTCTCTATCTTGTCATATATATAGAGATCTCGAAGACATAGTCAAGTGTGGATTACAACTTGCAAACTGATCATATTCACAAGAGAGCAAACAGAGCTTCTGATAACAAACAGTCTTGCTTTATCACTTAGCTTTCGTTAGAATCTTAAGTGTAGTTCTTGTGTTTAGTGTTGTAATTTGCCTTGAGTATTTGATTCTTATCAAGTACTCAAAGGTTCTCAAAACAATATATTTATCATTTAGTTTAGGAAGTCTCTTGTTAGAATACTTGAGCATTGTGGAAGTCTCTTACTAGTGTGTTTGAGCAAGTGTAACAAAAGTGTTTTTAGTGAACTCCCTTGGAAGTGCAAGGGGACTGGACTACTCTCAACTTGTGAGAGGAACCAGTATAAATTGCTTGTGTCTTTTCTCTCTCTCTACTCTCCTTTTTGTGTTATCCGCTGCTAAATCTGATAAGTTCGAAAGAACTTAGAAGAAGTTTTTTAAACTATCCAAAACACAATTCAACCCCCCCTTCTTGTGTTTTTCGTACCTTCATCCTCTCCTTTGGAAATGAATTTTTTGCGTTGTGTGTGATGTGTGAACTATAAAGCAATAAAAGCGATAAATAAAGTCCTACGCTATTACAACCCAATTGAATAGTTAATATTTACAACCATATCGAATCAAATGAATAAATAATAATAAGCAATAAATAAATAAAAGGGCGATGCATATAAAAGAAAAATGCAAGTGCGGAGAAATAAACATGATAATGGAATGCACACAAACAATTAAGAAGAGAAATCATAGCAAGATATTATATTCTAACTTAAAGGTGAAGTGTGTGAAAAAAAAAGGTGTGGGAGACAAAGACATGATAATGGAAATTTTGAGAGTCATTTGTAGTGGCAAACAAATCTAACTAAAACACAAGCAAAAAAGTAATTTTATTTAGCAAAAGAAATTTTTTATGTTTTATTTTTATTTTTATGAAGAGTATGAATTTAGGCCAAAAGGCCCTTAACTATTAATGCTAATGTTAGAGCTCAATAATTTTATAGAGTAAAATATTGTCTCTAACATGCATTTTAAAATGATGCATTGTCCTAATCTAAATGCAATGCATGTATGCATGAAAAAAATGTGGAGTAAAATTGTAATGTGAGATTGTAGTGTAAAATTAGTGTCAAATGTCACGTGAAATGCAAAATGTAGATTATGATGCAATGTAATGTAGAAGCGTAAAAAAGAAATGTGTAGTGTGAATGTAATGAAAAATGTGATATGATGTAGAATTTTTGTAAGAAAAAAGTTATGTGACATGAAAAAATGCATAAATGTGATGTAGTGTAAAAATGTAAGATTTTTAAATGTATGTATGCATGAAAATTTTAATAAAAAACATACTATATTTTCTAAAAATGGAATTAAATAAAGACCTAATCATGTTATCAATCATCACAAAAAAGGAAATAATTCAAACATAGCATATTTAATATTTTGCGTTTTTGTAGTTTTTCATATTTTTTTTTGCATTCTAAATATCTAATTAAAAAGTGAAGTCATGACAAATAAACAAATATTTTTTCATTTTTTCATAATAGTAAGAACTAAATTAAAGGAAACAAAGGTGGTACAAATAGCAAGATAGGGAGTGCATACATCAAAAGCATAGACTCAAAGGGTTAATCCTAAACCCAAACCAAAACCCAAACCAAAGGGGTTAATCTAAGCCATCTGATGGGAAATCAGAGGCTGATAAGAGCGAGGGATCACAATAAACTGCGCGCGCGCGCACTGGAATAGAGGGAGAATGAGCCGCTTGATCATAGATCAGCGACCATAGAGGGGAGGCGCACGCAGCCTATGGTGCGCGTGCAGGCATGGGATTATGTGGGAGTATAAACTCATTTTCCTTCACAAAAGAAACATTTTTTCTTAATTCTTCTCTTTCTAATCGTCCCCCTCTCTCTATTCTCTCTCAACCTCTCTGCTAGGGTTCTTCATTTTTGAAGAACACACGGTGGTGTTCTTAGCTCCGGCGCGGCGGCCGACCAACAAGATGGCGGCGCCGCCGCCGGAAAAGCCTCAAACCCAAAAACTTTCTTCACTAACGCCGCCTAAAAAAACCTTCTAAACACAAATCCGGGGTCGGAATCAACAAAAAATCAACCACATGGCCGGATCGGAAGAAACAGTTTACAAACCCTAACCTAAAATCTCAAACGAAAATCACAAGCATAAAAGAAGATGCAAGCATGAGTTGAACGAAAATAGACATACAGTGGAGGAGGAAAAGAAGGAAAAGGAGCTCGGCGTTTGCTGTAGCGACGGCGGCGGACAGTGGTGGTCGGTGGCGGTTTGGCTGCTACCGTCTTCCTTCTTTGACTTTCTGCCACTAATTTCTCTGCTTCTTTGTTCCTCTTTCTGTTTTTTTTGGTTTTTTTTTTATTTACTTCTGTTTTTTTTTTATTTGTGGGTTGTTTGTGTGAGGATTTGAGTTTTGATGTTGTGATTTTGGATTGAATGTTTTGTAGTTGATTTGAGTGTATTTGTGGTGATGAATTGATGAAGATGATGAAATCTGTAATGGAGGACGATGGGGAGATGAAGTGGCTAAGGTTTTTGATTTTTGGTTTAAGTTCTGTATTTTGTGTTTTGTGGTTTTTTGCGGCCGTTCTGTTGTTTCTTCTTTCTGCCGTTCTCCATTTTTTTTCCCTGGTTTTTTCTGTTCTGTTAAAATAGAGAGATTGTAGGGTTTGAAGGTAAAAAGAGGAATAGAGCAGAAATGCTTTTGGATTCAGTTTTGTGTTTGAAAATATGGTAATGAAATGAGGAAAGTGACAAAAACAGTCACTGTCTTGGTGTTGTGATGTTTGTCTTTGTGTTAAGTTTGTGATTGTGTTTTGCTGGATTTTTTTCACCCTCCTCCTGCTTCAATTCTGGCCTACCCTTTTTGATTGAAGAAAAACAAGTAAAAGAAAGAAATAAAACAATTTTTGGCTTCAATTCTGTTTTTTTTGATAATATAATAATAAAAATTAATAATAATAATAATAATAATAATAATAATAATAATAATAATAATAATAATAATAATAATAATAATAATAATAATTAGTAATAATAATAATGATAACAAAAATAATAGAGACAAAAAAACAAAAAGAGGAGAAGATAAAACAAAAATCATCTTTTGAATTTTTATGATTATATATTTTTCTATAAATAAATGAGAAAAAAAGAATTTTAGATTTATGATAGTAATAAATAAAAAGTAAAGGAAAATAAATAAAGTAAAAAGAAACTCTTTTTTTTTTTTTTAAATGATTTTTGATATGGAAGTAACAATAACTATAAAGCATAAAAGAAAAAGATGATAAATAGGCGGACATAAAAGTACGACGACAAAGAAAAGAAAGTGATAAAAACGAACATAAACAAAACGATGAAAAAAGAACGGACGTGATGCCACTTTTATTATGCGATAAATATTTTTATTTAAAAGATTCTTCTTGGCACTTTATTATAAAACGAGATGAAATGGATTCGAGGTCCAAAATTGGGGTGCAACAGTTCTTGATCCCTTATACTCCATTTCGTAATCTGTTTGCTTGATCAGAAAACAGAACTCTTGTTTGATTCAAACCAACAAATTTTAGATCTTTTCACCGTATCAAATCTGCGTTTGAGTTGATTTAAAAAACCAAAACTTCTTTGCATTGTTCATCTTCTTTATCGCGTTTCAATGGTTGAGCAAGAACAAATTGGAGTTCCTTTCGCTGGTAAATGGAACCAAACCATTCGAAAAGCCCATCAAATTGAAGTGGTTCCTGAACCACATGGTACTATTGAAGAGCAACAACACTGGGAAGACGAATTAGTCATTCACTTTTCTGTGGATGATGATGTTTTTGCTTTTGGGGGGCCTTTCCCAGATGAAGCTGCACTTGCTCCTGAGGTATTGGAAAATTTTCCAATCCATGAAGCTTGTGAACCTAAACTCTTCACAACCAATCCATTCAATTTTACTTTCATTCGAAAGCCTCACAACATGTGGAGGTCTGCACCAAACTGTGAAAACCCAATGTATGTTAAGTGGCTAGATCGAGTCGAGAAGGAGTGGGGACCCTATTGGAGGAATTTAGGTATTTATGATATAATCCAGCTTTCGAGGTATGGCCCTCCTTATCAACAAGAGATGCTTATTGCAGCACTCATGTTCTATGAGAGAAGCACTCACACATTCCATTTCCCTTGTGGAATGATGACCCCAACTTTGCTGGATATTGCTGCTATCACTGGCCTAAGGCCAACTGAGGAAACGTTCGATCCCTCGAAGTCCAGCAAGAACACATACTTCACTCTTAAAGAAAAAACTTTCTATAAGTTCATTCAAGAGCATCATGGTGAAGGTGAAGTTTCTGCTGAGGAACATGTGGCATTAACCTTTTGGCTAGCCCTATGCATCTTCTGCTCGAGGTCTTTGCAAGTAGCCCAGATGTACATCCCTTTGGCTATCCAAATACATGAGGGTGCCCCTATTGCACTTGGACGCTTACTTCTTGCTGTGTTGTATGAATCAATGGGAGAATTTTGTGACAGCCTGAAGAAGACACAAAATGGGGCTCCCTTTCCAATGTGAGGACCTTTATGGTTATTAAAACTATGGCTCAATGCCACTTTTACTCAAGAGATGGGATTGGTAATTCCTCCTAGGTTTCAAGCTGAAGTGAATGAGCGTTCGATTGAGGTTGGTTGTACTAACCCCTAGCTCGAATGAGGTTGATCCCCAGAAACTCTTTATTAAGTGTATGAAAATTTTTCTACACTTCTCCCATTTTCAACCACGTCACGCTCCATTTGTTACAAGGGAGGTAGGACCAGCTTGGTTGCAAGATGAATTCTCTGCTACCAATCCAGATATTGCTGAGGATGTAAATGAATTATGGCAAAACTATCTACATCCTACCATTCTCTCCTGCAGGATTGGCAGCAACTCGAATCACAATGTATTGGTTGGCTATCAACCAAACTTGGTGTCAAGGCAGTTTGGCTTATCACAAACTTTCCCCAAGAGTCTGTTCGAGGGCAAGAAGAATATGGTAATGGGAACAGAAGTCTCCAACGAATTGTATGCCAAATATTTGAAGGCTTTTGCCAGATTCACCTATGGTGTGAACCCAATCGAGTTCAACTTCTCCTTTTACTGTACTGAGAAGTTCTACTCTTGGTGGAAGAATCATTACAACCATCACTTGGTTGGGGATATCACCACCAATACTGCAAGATTGAACAATGGTTTTCTTCAAGAGCAAATTGAAGACTTGAAAACCAAGTTCAAGAATAAGGGTAAGCATTAATAATAAATAATTTTTTTTCTATTTTCCTTTATTCGAATGCTTACTCAATTGAATTTCTTGCCATTTACCTTAGGCAAAAATATAATGGATGAATCTAGCAAACCAACTGCTCGAGGGGTCGAAATGCCAAAGAAAGCTGGTGGCATTCATCTAGAAGATGATGAAGATAGGAGAAGGAAGAAGGAGGTCAGAAGCAAGAAGACAAATGACCAGGTAAATTTCATCATCTACTTCTATTACTCGAATTACACAAGTACATTCCCTTCATAGTTTTTCTTTTGAAATTATAGATGCCAAGAGAAAAACATGTAGTGGTTAAACCTCCAAGGGAACCAAAACTTGCAAAAGTTATTGTGCATGAAGATGATAAAGTTAGTTAGTCACTCAAATGCTTTTTCATTAAACATTTTTAACCAACTTTTCATGCATTATTAAATTTATCTTTTCTTGCTTATGTAGGAAGATGAACCAGAAGTCAAGTTGACTAGAAAACGTCAACATGGATCAGTGAGTGGTGATGCACCAACAACTGCCACTGATTCAACACTCCGAAAATCCAAAAAGATCAAGAGAAGCAAGAAGAAGGAAATGGTGGAAAGAATGAGGATCCTTCAATGGTGGAGGCAAAAAAGAAGAAAAGGCATAAGAAAAGTAAACACTTCAAGCCTTCTAGGTCCTCGAAGTAAGATCAACAAACAAGCACAACACGTGTTGATCATGACTTCACCATTGAGCAAGATGAGGCTCAAATTCCACCTACTCAACATCTTGATGGAGAGCCCATTACCGAAGTTTTCAACAAGTCTCCATCCCTAGTGTTGCAAGAAATTCCTGTTCAGGAAAATATTCCTACCCATGAGGAGCACATTGATGGAGGAAATGCTGGCTCTCCTCAAGGAAAGGAAATGATAAAGAAACCACTGAACCACAAAAAGAGAAGGTATGTATTACTCGAATGGCTTTAATTTAGTTTGGATAAATATTAGGACTTAGCCAATTTTCTGATTCTATTCAACTTGTTTCTTATGGTATGATATTGTTCAGAGTGAACATGTGAAAGATAATGCCAATAGCCCTACTCCTGTGGAGACATACATATGGGCAAAATATGGCAAAGTAAATTTACTTAGCCTAGTTTACTTTCTCATGCATAGCATCAAAACATATTTTGTATCATAGCAATGTCTTAACTCTTTGCCATTTCGAATTATGTTTTCAGGCTAAGTCACCCTCCCCACAAGCTACTACTCGAGCTGAAGCTGGTCCCACTTTTGTGGAGACAAATCAAATTCCCAATGAAGTGGAGGAGGAGAATCCTAACAGCTAGGGGTGGAAAGGCATTGCATTGCCACTTCAAACCATCAGGCGAGAAGAAAAATTGCCAACACCTACCCCAAGTGAAGGTTCGAGTGACTCAGTCGAAGAGGAAGAAGAAGAGTCAATTGAAGAAGGTGAGGATATTGATGGTGAAGAAGATGATACCATCATGAAGGAAGCTAAAGCTGGTGGGCCAGAGATATTGTCTGTTTCTTCTACATCAAGGCTTTCAGCCAACCTTGGTATTCTAGAAGCAGAGTTTGCTAACATTCACAAGTCTAGTCCAGCTGCAGCTTTAGACCTGATCATTCAATCAACCTCACAGTCCCATTCTTCGAGTGACAAGATTGATAGTGCCAGCTATCCTTCCAATGCCAGAGTGAATGCCAATGTGAAGCAAGACTCTTTGCTTAACAGGTTAAAAACTGACTATGCTATGGAAAATGTCTTGGGAGCACTCGAAGAGAATCCAACTAGAGCATTTGGCTACTTGGCGTTTTTGAAACAACTGCACAACCCTCTGACTGAGCCTTTGACTCTTTGCAAGGTCATTCAGTTGGAGAACCTTATTGATCAATATGCTAAGGTAGTGCAAAGAGAACAGGCTAATGGAATCAAGCTGAATAGTCAAAAGCATGCTCATGCTCATGCTGCTTTATTGGCTAAGGCTAAAAAGGCGCACCTCCAAGTGGTTAGGATTCGAAAGGAGGCTGCTGAAGTTCAAACCCCAAGTCTTATTACTTGCAAAAATAACATTGTTGCTTGGGAGGCAAATGTTGCTGAACTTCAACGCCAAATCGACGAATACCAAATCAAGATTGCTGCAGAGAGAAAAGCCCAAGCAGCCATGGAAGCAGAAATCACTCGATCCTTTCAAGCAGAAATTGATGCTAAAGGTAGTGAAGGAGTACGAGCTTTTGATGATTATGTAGTCATAGCTGCTGAGGTACAAGAGCTCGAGGATGCCTAACAAGTCATTGAAACTGAAAAGATCTCCATCAAAGCTTTGTACCGTGAAGTAGCCAGTGCTCTGTAATTTATGTTTTATTATTATCCATTCGAGACAATGTCATTTATTTTTATTTTGGTTGTAATTTGACAATGCCCTGCTGTGGCAATTTACTTATGTATTTGCCATATTACTTTTTATTCTAAGTTTTATTCCATGCTTATATTTACTTCGAGCAATGATGGTTTATATTTTTTCAAATATTTACCATTTATTCCCTAAACATGCTTTTCAGGACTTGGCTCTTCAATTTCATAAGCACCATTTGAAAAAACTTGAACAATTTTGAATGGACCTTCCCAATGAGGAGACCATTTGCCTAATACTCTGTCTTTTTTATCCATAGGCAAAATGACTTTCCAAACTAGATCTCCTAAGTTAAAAGCTTTTGAGTTAACCCTTTTGTTATAGGCTTTGGCAACTCTCTCTTTTTGCCTAGTCATATATTCTAAAGCTTGTAACCTTTCTTCATCCAAATCAACTAATTCATCTAACATCATTTTCCAATATTGGTCATGTGGTAGTTCCATCTGCCTTTGCACTCGAAATGATTGCATGCTAATTTCAACAGGAAAACAACATCATGACCATATGTTAACCTAAATGGTGTAGTGTTAGTTGATTCTTTAGGAGAATTTCTACATGCCCATAAAACTTGATCTAAAGTTTTATGCCAATTCTTTGGCTTTTGAGCAATGTGTTTTTTAATCAAATTAATGATAATTTTGTTTGCTGCTTCAACTTGACCATTTGCTTGAGCATAATATGGTGTTGAAGTGAGTAATTTAAATCCAGTTTCATTGGCAAATTCTTGCATTTTTCTACTAGTGAAGACTGAACCTTGATTAGTGGTGATTGTTTCTGGAATACCATATCTATAAATAATTTGATTTTGAATGAAATTAATCACTGCCTCTTGGTCTACATTAGGTAAAGGCACTGCTTCTATCCATTTTGTGAAATAATCAATACCAACTAAGATATAACGTTGGTATTTTGATGAAGCAGGTTTAATTTCACCAATCAAATCCAAAGCCCATCCTCAAAATGGCCATGGTTTAACTATAGAATATGTAATTCACTTGCAGGGACATGTTGTATTCCCGCATGCCTTTGGCATTCCCGACAACCTTTGGCATATTCTATGCAGTTTTTCAACATAGAAGGCCAATAAACACCTTGTCTAAACAATAACCACTTCATTTTATGGCCTGCTTGGTGAGCACCACAAGTACCACTATGTACATTAGAAATAGCTATAAAAGCTTCAGAATCATTAAGACATTTTAGCAAAACGCCTTCAGTTGTCTTTTTGAATAATTCATTTCCAATGATAACATAGCTTAAAGATCTATATTTGATCTTTCTATCAACTTGACCAATAGGATTTTGTAAATATTCCACTATTGGCTTTCTCCAGTCACCATCTAACAAGTTATCAATGGTAAAAATGTTAGCATTTTCACAATCTGCTTCCTTGTTCGAGTCATTTTCATCACTATGTGGTGAATCTGCCCCCACAAGTTTTGTCATTGATAACTCAGTAGCTAATGGTTCATGAAATACCAATTTTTCTCGAATTTCAATTAACTTGGTTAAGTTTTCTGGAGATACTTTATAACCAAAAGCTATTTGAGCCAATTCATTAGCCTCTTGGTTTTGTAATCTAGGAACATGTTCAAATTCCACAGACTCGAATCGATTCAGTAAGGCATTTGGAATCAAAAAATACTTAGCCAAATGTTCTTTTATACATTTGTATTCTTTTGTTAACTGCTTAATGACAAGTTCTGAATCTCCTCTAACAACAATGTTTTTTGCCCCCAAGTCTATTAAAAGTGCTAGACCTGCTATTAAGGTTTCATATTCTGCCTCATTATTGGAACAAAAACCATTGATTTTGTATTTAAACTTAGTTGGAATTTGTATTGGAGAAATTATCAAAATCCCAATTCCAGTTCCATGTTTATGTTTGGAACCATCAAAATACAAAATCCAAGGCTGGGTATTCACATAACTTAGTGGCATTTCAATCACTGAATGATCAACAAGAAAATCTGCCACTATTTGACTTTTTCTATCTCTTAAAGGTTTATATGTTAGTGAATATTCAGTCAAAACCAAAGCCCATTTACCAATTCTACTATGTAAAATAGGTTTTGAAAGCATATGTTTAATAACATCAAAATGAGAATAGACATAAACTTCAATAGGCTTTATATAATGCTTAAGTTTAATACAAGAGAAATATAGACAAAGACATAGTTTTTCTATTGCACTATATCTAGTTTCAGCATCATTGAGCACTCTACTTAAATAATATATGGCTCTTTCAACATTATCTTCATCTTCGTGGGCAAGCATGCTACCAATTGTTGAATCAGATGCTAATATATACAACTTCATACTTTTGTTTCGAATTGGAGGCATTAGCGTTGGTGGATTTGACAAATAACTCTTGATTTCTTCAAACCCTTTTTGTTGATCTTTCCCCCAATGAAATTGATCACCCTTTTGTTTTCTAAAAAGTGGAGAGAATGGATGAGCTTTTCCACTTAGATTCGAAATGAATCTTCTTAAAAAGTTGATCTTTCCCAAGAGGGATTGAAGTTGCTTCTTAGTATTTGGAGGTTGAGTCTCCATAATTGCCTTTGTCTTGTTTTGATTTATTTCGATGCCTTTTTTATGTACCACAAAGCCAAGGAAATCTCCTGCATGTACACCAAAAGCACATTTTAGTGGATTCATTTTTAATCCACATTTCCTCATTCTTTCGAATGATTTTCTAAGATGATTCAAATGATCATCACTAGAAGAGGATTTCACAACAATATCATCAATGTAAACTTGCATAAAGGCACCAATGAAATCATGAAAAATTAAATTCATTACTCTTTGATATGTGGCTCCAGCATTTTTTAAACCAAATGGCATAACAACTCATTCATAAGTTCCTAATGCCCCAAGGCATCTAAATGCTGTTTTAGCCACATCCTCTTCAGCAATGAATATTTGATTATAGCCAGAATAGCCATCTAACATGCTCAAGTACTCGAACCCTGCTGCTGAATGAATTAACATTTCTGCTACTGGCATTGGATATTCATCTTTAGGTGTAGCATTATTTAAATCTCTAAAGTCTATGCATACCCTAAGACTACCATTTTTCTTAATAACAGGTACAATATTTGCTAACCATTCAACATACCTGGTGGTTCGAATGAATTTGCTTTTCAGCAACCTTTCGATCTCACTTTTGATCTTTGATAAGATCTCTGGATTGAATCTCCTTGGCAATTGTTTGATAGGCTTCTTTCCTGGCTTGAGTGGTAGTCTATGTTCCACCATTTCTCTACTCAATCCTGGCATTTCATTATAGTCCCAAGCAAAATAGTCTTTAAATTCTTTGAGTAGATTTATAATTTTAGTCTTTAATTCGAAATCAATATTGGCACTAATGTATGTTGGCCTTTTTATGGAGCCATCTCCAATATCAACTTCTTGAAAAGGGTCTTGTGCTTGCATCTTTGGATTCGAGTTCAATGGATCTTTCTCAAATCCTAAAGGTTCATCATCATAGATGCAATCTAACCTTTGCTCATTTGGCAATATATTGCCATCATTTTCTTGAATGGTTTCACTAACCATGTTTTGTTCTAAAGCAGCCTCTTGGGCCGTTTCGAGCTTACGTTCTGCAATATATGCCGTAATTTTGGCCCAAGCAGAGGGCTCAGTCATTGTTGGGCTCGTCATCATCATCCCACCCAGTTGGTGGAATTACTCCATCTTCAGGAGGGAAATCATCAATTTCTTCCCTCTCCCAAAAGAATCCATGTGTTGGATGGAGTATAACAGAATGATAGACATTGTTTGTGGCCCCTCGAAAGCCATCATCTCTATCACCACATGGCGCTATTGATGCCAGATTTTTGTCAAAGGTTTGTTTAGTGATATGGTCAACCTCTGACATGTAGAAGCTTTAATCAGCCTCTATGTTTTCCACTATGTGGTCATCCCTCCAAAGTATAAGTCTTTGGTGGAGAGTTGAGGGTACAACACCTACTCCATGAATCCATTCCCTTCCCAGCAGTAGGTTGAAACTAGCCCTCGAAGGCACAACTATAAACAGAGTTGGCCTTATGGTGCTGCCAACAGCAACATCCATTTGAATGGCACCCATAGATTGACCACTCTTTCCCTCATAATTAGAGAGAACTATGTTGTGAGAATTAGGGATGGCAGAATGACCCGAACCCGCGGGCCCCGCCCGCGCTCGAGTCAACGGGCAAAATCCGGTTTGACTGGGTTCGGGTTTACCCGAAATTTTCGGACGCGGGTTTGGGTAGTATGAAACCCACACCCGAAACCCGTACCCCACCCGTTTACATACTAAATTACAAAAATGTCCCTTAAGTATATATAACTAAGTGAGAAATTAGGGTTTGGTTTTTCATTCTTTCCCTCACGTTCTCACTCAGCTGCTTGTTTTAGACTTTTAGTATTCCTTTCTCCTCACATCAGTAACCTCACCGATCTCACTTCTCCTCTTCACTCACTCGCTCAACCTACTCGCCTACTTCTGTCCTTCACCGATCTTACTCGCCTCCGTCACCGTTTTCACTCGCCTCCACTCAGATCTCTCACCGTTTTCACACTACCAGGTATTTTCACTTTGTTACTAAATTTGATGTTTTATAATTTTGTTACTTGATTAGCTTTAAATCTGTTTGTTACCAAATTTGATATTTTCTAATTTTGTTACTTTAGCTTTTAATCTGTTTAGTTTGAATCCCCAATGTTAATAACAAAATTGTAATCTGTTTACTTGATCACCTACATTTTAGATTTGTTCATTAATAAATTAATGAATTGGCTATGAAAAGTAAAGAACCAACTGAATCGTATAACCTTAATAAATTTATACGTTTGATGAGTGGATAAAGGACTATCAATAGTTTGTGTCCTTGTTGAAATATCCAATTTGATATCTGAACTGTTTTCACTTATGTTACTGCTTGATCTATCAATTTCTTTAAAGTTCCCTTGCACGATTTTCATAACTTATTTTCACTACTGTTATGGTTATGATGTGAACATGCATGGTGATTGTTTCATTAACTTAATCTTATTTGAGGTGTACCCTTGTTTGATATGTTTGGTGAATTGCCTTGATTAGCTTTCATTTTATATCTTTTTAGTTTGTATCTAATTTGAGGTGTCGCCTTTATCAACTTGCAGGTGTTTGTTTATATTTTTAATTTTTTTGGTTTACATTGGTTTAAAAAATTTTGTTTGTAATAGGTCAAATGGATGTAGTGAACACAACCACGGAAGGAGCATCTAATCCAACACAAGAAAGTTCTTGTCAACCAACTCAGGAGGTATCTTCTAATCCCACACCTAATGTTGCCCAACAACAAGAAGAAAATAATGCAAGTTTAGAACCTGCGGCAAAGAAGCTAAGAAGTGAAGTGTGGCTAGAATTTACAAAGTTGAAAGTGAATGGGGTAGATAAGGCTCAATGTATCTGGTGTAAGAAAAAACTTAGCGGCGCTTCAAGGAATGGAACTAATCACTTGAAAAATCATCTCATTTGTTGTCAAGAAAAAAAGTACAAGACTAGAACCCATGACAAAGGACAATCATTCCTCTTGCCTACCATCTCAGAAGGAAAGCAAGAGTTGGGAGGAGTTGGAAATTATAATCTAGAAAATGTGAAGAAGTGGCTTGCTGAAGCTACTATTATGCATGATTATCCACTATCAATTGTGGATCACGTTGGTCTTAGAAGAGTCTTTGTTGGTCTCCAACCAATGTTTAAAGTTCCTACTCGTAACACAATCAAGAAGGAGATATTGAAAGTTTATGATTTTGAGAAAAAATGTGCCATGAAGATGTTAGATACCCATGAAGGAAGAGTGGCTATTACCACAGATATGTGGACTGCTAGCAACCAAAAAAAAGGGTATATGGCGGTTACAGCTCACTATATTGATAGCTCTTGGACTTTACAAAGTCGAATTTTGAGGTAATAAAATTTATATTTTATAACTTAATTTTTTTGTGTTCTTTGTGTTCTTAATGACATCTTGATTGAGTTTAAATATTATTGTGTTAGGTTCATTTATGTTCCAGCCCCTCACACTAGTGAAAGACTTGGTGAGGCACTTGTAAATTGTTTAATGGATTGGAACATTGATTCAAAGCTTTGTAGTGTTACCGTTGATAATTGTAGCACAAATGATGCCATGATTAGAAAAATTAAGGATAAGTTGCCATTGGATTGTTTGATAAAGGATGGGTCTTTGTTACATATGCGTTGTTGTGCACACATCCTAAATTTAATTGTTCAGGAAGGGCTACAAGTAATTAAGGATGGGGTTGAAAACATTCTGGATAGTGTAGGATTTTGGTGTGGTGCACAAAAAAGGCACGAAAATTTGAAGAAACCGCTAAACAATTGAGAATTGCTTTTACTAGAAAATAAGCTCTAGATGTTCCAACAAGATGGAATAGCACATACAAGATGCTTGATATTGCTATAGAGTACAAGGATGTATTTATTCGGTTAAAGCAACGTGAGTCCTTATACACTTGTTTGTCAACTACTTCACAATGACAATTTGCTAAGGATGTTTGTGAGTGCTTGAAATTGTTTAATGAAGTAACCGAGTTGATTTCTGGTACAAAATATCCAACTGCTAACTTGTTTTTTCCTAAGATTTGTAAGATTAAACTAGCAATAGAAGAATGGATGAAATCTTCCAATTCAATTATTCAGAAAATGGCCATTAAAATGATGGACAAATTTCAAGATTATTGGAGTGGTGTTCATGATATGATGGGAGTTGTTGCTGTTTTGGATCCTAGGAAGAAGATGGTTGTACTTAATTTTTGGTTTCCTAAGTTGTATGGCCAAGACTCAATTACACAAGTTAATAGAATCAAAGATTTGTGCTATAGTTTGCTCGAGGATTATGAGAAGATTAGACTTAGTGATGAACAGTCTACTGCTCCATCCATTGGCACAACAACTGTTGTTGATGACGAGGATGAATTTGATGCATATGTTGAGACAATCACTGAAAACTCAAGTTGTTCAGGTGTTAAGTATGAGTTGGATCATTATTTGATGGAGAAAGTTATAAAAAACACTACAGATTTTGACATTTTGAATTGGTGGAAGGTAAATGAAGTTGTGTATCCAACACTTCAAGCAATTGCAAGAGATGTGTTGCTATTCCTATCTCTACAGTAGCTTCTGAATCGGCCTTCAGTACTAGTGGTCGAATATTGAGTCCTCATCGTAGCCGACTTAACTGGACTACCGTAGAGGCTTTGATGTGTGCTAGGAGTTGGCTATGGGCTGCTGAGAATAATGGTAAAATTTAGACTATTAATTCAATATTGTAATATATGTAAAATAATTTTTGTACATTGTCAACTAATTATTCTTTATATATATGTATAGGAACTTCTAAAGATGCTGAAGAATTTGCTACTGTGTTGAATGATATGGAGTCTGACGATGAAGGTATTTTGTGCTTCAATTTTTAAGCTTTGCTGCTAATATGTTTTCCTAGCTTTAATGCATTGCTTTTGTTTTTTCCCTGTTGCTTCGTCTCAGTACTGGGGTTTTTAGTTTGCTTTGGTGTTGTCTCCTTATTTCATAAGGATTGTTTGTACTTATTGTACTCTACAATTCATTCATATATAAATATAAATTTGTAGATTTGGTGTTTTATTTAATTTTACTTTTCTTTGTTATACAGCGGAATTGATGGCGAGTAGTTCGGGTTACCATTTTGAAGATTAGAAGTTGTTGTTTCTATGAGAGAGGAGTTTGCTGATGGAATGCTTGTGTTCGAATTTCTTTCAAAAACTTTGAAGACTTCAATTTTAGTTGTAATTTAATTTCTATTTTGGATCATTTTGTTACCATGCTTGTGTTTGAATTTCTATGCCAAAGACTATGTTAAAGTCTATGTCGAAGACTATGTAACAATGTTTTAGAGTTTAATTTTAATGTTGAAGTCGAAGACCGTAATTTTTCTGGTTTGTTGAGCTTTTTGAAAAAATTTCCTTTTTTGACTGCGGGTTTCGGGTTCGGGTGGAAAAACCCGAACCCATAGGGTGTGGGCGCGGGTGATATTTTGACACCCGAATACCCCTTTGGGTTCGGGTTCGGGTGCACCCGATTTTTCGGGTGTGGGTTTGGGTAGTATCAAACCCGCACCCGACCCTACCCGTTGTCATCCCTAGTGAGAATGCATGTCAGTATCATACATTCTCAACCTTTTTAGCATGAAATGGGGCATTAGATTTACAGCAGCTCCCCCATCTACTAAGACCTTGTTCACACCAACACCACCAACTTTAGCCTTGATGTATAAAGGCTTTAGGTGGTTTTTCATTCCTTCATGAGGCCTTTCAAATATGGCCTTCTGTTGTTCGATACACCCATTGTTCATTACATAGAAGCACACAGGTGTGTAGTCATCTAGATCAGGTTCCACAAATTCCTCTTCAGGATCACAGGTGGCAGTATAGATACCACATTGACCAACACATCAAAATCTGGTTTAGATCCAGATTCGAGTAGGTCCTCATCTTCATAATCACCTTCCATATTGTCTTCAGGAAGTGATATTCTTTCTTTCACAGGCCTCTTTGAGGAAGAGCCTTGATCAGTGACTAAGGCTTTTTCAGCCTTATTTGGAACAACTTGTTTCTTGTTCCCAGCATCAATTTGGTTGCCCCCAGCATGGACAACTTTGTTATTGCCCCCAGCATGGGCAATTGCATTGGAGTTGCCCCCAGTAAGGGCATTCTCTCTCTCCAATTTCTTTTGGCGCTGATACCTGCGCCATTAAGTTCGAGTCATTGGGTTTTTACCCTTATAATTGCTATTATAAGAGTATTTTCTAACTTCAGCAGTGTTGCTCGAAGCAGAGTGACTCGAGCTACGAATGTCCATTTTTCTTTTCTGATAAGCTTGATGTTGACCAGAGGACCATTGGTTAATTGGGACCCTGTTGGAAGGCACAAAAGTTTGCCTCCTTCCCAACCTGTCATGAATGGTAAGACCTTTGTTTACAGCCTTGCTTTGATATGGCTTTGCATTAGACCATTTCTTTTTGTTATCCACATAGGGCATAACATTTCTAAGGCCTGCAATAGCCTCTTTATCACACACAGCACTGCAACGAGGGCATAACATCACCTCCTTGTTGCTCAGCTTGCATCTGTTGAGAAAATCAATAAGTTCCTCTTCAGCCTGAGGATACACATTCTTGATTCTCTCTTCATAGTCCTTCTCAATTACAGCTCGAACGGGAGAAGCTTCCATTGCATCCACCATCAAGCACTCGAATGGCTCAACATAGGATGTCTCAGCCACTTGAAGAGGGTCAGTATCCACTTTCACTGGTGGTTTTGATTTCTCATCAAATTTCAGCCTTCCCTCATTCAATGCTTTTTGCACTAAGTCCCTGAAAATAACACAATGAGAAGTTTTATGACCCAAAAAGTTATGAAATTTACAATAACCTCTTTTCTTTCTTTGTTATAAGGCAGGAGCTTTTAATCCCTTTTGAACAATTATTTGGCCATCAGCAACCAATAGATCAAAAATTTCATCACATTTGGTAACATCAAACGTGTAGGTTTTTGCAATAAACTTATCATTTCTGGGTTCAGCAGGATTCTTCCCATTTAAGGGTTTTAATAACTTACAAGTATAGGGAGGTCCTGGCTTAAGTTCAGCCACATCTATTTCATTATCCTCGAACTCCCCATAATCTAAGTCATATTCATTATCACTTTCATAATTCCCAACATAAGCTATTTTTTCTTTCTTGTGAAACTTATTGTTCCTAGCTTTTTCACTCTTAAGCCTCTCAACTTGTCTAACCCTATCAGCAAGTTGATCCATGTCCCTAAGATGTTGGGTATCTAACTTCTTACGAATCGAGTAATCCAGGTCACCAGCAGCCATTTCTACTAACTCATGTTCAGGAACTTGAGTGAAACACCTGGCTTTGAGAAGCCTGAATCTGTTTAGATAATCATCAACAGATTCTGGTGTTTTATGCCTAACACTTGTTAGTTCTTTGAGGCTTATCTTAGTTTGACCCATGTAGAATTGTTCATGAAACAACCTTTCCAATTGGGTCCATGTAAATACAGAATGTGGGGGCAAAGTTGTAAACCAAGTGAATGCATTCTTGGTTAGAGAATTGGGAATATATTTTATTCTCAAATTCTCATTATTTGCTATGTCCCTAGCCTTAGTCAAATACCTAGCAATGTGTTCAACTGTAGATTCTGTTGTATCACCAGCAAACTTAGTAAATTTTGGGGTTTTCCAACCCCTTGGGATTTCTGTTTGCAAGACATATTCAAATAAAGGTGATACAAAATTAGGCCTATGTAAGCCAACATTTAGACCATTCTGGGCAAGGATAGTTTCAACTAAATTGGCTAAGTTATTTTGCCCAAAATCATTGTGTTGAACATTCCTCAAAACCTCATCAGCATTCTGGTTTCGATTAACAAGCACCACTTCAGGTTCAACATTTCTTTGTACAGTTTGTTCAACAACCTGTGGTTCTTGTTGTTGCCTTAGAATTCTCTCGATTCGATTGTCAGCAACTGGTTCAAGCCTCGGTATAGGGGCCTGTAAAGGTTGAAGTGGCTGTTGATTGGGCATTTGTGGTCCACCAAAGAAATCAGCAATTCTACCCATTTGGGTAGCCAAGGCTTGATAACTTTGATTGGTGTCTCGAATCAATGGATTGATTACTGTGCCCATTTGTTCAGTGAGTAAATTCACCATGTCATAATTACTTTCATCCATTTGTTGTCTCATGGACAAAAGTGAATCTGTAGTAAGGGTTGGTTGGTTCACTCGAATTCTAGCATTATTAGAGGTTTGTCCTTGTTGAAAATGAGACCTCACTACTGTCCTATCAGAATATGTTGCAGGATGTGAATACACATTGTGCATCATGGATGTGGGCATTCCATAAGGATAGGATCTTTGTGAATGTAACAAACCCCCTGATTGACTTCGAAAGTCAAAGGAAGATCCTGAAAAGGGAGGAGTAACCCCAACAGTAGTTTGTAAAGGCATGGTTGTTGTATTTTCAGCCATAATGGTTGCAGCATTGGATGTTGATGAGGGCATGGAAAAAGACACAGGAATGGTTTGGGTTGCCCCCACAGATGTTGCATCTGCGGCTGATGTTGTTAAAGGACTCGATCCAACAACATGCCCAAACAATGGGTTATTATTCTCCAGGATCTTGGTTGCTTTGGTTAATGACATTATTGTTGTCTTTGTCGTTATTGTTATTGTTATTACTGGTACTAGCATTAGTGCCTCTGCGTATCACCATCTCTGGTTTTATTCTACCACTTCTCAAATGCATGCACTAAACAACACCGATTTTTGAAAACAACACAAAGGTATAATTCCCAAAACAACAAAGACGATAATTTTCAGAAATTGTAAAGAAACTTTGAAAATAAAACGCACAAAAACCAATCCCACTGGCGTGCCAATTTGTTTACGCTGATTTTTGGTAAACAAGCGCTAGTTTGCAATGCTTGAGAGACCAACTAGAGAACCTCGGAACATGTTTTGTGCATTCATTATTCAAGTTTGAAAATAGCAATGTTCATTAATGCAAATGAACAAGTTTGTTTGCAATAGTAAATAAAATGACCAAAGAAATAACTTGATTGACAAGAAAAGTAAAAATACTCAAAATGAGTACGTATAAACAAGAAAAAGTAAAGATTCCAATGAAATAACATGCAGAAAATGTAGATGAGAACAAGTAAATTGCATGAAATGATAAATTGCATTTAAATTAAAAGAAATCGATCACAAGATCATACATGGTTGCCTTGTATACTCGTTTCTCTCGAACGCTGGGTACTTTGAGTGTTTAAGGAATTTTCAGTATGAGAATTTGTGATCCTAATTACATCAAATGAACTTATATTTATAACTAAATCCTACAACGTTCTAGTAACGCCTATAGAATGTCCATTTGACATGTGTATAGCCACTTCATCCTTATTATGAACGTCAAAAGCCATCAGTCTTGAATGAAGCGTTGCAATGGTTTGAAATTTGAATTTGAATCTTTAGAAATGTTGAAAAACTTTTAAGTTATAACAGCTTTCGAGTTCGAGTGTTCCTTGGCAGTTACTCGAAATGTGGATGACTCGAACCAAGTCTTGATTTACTCCTTGGACTTGTGAATACTCTCCATCTTCTGAGATTCATGAGTTTTCCTTTGATATTAATGTTCTTAAAGACGTTACCCTTTACCTTTATATCAAAATAAATGATCTGGAAACATTAATTTCCATGTTTGAAGGTCTACTGATTATCTTTAAAGAACATTTAGTGCATATTTTGACTTAACCAAAATATGAGCTAACAACATGAAACTTTATAAATATAATTGATTTAATTTATATATTCTCTGCAACAATTGTTTAAAATTGTTTTCAATACTGGTTGAGCTATCCTTCAGGGATGCTTTAATATATATCAAATTTTTAGTTCTTCATGAACTATATAACAAATATTTTCCTTAAATCTTTATAAATCATTTGTTACGCAATCCTCAAGGATGCTTGAAATTTTTGTGACTATTCACCAAAAAACATGTCTCAAATGTTCTAGAATTCTTCTATTTATCAATGAGTTTTTATGAAATTTGAATTCTTATGGTAATATATTATTAGAAGGAGAACAAAGTTTACTTTGAGAATATACTAGTGCAATTGAAGCACAAATTATTGTAAACCAGAAGTTTACAAATCATATTAAGTTTGGCAAGACCGATTGGGTTATCCCGGATCTATTATGATGCGAAAAATATATATTGAATATGTATTGAAGAGCCTGAAGATTCTTCAATCAAATAATTTATGTTATTAGTTCCCAAAGAAAGTTGAAAAATTGAGTCTCTCACAATTTGAGAATATATATAAGGTTTTATTTGTAAATACACTAAATGGTTAGACAACTCACAGCTAGAAGTGTGTGAAGTGGTGTTTATGAGATAATTTGAGAAAGAACTCATTTTCTAAATTTTCGAAAAGTATTTGATAAGTATCATATGCTAATATTAAAAGAAAAATATGGACCTGAAGATCCATTTTTTAGACGTCTAAAGTTAAATGTGTGATTGATACTTATGAAATGGTAACTTCAAAATTATACTTTGGGAACATTCGATCATTTATATAGAGTCTTTGCATCGCATCAAGCCAATAAATTATTATATGAAAGTCCTCCCCTTAATTTGCAATTGAGTTATAACCTAATATTTTTATATAATCAAGCATTTTGGGATGTGTTGGTATGTTCCAATTGCTCCAATATAATGCACTAAGATGAAATTTTAAAGAATATTGGGAAAATAAATTTAACATGAATCTCCATCTATTATAAGTCCAGAAGACTTATTATCAAGTGATAAATTAATTTTCTCAATATTAGGGGGAGAGAATAAGCAGCTGAAAAATATGAACCAGAAGTTCAAATAAATCACTTGAAATGAATATTATCATCTCATCTTGATCCTGTAATTTGAACTATATGTTCAAAAGGTAAATCATTTGCAAAGATTATGAAATAAACTTTCAGCTGCTAACGCTCCGATCAAAATAGATGTCCCTGTTGGACTGTCTTATATTGCAAATGAGTCTTAACCACCCTGAAGCGTGGTAAGCAAGTAGGTTCCAAAGATAAAATCCTCAATTAAGAAAAGGAGCTAAAAAGAAAGATGACCCATGTGAGGATATGAAAAGAGTATTTGACATAATTGATTTTTAAGTTCCAGAAGAACTTATCAGGTACCTGAAATTTATGAAAATAAAGAGATCTACTCGACAAATTATGTCATAAATATAACATATTGGAACCGCAAGAAAGTCAATGTTGACGATGTTTTTAAATATAATATAGCGCTATTTTTGATAAATGACAGTGACGATCATGAACGAAAGTCTACTAAAGAAAGTAGATAAAGTGAGAATTGGCCAAAATTGAGAAATTAGATTGAAGTATAATGAAACTCACTTTTCAAACAAAATGTTTATGGACCTGTAGTCCATACACCTAAAAGGTGGGAAATTATAATTGTGTACAAATGAGAATGATGAAATTGTGAAATAAAAGGCACAATTTGTTGCTCAAGGATACACGTATTATTTTGGTACGTAAGATGTCTTGTAGCACAATGAGAGCTCAATTTTCACATGATGAATGTTATTACAACTTGGTTATGGCTCATTTGATAGACATGATGATTATATGAAGGTCCCTGAAGGATCTCTTATTAAAAATTCTAAATGACTAAAGATATAGAGAAATATCTTAACATAAATATTTTGATAAAAAATTTATCTCGATTTGTAGATCGGTCAATTAGTTAATTGAATCTTAACAAATTATATCTATTGAGTACATGATGTTAGAGTCAAGAAAATATCAAATATCTCGGTCTTGAAGATTTTAAATTTGCATGCATTTACTTAAATCTCATTTTGATTGACGTGATAATATTATTTTATTTTTGTTAGTGAGTTAGGATTTATCACCAACCAAAATGCATTAGAAATAATGTGAAATATATGATTTCACGATAGAGTTAAAGCAATTATTTTATGAATATTTGTTCGTCAAATTAACCATGCATGCAGATATGAGCTATTTTTCTGATTCAGAATAGTCAACTCTCAAGTACGTGATTATCTACATATGTCAATATTGAGGCATCAACATGATCTGAATCTCATTCAATAGTTCTCACTTCTACATATCAAGTTCAAATACCATCAATTCAAAGAAGAGGTCTTGAAGACAGTGATGACCGTAAATCTCTATTAAAAGGAGGATTTTTGTTCTTAACAGATGCTTCAAACAGGGGGAGAAAAACTGCACTCTTTTTTCCTTTGCTATGGTTTTTCCCACCGGGTTTTCCTGAAAAAGTTTTTAACGAGGCAATTACCACTAAAAGGATATTGTACTCTTTTTCCTTGATTAGGATTTTTTTCCCACCGGGTTTTTCCTAGTAAGGTTTTAATGAGGCCATATCCTTGATGGACATCCAAGGGGGAGTGTTATGAATAATAATGTTAGTGGATATCCTTTATCTTTGCTTTCCCATTCCCACTACAATTCCCACTAGTGAGTGGATATTTAGTACTCTTGATCTTTCACTTCCTTACTTGTATCATATATAAAGAGCTCTTGTTATGGTGTAAATATATCTAAGTGAATAGTTGAATCCCAAGTTCTCTCCCCTATATCTCTGTTCTCTAAAAATCTCATTTAAACTAAGACTTCATGTCGTTCAATAATCATTCTTCAATTATTGTTATTACTCTCTTTTTTAACGGTCACAATTGACCACTGTATCACATATGCCAATTCATATTTTTGACGAATAAAATCTTGAATTATGTATTATAAAAAATATGAAAAATATATATTTGAAAAATATTCATCGAGACAAATTGAATAACATCTTATATATGATAATATTTTCTACTACTTCTTGGTACATCAGAAAGATAAATTGCTCTCGCCAGGAAATTAATCTCTGGACCTCCCCTACCCAACTTAGACGTCCCTCATATTTTCTACTACTTCCAATCTTTATTATAAGAAAAAATTGTTTTAGTTTATAGAATGTTTTATGTATCTAGACTATATTATGAACTAAATACCTCAAACATATTCTATGAATCTAAAAAGTAAATCTTTTTTTATAATAAAGATTGAAGGGAGTATTATATATTAATAGAAATATACCGTTAAAGTTAGTTAAATGATTAAAACATACTCCCTCCGTCCTCTAATATAAGAGAATTTTTTTTCCTAAAATATAAGAAAAATATACAAACTTTTACTTTTTTAAGAAAAGTTTAGTTTCTTTTATATTTTCCATGACAAATAATCAATAAAAATTATTTTTACATTTTTTTTTTTAAATTTTTTTTAAACAAAATATAAAAAAATATACTTTCAATTATTATATATTATTTTTAATAAATATGATTTTTATTTTTTCTCTTATAATATGTGACCGAGGAGAATATGTATCTTAAACGATATTTATCGGAGGGAGTATTTCCTAAGAACAAAAACAAAAATGTAATGTCAACCAGAACCTGAAAGTCATAAAAACAGAACCAAAAGATCCACCGAACCTTGTTTTTTCTATTCCTTCATTTCTCATCCAGAATTCTATTCAACCTTGCCCAAAAACACCAACAAACTAATTCATCTCTCTCCTCGTTTAATCCGAATCTCTCTTTTCTCATCATAATATATAACATCTCTCTCTCTCTCTCTCTCTCTCTCTCTCTCTCTCTCTCTCTCTCTCTCTCTCATAACTCATTGTTAATTTTCTGAGAATTTGATCTTATTAAACAACCTTTCAATTTCTTCTGAAAATGGATTCTGCATTGGATCAAGCTACTACTACATGTTCTCACTGGTAATTCACCTCAAATTCAATAGAAATTTTTATATTTTTTTAATATTTGTTTTCTCATGATTATTTAATAATCTATGTTTTGTTTTATTGGAAATTGTTATTATTTGTTTTGTAAGTTGAATTATGTGAATTGTAATCTTATGAACCTGATTGTGATTATTATGATTTGATGGTTTCAGTGATCGAGCTATTCCTGTTGCAAATGTTGATTTGCATAATGCTCATTGTGCAAGGAATCTTCAAAAATGCAAAGTTTGTGGTGATATGGTTCCTAAAAAAAATTCTGAGGATCATTATTTAACCACTCATGCGCCGGTATGTTAAGTTTGTGTTGATTTGATTTTACAGAAATTAGTGACAGGTGTATGAAATTCATGTTATGTTACTATGAAATGAAGAAAATATATGGAACAAAAATGTCAAATAATGAGGATGTAGGTTTAATTCCGCACCACTAAGTAATAATAAGGCGTACTGCATGTTTGGATTCACTTTTGGGAAAGTCAAAAGTGATTCTGAAGATTTAAAATTTGAATTTTGTATGTGTTAAGAACTCTCACATCGGTTGCGAGACGGTCTGATTATATGTTTATAAGTGAGGGCAATCCTCACCTTACAAGTCAGGTTTGTAAGGTTGAGTTAGGCCCAACTCTCAATTTTAAGATGGTATCTGAGTCTCACAACTGATTCGCTGGGCCACTTCGCATGGTTGCCTACTATCAGGTTTCTAATTGGGCCATCTGCCATTTATATCCGCGCCCCAAGCCCAATAGTTCTGAGCGCGAGGGGGTCTTTTAAGAAGTCCCACGTCGGTTGTGAGACAGCCTGAATATATGTTCAGACGTCTTTTAAAGATTCATTAGACATTTAGAATTGATTGTAACTTGTTAAGATTTCTAGTTTTTGCCTCCAAACGTGATTCTTACACTTTGATTTATTGTTCAACTCAACTCATTTTCAGGTGAACTTATCTTACACATAAATCATTTTACAATTTACCTTCAACTTTTATTTAACTAAAATCGCTGGAATTCTTTTTTTATCTCGACTTTGGTCCTTGCCATTAGGTTGCTACTGTTAACTATTAAGGTGGTACCACATCATAACATTAAGTGACCAAAAAATATAGTTTGTATTGGATAAGCCGCAACCGAGAAAAGTGGAGGCTGAGAATTAGATATTGTGAGTGAGAGATGGAAAATAAGGATACTGGTGAAGGGAGACATTCATTCTGGCAAATGCAGAAGAGGGGATATATAATGATCAGTTCAAATATTGTAGATGACTTGAAAAATGTACACAACAATGGTAAGGACCATACAACAGATTACACTTCTGGTTTGTCACTTGAAGAGGCTCGGTAGCAATGATCTAGTCGTAGTGCTTTCACTATGCCGAGGACGATGAGTTTGTTGGGAAAGTGACGGGGGAGAGAGAAAGATAACGAGATATGGAGTAAAATAAAAACTAATAAACTTTAGAGGTACTAACATAAAAACCATTTAGATTGACATAATTTGACTCGTCAGGTTATTATCCACCGCCACATCCCATCCTGGGATAGAAGCCCCGACGGAACCTCAGCCTCCTTACATACTGTAACCGTCATAAAATATGTGGGTATGACTCATAGTTTACTGATAAGTGGCAGCTGTATCATTTAAACACAAGTTGTACTTTGACTGTTTGACACACTAAACTTGAATAACAGAAAGTTGCTTTAGCCGCACTGCAATCGAAGACGTAGATAGAATTAGCCGAACCCTGTGATCAATTATCATGTGCTCTCTTTTTGCTTTTTTTGCATCTTTTTACATTTAAATCAGAGTTGTTATTCTAACAATCAGATTTAAAATCTACTTGTTTGCTCGTCTTCTTAACAAGAATGTGGATGTGTGTAGGTTTCTTGTTCATTGTGCAGTGAGACAATGGAGCGTGATATCATAGATATCCATAAAGGTGAAAATTGCCCTAAAAGGATTGTCACTTGTGAATTCTGTGAATTCCCATTGCCAGCTGTTGATCTAGCTGAGCATCAGGTGGTGCTTATGAAGAGCTTTTGTATTAGAAGATATTATTGACATATTTGCTTTTTCACTAATTTCGGTTTGTAATTCATGCCTTGCAGGAAGTATGCGGGAATCGAACAGAACTGTGTCACCTTTGTAATAAATATGTTAGACTTCGTGAAAGATACAATCATGAAGCTAGGTGCAATGGCGTTCAAGATAGCGCTGTTGGATCTTCAAGGTAAGATATATTATCATGATCATTCACATTAACAAACTCTCTAATACATTGTTTATTTTTCTCACCGTTAGACTATTGGTAAATGTTCATAGACCGAATTGTGCAATTAGTTTGTCATTATAGTATGCGTATCTATTTCTCATTAGCAATTACACATTCCTCTCAACAAAATATTTCTATTTTGATTGTTATCAACCATCCCAAGTTTAAGGAATGGTTGAGTATCCTAAATCCCAACTGTATTGTTTGATATTTCCAGCGTAACATTTTGCCGCTGTTATTTTGTTTTTTTACTATGTTGCCTCTGCTGTTGAATAGCGTCTATAACACTATTCGTAACATATTTGAACATAGTGGCTATAGTGCTGCTATAGCACTGTTGTATAGCAAAATGTGACCAAACCACTATTTTCTGAATCTGCAATTGACAACACTACATGTTGGATACTATCTCATATCAGTGATATAATCCAATCACGAGCTTTCATCTAACAAGTCAGGTTTAAAGGAGCATTGGTCCTTGACATAGTACCAAAACCTCTATGACCGAGTGGTTATGATTTCTTTACTTGCTAGTTGCTACCTCAATCTTCATAATTAAGTTGAACTTCAGCATATGTTAGGATGTATTTGCGCATGTCCACACTTGAACTCGAAAGGGCTCTTGCAAGATGTTGTTTATTAAACAAATAAAGCCAATATTGAATCTATTATCCTTACCAACCAAATTAAGGAATAGATTCAATATTGCGCATGTCCACTACTGAGGATGAGATTCTCAACTGAGCCTTACCTAGCAAATTACTCACCAAATGGTTGCCTACCTATTTCTTAATTTCCTCTTCTATATATCCCTCTCTCACTTCTCCTTGCAGGATTCAAGTATCTTGCCTTCCAACCTCTTTTTTTTGGTTTTCACCACCAATATCCGGTCCACTGAGCCGACTAATCCGGTTCAGGGCGAGTTTTGGCATCAAGTGGATCCAGTCTCCTCCCAAGTGCAGTTGTGGGGGGTCAAACATTGGTTCTCTCTACCAAGTCCAGCGCCAATCACCAGTAGACCAACTAATGTTTTGTTCCTTCCAACCTCTTTGTGCTTCTCATATTCTCCTCCTTCGCTACTTGTTTCCTTTGCTTCCCAATGTTTCATCCTTTCATGCACCAACAGGCCTAGTTTCTTAGGCCCACCAACATCTTGTCTTACTCCGTCAGTCTACTTCGTCCCTCTCCTCTTATATACTTGTGTAATAATCCTATCATATTGTTCTAGAAAAGTATTTGATGACTAGGTTATTGCCATTTATTTCTATAGAAGCACTTAGGTGTAATCTATAAGTTTTCATTTTGCATGTGAATATTATTTAAACCTATTTCTCTTTTCAATTTCTTTGATATGAATTGGTGACACAAATCACTCATATACAAATTGCACTGATTCAAAACCATTCACCGCATGATACAGATTGATGGCTTCCTTACAAGCATCAAACTATGCAATTTGAACATGAATCATATAATTCTATTTTAATTTTGCTCCATTCTTCCAAATTAGAGTTAAGTCAGAACAAAGTAGGTGAATCTATCATCTATCCATTTGTGTGTGCTTTAATCTCAAAGAACTTGTGCGCAAGAATATAAAACTGTTCGGTGTTTCCATTTAACAGCGCAAGTTTTTGGGAGAGTTGGCTCATCATGACAATTACAAAGTTACACTATCTGCATGAATCCTTTGGCTTCATTTTGAAGCCGGTCTTGTTTGTAAATCTGAGCTGCATAATAATTGCACAAAATAATTTGCAGATATGAACATTCTGTTGCTACTGTAGTATTTTATTTTCCTTATTTCACATGAGTGCTGAGATGTACGTGCATTTATGAAGCACGGACACTCCTCAGATTATCTGTGTCCAGTGTCGGACACCAAGGCGTGTCCGACACGAGACTTATGATTACATTGAATAATATTATTTTCTCAAATTTTTATCCATATCGACATGTCAGTGTCTGTATTGTGTCCGGTGTCCGTGTTTCATAGTTTAGTAGTGAAATGATGCTTCACTATCCTAGCACCTAACGTGTTTGTGAAGACATGTTAGCAGTATTTTGAATTTAATTTCTTTGTTTACATCAAATGAAATGAATCAAGAAATGCTAGATTGTGTTTTGAGTTTAAAGGACATCATTGCCAATCAATGTAAACCAGTTTTACATTGACATCTAATGAGTATCCTTTGCTTTGACACATTGTCCCTTTTAACTCGTATGTTTTTTTAGTTTTCTTTCTAACGTTGGAATTTTTTAGCATATCGTGTATGAAACAATTTATTTTTATTGTATTTCACGTTATCATACAAGATTTTTGGCTTCAGTTACATTGTAATTAAGATATTTACTTATGCTTTGTTTGAAGGAATGTGAGGGAAGCTGAAAGAGATGAAAATGCTCGAAGAAGGCGGCCGCAGAATGAGTTCTCAACTAAACGTCTTCTTTTCTCGATAGCCATCACCGGTATTGCTGTTATACTTGGATCTATTTTCCTGCAAAGGAAAGTAGATCCTAGTGAGATGCATTAGCAACAGAGAAGAAACATATTAGGATCTCCAAATCTATTTTAATCTGTACCATCCATTTCATCCATTTGCCTGTTTCACAAGTCTTATGAGATGCAACTTTTACTAGTGTATTTTGTAACACGTCAGCATTGTCATTATTTATATATAAATAAATAACAGATAATCATATATACATTATATTGAAAATGGCTAATATATTTCTACATTTGATGGAAAAAATTATAGAAAATATTAATGTTTTTTTTATATAGAGATTTTCTTAAAATATATTTTTGCATATTACTTTATTTTTCATCCCTAGGGATTCGTTGCACTAATAATTAGATATATATTTGAAAAATAATACTAAATATATTTAGTAATTTAAAATAGAACTTATATTTAGAAATAATTTGTTTTTGAAGGTGGACTTAGAGTCTATTTGGATTTGTTTCAAAAAAAGTTTATCTTCTGACACAAGTCTTGTGAGTTTGTTTGGTAAAATCTACATCAGCTTACGACATTTTTTATAAGCTTTATACAAAAACTATTAAATTTAATTTTATCATATACTATAAAAATAGTTTATGTAAGTTTATATATGAGTGCTTATTATGATAAGCGTTATGTTCATGCTATGAGTTGTAAATAAGTCATTAATTTGTTGAAACAGGGCCTAAATATCTTGAGACAGAGATTGTGACTCATTCTCAAAATTTACTAGTTAATGACATATGCCATATGATTGTGACTCATTCTCAAAATTTATTGTTCAAATAACATGGTCTCATATTATAAAAAAAAAAAAATTAAAAAAAGTAACATGATCTCATACCAAACTAATACAATCATCTAGCTTTCCTTTGCAACATGGCTTATGTAATAGTAATACTAATATCCCAAATCAAGGTAAGCACCAAAGGTATAACAACTTATCAACTACTCAAGATTAGCATATGCAGTCATGGACTTCACATGTGTTTCTTGTTTTCCATTTTCCATATGTGAACCAAAAGAGCAAAGAGAAATATAAACATATGGGAAATGATGTTTGCCCCCAATGACTTGCTCACGAATAGGGTTGGGCACCAGTTCGGATTCGGTCCCAAACCCTAGAACCGGTCGGACCGACGGGCCGAACATATAGGCCCAATTTCGAACCGAAATTCTACGGTTTTTATCGATTCGGTTTAAATTCAGTTCGGTCGGGTTCGGCTCGGTTAGACCGGTTTGGAACAATTCAATTTTAATATTCAGTCTAATTCAATTTTGGGTTATTTCTTATCCCTTTTTTGACTTTTTTCTTTATTAACATGTTTTTATTAAACTTTTTGGCCTATTAGACCAAATACATTTTGAGTTTTAATTACTAATTTTTAAAGTATATTGTTATACTTATTTTTATATTAGAATATCATTAAACACCCTTAAATAAGATACAATAAATATTATTGCATCATAAAAAACAACTTAACACTTAATATTACAGCACCAAAACTAAACTAATACATAGTATAAACAAACTTAACACTTAATACTAAAAAAAATATAATACAACACCAAAAAAAATTATTACTACAGCATAATAATAACTCAAACAGAGGAAGATCTTGATGATTCTTCTAGCTTCAATCTCAAACATTCTTTAGCTACTGCTCACCTTGAGGGAAAGATGATGTTTGGGTTTAGAAACTTGCAATAATTCTTTAGCAATAATAATAATAATATATGAATAATAAGAATTAATTTCGGATCAGGCCGGACACTGACGGGCCCAATCCTGTCATCCGGACCCGTCCAATATAACCCTAACATAACCGAATGACCAACCAAATGGGCCTGAAATCCGAACAAAACCGGCCCAAATATATAATTTCGGATTGGGCCGGGCGGTTTGGGTCGGTTTGCACAATTATGCCCAGCCCTACTCACAAATGCATCACAAAGACACAACTATAATTAGGTGGCATAATTCTAATGTTATTTTTTCTGGTTTTTTACTGTTAGGTTTCAAGTGCGAGTAGTTAACTCTCAATTTCACATCAACTATGATGGAATAATGTATATTAAATATATACCATAAAAGTAAATTAGTAACTATTGAAATTAATCTTTTTATTGTTCAAAGTAAATTATTCACTTTTGAATATGTATTTTAGTACAAATTATACATAAAAGAGGTACCATTTGAAAAACATTTTTCCATAAATTTCGTCTTAAAGTATACTTCTAAACTGGAGTAGTATTTTTCAAAATAAAATAAAATTTGAGAACATGGAGCTGCCGGAGTGGTTTAACAAAAAAAATTCTTGATTTTATTTCTTGAAATTATCAAAATAAATAAGTCCATTCCTCTAGTTTTTTCTTGTCCAAGTATAAATGTTCATTCACTTTTGCTTTAAGGTAAAAAGAACGTCATTCTACCTTCCAACTAAAAGGTATGATTGTTTTGTTCCATCCTCTAATATATTAAAATATATTAGCTAAAATTAAAATCTATTAATAATATATTTAGAGCTTTTAACAAAGATTCTCAAGAGAACTTGTTGACGTGACATTCAAAAATGAACTTGAGACAAACTTCGGTTTGATTCCTACCAAGAAAAAATATAATAGAGCCGCGCAAGTTAATTAATTATAAAGTTATACATGACTACATTGGTGATTGAGTAAAGAATAATTAAATAAAAAAATTAATTAATTATTTGTCTTACTCAAAATTTGGTCAAGAAAATAAATTCTTGAATGCCTCAAGCTACTTTAGTTATGTTTTTTTGATCAAATTTTGAGTAAAAGAAATAAAGCAACTTAATTAATTATAAAGGTACATGACTTCTGTGCGATTGAGTAAAGAAATGACCATGAAAACCAAATTAATTAAATAGAAAAGTGATTGCTCAACAACTCCTATAAACTCAACAACTTATAAATCAAATTGTAGCAAAAAAAAACATTGTAGAATTATAATAGCAACTAGTTAAGATCCTTCAATATGTCCTCACAAGCAGTGCAGTTGCATATCAAGAAAAATCATGTAAGACAGTTTTTCTTTCATTATTATATGTTTAGAGATTTTGGGGTTAATAAGTATCATGAACTTATATCAAATTGATTTTCATGAGACTTGAATATTGGAATTTCAGGTGATTATGGACAATGGTATACTACAAGTGTATTTATCAAATCCAGATGGATTTGTGACTAGATTGCAATATAATGGCATTGATAATCTGCTTGAAGCTCTTAATGAAAAGAATAATAGAGGGTACATGAGATTAATTTCTCATTTTGCACTTGTCATTCAATTATGAAGTATTTTCATAGTATTTTGATTCCACACAATAAATACATGAATCTTTTATCGAACTTAGGTGTCTGATCTCAAATCTAATGTTGATATTATTTAAAGATGATTTAATGACCATACAATGTGAATGAATTGATTTTACTCGAAGGAAATCAATTAATATGTGTAAAAATGTGTTTTCTAAAAGTAGAGAATCTACTTCATCTGTCTCAAAGTATAAGAGAAATTTGGTCAAAAAACGCGATGTATTTGTTTAAAATTTTGGACTAGATATACATCAATTTTCTATGATCAAATTTCTCTTATATTATATATATATATGTGTGTGTGTGTGTGTGTTCCATCGTAATTATAACATATTGTTGAGCTCAATTGATTAATAGGTATTGGGATGTTGTTTGGAGTGAAGCAGGAAGCACAGGAACAACCGGGACATTCGAGCGGTATGTGGTAATTGAATGAAAAACATAAATTATATTAATGACGAAAAAAATCAATTTTATTAAGTAATTTAGATATAGTTTACATTTTTTTTTCTTCTTTAATTCAATTTTTTCCTAAAACATGTGCACTATGACTTTAATTGATGTCTTGTTTAGTGTTGTTATTATTGTAAGGTTATTTGCAATTAATTAGTTACAAATGCAGGGTTGTGGGAACAAGTTTTAAGGTTATAACAGAAACAGATGAACAAGTTGAAATCTCATTTACAAGAATTTGGGATCCATCTTTAAAGGGAAAGCAATCACCTCTAAATATAGACAAAAGGTACTATTAAAATTAAAATTTGTTATTTCCGTGAATTTAACGTAGTTAATAGAAACATCATATTTAATATGCAAGAGCCGAACTTAAATTTGAATATAGGACACTACACTTATTCACCAAGTGAAATTCTATATAAAATATTTGTTCGGTCATAAGAGTTTAACTTTGTAATCTCAATTTACTGAGTTCGAATCCTCTCATCTTGTTTAGGTATGTAATGCTACGCAATTCGTCGGGATTCTACTCTTATGCTATATTTGAGCATCTTAAGGAGTGGCCACCTTTCAACATACCTCAAATAAGGATTGTTTATAAGCTTCGTAAAGACAAGTAAAGTGTAAAATTACCTTATGAAATTAGCTTTATGCAAATTATAATTTTTAGAGGTCATAAATAACTCATATATGTATGTATGTATATATAGGTTTCATTACATGGCTGTGGCGGATAATAGACAAAGGTTTATGCCTCTACCTGAGGATCGATCACCCGAAAGAGGACAAGAACTTGTTCCCCCAGAAGCTGTTTTGCTTGTTAATCCTGTGGAGCCAGAGTTTATAGGAGAGGTACATTTTTTTTTATCAAGTAGTCGATGGAAATTCTATTTTAAGATGAATATGTGGAGTGTGTCGAATTCAAATACCGACACCGCAGAGTCTACATATATAATATAATGTTCATATAATTGAGTTAAGCTTACGTGACATACTATTTATTTAAAGATTAAAAGATAGTTATAAATTGACATTAGTTATTAATTGTATGACTAAATATCAAAGTTGGTGGTCCACAAATCGTAGCTCAACTAACTGAAAATACTAGATCAAATATTCATGACCAAGGTTGAACTTCAGTCTCTCCATTTTGTTATTGTGAGTTTCTAATGAATTATTATTTCATCTACATAAAAAAAAAAATCAAATTTGGTGTCATAAATTGTACAATCTTAAATTAGAGTTGATTAACTCTTATTGAGACTTGAAGTCTACTCTAAAGTAAGACTTTGACCCCAAAAATAATTCATTTAAATATTCTTGAACACTCCTCTTCTTAGAATTTACTAATTAAAATATCAATTTTCACTCAACTAAATTTCCAAATTCCAAAACATTTGAATTTTAAATACTAAAATACTAAATTTCTATATTGTAAACTTATAATTTCATATCTAAAATTCAACTTAAACCCCTAAACACTTTCATAAAAAGAAAATATAAATATTTTTTTAAGTAAAATAAAAATAGACATTAATTTAAAACTATATTTTCTCTTGACATTTTAAGGTGGATGATAAATATCAATACTCAAGTGAGAACATAGACCTTAAGGTTCATGGATGGATAAGTACAAAATCTGAAACAAATCCAGCAACAGGGTTTTGGGTAATCATACCCAGCAATGAGTTCCGATCAGGTGGTCTTGTTAAACAAAATCTTACCTCCCATGTTGGCCCCATCAGCCTTGCAGTAAGTATAAAAAAATTTCATCCCAACTTAATTAAGTCTCTTTTATCCCAATTTTACATTTTGTTTTATACAAAAAAGTTTGAAACGTATTTTCATAATTTTTTTTAATTCAAATTTAATTTTTACAGAAAAAAAGTTTGAAAAATACGTTCCGAACTTTTTTTGTATAGACAAAAATATAATTTTCAGAGAAATATAAGATAGTTATATATGTGATGGAAGATAATTTTTTAGTAAGTATTCTTCTTTTTTGTATGTGTCAGATGTTTCTTAGTGCTCACTACGCAGGAGAGGATATAGTTCTTAAACTTGAGCCCAATGAGTCATGGAATAAAGTTTTTGGGCCATCTTTTGTGTATCTTAACACCTTGTTGGAACATCATGATGACCAACTAGAGTTTTGGGAGGACGCTAAATATCAGGTTCACAATTAAGACATAGGTTTTTAGCTGCTTTCGTATTATTTACACTGAAAAAAAAAATTATTTGAAGATTTTTTTTATAAGATTTGTATCAATAGAAGATATCTTCTAGTAAAAAATTTACTGCCGAAAGATATCTTTCAATAAATCGGTACCGGCTCAACACTAAATGAAGCCTAAAGTAAATTTTTAATTAGGGTCTTTTATTAAAAAAAAAATATATTTTATTAAAGTGACTTTTTTTTATTTTTTGAAACAATTAATTTTATTTAACGTTTCTTTTTCAATTTGTTATAAAGTAGGTATATTTAATCTTTGTTGAGACTATGTTGATTTAAGATAAGATTTTATTAATTATAAATTTAATATATTAAAATTCAATATTATATAGTTGTTTGATCGAGGAGATGTAAAATTGTTGTATTATTTTTTTAAATTTTGTTTCTCAAATGTCTTTATATTTTTTGGAGGCCTTTTTTTACTAAGGACTAATTTGTTTATGACTAATATGAGACCTTTTTTCTTTAATAAATTTTGTTATATTTTAGGGGCCTTAAACCCTTATTTAAGTTGCCTTACCCTTGAGCTGACCCTGCAATAAATAGCAGGGAATTTAGAATTATGGGATTTATGATGATCAAAGTAAAAAGGACAAAGAGTAATTGTCCAGAATTACTCTACCAAGGACTAATTAAAAATAGACATTTTAGATTAATTTTTGTGTATTAATTAAAAATATGTTACAAGTTTTCTACCAAAAAAAATAAAAAATGTTACAAGTAATTAGTACTAAGACAGTTTAAAATAAATGTTTTCTAGATGAACAAGGAAGTACAAAGTTGGCCATATGATTTTCCAGCTTCAGATGATTTTCAAAAGTCTAGCCAACGGGGCAGCGTTTGTGGCACATTACTAGTCCGTGACAGGTAACACAAATCTATATTATTGGTTGAAATAAATATTTATAGACCCTATTAATCTAAAATCTAAATAGTTTTATACATTTAAAAGTAAATAAAAAAAAATTAGTATATTAAATTTACTTTGGTAAAGTAGTTTATTGGCAATAAATTTCATCTTTAAAGTGAATAAGTAGGATGTCTGGAGTTCAAACTTTGACTTATATATATATAATAATATGGTATAGTTTTTACCAAATGAACTAAGCTCGCAGGAACACGTGTTAAAATTATTTTAAATTCGGTATCTAGTTTAAATACCAACTAATATAGAGGATCAATTCCACTGTTCAGGTAGCGGGAGCTCAATTAAAATCAGAATAAAATTCTATATGGACAATTAAATTAATAATTATTTTATGAAAAATGAAGTTATCTTAGAACTTATGAAATGAAACGTCTTAAAAATATAAAAGAAATATTATTTTCAATACAAATAACTTATTTATTTCTTTAATCAGTATACAGGAACAGGACATTAGTTTGCATGATCCTTATTTATTTCTTTAATCAGTATACGGGACATTAGTTGCACTTCTCTCCTTTCTTACTAATGAAAATCTATATTTTTTTTTGGTCAAAAGCAATTACTTTTTAGTTTTTACCATAATTAATAAAATGCAGTTTATAGTTCTGAAAATGACAATTTTCAGGTGTATAAGTGAAGAGTACATAATAGCACAAGGTGCATACATAGGATTGGCACCACCAGGAGATGTTGGATCTTGGCAAAGAGAATGCAAGGTTCGTGGCCAAATAATTATAAATATAGGGTTGAATTTTCAACACCCCTAATATCACTTCAATTGCATAAATTTTGTACCATTTAAAATTACATTTTCGAACACCAACACAATGTGCCATAAGTGGTGGATGTTTTGATCTCTTACTCCTTCCGTCCCAAAACTATCGTCCTTTTAGAGTTATGCACGTAGATTAAAAAACAATAAAATTGATAAGTTAAGTCTATTTTACTTTTACTTTATTAAGAAAGAGAAAATATATTTAATTAATGCTTTAATTTTTGTAAGGGTACAATTGATAAACTAACATTAATTTTACATTGGTTTGCGAAAAGGCCAATAATTTTGGGACAAAATTAAAAAGCTAAAAGGACAATAGTTTTGGGACGGAGGGAGTAATTATTTAGTCTTGGGTTCAATCTCCGGTTGATGTGTATAGAGAAACATTTGTTGGGAGAGGTCAACTCCTTAAGTGGATCTTAGTTATCTCGAGGGGATTAATCTCTATAGTCAGGGGCAGATCTTCTTAGGGGTGGGCGGGAGCTGCGGCGCTCGTCAGATATCTTATATATATACTATATTAGGTGTATTATACATGATATTTGCACCCCTCAAGTATCTTATTTATACTATATTAGGCCAAAAATTTAATGAGATTAGCATTTAGTAAAGTGGATAAAGAGTTGTTTTTAAAATATGGGTTCAAGTCCTAGAGAGTTTTTTTTGATTTATTTCTATTATTTGATACGTTTTTATATATACACACAAACATTACCAACAACTAATGATTTATATCATGCAAATTCAGTATTTTTTTAAATATAACTAAGAGATTTTTGGCACCCCAACAAAATCACTCAAGATCCGTCACTTCCTGCAATTGCCCACGAAGATATCCTTGGTTTACCAAAAAAAAATTACATTTTTGGACAAAATAGGCCGTATGAAAGTATACTTTTGAAACAGTTTTTTTAGAAATTGCTCGATCTTGTAAATTTAAGGATTGAAGATGCGATTGACAAGCAATTTTTACATGCAATATTTTTTTTTGTTAGGGATACCAATTTTGGACAAGAGCAAATGAGGAAGGCTACTTTTCAATTGATAATATAAGGAGTGGGGATTACAATCTATATGCATGGGTTCCAGGTTTTATTGGAGAATATTGGAACAATGTCGTTCTCAAAATAATTTCAGGTTAATTTCTCAATTTGAAAGCTACTTTACCTCTCCCTCATTAATTAAAAACTACACCTCTTTGAATTTATCGATTCAAATAAAAATGAAAGAAAATGTTAACATATGTCCTTAGAACACATGTTAAAAAACTTAAACGATGTTTCTACCAACTAAATTATGATCACGAGAATATATAGAAACATGCGTCCTTAGCTTGTTTATTGAATACTAATTATATGTAACATGCAGGTTGTGAAATAAACCTTGGTGAAATAATTTATGAGCCTCCAAGAGATGGTCCAACATTATGGGAGATTGGAATTCCTGATCGCTCTGCTGCTGAGTTCTATATTCCAAATCCTAATCCAAAATTCATAAACAAGCTTTATATAGATCATCCAGACAAGTAACTCACTTTTCTTAAAAACTAATTTTAGATAACACCAAAAATTTGTTAGAATTAAAAAATTGTTGTCTAAACTTTTTAGGCAACCGATTAATTGAAACACTGAAACACACATTAAATTAATGTGTGTTTCTCAATTAGTCTTTATGAACACAAATTCTAATAGATAATGTTATTTTCACTTTTGCCACAATTTCACGTAATCGTTGCTCGGATAAAATGAGCCTAAAAGTTCAACATTTAATTATATATTTGATCTCCCACAAAATTTACCACCATATCTATAATCTATAATGATAAGTTTTGTTGATTAATCACAGGTTTAGGCAATATGGTTTATGGGAAAGATATGCAGAGCTATACCCAAATGAAGATTTGGTTTATACAGTTGGTGTTAGTGACTACACAAAAGATTGGTTCTATGCCCAAGTCACAAGGTATGCAAAGCCATGCCCAAATTTTAGTGAAATTTGGATTGATCAAACATTCAATGTTGTAGAACTTTATTAGTAAAATTCAATCCATTAAATGTAAAATATCCACTAGTCAAAATTAGGAATTTGGCATTAAGTAGCGAATTAAATTTTAAAATATTGATTAAGATAGATGTTCATATTTAGTAGTATCTCACAATGTTTTGAATAAGATTACATTTGTGGAGGAAATCTATTGGGGAGTAAAATTTTGTGACCAATTTAATGAAAGGAAATTTTTGGTCTTTGTGGTGATCGGTTAAGGTCGCTAAATGATTTTGTGATCAATTTTCATAAAGTTGGTAAATCACATGTCACTAAAATTAAAAATTTATTTAACATTCGGTAAATTAGTTCATATATAACAATTTTACTAGTGATTCTAGATAACATATGCTTAAATATGTGGATTATGTATGTAAATAGTAGAATTTTGATGACTTTATATTATCATTGTCTAGATTAAATATTGTTACTTATATATATATGCATGAAATACAGGAAGAAAATTGATGGTAGTTACCAAGGAACTACATGGCAAATTAAGTTCAACCTTGATGATGTGGAGGCAAATGGAATTTATAAATTGCGATTGGCTCTTGCAAGTGCAAATGTCTCCGAGTTACGAGTAAGGAACTTCATCAAAAAATTCAATTAATTTCCTAATGCAATTATCATATACTTGCAAAACACTATCAAATATAAGTCTCTGAATTTATTAATATTTTATATTAATTATTATTTTTATCAATTGTTTTTTAATTTGGTCATTTAGAGGGACGAAATTGAAAAACATTTGATAAAGACAAAGACTCAATCCAAAAATATTTAATAAAAATATTAATTAATTTAAAATATTAATCGAGTCAGAGACCTATTTAAAAATAAATTACAAGGACAACAAACACCAATTTAATTACCTACTCTTAAAGTTACCTTGTCTCATCTCATAATATTGTTTCTTTTCAAAGGTTAGAGTAAATGATGTGAAACAAGATCCTCCACTATTTACTACGGGTGTGATTGGAAAGGACAATGCAATTGCAAGACATGGAATTCATGGACTCTATTGGCTATTCAACATTGATGTGCCAAGTACTTTTCTATCTAAAGGAGATAATACTATTTTTCTAACACAAACTATGGCTACTGGCCTCTTGCCTCTTTTTCAAGGAATAATGTATGACTACATTCGTTTAGAAGGCCCCAAAATTGTTTTATAAATGTAGTTCAGATGATATTTATCTGCGATATTATGAGAGAGATCGGAGTTTGAATCTCAATTCCACACTTAAAAACGTAAAATTATAGGCATTAGATTCTTTTATAAAAAAATATAAGTCTTCATCCCTATTTCTTTCCATTAATTAAGGAGATTTAAACATTCAATTATACACAATACTTACATATTATATATACTGTGGAAATTGAGTGATTTTGTATGATAATTTCACTTGCTTAAACTAAATAATGCATATTTCAAATTAATATAATATGATCTTATACCTTAAAAAAAATTATGGTGAATAATGTCTAAATATCTTTTTGAATATTTTATATTTAAATATGTTTTAGATTTATATTTAAAAATATATCATTAGGACTTAAAATTTTTATTTTTGTTTAGAATATCTAGGATTTTTTTGTTATTTAAGATCAATATATGATTTGAAAATATATTCTGTAGCTCTATATATAGAGTCTTATACCATGAATAATAATGAGAATGAGAACGTGAATAATATATAGGTCTCCATATAGTTTCTCCTTATAAAAATATATCCCACCAAATTATAGCTACAAACCAGATCATGTATATATAAAAAAAATGGGGATTGCTAACTTCGATTGTGGGTCAAAGTTAGCAATGTATAACCCACATGTATACTTAGTGCACCCCCCATTGTCTTCGCGCACCCCCAGCTATTCCTAAGCCCCCCACATGCACCCCCTTGTAATTACACATGGGTCATACTTGCTAACTTCGACTCACATGGTCAAAGTTAGCAACCCCCTATAAAAATATACCCAAAAAAATTGTCTCACCATTCTTCTAGTGTGAGTGTAAAAACACAAAAAAGGAGGTTGCAACTAGCAGCCACAAGATCCATTTTGAGATTATTCTTTTGTGTCTTCCGCATTTCTTGTGCCCCTTATTAAATTCTAAGAATATTCTGCTTTCTAACATTCGAGCGTGCAAAAATATAAAAAATTTCGTTCACCTTCTTAAATGTAAATGGTCGGTGCATTTTCAAATTATAGAATTTGAACAGTTGATGGTCAAAATTTGAAATAGTGATTATAGTTGAAATCTTGCACACATAGCCAATTCTTATTGGCCACATAAGAGGCATATTGAATATTTCAACTAATCACAAACCTCTATTTGACCTATAAATAAAAGGCAATTTTTTTATTTATATTTTTACATCTCCTCCTTCTTCTTCTTTCTTGAACTAGTAATGTAGCACATTGTGTAAAAAAAAGTGTTTTTTCTTAAAAAGTATTAAAACAAGCTCAAAAATGTCTTAAAAAGGTTTTCTAGCAAAAATGAGCTCAAATTTTGATTTCTATGTTATCATTTTCATTATTTTTGTCTTGAAATTTTGCCATTGAATAGATTCATATTTAATTTATATCATATTAAAAAAAATTAAATTTTAGTAAATAAACTTTATATGATATTTAACATGGCTATAGAAAAATCATTAAAAAATTTAAGAGTTTATTAATGATAATCAAACAAATATAGTTTTAACTCAGAGGGTGTGGTTAAGCGGTTGGGGCTCATCCTCCCTTAACCATGGATCAAAGGTTCGATCCTCGCCTTGGGTACGGAGAAACTTTAAATCTCTGGGCCAGCTATCCCACCTTTTGAGGTGCCTCCAATCTAGCGAGGGGAATAATCACTATGTTTGGCAGGTGGACACCCTGATATCGACAAAAACAAAATATATAATTTTAGTAGGGACTACAACTATGTTCAAGAAAAACTTTATAGAAACTAAAAATATAATAAAAATTAACTAAAGACTAAAGTTAAAAAAAATTCATTTTATAGAGATCAAAATCATATTTCACCCAATATTTTTTTTAGTCATAGTTGAACCCATCTGATTCTTTGTAAAAAACGACTTATTTTTTAAATTTGTTGAATAACTAATGATTCAGATTTATAAGAACAAGATTTATTTGTGGTTGAATATATGCCTCCCAAATTTTAATATGGTCTAATTAAAAAAAAAATAACAAGATTTTTTTTTTTACTATGAGAACAAGATTTATTTGATAAGCAAAAAAAAATGTAACTGATTATGCTTATCAAAATAAGTGACTTTAATATATATTAAGTTTTTTCTTTTGTGGTCTACAAGACCTAGATCAACTGGTAGAAAATGTCAAAATTGTTAGGTTGGACGTCCATGACCGTGGTTCGATTCCTGATCACTTCACTTTGTGTGTGTTAGTTAGTTTTTGGCGGCTTTGTCATCTCATCTATGTACCACAAAATAGTTTTTTCTTTTGTGATTTCATCGTTTTATAGTGCAACGTTGTGTTGTTTGTTGTCTTATAGTGCAGTGTTGTTTTACTTTCTCATATTTTGTGGTGTTTGTTTTGTTCAACTTCTCATATTACGTACATTCAATTGAGGTCAGATTATATCAATGACATTGGTGTCGTCAACATTGCAGATATTAAAACATGTATATTTCAGACACTTTATTTTCATCATGTTTGTAGCTATTTTTTCATTGTATGCTATTAACTTGGATGTTGTAAGTTTGTTCATTGATTCAACCTTTTTAGTTTTTAACAATTTTGAATTTGTACTATGTAATGTAATCTACTATTTTTATTGAATGAATTTTGTTTTCTAGTCAAAAGAAAATTTTAAGCATTAATTAAAATTATTTTATTGTACATTTGCATTAATAAAGGGATAATACATAAATAAATAAACATAAAATGTAATTGATTACGTTTAAATAAAAATTTAAGCATTAATTAAATTTATATTATTTTACATTTGCATTAATAAAAGGATAATAAATGAGTCCTATGAACTTAGCTCAATTGGTTGGATATTGCATTATATACTCCGGGGATGGGAGTTCAAACTTCGGTCATCCCACTTCTCCACTTTAAAAGTGGATTTTCTAGCCACTAGACTAATTGACAAAAAAAAGGATAATAATTGAAAAAAAAGCAAACAAAATGTAATTGATTATGTTTAAATTAAAGTTTAATTATTAATTAAAATTATTATTATTTTTTTCAAAATAATGTTAAAAAATTAGACTATAGTCAAAGTTCATAAATCTACAATTGATAGATTAGGATATAAATAAATTTCCTTGTCATTATTCAATTAAATTGATATTATCTCGCCTCCCATAATTTAAATTTATTATATTTATATTAATTAGAAAATATAAATTAAAAGAGTAATAATATTTCAAATATAATACTGATAGATTCGTCCTGATCAAGAATGCATTTTACTTCCTTCCATATCAAACTAATACAAGAAAATTAACCTAAATCAACGACACGTGGAAACTAGGTATGAATATCATCTCTAAATTCATGTCTTTAAATTCACATGAATTTCACATTCGTAATCACCCTCAAAATCTAATCACCAAATTACACAAAGTGTTTAACTTTTTTTCTCCCCCGGTCATGTGCAGCTTTGATCGTGATCCTAACAAGGGAAAGGAGAAAGTGAATGAAGAACCACTAGCCAATATGAAGACCTTGGAGATTCATAACAATGAGAACAAGCGCAAGGCGATTGTGCTAGTAGATTCTGATGTTGAAACAATGAATTCAAAGAGTCCCAACAATGGTGATGCTGGTGAAGAACAAACATCCATGGAAACTTCACCATTTCTGCTTTTTGGATTCATTATTAATCCTAATAAGGGAATTCAACATGCTTACTCGTGCAATTTTTGTAGCCGAAAATTCCTTAATTTCCAAGCATTAGGTGGCCATCAAAATTACCACAGGGCGGAGAGGAGAATCAAACAAAGGATTGAAGCTGTGAACACATTTTGGACAAACTACGCAAGTGGTACTCAAGGAGTGGTAAGCCTAAACACCATCACTCCATACCATGGGGGGTATGGATATCAATATCCTGGGTTTTACAATATGAGTCAGCTTGCATCGTCATCAAATTTTAATGCAATGAATCAGTTTGGTCCGTGGCAACATATTCCACCGATAGATCAAGTGATCGATAGAGCTAATCAAGTCACTGTGAGTCAACAAGTTACTACATCTGAAATTGGATATGGTCCAAATTCAAATGGAGGTAATGATGTTGACTGTGAAGACAAAGAGACTCAGGAGGAGGAAGCAATCTAAGATAATCTGATCCTTAAGTTTTTATATATGTCTTAATGTAATCTTTGAATAAGGTGTTAATATATTAAGCACCATGAATCTTAATCTATAATAATATTTGAAAATAATATCTTGCTTTCTATGAGGAATATAATAAATCTTTGTCTTTTGAGAATTAGTGTAAGTCTTCTTAGCAAGAAAAGTTGAATATCATGTTCTGATAATACATCTGATTGAAGATTCATACCATCATAATTACTTTTCTCCATCAACATTTCATATTAGTGACGGATCCAGGATTTTTGAACAGTGGGGGCACACATAAGAAAATTTGCAGCATTAAATATATATTACATTTTTTTAAATAAGCTATCATTGTTATTATTTTTATTTTTTTAAAAAAATCAAGTTCAATTATATGTAATAAAAAAAACACAAGTTAAGAAGGCACCGGCCGACCGATTAATGTAGAAAATAGAAAATGAATAAAGATCTATAAAATATATAATAAAGAGATCAACACAAATATACCCTATAATGTTGATTGTGAAGACAAAGAGACTGAGGAGGAGGAAGCAATCTAAGATAATCTGATCCTTAAGTTTTTATATATGTTTTAATGTAATCTTTGAATAAGATGTTAATATATTAAGCACCATAAATCTTAATCTATAATAATATTTGAAAATAATATCTTGCTTTCTATGAGGAATATAATAAATCTTTGTCTTTTGAGAATTAGTGTAAGTCTTCTAAGCAAGAAAAGTTAAATATCATGTTCTGATAATGCATCTGATTAAAGATTCATACCATCATAATTACTTTTCTTCATCAACATTTCATACTAGTGACGGATCCAGGATTTTTTAACATTGGGGGCACACATAAGAAAATTTGCAGCATTCAATATATATTACATTTTTTTTAAATAAGCTATTATTGTTATTATTATTTTATTAAAAAATCAAGTTCAATTATATGTAATACAAAAAACACAAGTTAAGAAGACACGGAACGATTAATGTAGAAAATAGAAAATGAATAAAGATCTATAAAATATATAATAAAGAGATCAACACAAATATACCCTATAATATGTCAAATAAAAAGTAAAATATAACGAGAGAAATATTATCAATTTGTGTTTACTTTCTTTGTTTTTAAAACGATTATTTCATTTTTAATATTTGAATGTAAAAAAGTTGTGAAATTATTGTGTCACTTGTGATAATACTGTGAGCCTAAAAAGAAATGTTGTGTAGTGTGTGTGGGCCAAATAGTCAAAATATCAATTTACATTATATAATACATATAATAAAAAAAATTCAAAATCTTTGTGCAGGCAGTTGCCCAAACAAGAATATACATGGATCGTTCCTGATTCATACATGAATGAAAGTGTTTTTACATTGATTCACAAATATTCAGACCATAAAATGAAAAATAGGAATAAACTTGCAAATGAGTGTAATCGCTCTTATTGTTAATTTGATCATATGTTCGAAATTACTAAATGAAAACATGAATAATAATAATAATAATAATAATAATAATAATAATAATAATAAGGTAGAATTGTAGATTGCATAATCATGATTCAAACATGAAACTAAATAACTTGTTTATTGTTCATGAGGTATAACTAAATTTTTATCGAGAACAATCGTAATAAGCATTAGTAAAAAATAAAAAATTTAATAATAACTTTTATCTTAAATTAGAATACATAATATTTTTTAATAAAATGTAAGTTGAAATTAGCATATACTTATATTTATAACTCATGTTGCTTCCTATGCCTAATCTCTCACCATCACTGAATTCTAATATTGAACCTTTTTTTATTATCATTACTTCATCAGTTTCAATTTCATTGGTGAACTTTAATTATTCTCACTATATCAGTTTCAAACCAATTTATCTATGAACCAAAAAACCCAAAAATATCTCCACATTCAAAATTTTCCTCCATGTTGAAATGTTGCACTTCTACTTTCAGCGTTCTTCATTGCTCCCTATATCATCCTCACAACATACCCTTTATTTGACATGCTTCATTACTTAGAACATCCTTCGATTCATCAAAATTGTTCAAAAGAATGTCCCCTAGCTTCTACCTTGTTCTTTCCACACTCTCCTCAAATGCTCCCTGCTTGTGCTACCAGTATGTCGCTAACAACATTTCCAATGTAGGGGATCATAATCATTGGTTTTAATTTTCTATGATTCCATTCAATTTATTTGTTAATACATTAATTGTACTGCATATCATTGGTATTAAAATCTTTATATTATGTTTAGCTGATTATTTCAAAGACTCACTTGGCAGGTCATGTATGTGTTGTGACTGATGTTTGCGATATGAAATATGCCGCGACGTTGTTTGAAATCTCTGATAGATAAATTACATGTATACAATTATTGCCAAATAGTAATTAAGATATCGTGTCCACGATGATTGACTTTAACTTTGAACCAAAAAAATTAAACCAATGCTAAAAGAAATAAAAGAAAATTAGAGTGGATTTGTTCATAAAACTTGTTGAAAACTAAATTTGGACTTTTATCAAATAGTTGGCAGGTAGTTGGATTTTTTTGCTTTGAATTCCTTGTATTTCACTATGGATGTTAGAGGCTAGTTCCCTACACATGATCTATTCAATTACCATGACAATTTAACCCAACCATTGCATCCACTCTCATGGTCATACAACTCACTATATATTTTCATTATAATCCCTTAATCTCTTAAGTTTATTATTAGTTAACACATGCATGAATGTTCGTTAAATCATTAGTCACAACCTTTAATTACATATCTCTAGACCAATTACAAGGTTCAATCATTAATCCTATGTCTAATTCATACATCTAATCTCTGAGCAAGAATGAATTTAGAAATCATCACAAACATTCGTCAATATTCATGAAGCATAAAGAACAAAATTAATGTAAGAGTAAATTGAATCAATCATAAGAGAACTAGTGATGATCCAACAATTAACCATAGATTCATAAAAGGTTTTCATTACAAAATGCAATCTAGAAGAATTACTTCATTATTACCAGAGAATGAAAGAGTTTAGGAATGAGATACATGGAAGAATTAAGATGAGAATTTTAAGAGGAGTGATCTTCAATCTTGTTTCCAAACCTTCAAACCATGCTTCTCCATCTTCAAATCCTTGTTACCAAGCTTCAATAATGGTTCTAGACCATTTTTCCTCTCAAATATTTGTAACCCTTTCACCAAAAATGGAGTTTTCTATTTATAGTAAAAAGCTGAGTCAGAAGTTGTGCGACACTCAGCTATCCTACGCGCCACGCCCCTCACAAAGAACCTAGAAGCTGCGCGGCACTCCAGAAAGTTGCGCGACACTCAGCTGGTAGAACCAAAACACTAGAATTTAAATGAATTGCGCGCCACTCTAGCTTACCTGCGCGTCACTCAGCCTCTTGGACCAAAAAAACATGAATTTCTCCTTTCTTTCTTTTGGTGCAAGCTATGTTCAATCCTAACTCTTTTCCACTTGAACTATGCTCAAAAACACTTCAAAACACCTCTAAAACACAATTAAAATGATCTAAAAATGTAACCATGACAAGAATCATCAATCTCCATATAAGGCATTCAACTTTCAATAAAAGGGTACTATCATCAATAACAATGTATTTCACCACATCACTCTATTTCACCCATATTTTTTATATGATATGAAAATTTAAATTATTTTTATTAGTTGTCAATATAATCTTTTTGATTTGTCAAAAAAATATATATATAATCATTTTGATATGATATTTATTACAAATTTAGACCTAAAAATTGTCGTTCATAAATAACCTTATATTATATATAACCTCGAATACATATACTATATTATTTAATGAAATTTTATAAAAATTAAAAAACCAACTAACCGTGCAGCGCGCGGGTTAATATCTAGTTAAATATTGATGTGTGTCTCTATTGGTCTACATAAACGTAAATTCTAATAGACAATATAATTTTTGACCTTCTCCTCAATTTCACGTAATGTTTGTCTAGAAATAACGAGCCAAAAATGTTCAACATTTTAATTTTATATTTGATCTCTCACAAATATAGTGGATTTGTGCATCCATATCTCACAATGAGTAATTGAGTATCAATTTGTTTGATTCTACTCTCAGAGTTCAATTATTTATTACATGTTTTAGTTATTTTGAAAAACCAATCTTTGTTGAAAAAATGAAACCAAAGGATTGGTATAATGTTTTGACTGAAAATGAAACAAAAGGATTGATGTACTCTGTGTGATTTGGTTTCAACGAATGAACCCTATTTTTTTAAATGGCGTGGAGATAATGAAGAAAAGAGAAAGCTCGCGTGAGATTAATTTTTGATTAATCAGGACCATAAGATAAAAAGAGAATAAAGGGTTAAGATTTGGAGTAACTCAATAGAATTACTCTTGGAATCATTCCTCCTCATATATAATTTAATCTATAATAATTCAGTTGATTAATCACAGGTTTAGAGCACATGTTAATTAAAAACTTAGGCGATATTCCTTCCAACTGAATTATGATCACGAGAATCGAAACGTGTAACCTTAATTAACTTGTTTATTGAATACTAATTATATGTAACATGCAGGTTGTGAAATAAACCTTGGTGAAATAATTTATGAGCCTCCAAGAGATGGTCCAACATTATGGGATATTGGAATTCCTGATCGTTCTGTTGCTGAGTTTTATATTCCAAAACCTAATCCAAAATTTGTAAACAAGTTTTATATAGATCATCCAGACAAGTAAGTCAATCTTCTTTAAAATTAATTTGAGATAACAACAAAAATGTGTCATTAGAAGTAAAAAATCGTTGCCTATACTTTTAGGAAACAAACTAATTGAAACACATATTAAATATTAATGTGTGTCTTAGCTAGAGTTAGTCTATTTGAACATAAATTTGAATAGACAATAATTTTTCACTTTCACCACAATTAATTTAACGTAATTGTTACCCGAAACAAATGAGCCTAAAAGGTTCAACATTTTAATTTTATATTTGATCTTCTATAAAATTAACCACCATATCTATAATCTATAATGATAAGTTTTAATAATTAATCACAGGTTTAGGCAATATGGCTTGTGGGAAAGATGTGCAGAACTATACCCAAGTCACAAGGTATGCAGAGCTCTACCCAAATTCTAGTAAAATTTAGATTTGGATTGATCAAATAAATAACCAATATTGTAAAAATATTTTACTAAAAAAATGCAATCCATATTAATGTCAAGTATTCACGACTCAATATTCAATATTTGGCATAAAGTGACAAATTAAAGTACAAATCTTAATCAAAAGAGATGTTCATATTTAATATCTCACAATGTCTCGAATAATATTACATTTGTGGAGAAAATCTATAAGGGGAGTAAAATTTTATGACCAATTTAATGAAAGGAAATTTTTTATTTTTTTGGTGATTTGTTAAGGTCACTAAATGATTTTTTGATCTATTTTCAAATAAAAAGTCGGTAAATCACATGTCACTAAAGTTAGAAACTTATTTAACATTCTCCGTATAAATCGGTCGCTAAATTAGTCGTTGTATGACAACTTTGTTAAATATGTGGATCATGTATCTAGATACTAGTATTTTGATGATGACTTTATATTATCATAGGCTATATATATATATATATATATATATATATATATATATGCATGAAAAACAGGAAGAAAAGTGATGGTAGTTACCAAGAAACAACATGGCAAATTAAGTTCAACCTTGGTGATATGGAGGCAAATGGAATCTATAAATTGTGATTGGCTGTTGCAAGTGCAAATGTCTCTGAGTTACAAGTAAAGAAATTCGTTAAAAAAATTTAATTAAATTTCCAATGCAATCATATATTTACTCTTAACACGAAACCAACAAATTAGTCTCAGTATCTGCAAGTCGTCAAATAGGTTTTTGATTCTATTAATATTTTATATTAGTCATTGTATTTGTCAATTGTTTTTCAATTTGGTCATTTCATATTAATAGAATTAGAAACCTATTTAAAAACAAATTATAAGGGCAAAGACCACTTTAATTACTCTACTCTTAATATTACCTTGTCTCATCCCATAATATTGTTTCTTTTCAAAGTTTAGATTAAATGATGTGAAACAAGATCCTCCACTATTTACTACAGGTGTGATTAGAAAGGACAATGCAATAGCAAGACATGGAATTCATGGACTATATTGGCTATTCAATATTGATATGACAAGTATTTTGCTATCCAAAGGAGATAATACTATTTTTCTAACACAAACTATGGCAACTGGTCCCTTGGCACTCTTTCAAGGAATAATGCATGATTACATTCGTCTAAAAGGCCCCAACATTGTTTTATAAATATATATAGTTCAATTGACAACTATCTGAAAGATTATGAGAGAGAGATTGGAGTTTGAATTTCGACTTCATAATTAAAAATGTAAAATTATAGCCATTAAATTCTTTGATAAAAAGTAGAAGTTCTCTCCCTATTTATTTCCATTAAGGAGATTTAAACATTCAATTATACACAACACTTACATATTATATATACTGTAAAAAATGAGTGGTTTTGTATAATAATTTCACTTGCTTAAACTAGATAATGAATATTTCAAATTAATATAATATGATCTTACCTCAAAAAAAATATGGTCCGACCATTTTTCCATAGTGGAAGTTTAAAAAAACAAAAAAGGAGGTTTCAACTAACAACAAGAAGATAGATTTGGCCAGGCCAGCACTGGTAGTTGTATATGCTTCATTTCTAAATCAATGGCGCCCTCGTTAAGAATATTTTTGAGAATATTTTTTGTGCCTCCTACAGTTCTTGTGCACCTTATTAAATTCTAAAAATATTCTGCTTTCTAACATTCGAGCGTGCAATAATATGAAAATTGTCATTCACCTTCTTAAGTGTAAATGGTCGGTGCATTTTCAAATTATAGAATTTGAACAGTCAATGGTCATAATTTAAATAGTGATTACAATCGAAATCTTGCACAAATGGCCAATTCTTATTGGCCACATAAGAGGCATATATATTGGAATATTTCAACCAAACACAAGCCTTTATTTGACCTATAAATAAAAGCCAATTTTTTCATATATATTTTTATATCTTCACCTTCCTCTTCTTTCATGAACTAGTAATATAGCACATTGTGTAAAAAAAAAGTGTGTTTTTTTTTAAAAAGTATTTAAAAAGAGCTCAAAAATGTCTTAAAAAATTTTTCCCAAAAAAACGAACTCAAATTTTGATTTTTATGTCATGACTTTCGTTACTTTACTCTTGAAATTTTGCCATTTAAATGATTCATATTTAATTTATATCATGTTAAAATTTAAGAAAATAAAATTTATATAATATTTAAACATGGCTATAAAAAAAATCATTCAAAAATTTAAGAGTTTATTAATGATAATCAAACAAATATAGTTTTAGTAGGGATTAAAACTATGTTCAAGAAAAAATTTATGGGGACTAAAAATATAATAAAAATTAACTAATGACTAAAGTTAAAAATTCTTCATTTTATAGAGATCAAAAATATATTTAACCCAATATTTTTTAGTCATAGTCACAACCTTATCGACTAATCTGTCCGAATCTTTTTCTAAAAAACAACTCATTTTTTAAATTTGTTGAATAACTAATGATTCAGGTTTATAAGAACAAGATTTAAATTTTTTGACTATGAGAACAAGATTTAACATATAATTGATTATTTATTTTTTGATAAAAAATGTAAATGATTAGGTTTATCAAAATAAGTGACTTTAACATATACTAAGTTTTTTCTATTGTAATGTCATTGTCTTATAGTGCGACGTTGTGTTGTTTGTTGTCTTATAGTGCGGCATTGTTTTGCTTTCCTATCTTTTGTGGTGTTTGTTTTGTTCAAATTCTCATATTACGTACATTCAATTGAGTACATATTATATCAATGACTTTCGCGTCGTCATTATTGCAAATCTGAAAACATATGTATGTCAAACACTTTATTTTCTTTATGTTTGTAGGTATTTTTCCATTATATGCTATTAACTTTGATGTTGTAAGTTTGTTCATTGATTCAACCTTTTTAGTTTTTAACAATTTTGAATTTGTGCAAATAATATAATCTATGATTTTTATTGAATGAATTTTGTTTTCTAGTCAAAAAGATAACTTTAAGCATTAATTAAATTTATATTATTATACATTTGCATTAATAAAAGGATATAAATGAATAAATTAGCAAAAAAAATATAATTGATTATGTTTCAAAAAAAGTTTATGTATTAATTAAAATTATATTTTTTTTTGCAAAATAATGTTAAAAATGTATATTATGGTTAAAGTTCATAAATCTACAATTGGTAGATTAGGATATAAATAAATTTCCTTGTCATTATTCAAGAAAATTGATATTATATATCTCGCCTCCCATAGTATAAATATATTTATATTAATTAGAAAAGATTAATTAAAAGAGTAATAATATTTCAAATATAACATTGATATATTCGTCTTGATGAAGAATGCATTTTACTTCCTTCCATATCTAGCTAATACAAGAAAATTAACCTAAATCAATGACACGTGGAAACTAGGCATGAATATCATCTCTAAATTCATGTCTTTAAATTCACGTGAATTTCACATTCGTAATCACTCCTCAAAATCTAATCAACAAATTACACAAAGTGTTTAACTTTCTTTCTTCCCCAGTCATGTGCAACTTTGATCGTGATCCTAACAAGGGAAAGGAGAAAGTGAATGAAGAACCACTAGCCAATATGAAGACCTTGGAGATTCATAACAATGAGAACAAGCGAAAGGCGAGTGTGCTAGTAGATTCTGATGTTGAAACAATGAATTCAAAGAGTCCCAACAATGGTGATGCTGGTGAAGAACAAACATCCATGGAAACTTCACCATTTCTGCTTTTTGGATTCATTATTAATCCTAATAAGGGAATTCAACATGCTTACTCGTGCAATTTCTGTAGCCAAAAATTCCTTACTTTCCAAGCATTAGGTGGCCATCAAAATTACCATAGGGCGGAGAGGAGAATCAAACAAAGGATTGAAGCTGTGAACAAATTTTGGACGAACTACGCAAGTGGTACTCAAGGAGTGGTAAGCCTAAACACCATCACTCCATACCATGGGGGGTATGGATATCAATATCCTGGGTTTTACAATACGAGTCAGCTTGCATCGTCATCAAATTTTAATGCAATGAATCAGTTTGGTCCGTGGCAACATATTCCACTGATAGATCAAGTGATCGATAGAGCTAATCAAGTCACTGTGAGTCAACAAGTTACTACATCTGAGATTGGATATGGTCCAAATTCAAATGGAGGTAATGATGTTGATTGTGAAGACAAAGAGACTCAGGAGGAGGAAGCAATCTAAGATAATTTGATCCTTAAGTTTTTATATATGTTTTAATGTAATCTTTGAATAAGGTGTTAATATATTAAGCACCATGAATCTTAATCTATAATAATATGTTAAAATAATATCTTGCTTTCTATGTGGAATATAATAAATCTCTTTGTCCTTTGAGAATTAGTGTAAGTCTTCTGAGCATGAAAAGTTAAATATTAAGTTCTGATAATACATCTAATTAAGGGTTTATACTATCCTAATTAATTTTCTCCATCAACATTTCGTACATGAATGAGGGCAAAGGTTTATGCATATCATGCATAAATACCTCAGATTGTTTAGCGCACCCCTCAGATTTCTAGCGCGCCCCCTAGATATATATATATATATATATATATATATATATATAATTTTTTTTACGATTATTTTTTATTATTTTTTCTTAGGCACTATAAATATGGTTTATTTATCACAATTAACATAAAAACTATTAAGGGAATCTAATGGTTTTGTAGTACAACCCTCTAAAACCATTCCACAGCAAAATCGTTTTGGCACGATTCAGTACATCTAATGATTTTGGAGTACATATCTCTAAAACCATTCCACAGCAAAATGGTTTTGGATTACAACCCTCTGAAACCATTCCACAGCAAAATGTTTTTCGCATGATTAAGTACATATAATAGTTTTGGAGTACATATTTTTTAAAATCATTCTACAACAAAATGATTTTGGAATACAACCCTCTGAAACCATTCCACGGTAAAATAATCTTGGCATGATTTTAGTTTAAAACTAACTACTAAAATATTTAACCTTACATAATACTCTAAAAATTATCCCTAATCCATAAACTAAAACTCAATTAATCAAAATTATAAAAATTATAAAAAATAATTATAAAAAAATTGGGGGCACGCTAACCAATAATTTTTCATTATTTATGCATTTTCCTTTTGCACCATAGTCCATAACCACTCCTCATGAATGAAAGTGTTTTTACTTTTTACATTGATTCACAAATCTTCAAATCATAAAATGAAAAATAGGAATAACTTGCAAAAGAGTGTAATCACTCTTACTGTTAAATTGATCATATGTTCGCAAATATTAAATGAAAACATGAACTATAATAATGAGGTAGCATTTTATATTGCATAATCATGATCCAACATGAAACTAAATAACTTGTTTATCCATGAGGAATAACTCAAATTTTATCGAGAACAATCGTAATAATCATTAGTAAAAAAAATTAAAAATTTAATAATAACTTTTCACCAGTACAAATATGACTTTTCACATCGGGTGAAAGTCACTTTTCACATTGGTTCCCCAACCGATGTGTGGAAAGCTGTAATGGTAAGTCAGGCACATTTCACATCGGGGGTAGGGGCCGATGTGAAAAGTCTATATTTCACATCGGTTTGATAAAATACCGATGGGAAAAGGGTTTGTCTGAATTTTGTATTGACTTTTCGTGCTCCTTTTTGCATCAGCTATTTTAGTGGCACCGATGTTTAACGTGTACATTTCATATCTGTTGAATGTCGCACCGATGTGGAATCTTATTTTTTTGAAAAAAAATTATATATATATATTTTTTAAAATAAAATAAATATATATAATTTAAAATTTATATTTTGAAACGAAATAAGTTCAGTAGTTGAAACACAACACAAAATGAAACCAATATGAGTTCAACAATTAATTCTTAACTCAAAGGAATATAGAAATTAAAGAATCTCATTTATTCACATTGCAAAATATGCTATAATAGTAGGGATCCCAAACAAAACAAAGACTTGGTACTACAAACACCGATACCATAGCCAAAGCAGCAAATACAAAATACACAGCAATTACAAAACCAAATAGCAAGAAGCTAGTTGGAATCCATTCTAAAGTGGTTCAAAGCTATATTTAGACTATTATACTAATATATTAAACTTTGGTTACTTCTTGGTGAGCAGGCCTCATTTATTATCGAATATTTACGAAACCGGTACCATGCCGAGGAACATCAAGTCAGCGTTCTAGAGCAACAAACGTTACCAGATTTGGAGTTAGAGGGAGGGAGAAATCACCGTTTAATTGAACTTGAACCTCTATTATGGAAAAATTCAATAATATACAAATTATGTGGTGTTTAAAAGCTCGGTGATAAAATAAGGTCAGTTTTTCAAGAAACTAATATATGTATCGATACATACTCATATTTGTATCGATACATAGGTCAAATATTTCAAATTTGAACGCTGGTCAAGCTTCGTACTAACGTCTCTTCGTAGAAAATTACTTCAGTTCTAAGTCTCGCTTCATTCGGGTGGTATCTGGCCTTGTTGCCAAAGTTCCAACATTTTTCTCATGGGTAAAAATTTTGATTACGTTTCCATTTCAAACTCTATATTCTGCATTTCATATATATATATATATATATATATATATATATATATATATATATATATATATATATATATATATATTGTATATCGAAAACTACATAAAACCATATTAGTAACTCATCAAAAAAAATTCTTAAGATTGTACCCCTAAAATGTTCCATGTAGATAATCAAGATTGTACAAGAAGTGAAGGCATGTAGGCTTTGTGCAATCTCAATACATTCTCAGGGATCATTCAGATTTTCATTCCTCAGAGCTTGAAGAATAATAGCTTTTGTTGTTGATTGTTCTTTGAAAAAAAATCAACATGAACCATAGATAAAAGAAATAAATTTGAAGCATAGGCAAGAAAGATATATTTAAAACTTAAATAATTTAGTTTAAATTATTGTTTTTGCAATTGAATCTCAATAATCATTTATTTCTACATCGTGCAGTCGAAATCATTAAAGAAAATGAAATGGAAAGAGTTTCTAGTACTTCCTTCACTTAAAATACAACAAGAGAGGATCTCATATTCCAATCAGAGAGTGTCATGTCAAACCTCCAAGATTCGAGCAAATGGTTACAGGAAAATACCTTGATATTAAAATTGTATATAATGTCTTCAAGATTGGAGAGACCTCAATAGGAGCAACTAGCTTGTTGTCTTTAGGGTGTAACACATTCAGGCTTGACTGGCTAAAAAGTTCAAAGAAAGCCTCTACTGCAGAGACCCCGTACAAACATAAATGGCGGTGTCATTCTTTCTTTTCTTTCATTATTTGTTTTGTTAGAAAATTTTAAATGACGATAAGATATTGAATATGGCTTGCATAATATTAAAAGATCAAAACATCTTGTTTGTATCTCACTTTCACATTTTCAAAAATTTTAAACCCATGTGAACTTAATTAATGCAAATCACTGAATCGTATATGCATATTATACAATTTGTACAATATTGAAATCTGCAGGAAACTTGTGAATTTTTCTGCGGATTTTTGCTTTAGAGACTAAAATAAATAAAAAATGGTTAATTCAGGGACTAAAACTAAAATTCTATGTATATATACAGGGATAAAAATGATGCTTAAGCCTTTGATTTATACTGTTGTTGTTAGAGACTATACAAAAGATTGGTTTTATGCCCGGTCACAAGGTATGCAAAGCCCTGCCTAATTTTTTAGTAAAATTTGGATTGATCAACTATTCAATATTGTAGAACTTTATTATTCACTCCGTTTCAAAATAAGTGTCGTTTGAGTTACGTGTGCACTATACATTTAACATATTTTGAACATACATTTTGATTAACATATAAAAATAAATATTAGCATATATATATGATATTGTTCAATTTGTCTCGATGAATATTTTCAAAATATAAAAATTTTATAATACATAATTAAAAATATTTGTGATCAAAGATGTGACATACATAAACTGGTCAATTATGACACTTATTTTAAAACGGAAGGAGTAGTTAAATTCAATCCATTAAATGTAAAATATCCACTAGTCAAAATTAGTTATTTGGCAATAAATAGTAAATTAAAGTTCATATTTTGGTTTTGATAGATGTTCATATTTAGTACTCCCTCCGTACCAAAATATATGTCGTTTTAAGAAAAAAAATTGTACCACAATATATGTCGTTTTACATTACCAATGAAGCATTTAATGCTCTTTTTACTCTTATACCCTTAATTAATTATTTCTCTTTCTTCTTTCAATTCTATAATTTGGGTGTGTTTGCTTCAGCTTTTTTTCCAAAAAAATCTATTTTTTTGATAAAAAAAACCATTTTTTTCATTTTACTTGTGTTTGTTTCAGATTTTATAAAAATCATTTTTTTAAAAAAATCATTTTTCTCTTCAAAATGAAAAGTTATTTTGAATAGCTTTTTTCAAAATCTATTTTTTTAGGAACATGAACTATGTGTTTGTTCTCAAAAATGATTTTTCTAATTATAAACAAACACAAAACAACTTTAGATTTTTTTCAAAATCTCTACAAAATAAATCTATTTTTTAAAAATAGATTTTTTTAAAAAAATCTATTTTATTTTAATCTCAAACAAACACACCATTTATCTCTCACATACCATTAATGAGGGATAATCTTGTAAACTAACCCATAATTTACCTTTTCCATACAACAATGATTACATTTCTTAATTTGTGTGATTTAGTCAAAACGACATATATTTTTGTACGGAGGTAGTATTTCGCAATGTTTCGAATAAAATTTTGTGACCAGTTTAATGAAAGGAAATTTTGTCTTTGTGGTGATTAGTTAATGCGTAGCTAAATGATTTTGTGATCAATTTTCAAAAAATCGGTAAATCACATGTCACTAAAGTTAGAAACTTATTTAACATTCAGTATCAATTAGATCGCTAAATTAGTTCTTATATAACAATTTTACTAGTGATTCTAGATAACTGAATTGCTTTTATTATTAGAATTAGAATGTATACTTAAATATGTAGATCATGTATGTAAATAGTAATAGTATTTTGATGACTTTATATTATCATTGTCTAGATTAAATATTGTTATATATATATATATATATATGCATGAAATACAGGAAGAAAATTGATCGTAGTTACCAAGGAACTACATGGCAAATTAAGTTTAAACTTGATGATGTGGAAGCAAATGGAATCTATAAATTGCGATTGGCTCTTGCAAGTGCAAATGTCTCCGATTTATAAGTAAGGAACTTCATCAAATAATTCAATTAATTTTCCAATACAATCATCATATACTTACCCTTAACATGAAACCAAAAAATTAGTCTATGTAATTGCAAGTCACTATATCAAATAGGTCTCTGACTGTACTAATATTTTATATTATTTATTATTGTCTTTGTTAATTGTTTTTCAATTTAATCATTTAGCAGGACCAAATTGAAAAACATTTAATAAAGACAAAGACCAATTCAAAAATATTTGATAAAACTATTAACTAATTTTAAATATTAATAAAGTCAGAGACTTATTTGAGAACAAATCATAAAGACAAAGACCAACTTAATTACTCTACTCTTAATACCTTGTCTCATAATCATCCCATAATATTGTTTCTTTTCAAAGATTAGAGTGAATGATGTGAAACAAGATCCTCCACTATTTACTACGGATGTGATTGGAAAGGGCAACGCAATATCAACATATGGAATCCATGGACGTTATTGGCTATTCAACATTGATGTGCCAAATATTTTGCTATTATTTAAGAGTGAGTTTGATCTGCTAAAAAATAAGGGACTCGACAGGATAACTTTTGTTGTACTATGTATGATTTAAAAACTAGTTATGGGACTGGACAAAATAGCTAGGTAGCAAAGGACAGGACAAAATCAAGAATATTTTTTTTCACTAAACCATATGATTACTTTTTGTCACAGTACAATTATAAAAAATACGAAAATACTTTTTATATTTTCAAATATAAAAAAAAAATTATTTCTCTATCTCTCTTCGATACAATTTTGTCCTATCTTGTACTGTTTTATATTGTTTTGTACTATCTTATTTTGTCTTGTACTGTTCTGTCAAATACTTACTACTTTGCGAATCAAATGCACCCTAAAGAAGATAATACTATTTTTCTAGAGGTTGCAACTAGCAACAACAAGATCCAATTTACAAGGTTCGCAATAGCAATTGGATATTCTTCCTTTCTGAATCAATGGCCCCCTCGTTAAGAATATTTTTTGACACTATTTTTCGTGCCTTCCGTACTTCTTGTGCACCCTGTTGAATTCTAAAAATATTGTGTTTTCTAACATTCGAGGGTGAAAAATCTAAAAAATGTCGTTCACCTTTTTAAGTGTAGATGGTCAGTGCGTTTTAAAATTATAGAATTTGAATAGTTGATGGTCAGAATATGAATATTAATCACAATCAAAATCTTGGACACAAAGCCAATATTTATTGGCCACACATAAGTGGCATTGAATATTAATTTCAACCAATCACAAGCCTTTATTTGAAGCCAAATATTTTATTTATATTTTTATATCTTCGCCTTCCTCTTCTTCTTTCACGAACTAGTTTTTTTTGACAAGAACAAACTTAATTTATTTCATTCATTAAAATAGTTTCAATACAGGATGATATGTAATCAAAGTCTTGGCGACTAACAAAAGACAACGCCGCTCTTGCTAACACGTTCTTTCACGAACTAGTAATGTAGCACATTGTGTAAAAAAAGGTTTGTAACAATAAACAAAAGTATTTAGTCAAAAAAAAACAATATACAAAAGTATTATAAAATTGTTAATTAGAACACCTATGCACTAGTTAAGGAAATTAAAATATAGTAAAAATAGATTTAAAATTGTTTAGTCAATGCTTATAAAGTATAATAAATGTTGTTTTTAATACAAAAGTTACTTATTTTGTATGCTTGACTAGTACAATGGTGCACTAGTTTTTTTTTGGGATTAAATATGCAATATTTATTCAAATTGATAGAGTGCATCGATGCAATACAAATTCAAAATCGCTAAGAATAAAAAGGATCAATCTGCGAACAAACTCACAGCATCCATGTCAATAACATAAAATGGCAAATTGTGTAAGCCTTCATATTTGAATATATTAAAGTGTCCGGAATATTCATGCCTCCATATCTGTAGCGTTGATGACACTAAAGTCTTTGATTGGTTCTACAGTTGATTGAACATAATACTTCAACCTGAAATAAAACACCACACCAAGACGAAAAACAAAATACACCGCATTAAGACGGGAAAACAAAACTACACCCAACTATGAGGGGAATTCAAAACAAAAAATGTCACACTATAACACGACAAAATCACAAAAAATTCAAAAGAAACACTAAATGTATGTGTAAATCACACTTATTTAACGAAAATAGAAGGAGAAAACAATGGGTGCGTTTGTTTTAGTTTTTTTTTTTGAAAAAAATCTATTTTTTTTATAAAAAAATCATTTTTTTTATTTTACTTGTGTTTGTTTCAGATTTTATAAAAATCATTTTTTTAAAAAAATCATTTTTCTCTTCAAAATGAAAAGCTATTTTGAATAGCTTTTTCCAAAATCTATTTTCTTAAGAACATGAACCATGTGTTTGTTCTCAAAAATGATTTTTTTTAATTATAAACAAACACAAAACAACTTTAGATTTTTTCAAAATCTCTACAAAATAAATCTATTTTTTAAAAATAGATTTTTTTAAAAAAAATCTATTTTATTTTAATCTCAAACAAATGCACCCAATATCAGGTGCACTAATTAGCATGATCTTTTTTCTTATAATACTCTATTTTTAATAATGTTTCATTTTTCCCTCTTAACAATAAATTAACATTTATATATAAAGATAATTTATTGTTTTAATTACAATAAATTAAAACAAAATTCAACTATTTTTTTTAAAGGTTTTTTCACCAATTAATAATTGTTTTTTGATAACTTAACATTTAAAAAACTAATAATACTTTGAAAACAAGAAATAAAAAAGATAGATAATATTTTTAAGAAATAAAATATTCTTTTAGTCGTACTCTCAACCTTATCAATTAATCTCTCCATTTTTTTTTTGAGAAACAATTCACATTTAAATTTAATTAATACTAACTAACAATGGTTTTTTAGAGTTTTGCTCATGGAACAAAATGTATTCCCTCCGTTCCAAAACAATGATTTTTTAGAGTTTTGCAGACAGATTATAATGATTGATAAGTTAAGTCATTTTTTCTTTTACTTTATTATGTGAGAGAAAATTAATTTAAAAAATAATATTTTAGTTTTTGTAAGGGTTCAATTGGTAAATCATCATTAATTTTACCTTGATTTTCGAAAATGACCAAAATATTAGGATAAAACTGAAAAGCTAAAAGGATCAAAGTTTGGGATGGAGAGAGTAATTGATTAATTAAAATTACCTTCTTTTACATTTGCATTAATAAAAGGATAATGAATGAATAAATAATTAAATAAAATGTAATTGATTATGTTTAAATAAAAGTTCAAGCATTAACTAAAATATATTATTTTTTTGCAAAATAGTGTTAAAAATGTATACTCCTTACACATGTCGAGAGTTTGGTTAAAGTTCACAAATCCAGAATTGGTAGATTTTGATATAAATAAATTTCGTTGTCATTATTCAATAAAATCGATTGTCACCTATAATATCTAAATTTATTTATATTAATTATAAAAAAAATAAAGTAAAAGAGTAATAATATTTCAAATTTAACACTGATAGATTCTTCCCGATCAAAATTGCCTTTTATTTCCTTCCATTTCAAGCTAATACTCCCTCTAACCTTAATTATAGACCAGATACAGAGAGTTCAAGATAATTAACCTAAACAAGTGACACGTGGAAACTAGGCATGAATATCATCTCTAAATTCACGTCTTTAAATTCTCAACAATTTCACATTCTTAATCACCCCTCAAATCTCATCACCAAATTACACAAAGTCTCACTTAGTCATGTGCAGCTTTGAACGTGATCCTAACAAGGGGAAGGAGAAAGTGAATGAAGAACCAGTAGCCAACTTTACTATGGAGATTCATAACAATGCGAACAAGCGAAAGGCGATCGTGCTAATAGAATCTGATGTTGAAACAATGAATTCAAAGACTCCCAACAATGGTGATGATGGTGATGAAGAATCATCCAAGGAAACTTCTCCATTTCTCCTTTTTGGATTCATTATTAATCCTAATAAAGGAATTCAACATGCTTACTCATGCAATTTTTGCAGTCGAAAATTCCTTACTCCCCAAGCATTAGGTGGCCATCAAAATTCTCACAGATCGGAGAGGAGAATCAAACAAAGAATTGAAGCTATTAACACATTTTGGACAAATTACACATATGGCAATCAAGGGGTGGTAAGGCTAAACACCGTGATTCCATATCATGTGGGCTATGGATATCAATATAATGGATTTGGCAATATGAGTCAGCTTGCATCGTCATCAAATTTTAATGCAATGGATTTGTTTGGTGCATGGCAACAAGTTAATCAAGTCAATGAGGCTAATCAAGTCATTGTGAGTCAACAAATTACTGTGCCTGAGATTGAATATGATTCAATTTTGAATGGGGGTGATATTGTTGATCGTGAAGACATAGAGACTCAAGAGGAGGAAGAAGTCTAAGATTATTTTATTATTAAGTTTTTATATATGATTTAATATACTATTTGAATAAGTTGTTAAAATATTAAATACCATTGATCTTAATATATAATAATATATCTTGCTTTCTATTGAAGTAGCAAAGTTTTTCACAAGAAAGGGGGGTTTGAATTGTGACCCTTTAAAAATTAACTCAAATCGTTAGTAGAATAAGTTATATGATAAATCAAACTAAATTGAATGAATTAAACACAAAACAGAAGGCAGAGAATGTTAAGAGAATGTTAAGAGAATGTTCTCTGATCAGTCTATGTTACATTGCAGAGAACGTTCTTGGGATATTCTTTCAGAATATTATTGTGTGTGTATGTGTGTCTGTTTTGCAAGAGAATAAGGATAAAGAGAAGGAGTATAACACAAAGAGTTTATAGTGGTTCACCCTTAATTGGGCTAGTCCAGTTTCCCACACCACGTGAGGGTTTCCACTATTCTTTTTTGATCTTAAGCCCAAGACCAAAAATTCTGTCAAGCTATACAAGCTTATCTTTCCACTATTTTCTCCACATTTGATTCATTCAACATTGTCCTAGCCATTTCTTGCAATGTTCTATTTTTTCTTTCAACAACACCATTTTGTTGAGGAGTTCTTGGACAAGAGAAATTGTGAAATATGTCATTTTCATCAAAGTATGATTCAAATAAAGAGTTTTCAAATTCTCCTCTATGATCACTTCTTACTGAAATAATTTTGGAGTCTTTTTCATTTTGAACCCTTAAGCAAAAAGCTTTAAAAGCCTCAAAGGATTCATCTTTATGTTTTAAAAATAAAACCCAAGTAAATCATGAAAAATCATCAACAATGACAAAACCATAATTTTTGCCACCAAGACTAGTAGTTTTGATAGGTCCAAATAAATCTATGTGAAGTAGTTCAAGAGGTTTCTTTGTTGATACAAAATCTTTTGGTTTGAAACAACTTTTAACTTGTTTTCCTCTTGTACAAGATTCACATACTTTATCTATATCAAAACTGATCTTTGGTAAACCTCTTACTAGGTCAAGTTTGAAAAGTTTTGAAATTGTTTTCATGCTTACATGACCAGTCCTTTTGTGCCAAATCCGTTTGTCATTTTCAAGAGAGATAAACCATGATTCAACAGGAAGTTCATCTAAGTAGAAAACATACATATTTCCTTTTCTTGAACCAGTAAACAGGATTTCATTTGAAGAGGATTTTGTAATTTCACATGTGTGAGGTTTAAAAATAACTTCATAACCATTGTCACATAATTGACTTATGCTCAATAAGTTATGTTTAAGTCCAACAACATATTGCACATTTTCAATCTTGCCAGAATTAATCTTACCAATGATGCCTTTACCTTTTATATTAGCTTTTTCATTGTTTCCAAAAGTGACTGTGCCACCATCCTTTTCAACAAGTGACAAGAAATTTTGTTTATCTCCAGTCATATGTCTTGAGCATCCAATGTTCAAGTACCATGGCTTTTTCTTTACTGTTAGATGACATTCCTGCACTTGATGTTAATAATGTCTTAGGTACCCATAATCTTTTGGGTCCTTGAGAGTTAGTTTGCCTCTTAAAAGGTCTTCTTTCATTTTGATATGAATGTTTCTTAACAGAGGTTTCATTATCAAAAAAACTTATCTGATTATTCTGTGAATAATTCTGTTGAGAATGTCTGGAGAATGTTCTCCAGTTCTGTTGATACTTTCCGAGAACGTTGTGAGAATGTTCTCTCTGAATATTTCTTTCATATTTCAGCTTTCTGTTTTTTCTAAAACAGAATTTTTCAAGATGTCCTTCTTTGTTACAAAAAGTACATTTGTATTTTGTCACTTTTTGATTTTTTTGTGAAACAAAAAACTTTTCATACAGTTTTTGACTTTGATAATTTCTAAAACCTATTCCAGTTTTGTCTAAAGCTCCAACTTGTGATCCCATAATATTTTCAAAAGTTTTTGTGGAGTTTACAAAACATGTTATATCATGCAATTTTTGCAGTCGAAAATTCCTTACTCCCCAAGCATTAGGTGGCCATCAAAATTCTCACAGATCGGAGAGGAGAATCAAACAAAGAATTGAAGCTATTAACACATTTTGGACAAATTACACATATGGCAATCAAGGGGTGGTAAGGCTAAACACCGTGATTCCATATCATGTGGGCTATGGATATCAATATAATGGATTTGGCAATATGAGTCAGCTTGCATCGTCATCAAATTTTAATGCAATGGATTTGTTTGGTGCATGGCAACAAGTTAATCAAGTCAATGAGGCTAATCAAGTCATTATGAGTCAACAAATTACTGTTCTTGAGATTGAATATGATTCAATTTTGAATGGGGGTGATATTGTTGATCGTGAAGACATAGAGACTCAAGAGGAGGAAGAAGTCTAAGATTATTTTATTATTAAATTTTTATATATGTTTTAATATACTATTTGAATAAGTTGTTAAAATATTAAATACCATTGATCTTAATATATAATAATATATCTTGCATTCTATTGAAGTAGCAAAGTTTTTCACAAGAAAGGGGGGGTTTGAATTGTGACCCTTTAAAAATTAACTCAAATCGTTAGTAGAATAAGTTATATGATAAATCAAACTAAATGGAATGAATTAAACACAAAACAGAAGGCAGAGAATGTTAAGAGAATGTTAAGAGAATGTTCTTTGATCAGTCTATGTTAGATTGCAGAGAACGTTCTTGGGATATTCTTTCAGAATATTATTGTGTGTGTATGTGTGTCTGTTTTGCAAGAGAATAAGGATAAAGAGAAGGAGTATAACACAAAGAGTTTATACTGGTTCACCCTTAATTGGGCTAGTCCACACCACGTGAGGGTTTCCGCTATTCTCTTTTGATCTTAAGCCCAAGACCAAAAATTCTGTCAAGCTATACAAGCTTATCTTCCACCTTATACCCAAGGTGATCTATATGTTTCCTTCTAAGGTAGTTGCTCAACCAATAGTTACGTATTGATGAGCAAGTTCTTTTTCTTATTACAAAGAGTTGTTTGGATCTAAAGCTTAACAACAAACCACACCAGGTTTATAAAGCTTTCTAAGTAACTGTAAAAATCTCTCTGAAAATCACTCAAATGAATTGCTGATCCAAGTATGCAATTATGAAGCTTTGGAGTGAAAGAGATCAAAAGAAGAGTTTGTGATTCTTGTGCGTGAAAGACATGTAAGTGATGATTGATATTGCTTCAAAACTCTTGCTTTGCTCCTGCTGTATTCCAAGCTATTTATAGTTGTTGAAGAGCCTTTGGAATCTTGGACAATGTATGAGAAAATCAGAGAACATTAAACTAGCTGTTACTCACACATGAAAAGTGAGCTGGAGAATGTTTTGAGAATGTTCTCCAAGCGGAGCGTCTTGATGAGCTGACATTGTACTTCCATTACTTGATGAGCAAGTGTGACCGTTGCCTTTGAATTTTGCTGTCATATGAGAACAATGCTTCAGGGAGAATGATGAAAGAACATTCTCACAGAACTGTGTACATTCTCTTGTGATATTTTCATAGAATAGTGGGAGAATAGTGTGGGGACAGCTTTGTCTTCAAGTTACCAGCTGTGATCTGATCCAAACTATTTGAAAAGTGCTTTTGCAAGTACAAGTTTGATAGATAATAGAGTATATCCTTTGTTGGAGAAAGGACTATCACTTCTTGGAGAAAGAACATTGAATAAGTCTTTGCAAGTACATAACAACTCATAGTTAGAAAGTTGTTGTCTTCTCCTCATTGGTCCATGTTCTTCTCTATCATAATAAATTCAGATATTTAATTTATTATGCCTATGAGGTCAAAGAACATTCTTTGGCACATGCTCCATGTGATGGCTTAAGATAGTAAGTCCCATGAGTTGTTTGATCAAGATTCTTGCCATAAAGGAATAAGTTGCTGTAGAGATCTTGTGCATAAATTCTCATGAAAAGTGCTTCTTTTTCTTGTTCATTTATCACTTAAAATAAATAAGTGTTTTGGCTTTGAAGAACAAGCACGCTGGCACCAGGGAATGATGAGAGAATGATGTCTGTCTTTCTTGTATCATTCGCAGAGCTGATATCAAATTGATTAATTTGCACAATGGTTCCTATCTTTTTAATATCACTCAAAAGCACTTGTTAGATAACACAATGACCAAAATTATACATTAAAATATAATTAAGAGATTTGTTATCTTTAAAACAATAAATTAGGATTTTGCCTCAACATCTATGTGGAATAAAATCTATCTCTTTATCATTTGGGAATTAGTGTAAGTCATCTTGACATGAAAACTAAAATTTCAAGATCTAATTAAGGGTTTATGCCATTATATAAGTTTCTCCATCATTATTTGTTCCATGAAAAACACTTTGATTCCCAAAATCTTCAAACCATATAGGGTGAAATATGTTTTGATCTTTATAAATATCTCAAATTTTGTTTTTAGTCTTTATAAACATTTTCATCAACTTTTAGTCCCTCAAATATTTTCTATAATAATTTTTGGTCCCTACTTTTAAATCAACTCTTGTATACTTTTACATTTTTTAATGATTTTTTGTATCCATATCTATATTATATATATTATGATAGTTCCACAGAGTTCCCTCGTGCATTCTCAAAAAAAATTGTTTAGGTGTGATTCAATTAGAGTTTCTCTAAATTTTTTTGTAGAGATTGTTTTTAGTTTAAGGTTTACTTTTTTATTTTTGAATTAAAACAAATTATGGATAACAACCAAAAGAGAATATTTTACGAATAACAACTGCTTTGTTTTCACTCTAGCATAACAACAATCAAGTTACAACCTATATACATACATAGGCGGATTTACCATACGAGCTGCCATGGCTGCAGCCCGGGCTCGGTCGAAAAATTTTGGTATTTTAGGGATTAATTTATGGTAAAACTGATAATTTTAAGGATTAATTTAGGGTAAAATTGAAGTTTTTTGGTTCAAAACTCATATTTTTCACCGCAAAATAATTTTTTTGGTGTTTTAGAAGTTAATTTAGAGTAAAATTGAGATTCGTTGGATTTAATTTAGGCAAAACTGAGTTTTTTTTTTCAAATTTTAAAATTTTCATTGCAAAACAGAAATTTTTGTTTCAATTTTAAATTTTGTCTGGGATTTATAAGTTTCCAGGCTCCGCCACTATATATATATATATATATATACAAAAAATATTTGTAACACCCTAACCCACTTATACGCGATAATTAAATAAAATTAAAACATACAAGCATATTAAGGTGTTAACTCAAAATAAAATCCAATGATAAGAGTACATTCTCATTTTTAATTGCAACGGAAGCACAATAATTTGATAAACTACTCCATAAGTTTAGACATAGCATGCATAGTCAATCACATAGTACAACTTAAAATAAGGTTTTCAAAATGAAACCTACTCATACATCAATAATCCTCAAAAGAAATACGCGATAGCAGGGTCATAAAGTAAAAGCCATACAAACGAGTTTAAGATTACATCCCATAACTAGTGTCACAATGTACCAGAGCAACCTTTAGACAATCTAGACAAAATACTAGGGATCTCCTACATCTTCTTCTTACCAAGCTAAACTAGCTAAACAAGGATCGAATCTCTAATACGCAACCGAATCCTCAAGCTGAGAACCTGGTCCCAAACCATTCAAGTACACAAAAAAAAATTTAGTTATAATCCAAAATCATAATACAAAGGTAAGGTATACTTGCATTATATAGTTATCATGATATAACTAGACAACGTTCTTGCCTAGTTACATGCATCTCAACAAGGGTAATAAATATACCAATTATACTCATTTCCATAAAGATAATATCCAATCATGTATTACACTTAAACAATCTCAATCAATCACCATTGCACGCAACATTAGTTAACAAGTATCACATAAAATGCACAAGTTCCTAATGCAACTAATGTCATCATCAATGTCATGTCATCCTAGACACAACTAAATGCATGTGGTACCCGCTCAAATTTTAGGATAGAATTATATCCATTCGCATCATGTTCAGTTTTAAGTCATGAGGGACAATCGCATCAAGTTGACTCATGAATGCATGTATGTACATATACCATTTATGATGATACTCTTACACATCTACTCATGAACACTAGGATAACTCACCTAATATTCTTTCTCAAGTTCACGTTATCACATCATCATTAAGGTCATACATACAAGCACTTCATATCATATAATAATAATAATAATAATAATAATAATACTCAAATTATCATAAGTCATTATAATCATCATTTCAAGTAATCATCGTTCCTCATTAATACCAAACAACTAACAAGTACACACTTATTAAATTATTTCATAACAATAACATCCTTGCATAGTCATGAAAATAGCTTCAAGTCATGCTTTAATAAGTGGTAATTAAATTAAGTCAAGTATGCATACAATATTCTTTAAGTATATATAAAGTATATTAACATATAAGCAAATTGTATCAACTAAGATTTATCTCAGATAACTAATATCGGAATCGGAATCTACACGAAAAACGGAGAAAAAATGGATTCCGGGTGCATAAATAAACAGTTCGTAGCGTCGGTTATAACGTCGGCTAAAGTCTGACGCAAAGGCTGTAAAACCTGCAGAATTCTGCAGAAGCGTTTTGCAACGCTCTAGCGTCGGTGTCATTTCGACGCAAAATCTGGAAAAATGCAGAAATGCAGAAAATCACGTTTTTGGGCTCGGGTTCATCAATTAATCACTTATTTTTCACATGTAAGCACTTATTTCGATCCATAAACTGTTATCAAACATATATCATGATTGTACATACTCAAAATCACTTAAAAACAACTTAAACACCTCATATAAATGTTTAATTCATGGATTTTGACTCAAAATTCATAACTTATCAAAACTACTCAAATAACATCATTCTTAATCAAAGTAACCATTTTTCTCAAATCAAAATACTCAATAATCATGAAGACAAACATAGGATTAAGTATCAACACATAAAACTTTAAATAAACCACATTCCCAAAATCCCAAACCAAAACCCAAATGAGATGAAAAGAGTTTGGGAATGGAGAAAATGATTTTCTCCTCTCTTTATTGAACTCATCTCATAATGAAATTATAACTACTCTCTTACCTCTAGAAAGATGATTTCTCTAGTCCTTCTCTTCAAACCCTCTACTCCTCCTTCTTCTCTTCTTTTCTCCACTTTCTCTTTCTACCTCTCTTTTCTCAAAGTTGTTAGAATGAAGAATGAGAGCTCTACTCACTTCATCTCATTCTTAACCTAACATTAAAAGGTCTAAAATATCCTCTCTCATGAACTTAAGCCCAATAACCAAGCCCACTCACCTCTATTCTTTCATTCTATTTACTAACCAAAATAAAATCATATATTTCTACTATTTCCTATTTTGGACAACATATCATAAATAATTAATAACTAGAACACAAATTAATTATAAAAAAACTAATAATTCTAATTAATTAAAAACGGGTGTTACAATATTCATTGGACAACCTCATTCTACACCACAAAAAAATAAACAAAAAACATTCTAAACCTAATCAAGAAAATTCCATCACAACTTTCCTTGGGAGATGAAGATTATACCATGATCAAAGATATCACAATTAAGTCTACTAATGTTAGTTGTGTTTTTCGAGTAGATAAAAAGTGGTTAGTCTTTAATTCAAAAAACTCCAAAGTGGTCTTTCCAACCTTTAAATTATTCTCCTTATATTTGAAAATTTTCAGTTATGCATTGTAACACCCCGTTTTTCATAGCCCAAAAGTGGGTCATTTTTTTTCTTCTTAAAACAACAACGAAGACTTTGAAATCAAACATTCCCGATCGTCTTTAAAATAAATCAGAGTAAACACTTTCCATAATAGCGACTGGGATGCAATTCCCCTTTTATAAATTGTTTTCACAATAGCAGTTTAAGAATAAAACCAAACACTATGTCTAAACAAACGTAGCGGCACCATCCATTCCGAAATATAACAAAAACTTTTACAACATAAAAACAGCGAACAATAAATAAGAATATCGAGACTCTTAAACTACTACCCCTAAGTTGATCTTTAAACTCTAACTGAATATGACTGGGTGACGAAGACCCGCAGACACATTCAAGCCTCGCCGCTCCTCAACGAAGAGCAAGTAAAAATCTAAAAATGCTCGTAGAGGGTCACCAACTAAAATTAACATATAACTAAAAATACACAGCGCAAGATACACAATACATGGCATCATTTACACATTTAATCATATGAATTACACATCATAGACATCAAGTGCACAAATAATATATCAATTACACACAACAATATTCAAATGCACATTTAGCCTATCAATGCAGACTCTCTATGAGTGTGACACCAATCATTGATCGTCACATGCATGAATTCCGGAATTTAACCTCTCCGCAGAGAGTCGTAGTCTCATGTGGACACCAATCACTGGTCGTCGCACGCCTGCCGTCGCACACCTACTAAATCCCGCAGGACAGGTGGAGTCACTCAGACAAGCACTGACTTAATAAAAATCCCGCAGGATTAAGTGAAGTCACTCAGTCTTAACACCCGTTGTATAGTCCTCTTGACTTACACGCAACTATGAAAATGCATGAGCATATGTTTTCTCTACATATACTAATGCATCAAATATCATAGTAACTCAACATATATAATTCTCTCAATTATATATACATGGCATGAACAAAATATTTTCGATCACGTACATGCATCACAATTTCATATTTATTCAATCGTATGAAATTTACAACATCTCAAACATGTGTAAAATATTGCATGTTCTCAACAAGTTCTCGTCACGAGAATACATCAAACAACAACATGCTCATAAATTATATTGCAAAACATCAACCAAATACATATATTCAACCAACAATTACACACAGTGGCGGATCCAGGACCCTGAGTAGGGGGTGCAAATTTTTTAACTCCATTAATGAATCTTATAGTATATGAGAAATATTTAATTTTATGCGGTAAATTTTTCTTCTTAATTCTATCATTTTTTTCCAATTAAGTAGCTGAACTTGCATAAAAACTTTGTAATTTCCATAAATTTTAATATATACCATACAAAAGACATTGCATGTATAAAGAACAATACAATGATAATTTTACTTGAAATGATAAACTTAGTCAAAAGAATAATACAATGATAATTAAGTATAAAGAACAAAAGGAAATAGCTGGGCCTAGTAATATCAAGTAAAAAATAAAACTTGGGCCATAAAAGATGGAGGGATTTTGGCCTAGGTGCAAACTAAAGAAATCCATGGGGTTCAAAACAGATAATGATCTAGAATATAGGTGTAAATATCAAAAAGTCAGGTGTGCAGCTGCACCCCCTCACTTGTGAGTGGGTCCGCCCCTAATTACACATGCATAAAAAGCACTTGATATTTTGAGGTATATGAAATCGTTAGAAAGTGCCCCAACCTTAGCAAGCTTCCAACACGTTCATTTATGCTACGCGAGCAACATCCTTCTCTCTATCAACGAAGTTCCCAATTCGGCCATTACTCCTAACCTTTTAAAACACATAACTTGTTTAAGTTAATATCACATTCTAATTGATCACTAAAATAGTCCTAACTCAACTACTAATGGATTTCAGGCCTGTAATTGCTCTCTCTCAATTAAACTAGGCTCAAAACATGTTTCAAAACAACTCTTAAATATTATAACTTAAGTAAATAAGTTTCTCGCAACCGTGTCGTTTGAAAAATCTTAAAAACTCTTTGAAACGCAAAGTACTCATTCAAGAAAGTTTCATACTTCTTTTCAAACAGAACAAATCCAAACTAAAACTTTTCTCAATAAACTTATAAAACAAAATATCTTTTGCGCATGTGTAACTAAAACGCTTTTCACGCGGCTTTTAAAATAAATTTCGAAACTCCTTTTGACTCTTAACTTATATCAAATAACTGAAAACTCTAAAGCATAAATTTTTTTTTGACATTCTTAAATTAATAGATTTTCGAAATATTTTCTTAAACATCTTTCATATTCAAATTTCTTCAAACACATTAAAATAACTAGTTAAAAGTATTCTAATACATTTTCGACAGAGTCTCCTTTGTGTTTACGCCGTTTAACCGAACCTCAGGTTCGAACGATCTACACAATATCACAGACATAAATATATTTATATCAACGACACATCCGCTACTCTATTTCAATAAACAAAAATATATTATATTCAATAACGACGTTAAAATAGTTTTAAAATCAAAACAACTATAACTTGATCATCCTTTATTCGATCGTCGCAAACCATATGTCCATTTTTATCGTTTTAAAAAAGGTAGATCTAATGGTTCACTTTATAAGACAAATTAACAATTTTAAAAGGACGAAAATACTTTTTCCAATTCCGTTCAGTATTTAAAATATACTAAAATCATTGTTTTCAAAAATCAAATACTTATATTATTACTAATTTTTCAAAAGAGAAATGATTAATAGTTCGAATATTAACTAACGAAAAGTAACGACGCCCTGCTATATGCTTGCTTGCAAACCACATGCTATTATTTTTTAAAATATTATTATATTGTTAGAATTTAATTTATACTTTATAGTTTATACATCAATATTGTAATATATTTTTACACAATAAATATTTGTAAAACTTCTTTTTTATTTTTGGGACATAGTTGAAATGACAAAGTCATCATAAATTTATACACATAAAATGGAGTGACTTGTGATTGAATCTCAATCATGAATGTCCGGCTTAATAATTTCGGTATTTTTTATCAGTTGAACTAAGACTTCAGGACATTTATAAAGCGACATCAAAATGTATTTTTTTATATTACGAATATATATATATATATATATAAATTTAATTTTGACCAAATATAAATAATTATATTACCAAAAAATAAATATAAATAATTGAATGAATGTGAAACTGCCGTGATATAGAATTTAAATTCTCATTATCCAATCCAATTTCAAACAATCATAAGATTACTTTTGTTCTCATAATATACAAGTTATATCAATTATTCAAGTAATCTAAAATATAAATCATCTCTTGTAAAAAAGACAAGAGGTAGCAAATTATCTCTTCATTGTAGATGAATTGACAATCATTTTTAAAACTCACACGCAACTATGAAATCACAAATTCAAACCTAATCAAAGATGTTCGATCTAACAAAATCCACATCACCATTGAACTAAACTTTATGAAAACAAATATACATATTATTATTTTGAGTTTGTCGACAAAATCGCAAATTTAACCTTAATTAACAAACTTATCAATATCGATATTTTCAATTTAGCAGAAACTAATTAAACTAAATAAGGAAAAAAAAATCTCAAAAGGAAGTAAAATAAAAAAGACAAGCACAAAGAAAAAGAGAGCCAATCCCAATACACACACAATAAAATAAAACACAACACACAAACACACACACACACTTTGGTTTTAGTTTTTTACATATTTAAATATATAAATAATATAGGTCGGATGTCATGACTCAAAACTTAACAGTTGTATGAATTTAATTTCAGTAGATTACGATTTCATCTAAGACTATATATATATAATTTATTTTTGACTAAATATAAATAATTATATTACCAAAAAATAAATATAAATAATTGAATAAATGTGAAACCGTCATGATATATAATTTAAATTCTCATTATCCAATCCAATTTCAAACAATTATAAGATTACTTTTGTTCTCATAATATACAAGTTATATCAATTATTCAATTAATCTAAAATGTAAATCATCTCATATAAAAAAGACAAGAGGTAGCAAATTATCTCTTCATTGTAGATAAATTGACAATCATTTTTTAAACTTACACGCAACTATGAAATCACAAATTCAAACCTAATCAAGGATGTTCGACTTAACGAAATCCACATCACTATTGAACTAAACTTTACGAAAACAAACATACATATTATTATTTTGAGTTTGTCGACAAAATCGCAAATTTAGCCTAAATTATCAAACTTCTCAATATCGATATTGTCAATTAACTTTTAGCCGAAAGTTATTAAACTAATATTTTAACTAAATAAGGAAAATAAAAACGGAAAAGGAAGGAAAATAAAAAGACAAGCACAAAGAAAAAGAGAGCCAATCCCAATACACACACAAAAATAAAACACAACACACAAACACACACACTTTGGTTTTAGTTTTTGCTCTTTCTCTCTTCTCTCTCTTT